>OX411781.1:3163700-3861200 GCA_948252455.1 Acleris cristana | reverse complement strand
AGTGAATTTGTTAATTATACTTATACTTTTGTGTACACTACTGTACCCAATAGTATA
Organism: Acleris cristana; assembly: GCA_948252455.1. Lineage (NCBI taxonomy): Eukaryota > Metazoa > Arthropoda > Insecta > Lepidoptera > Tortricidae > Acleris > Acleris cristana. Next base: position 3,861,143 of record OX411781.1, on the reverse strand, counting down.
TCTAAGAGGAAACACTGCATTGGTGTTTTAAAAGTGTATCTACGAGGAAAGTGTACCTAAGGCTGTATTTCAACAAACTGGAATAAGGTCTTATACCTAGATTAAACGCCGAATTTGTATAAACTAATCTCGGAGTAAGTCTTATTCCAAGTTTCGTGAAATGCAGCCTAAGAGGAATAATTTGACCAAATTAAATAACAAGTTGCTGATGGTTAGTCCTGACTACGATTTCATGTCTGTGCATGTAAAAATCAATGACAAATGGCCAAATGCGGACAACCGAAAATTGTATCAATGGCCGTTGGTCCACCGCCGCCGTCAACGATACGACAACGATAACGAGATGAGGGCTCCGAAGTAGCGACAATAAGGTCACGGGCATTCCCGGTCGACCACCTCTAGGGTGATATTCGTTTGCGCGTTCAACGCGTAACGACCTGAGCGCTGTAGGATTAGCTAGCTGCAATGAACAAGCCAACATTTTCTTAAGTGGACGACCGCGAATGTCCCTAATTGTACATTTACTATGACCGCCTGTCCACCGCACGCCCGTCGCCCAACCGCCGTCATCCCGGCTGCCGATTTTTGGAGTAAGTAGCCGGCAATACAAAACATGTTTGAACTTGTCTACCCACACCGGCGTCGACGTCGCACCACGCCGGTTTTTATTTTAAATAACTTCAATAAAGGTTAAATTAGCCTGGTACACTTATCCCTACCGAGCTATCCCTACTGGTAGGGATAGGGAGCACTGTCCATTTCCACTATTCGCGACTCTATTACTAATTAACCAAAATTTGTATCATAAAATATGAGGTAGGTTTAAGGTATGATAGTTCTTCAGCAGGCACAAAGGGCCAAAACACTCAGAAATAGGAGCTCCGTCGACTCCGTTAGGCACTTGTCCCACCACCGACGATGAGCGGGAAGCGAGTACAGCCAGCGATCAACTATTAATATTTGTGTCTCGTTTATTGACGCGCGATCTACATTTTTTGTTTCGACAAACTAGTGGAAAGAGTTCTCGCCGGCAGTGTGAACAGCCAGTGATTAACTATTAATATACGTGTCTCTTTTATTGACACGGGATCTATATCTTTTTTTCGTTTCTTGAGCGAGAAAATAGTCGATAGCTAATCGCTTTCTCGCCGGCGGTGGGACAAGTGCCTTAAATTTTATATTCAAAGAGAAATTATTGGTAGAGTAGCGGATAGAGGGGAAATGGACCTGGACAGTGCACCTATACCTACCGGGAGAAATAAATCAACAAAAACGTGTACTTAGTGTATCAGTAGGGATAGCAGGGTAGGGATAAGTGTAGTAGCTGGTTGAATTTAGGAGGAATCAATTCGATTGTACTCCATTCCTTTGGGCTGATGGTACATTTCATGGCAATTTTCCTCTAAGAGTGAAAGAGATAGTTTGAATAGAGAGCGATACTAAGAACTTTCAAGAAGCGTGTGAAAGAGAACAATTAGAAACAAAATCCTCGATATTTTTATTTTTCAAACATGCATGCATGCAATATGGCTAAATCTACCGCAATAGGTATTTGCATGAACAATAAATTATATACATTATATTGCCATTAGTGCAATTGCTCCCGATCTTTCTTTCTTTTCTTTAAGGAGACTTATACAGTTGAGCTATAAATATTTTTGAGTGTTGGATATCTGAATGCATAGTATTTACATGATACACAGATATAAATACACATAGATAACGCAAATGCATCTACTTCCGGACTTAAACACTGACGAAGCGTCGGGGTTGGCCGTCGCTACTGACGTTTCGCGCGCCTGTTGTTGCAGCCGATTGGCCGTGAAAATTAAGAAAATGCCTCGTTGCATGATAATAAACTGCAATAGCCCAAAAAAGCGACGACTTTGAATCGATTTTGCGCGGAAAACGGAAAATTGACACGGTTGGTTTTCATACAGATTTAGGTATTTACGTTATCTATGTGTTTTTATATCTGTGACATAATAGATTGGATATGTCTGAGGCCCTACTTTGAAAATCGAATTTCGAAGTTGCGTAAGCTCCATCTCTGTCACTCGTCATTTGAGCCTAAATCGAGAGAGAAGGATGGAGCTAACGTTACTTCGAACTCTGATTTTCAAAGTAGGGCCTCTGGTCATGCATGTGACATTGATTTGACATGACATGACGTTTAAAACTCACACTAGCAAATATTGTTCTGTTAATTGCGTTTCAAGTAGCAAACAATTAGGAACCTTAATGTCTTGGGACTAAGTTCATTTTCTCGAATGGTTAGAACTTTTTGCCATTCTATCCCATCCAATCTTGTTGGAATTTTAAAACGTTAGATACGGCTGAATTTTTCACCATTTAAATCCTTTTGGTTTACTATGCAGTTACATCTTCTTGAATTTTTATCCAAGCAGATAGTTAAAACATACTGTCACAGGACATTTTTCTGACCTTTTCGCGGGTTAGTCTTTTTTGTAAATCTAATGCAACAGATTTTTTTGGGCTCGCTGTTCGGTTAGATCTATCTGCAGCTGACTGTACCATAAATTAATTACAGACTCAAATACGGAACCCTCCATGCGAAAGTCACATTTTTTCTTGGTTGTTGTTTGTGAAATATTTTTGTTGCATCTCTTTCATTCGGTATGTCAAATGCAAGGGATATAAGACCAATATTTAGCAATCCTGGCCGAATAAAGTGCTACCATTAAGGGATCGTGCTACGAATAGATTCCGTTAAAGTATAGTCCACGTTTCGAATAAATAGTAGATACAGGCGATTCATAAACGTAACGTAAGACTGAAATGTGTATGTTCGTGCTAAAGCTAACGTAGTATAAAGTATTAGTCATACTTTTCAAATGGACATGATATTGATGATTTTATCTTAACGAGAATCGAGCTTTAATGGTTAAATTGGACTTGTACGTATCATTTTCGTCGCTCGAAACATGACCCCGACTCCTCGGTCGTTATAACTAATTGGTGATCAAATGGCTATTTTATTGATTATTTCTAATACAGGAGGGAAAAAAATAATTCATGTCAAATAACTGCTTTCGCCCGTCCACGAAGAGCCTGTTAATTGTTGTTTTCACGGAACAATGAATTAAATTCTGATAAAAAGTCTCCTATTATGTCTTCACTCGGAGCTATCTCTATCTCCACCGTAAATTTCATCAAAAAGCGTTTATCAGTAAGGGCCTAGTATACTTTCACATGTGTAATAGTATAACCTAGCTTCGCTTGGGCTCAAAACAAATTTTCCCGATAGCTCGACGGATCGATTTCCGAACCTAAAAACCCCCTTTTTCTGTTATTTTCAACCGACTGCAAAATAAGGAAGAAGTTCTCAATTAGACACACATAAATAATATAACAAATTACAAACATTTATACACTATCACTTAAAATGTGTTTCTCGTTAACCTTTGCCGTGGCTTCCCTTCGTGGAACCCGATTATAGTTGTTCCCTTGAGAATCTTTCACACTATTATGGAATATTCGTGTGCTAAATTATATCCGTTTATACGTGCGTGATTTAAAGACAAACACTGAGAGAAACAGAAATTAGAGGCGCCTCTATTGCACTTTATATGGAAGGTATTGTTTTTATCTCGGCTGCCACTACTGTCAAGTAAAGAAGATCTATCAAAACGTTGACAATACGATAACAGGTCAATGGCAATATGTTTTTTACAAACCAAACATATTATAAAGCGTTACGGCTGATGCGGTGCACTTACGTTGATTTCAGCTCCAGTGATGTTAAAGATCTCGTAGGGTGGGTCTCGATTTCTGATATACCGCGTGAAGTGTCGACCATCCTTGTAAAACACCACCTATAATAAAAATATAATTTTAGATTCAATAGTATTCCTCAATACAATCAATCAATTTGGACTTTGTCAACGTGACGTTGTTAACCAAAATCATAGGGAGTCTGGTATTGTTTTGGTTGTCAACGTCACTTTAACATAGTGTAAAGTGTCCTAGAAATAAAATTGGTTGACTGTACTGTACACAAAGTATTCTACAGTCATACAGTCATAGTATTCTTAACAATAAAATTATTTGCTAGGTTTTAACCTTTTGAGCTATAAAGCCGGCCAATCACGACATTGGTTTATGGCACTGACGCCAAACGTCGGCAATTGCCGTCAAACTTCATACGCCACAAGACTGTGGCGTCTGAGAGACGTCGTATAACTTCGCTGCTTGGCGTTCAAAAGTTTAATCAATTTAACGGCGTTTGTTTGCGACCATGATCTAATTGTGCGTAATAGAATAATGATGTTGGTCAGGATTTTGTTATCATTATTTTGTCTTAAGAGGATTGTGAAGCTAAAAATGTAAATATAAAATGAGATAACTTTTCTCTCCCCTTAAACGTGGTCCGATTTTTACGATTTTTGCATATTTTTATCATGAAAAACTATGTCTGTACGTTTTTGTAAATATTTCTTAGAATGAAACAAAGGACATCATCCGGATTTCATACATTTTTGGTCCAAATGTGTTGGTACCGGCCAAAGAGAAATAATGCTATATTCTGTTAGAACTTGTCTATCTGAGTACTTATTGTCATGGCACTAAAGTTGTACGGTCAATGACCTTGGTTTCATTATAGTTTTAAAATTCTTTGTTTCGGTTAATTAAACTACCTAATTAAAACAAAAATGAATTGTTCTACCATAACGTGATATTTAAACTTATTTTGGTAAGAAACAGTGGCTTCAAACTTATTTTTGACATGAAAATTATGTATTGCGTGTATTTGTGGTTTTTTATAAATGAACAAAGAAATCATCTAGGTACATTATGTGCACTGTATGGTATTAGTGCAAAGTAGCCATGCGATACATTTTTCAGAAATAACACCCTCAGCTTATGGCTTGGGAATATTATTGTTGTTCCAGACGATGGTGATTCTTTATCATTGAATTAAACGAAGATACGCCTGCATATATATTATTTATTTAATTAATAAAACAAAAATTAAACTCGTCGCGCAAGGTCCTCATAAAACCATGAATATTGGTACTACAGCTTTGGTGCCATAACAATAAATGATCAGGTGGACAAGTTGTAATAAAATATAGCATTATTTCTTTTTGGCCGGCTGTTTCATATTTGGACCAAAAAAGATGATGTACTTTAAAAAAATAAAAAACAGAAACATACAGACCTAGTTCTTTATAATAAATACAACATATTTGAAAATCGTGGAAATCGGACTTGATTTAGGGGGTGAGAAAACGTTATCGCCCGGAGCTAAATTTGTATGGATTTTTTTGACACCTACGCGATTTTATCGGCGCTTCACAATGCTCTTAATATTTTTCTAGATTAAAAGCGTTCAATAAAATGTAACCAATTATTGTAGAGATCCTATAGGAGAAGTCTTTATCTAAGATCATAGTTTAAGAGAGATACAGCTCTTTAAAACTACACGTACAGCGTAGACATATTAATAGGATCCCGTTGGGCTCTTTTCTAGTACAAAACCCTGAAAAGGTCTCAACTACCCTGAAATTTTAATGAATTATCAACTATATTATATTAGCTAATAGACTAGAAATTCTGTTTAGAAAATATTGTTACAAAGAGAGCATTATGATGCCAACGGTTTAAACGCGTCTTTGGTGTAGAGTCTAGTGTCAGAACTTTCAAGGTGCTTGTAATCCCTTTGTACTGCATGGTTTAAAGCTTGATTTGTGGTGAACCAATCATTGCTTTGTTTAAGTAGGCGTATTATTCCCCTTGAGTGAATGCGGCCGAACCAAAACCGATATAGTATTATGAACGTCTCACCACCAAAGTTAAGCAACTCCAAATGTACCTAGTCTAAAACAGAATAGGTGATTGCCTTACTAAAAACATCGAATAGCTTTGATTATTTTTTACATAATTGCAGTTGGCTACATTTTACTATATTAACCCATGTTTTTCCGAAAGTTTATTTAAGATTAAATTCATAATTTAATTGCTACGTTAGCTTTAATTAATAAGCGACACCAAAAAATAAATCTTCTATGAAAATAATGCGTTCGGAATTTTGTTCAAATCGGAATTATGATTTATGAGTGAATGCGGCCGAACCAAAACCGATATAGTATTATGAACGTCTCACCACCAAAGTTAAGCAACTCCAAATGTACCTAGTCTAAAACAGAATAGGTGATTGCCTTACTAAAAACATCGAATAGCTTTGATTATTTTTTACATAATTGCAGTTGGCTACATTTTACTATATTAACCCCCTTACTAATAAACGTTGAGTAACGGTGATATAGCTTTACAATGTTTTGTCCTTATCTTTCATTGTGACATTTGAATTTGACAGATAAGGACAAAACATTGTATAGCTATATCACCGTTACTCAACGTTTATTAGTAAGGGGGTAAAAATATAACTGAGCGAGAAGCTGTTAAGCTCAGTAATAGGATCTCATTGATACTTTTGGATACGGATCTCTGTATCGATCACAAAATTAACAAAAATAGTAGAACTCATTTAATGTTAACGATAAAAGTTTCCTATGGTCTTTTATTCCACGAAACGGCAAAATCCCTGTAATATTCTGAGAATCTATGTTTTATGCATACTGCAAATGAAATTGGACCCGACCGAAATACATCCGGACCGCATGATAATTCAATAACAAACGGTAGAGTTTGAAAAAGCCCTCGATCAAAGCGTTTGCCTTATCCACCGCCCTTTGTAAGCACTTTCACCGAGATTCCTCTGTTCTGGTGCTTCATGAAATTTATTAAAATATTGACGATCTTGGTGATTCCTAAGGGGAAATCACTTTCAGCAAATTTCAGTTTCAAACCCACTAAGAAAATATTTTTCTGTACAATGTTACCCGTTTTTGTTTCGATTCATCAGTGTCAGTTCAATCTGTCTCGTATTCATCGAGGTCGGAATCCGACATTGTAAGCGTTTTTCTAGTCCTCTTGATTTGCCAGAGGTTCAAAAACAACAGAAGCCCTAGCCAAGATGCAGACGCTCACTAACGTTTTTCTTTTCTATTCAAAATTGGGGTGACTGTTGACCACGTGGTTTATCGCAACGCACGAGAATGTCATCCCATACATTTCGAGTGATAGAAAAGAATAAGAAAAATTGTTGCGAAACGGTCCCAAACCAGTTTAATGCTGGTTACAAAATTTTAGTTACCAAACGGTACTAAAGGCCCAATTATACTTGAGTTTCTAGTTCATCTTTTTTACCTTATAGATGGATTCGGAGTCGACGTTGTGGTCGCAGTGCAGCGCGACGCTGTGCCGGTGCACCACGAACCGCGGCACGCGCAGCTCCACCCAGACGTCCGACATGCCTCCAACTGGCAACAAGACACACCATCAGGGCCTCTATTCTATTAGGTAAAACCATATAGCCTTTGACATGTTATTGTAGTGACCATTTTACGAGAGCTCAGGGGTGTTATTCTCTGAAAATTGCTTTTCTGAGGTGAGCGAACGCAGGAGTGAATTCCAAGCGGCGAGTTTAAGAAGTCCCGTCCGAGCGAACAAAACACATATTAGCGAGTGCATTCTCAATTAGGCAGCCTTAGGCTTCTTTCTCACGGCAACGTCCCGTTTTTTGCACGACCGTTTTTTTGCAGGATCCAGTTTAGCAGCATACGTGCTACTATGGTAACATTCACACCAGTATTCGGTTTGCAGGATCCTGCAAACTGAAATTTGTATTGAATAATTCCAATTCCCTCCTCGTGCATCTTCGGTTGTTTTAATACAAATTAAAATTCTCGCCTGGCTGGTGGAAAGAGCATCTTTAGAGCCTGTGAACACGGCATATTTTTTATGCACCGACGATACGCTTTTACGGTGCCGTAGTATAAGAAGTAGGTACTTAGATTGTTGCATTTTTATCGATTCTAACGCGCGTACAAAGTGAAGCTCGTCGATATCGCGTCCTTTGGATCGTGTTGCTAAGTGAGGAAAGCATCGATGTACTATAGATACTGAAACAATATATCTTCCCATTAACGTAGCTAATCGTCAGCGGAATATCATAAGTTTGCAAAGTTTCAAATCGATACGACAGTTTATTAAGGTGGGTTAAAATCAAAATAAATCAAATTCAGAGGCGATCTCACACAACTAACTAACTAACTAAGCTATATGCTTGTATTACGGGTTAGTCCTAAAAGAACATTAAATATAGTTGTAAGAGAAAAGAAAATTAAATATAAAGAAAGGAAAGAAAGTAAGAAAAAAAACATTATATTAGTGACAAATAGACAAACAAAAGGAGCAAAATACATGAACATTTACTAAGTATAGACACCATTCAAAACTCAGGCACGCTCATCAGATAAATATTTTAAATATTATTTAATGTTAAACCCGAAACCGGTAAATTCGTGGATAAAGTTAAAAATTGTTAGTGTAAAGTTATTTTTATCTTAAAAAGCCAAAGAATAATACAAAGATTCTATAAATAGAAGAGTTTAAATGGGAGTTGCTTAAATTGCCGCCGCTGTCTGCTCCATCTCAGCGTAAAAACATAAAGTTCAATTCATTTTAGTACAAAATGTTCCTCGACTAGGTAATAGTAGAGATTTGTTTTTGATTGCTTTTTAATTTACACGAAGTTAAAACTAAGAATGGAATATAAAATAAATAATTTCAAACATTCCTGATTTAAAAATATAGCAGTGCTTTGGATGGTATTGCGCCCACAACGGTGGCAACATTTCCTTACAGAATGGCAATTGATATTGAGGTTGCCTGAGGAGCAGGCCAGAGCCTCTATTCTACTGATTAAAAACCATGTTACCTTTGACGTGTTATCGCGTTATTTTTAACTGTCAAGTAAATCTTTACATAGTAAGTACAAAACAAAGTCGCTTCCGCCGTCTCGCTTAGATCTTCTTAGTAAACTGCACAACTTATTTTAATGCGGTTTTCATCAATAGGTAGAGTGATTTAAGGGGAACGTTTTTAGGTATAATAAATTCTGGTTTATTTACGGGTGTTACAGAAAACTCACAAAAACCGAAGCAAAGCGAGGGCGGGTCTCTAGTAAGGTATATAAGTATATTGAACACTACAAACAAATTGTTTTTACCCAGGAGAATAGAGGCCTAAAGTCAGAGAGGCTCAGAGGTAGTACAGTGCTCTGCGAGTGCAATTTAATAATGCATTCAGGTTGCTGATGGGGCTGCCCCGATACTGCAGCGCCTCAGGGATGTTCTCTGAAGCACGGGTGGACTGCTTCCACGCCACTATGCGCAAGCGCGGCACATCCCTGGTGCGCAGGGTGCGGGGCAGCGCCAACAGCATCATTAGCATGATAGCCGGTAGGATCGACTGTCTATATGTAAACCACTGTTCTATGGCTCACTTGAACAGAAAATGTCTGTATTTATTTTGAGGTTATTTATTGTATTATTGTGTTTGTTTTAATTGTAATTTAAGTCAATATTTAGTTTTTATTTTAATTGTATTGACATTGATTTAATGTTTGACATTTATGTAATACTGTATGGACGTGAATTGTCTGAAATAAAGATTTATTATTATTATTATTATTAAAGTCAGATTTCAACTGCAGAGCACATATTACTTTTACCTAACCTAACCTAACTTAACCTAACCTAACCTAACCTAACCTACGCATACCTAGTCCTAAATACGCAACCCACGCGGGTCGGGACGTGGGTATAGTCACGTGTCGTGGAATCGTTCTAGGTGTGTGTCACTGACGTCATTTTGTACGTCATCATCCTGTAGGAGTATCTACATACATTTTGATGCGAAGTGAACACCCACGTGTGCATGCGTAACGTACGCTGCCACTCTGGAATTCCAGCCTTATGCTCGTCGAAGGTCAATAATCAATATTTTTAGGGTTCCGTACCAAAATGGTTAGACTTATGGTGAGACTTTGGTATCTGTCTGTATGTCACAGCATTTTTTCTCTGAAACTATACATGTTGCCTTGGAAGTGTGGATCAAATCAAACAGGGACATAAGTCGGTCATTTCCAAAGATTTTAACCGATAAGTGCTAATTCTATTCTTGACGGTTAAAAAGTTATCACTTTTTATGGTATTATTGTTCCTTCTTTTGTGTAAATAGCGCATAGGCCGGTTTATATGTTCGATATTCAAAATTATGGAGTGCCTCCTGAGATCCTGTTTTTCAAAAATTCATAATGTCATTCGATTGACAAATATTGAATTTTAAATTTAGAAACTGGTACCTTTTTTACTTAAATGTATCAAAATGGCCGCGTTCGACAGTCGGTATGAATACGCAGAGCATTTTATTTATGGTTATTGTGGTAGAAACGCACGGTTCTTGTAATAATGTCAGACTATCATAAACATATCATAAGTGGTCAACATGATTTAGAAATCTAATATGTAGTATAAAACAAAGTCACTTCCTGCCATCATCTGTCCCTCTGTATGTACGCTCACATCTTTCAAACTACGCAATGAATTGGAATGCGGTTTTTATAAATAGATGCGGTGATCCAAGAGCAAGGTTTTTATCTATGACTAGAGGACGCCCGCGACTTCGTACGCGTAGAATTAGTTTCTCGCTACTCCCCCCATTTTTTCCCGTTGGGGTCGATTTTCGAAAAATCCTTTCTTAGTGCTCACTTACATCATGAAAGGAACCCCTGTACCAAATTTCAAGTTTCTAGGTACAGTAGTTTCGGCTGTGCGTTGATACATCAGTCAGTCAGTTTAGCCTTTTATAACAACATACAACATAAACTCACGCCTTCATTCCCAGAGTGGGGTAGGCAGAGCCACAGACTCACCAACAACTCCAAAAACTTGTTGATAATTCTGTGACCACATTTTGCACAACCAGGCTAAGATGTTATTCAGTGTATTAGTGACAGGTTGCAAACCCATCGCCTAACAGCACTACACAGCCTTTAGTCCCTTAGTCGTCTCTTACGACATCCACGGGAAGACATGGAGTGGCAACATTCAAAACCCGGCACCACACGGTCTAAATATAGATAAATACTGGATGAGATAAAAAAAAAGCAAACGTCGAGTCGTATCAGGCCCTAAAAGAAACGGCTCTAGAAAGAGAGTCATGGAAATTGCTCCACCACTAGCTATTCAATTTAAGAAGAAAAAAAAGAAGCGAAGCGAGAGCGGTTCGCTATTATTTTATTCACTAGTTTTACTACTCGTAAGTACTTAGTGGTTATTTGCTGCCCTTCACAAGCATTTTAACGGCTCTTTACTTTCATTTCTTGAGTAAGTATAATGTTATTTTTCTTTAATCTTCGTTCAAGTGCGGGAAAATGACAGGAAAAGAACGTTCCGAATCCTTATTGTATGCTCGCAACATTCTCGAAAACCACTGTATAAATAAACTAAAAGGGTCAAAGAAATGGGGATAAATGACCTACTGAAGACGAAAGATTGCGTTGGCGGTCGTTCGGCGTTAACTTGCCTTCTGTGTAGGTACTAAAAGTAATATTTCTGTGTTATAACTAACCTAGTTAGTAGTGCTCCTGCCTACGAAGCTAGCGATCCTGGGTTTAAATCCCGGTAAAGGCAAAACCAACGCTATGGCTCCAGCTGCAGCACTACAGTGCAACGATTCTATTTTTGCTCTAATCTTGTGTCTTCTTTTTTTACCATGTCGGCTGTGTTATAGTGTGTTTTTTGTCAAATAAATCTTTCGAATTAGAATTTGAATATCTGTTCTTGAGTCATGGATGTTTTCTATTTATTTAAGTATATATTTCTCTATATAAGTATTTATATCTTTGTCTAGTACCCATTTAGTTAATTTGGGACTAGGGCAGTTGGTGTGACATTGTCCCCTGATATTTATTTATTTATTTAAGTAAATTAGTTACTCGTAACAATTTCCATAATAAAGACGATACAAGACAAGATGCAGCTATCTAGATGCAAAATAAAGTCCAGCAAGACGATCTTAAAGTACGGAATATTCTTTTCAAGAAATTATTTTGCAAACATTTCTGAAAACGTTGACAGAATATAGATTCCAATCCCGTCAAAACCTCGTTGATATGTAACCTTTTATTTCAACTGATAGTTCGTTAAACTGACAGTTCGTATCATGAATATAATACTGTCAGAACAATACCTTCAATTTCAATATGAGCTTGAACATAAACATAAGTATTGGAGCCAATAGCGACCCACTCACCATGTGTTGTGGCACTTGTGCTGCCACGCTGATTTTTAGTGGGCACTGAACCCTAATAAAAGGTTACTAGGAGGTTCGGCGTCAGAAAAAGTGCATCAGACACGACGAAATATTTAGACCGCGTGCCAAAAAACCGTCCTAACTGACCTTACTAATAATAATTATTATTATTACTAATAATAATAATAATGATCTTCTCTAATAATAATAATGATTACTAATAATAATAAAAATAATGATCTTCTCTATTAAACCTGGTATAATCGATGACACATGTCGTCCGTTTTCATCGGAGCACTTATTTCAGAGGCGTTTAATATGTGACGCGCGTACGGCGAGCCTTGCACGTTACGCGTTTTATGATGATCACATACTAGCTTATTGCAGAGAACACGCCGAGAATTCTCTCTCAGATAATAACTTTTCTTTTAGTAGCTGTCAGGTGGCAACGGGGTCCTTGCCACTGGTAATGCATCGGATTAAAAAATTGCCGACTTCATTATTATTGGATTGGATTGGAAAAAAAAAGAAATAGTTTAGCCCTTAAGGGTGTACATCCTTTATAAATACCATTTAGTATTTTTGTATGGACGTAATGTTGAGAAAAATGAATAAAAACTTTATTTTTTATTTTATCAAGTTGACAGTTTTAGAAACGGCTTATATCGAGTGTGGATTATTTTATAATTGTATGTCTTACAGATAAGAAGCGCATCTATTTCAACCACATTTATAATTTCATATTCGCCTCTTAGCTGACAAAATCATACGTAGAATCTTCGTTATGCATCTAAAAAAAAATATGATTATTCTCAAATAAAAATTACTGACAGATATCTAAGCAATAAAATTGGTAAATATTGGTCTCGGTCCAGAACATATTTTTATTCCATTCTAGGTCCTAGCGCCCTAATCTTAGCCTCTTCAAAGAAAGTTCAAAGAGGCTCATTGACGTCACGTAAGAGATTGAAGAGCTGGCAGTTTCCTCGCTCCACGCATTAAGTTGTTTAACTATTCAGTGAGAAAATGCTGCCATCCTGTGGGCCTACGGGTCTTGTTTTATGGATAAACGTGGTTAAAACAGCTGTCACTTTCTGACCAACATTTAAGTGCGAGAGTGACGGATCCTTTATCCACCGCAACAAGCGACCATGAGTACTGGGACTGATGGGTATTTTCTATAGACAGTCACGGGGCCCTAGCCAAGATGCATTACGCTAACTAGCGTTTCTATTCGTTTCGTTTTTAAACCAATCGCGTCACTGTTAGATGACGTGATACGAAAAGTCACGTGATCTACCAGAGACGCGATTCGTTTAAATACAAAACGAACGAATAGAAACGCTAGTTAGCGTAATGTATCCCGGTATTTTCTATAGAAAATCATGGAATTAAAACGTTAAACTCTCTCAGTCGTTCTCCGCGGGCGGCTCCAGGTTGATGATGCCATAACTCACGGGGGTTGCGCCGTGTACGCAGCTACGACTCGTAAACGTGTAAATTTAATCTTGCTGTAAATTCAATTCTTACTCTCATTTAATCTGTGTTGAACCCGAATTGCCTTTGGTATTAAAACACCAATTTAAAAAGGTTAGTTAAGGTTTTTGTCTTTGTGTTTGTCTGTATATAAAAGTTTACTAAAGCGTAGTCTAATATAAAATTATCAATATCACGTATTTAAATTTATTTATTTATTCAAATACGATACGTCATTACAGTATTAACTAACCAATACACCAATCAACTTAAGTAGTAATAACAAACGGTAGAGATAATAAATAATAACAAAAATCATTTGGTAATACTAGATCTATCATAAATTCATCATTCATGGTATAGTAAAAATCATAGACCAATTAATTTGAGTCTGTCATCTAAGGAATACTAAAAGTTTATTTTTAGATGACGACTCAAATAATTTAGTCTAAAAGAGTAAGATTGAATAATATTTTCCTATTTATGATTTCTATTTTACCATCACATTACCTAGTCACCAGATATTGATGAATTGATATCAGAGCTACACTTCATATAATATTTAAGTAGTCTTTTGTAAGGACATTACAGGCCGTTCTGATAAGTAAATCAATGGACGGTTGGCTGGGTGTTTAATATTCAAGGGTGAGATTGAAGTCATTATGCAAATTCCCTCTGGACCAGCAAACAAGCAGTGCTTAATTGAAAGCAAAAATAAACTGATACTTTTATGACTCTGAATAATCCGTAATTTTGTGGTCGATTTTCTACAATATATTGGAAGTGAATAGTGTTAAAAATAATAATAAATATTTATTACGATTAACTAACCCAACAGTCGAGAGGAGAATAAAGATACGCACCTAACCTAACCTAACCTAACCTACCTTACGATTCAGTACTGTTAAGTTGTGTGGTTACGATATTGAAGAGTTTGTGGTCGAGCTCAAAGCCAAATATTGTGTGCTTTGTTGTAGTTGAATACTTGACCGTCCCAGGGGCTGAAATATAAATTACTCACGGACAAATAAACTGAATGAATTTACGAATAAATTTTAAACAAATTAATGCAGTTTATGAGTCCGTTAGTGTAATATAATATTATTTGGGAAGGTGAGGTGACTGCTACTGCAAGTATTACAGTTGTACGCGCTGATCTTTCCCACTATACAGCCTGCCCCCCAACGCCTAGAAGCATCATCCCCGCCGTTTTGTTTTTTTTCTGCATCGGTACCATTGCTGGTAAAGTCAAAGATGTGTTTCACGCGCGTGCTTTAACTACTCACTGTACCTTTATACTACATAGCTTTACCTTGTTACCAGCCGCATTACAGACAACTGCCTCTTAAGCGTTATAGCTATTAAGACGTGGCATCCCAGGCATGGTTCCATAAGTTACTTGTTATGGGTAGCCATTAGAAGGGTTGACTGAACTTATCTTGAGGGATACAGTAACTTTATGAGGTAATCTTAGGCTCATCCTTTACGTGTTTAGTAAGCAAAACTGGAGTAATGCTTGAGAGATTAATTAAGTTGTAAAAGATTACATCTACACCTTTGATGTCTATCTACACGGAATTAAATAATACTGGCAACTTGCATTGAAGCAAAAATATATGTTAGCTTTTTTATTACTTAACAGTTTTTTGGCCATTCTACTTTTCAGTGTACAGTCAACCAATTTGATTCCTAGGCCACTATTGACTTTGTCAATGTGACGTTGTAAACCAAATCATAAGAAGTCTGTAACGTTTGGTTGTCAACGTCACTTTAACATAGTCCAAAGTGGCCTAGAAATCAAATTGGTTGACTGTACATCTTTTGTTATCGTCAGATAAAAAGTATACCTAATTATGAATCCGCGTCTAAATAAATAACATAAACTTAGAATGTCTAAGGTGAACTGTTTCCAAAAAAACAACTAAAAAATTACTCAATTATCGTTGAAGATCTTGGTCACTCAGTGGTAAGTTGCACTTTTTCCATAGAAAAGGCGGGGACATCGACATCCACTGCATTCCTCACTTTATACTAGTTATTAGAAATAACTTTTTATGAATTAGGATAATACTAAATATACGCTTATTTACGCCCCTTTTCGAGTTTCAAGTTAAAAAACGTTGCACATTACCGTTTTTTGAAATAAAAATAGTTTAGTGAGAATGTGGCTAAAAGTTATGTACCTACAACGAAAAGTAGAATGGCCCTTTTACCACTTCAAACAATTCTAAAAAAACATCCCAACAAGAAGCGTCGTTGTTGAAAGAAATAAAAATGTTGACTCGGCAGGAAGCTGTTTGCCCTGTGCAAGTGGACCCGGCGTAAACCGATAGAATGCAAATTTCGTTCGCGCAGCCTCGGATATAGCTCGACTTACGGAAAGGAGATTGGTCGCGGACAATCCGATTTCCACTGACGTAACGTATAGCAGGCAAAGAAACTTTTTAGATTTTAGTTCGTTTTGGAATTTAAATTAAACAGGGCATATACTTATGTCGGATAACACTATTTTAATAGTACCTTGCGTGAAAAAGAGTTTGGTTTGGCAAAAAAGTGCTCCTACCTTGACCAACTTGGACAAAATATGTGTACACTTTAGTACCTTGTCTAATTAATGTCATGATTAAAGTACCATATATGAATGGTCACAGCGATTAAAGTGACAAGGTACTAAAGTGTACACATATTTATGAACTCGACTGTTGGTACAATGTTGACAATGGGGGTCGCTTCTACCAAACCGCTGCGCTTAACAATATTATTCGTTGCAATGTTCTATTGCTTCTGTCATTTCTTCTGGAATCCTCCAGTTCAGAAATTAAGTCTCTAATTTACTAACGATCGTAACTCCGAAACGTTCAAATTTATAATTTAGGTAAACATAAATCGCTCTTATTTAGAGGTAATATAAGAGCGAACGAGCGAGCGGTAATAATTTTCTAAACATAGTG
The DNA here is from genome assembly GCA_948252455.1 of Acleris cristana. NCBI lineage: Eukaryota > Metazoa > Arthropoda > Insecta > Lepidoptera > Tortricidae > Acleris > Acleris cristana. The sequence goes on along the minus strand of OX411781.1, from coordinate 3,844,530 downwards.
TTGTTTTCAACTATTGTGCTGTTACAAACTATTGTTTTCATTCATACACTTTAACATCGTAAAAATTGCTGACCTGCAGAGAAGTTATGTTGTTGACTGTACATGGTCTTGTCGCAGCGAGCGAGCGAAGTGAGCGGACAAGATGTTGCTTAAAGTGAATTACAATGTTATTTAAAATTTATTCTTGAATGATAATTTATTAAAAACAGCATTATATTGTGTGTATAAAGATAAACAAAATACTGCAATTTTTTAACAATATCTAAACATAGTCTGTTATGAACTATGATGGTTATGAATTGGAATACACATCTGCAGTAGGAAAAGCTTTCGGGCAAACAATTTTATTTGAGCCAATATGGACCCACCAAATACGTTTTATGCAATGTCAACATTCATCGAAAGACTTTTCGACGAAACACGATAGTACTGAAATAAATTCAGAAAAATATATATAACATTGGCTAGGCAAATGAAAAAGTTGCGAAATGATACATTTGGCAAACATATTTTTGCCAAACGGCAGGCTCCCCTTTAAAACACTTGTGTGATCTGATTATGAAACTCGTCTTAGGTTCGTTTCATAAAACCACACCCGTGTTTTAAGACCTCTTATTATGTATCAGTTACTTAAACTACTTACTATAGTTATATTAATGATACTGATAAAGAACGCTACCTTGCGGTACACGTTTGGCTCCCTTGGCTAAAAATAGCTATTATTTGTAATTAAAAAACTTGATATCTAACGTAGCAATATATTTAATTACACCATAATATCCAAAATATTAACATTACACCTCGAGACAAGATGCCATCTTAGTCTAGACCAATATTCGGTACAAAGAGTTAAAATTGTTGAATGAAAAACGAGATATGCTTCGTGACTTAGAAAGTATTGATTTATTTCAAATGAGTTGATATTTTGGAATTATTACTTTTCCAAGTAATAGTTAATAAAACTAGACAAGAAGTTTTCAAAGTCGACCAAAACCCCCGCACTAAGCAAAACTTTTTGCAAAGATTTGCACAATTTCTTAATTTTTAACCGACTTAAAAAGGAGGAGGTTCTCAAACCGATTTGAAAATATTTAAAAAATGTTTTTTCCATACAAAGTGAAAAGCAAACACTGGGATACCTAGTATGGAGAAACAAACAATACGTAATTACTTGAAAAAAATACTGAAAAAGAACGGGCACATAAGTTTAAAAATTTCGCTAATTCATAATGATTCTAATTATGTAAGATGCTACTTAAAAACTTATGAAATAAAGCATGAAAATTATGATTTTTCAAAACATGGACATAAGGGAAAATTACAAAGATTTAAATGATCAATATCTCTGAATCTAGCAAAAATCGCTTAACATAAATAGGGGTTAAATCGATAGCTTTTTAGCTGCTCTATCAGCCCTAGGCGGGTTGACGTCGGTTTCTGGGACACCCTGTATAACTAAACAAAAAATAGATTTAAAAAGCCCAAGCTTAACTAAACTGATCGCGTCAAATTTAATTGAATGTACATCTTTATCACTAATCCCTAATTGGATTCAAAACCAAGCAATTTAACTCGGAATTTTGTTTGCCTTGCGGGCTGGATAAACAAGCTTTTGTTTATGAATTGTTATGAAGGTGTACTTCCCGACTAACGTGGTATTGTTTAGCTGTTATTATTTAAGGATCTAATTTTAAATTTCTTTAAAATTCACTTTTAATTACTTTGTACAGTCAACTAATTTATTTCTAGGCCACTTTGGACGTAAAGTGACGTTGATAACCAAAACGTAAGATACTTCTTATGATTTGGTTTACAACGTTACGTTGACAAAGTCTATATTTGCCTAGGAATCAAATTGGTTGGCTGTACAGTCACTAGCAATAATATTGTGTGCAAAAATATCTGACACGTCTTTATTACTAGAGCTATAAGAGCGTGTCAGATATTTTTGCGCCCAATGTTGGATAATGCATTATCGCTGGTGACTGTACCTACTCGAGTCAGCTGCTTAAATGCAGATGAAATCAATATAGACATCAAAAATGTTCAGGGATCAAAAATATCCTTATATTACTTTGGTTTGTCCCTCGGAATTCCTAATAACTTTTGTTCTAACGCATCGTTTGTCCGAATTATTATTTGTCACAAACTGGTTTTCAGCTGAGTCTATTTTTTTTTTAAGTTTTCCATAAATTCCTGCGGCTAGGTTAGGTTAGGGTTGTATTATAACAACACTAAAAAAAGACAAAATTCAGATGGAAACGGCTTTTGGATAAATAAACGTAAATTAGGATCAACGATGCATGAGGACAAAATGACGATTAGGGATTCCAATAATAATTTGTGCTTTTTTTAATAATTTGTCTGAAAACATTAAAAAACACATTTCTTGATCTATTACAAAAGCGTCGGTACATAGGTTTGTTAACTTTTAATATCATCAAACCTTATCACTTTTTCACAAGGCAGCTCTTAATCAATTTTTAACTGAAATCTCTCTTTACAGCAGATCCGCTTCTGATTCTGATTACCATAATTCAATTCCTTCTCGGTTTAAAAATGGCGTTCTAAAGTAACATCGTGATTATTGAAGTAGGTAAAATGAAACTTTTCTTGCAAGATCATTCGTTATTCGTTTCTAAGTTTTAAGTTTATTATGCCTAGTATTCTAAGTACTGGACTTTAAAGGATCACTATACAGGGTGTCCCAAATATCAACGTCAACCCGCTTAGGGATGATAGAGCAGCTAAAAAGCTATCGATTTAACCACTAGGTACGTTTCATTATGGAACATATATGGGGGTGATTAAGGTACCCCTTACGGTCCTCTAACTCTGGACTTTCGCTTGACACCATTTCCTGGGACACCCTTTATATCTAGATTTTTATATTTGTATATTTTAAGCCAAAATACGATTATCTAACAATACTTCATGGATATTTTTGCGAATACAAAAAAGTAGAATCTTGTTCGTTTGTCAAAATTGGTAAAAATCGCGGCGCCAGCCCAATAAGTTTGGCAAACACGACCGGTCGAACAAACAGTCATTTTTTGTTTGCGCACGCTCCGACACGAATACGTAATGACGCTCCCCCGAGGCTTTGACGCTTTTTCATATTAAATTATAAATTACAGCCTGACCCTGAGGTATCAGGTTTTGGTTTGGCAATAAATGATTGACATTAATTTGACGGTTCTTTGTACGTAACAAAAAATAATCAGGGGGCAGGGTGATTATTTAAAGTGCTATAGCACTTTAAGTCACTTCTTTGCGGTTTTTACTATTTTTAACTCCCGACGCAAAAACGTGTCATTAGTTTGACCGTTATGTGTGCGTGTGTGTGTCTACGTGTGGTACCGTAGCTCTTAAACGGGTGAACTGATTTGGATGCAGTTATTTTTATTTGAAAGCTGGTTTTTAGCGGTGGTTCTTAGCTAGATTTCATGAACATCGATTAAGCCGTTTAAGAGATATCAGCTCTGAAAGAAGGGTCTATCTAATAGAATGAGGTTATTACTGGCAAGTGATGTCGACAGACCACTACATGCAACTCATGTTAAAATGGAACCAGATTGGTTGAAATATATCGAAAAATCTTTATTAATAATTCGTGAATCTGTGTAAGGAACACTGGAATTAACATCAACCGTGGCTTAACATCAAACATGCATCTCCAAGACGAGTTAATCCCTTGCCACGCGGTACAAAGACCGTCGGCTGTTAGCGGCTTTCCAAGTTTCCTAGAATCATGGATATAGCTACGGTTGCAGCCCTGTATCAAAGAACGGCATCTTTCATTACACATCAGCTGCATTTGCAACGTCTTTACTGATGGGATACATTTTGCATTTAGTGATATTATGCTTGATTTACACTTTGCGAAGTGCAAGTGCGAAGTCCATTTGCTGTCAATTAGCAAGTAGCAAATGTATGAACTTCGCACTTCCACTTCGCAAAGTGTAAGTCCATAATAAAAAAAGTCCTTTTTTTAATTGCTATTGCTTGTTTAATAGACCAATTACAATCTAATCGAAAGTACGGTACGGTAGGTTGTGCGGAACTCTGCATAACTATGCCACACGTTACACGCCCACTTGACACTTCTACTGTTTTTTCTGTTCTGCGCCGTCGCCCATAAACATCAGCAATGCCAGCGAAATTGTTGCCTTTCGGTGAATACTCTTTTTTTTCTGTAGCGTCGATACGCTGGCTCCGTCCCACGTTCAAGCTTCTCTTCCAGAACTGCATCGGCTGAAGACCTGGGGTGTGATTCTCTCAACAACGACGAACGGACGGACGAATGAGTGGTGAGTTTAAGTAGTACCATCAGAGCGAACAAATCACATTCTAGCGCGTGCATTCAGTTTGGCAGCATGTCTTCTCGAACGTATAAGGCTGCCTATTGAGAATGCACGCGCTAAAATGTGTTTTGTTCGCTCGGACGGGACTACTTAAACTCGCCGTTGCGCTTTCGCTCGTTCGTTCGACCGACCGCCGTTTTTAAGAGGATAACACCCCTGAAACGCCGCAAATATTCTGCTCTTGGCGAGGGCTACATGTATGAGCCGTTGGGAGTTGAGACTCTTGGGCCTTGGGTTCCAGGCGCGAGAAAACTCTTTAATTTTTCCTCGCCCCTCAATGACCAGAGGGCTGATAGCTTTTTTGTCTAAAGGATAAACCTTGCTGTTCAAAGAGGCAAATGTTGCCTCCTGGGCACCATCAGCAGCGAAAGCGATTTGGCCAAATATTTTTTGATTATAGTTCGTTAAGTTAATTTTATCAGTTTAGCTTTAAAATTAGGTAGTTAAGTTAAATTTTTGTTCTAGTGTAATTTGGTGTAACTACAATAAATTTATTAAAAAAGTATACGTATTTTGAGTGAGCTATGGCGCTTCAGCAGTCCGATATTTAGATTAGAATTTATCAATGTTTAGTTATAGATCATTAGCGTTAGATCAGATTACAATGTAGACTTACCACAGAACGCTTCCATAATAGATTACAATTTCCTTAAAAGATTCCTTGAAAATAATTCGAGAGCGGATAAATAGTTGAAGGAGCTACTTCGACAAGGGTAATAGTAATTACTACAAGAAATGTAATTACGAGAAGTTCTTTGTGGAAGCGGATAAAATGTGGCTTCGCGGTGTACTTGGAGAGCAATTACTAGAGTAACTTGGTCGACAAAAGCTGTGTTATGTACTTAGGTACCTACTTAAACATTGAGTTGCTTGTCGTGTTTTCTTTACATGGCCTACTCATATAATTTACGCTAGCGATGATATTGGTAAAGTACTATCAGCCTAATGGAACCCTGACTCACCATAGAAATGTCACAGTGACGTTATGATTCAAGTCGCAAGAAGTGTCAAACAAATTGTTTTATAATTTCACGGTTACACCGTTCTATGGTGGGTCAGGATTTCATTGGGCTGATAGCAGGTACATCATCATGCAAATGCAAATTATAAGCTTAAGACGATGACAATTTTTAGGGTTCCGTCCAAAAATGAAATAATAAAACGGTACCCTTATAGGATCACTCGTGCGTCTGTCTGTCCGTCCGTCTGTCACAGCCAAATTGATCCTAATTTACTGGACTAAATCAGTTGAAATTAGGTGGGATGGTGTAATCCAATGACCCAAACAGAGACGAGGAAAATTTTTTTTTTTATATAAAGTTCATTTTCTGGGACAAATTAGGAAACTTAAAAAAAGGTTTTCAATCCTTACCGTGTCATATATCAAATGAAAGGGCTCGTTATGAGGATGTCAAGTATATTTTTGTTATTATTGTAAAATAAATATTTTTCGATTTTATTCAAGCAAGAAGACGAAAATTGACCATCTCTCCCTCCCCTGATCTAAAACCCTAAAACCCAAAACCTAAAACTAAACTTCGAAAAAAATACAAAATATAGTTCATTCAATTCATATTTTATAATTCAAGTTTATTGTTTGTAGATTAGAGGAAAACCTATAAGAATGCTATAAAAAAAAACCTATGTACGGAAACCTCTCCACGCAAGTCCAACTCGCACTTGGCCGGTTTTTTGTTACAAAATCTTACTTACCAATCTACCTGGGACTTTATTCTTCACTGTAAACCCAAATTGCTTTTGACATGTCACCGTCTAGTTTTTAACTCGGCCGCCATTACTGTCAAGTAAATAAGAGCTATCATAACGTTGACGAAAAAGCTATTGTTTTACCTTCTGATTCTCAATTCCAGATGGTATTAGTCAATCTAGTTTTGATATCGTATTCATGTGGTTGACGTTAAAACAGTTCTTATTAACTTGACGTCAAGAGCTTTCATAACCTCAACCGCATCAATACGATATCGAAACATGGTGGGCTTAAACGAATTGGAATGAAGCCCCTGTTTTTTGCTGACTATTACGAGTATAAGTTTAAATGTTGGGAACCTTAAGGTTGCGACTAAGAGAAAAAGTAACGCCTCTTCAGGGACTATTAAGATTAGAATTCAATCTTTTCCTTTGTAACGTTGCGTTGTAACATTGGAACAATGAATTTCTTAAATTATTTAGAAGATAACTTTGGTATATTAAAACCAAAGTTGGCTTTATTGTACCAAAATGGGCTTATACGACAATGCCATTATGCATTAAACCAGCCATTTGTACTTAATTTAGTGCAATAAGATAACTATTAAATAAATAAAAGCAGATCGTAGAATGCCCGGTGAAGAGGTGAAAATAATATCGCGTTTGACATACGAGTATTATTGTATCGTGACCATTATGATAACCGTAATGGAGGCCGAGTAAAAAACAATACAATGACATGACATTTTGTTGTTTATGTTTAAGTATAAAGTATATTAAATTTAAAACCATATGTTATGGAAGAGCGGGGTCTCCTGTCACAGGTATTCTTTTACTTACTAGGAGATCCCAACCTTTGCACAATTTTATTGTATGTACCTAAGTTTTAACAAAAATAAAAAATAAACATGTTCATTTTCATTTTTTTCATGACAAAAGCAATATTGTATCGCGCAGGATCTCTATCCTACTGAGTAACAGTAGGATAGAGACCCTGCGCCTCTATTCCTATTAAAGACGATATAGTTTTTAGAGCCGGGAATAGAGGCCCTGTAACATTACAACTTCACAGCTCCCACACATCTGAGCTCTTTGCCATAAATTCATCTCCGAATTTAAATTTAGAAGTGATCAATACTGCCAAGAACATGTTAAGGAGTCCAGTCACATGTTAGCAACTTTGGATCGCGAAGTTTCTCCCAGGGCTTCTATTTCCTACCCAGGAAGATTTAACTGGAGCCACTTTGAAAGCCTGCGCGCGGGTGCGCCAAATGGCCAGTTCGGGAACAAATTGCGTGTAATTTTATTACCGGTCCCTTAACTGAGAAACTTTGAACTAGCATGAGGTGGGCGGAAACTGTCGGCTGAGCATTATGTTTCGCTGACGTAAATGGCTATCAATTTTTTTGTCATAAAGTGTGTAATCTTGCTTGCGCTTTGGTTGGTAGTAATCGTTTGTCCTATATTAAATTATTTTGTTCTTCTTGCTATAGCGCTTTGGCTGGTACTTATAAGTTTTCTTTGACTTAAAACCTCCTTTTTAGGCTTTTGTAGTCAAACTAGGAACCCTTACAGTTTCGCCATGTCCGTCCGTCCGCAGCATAGCTCAGACTATTTGTTCTAGAAAGCTGTAATTCGACACGAATATATTATTATCAGTCACGCTGACAAAGTGGTAAAATATAATCTATAAAAAAAAAAACTTTTCCTCCCCTTCCCGTACCTAACTCGAGCATGTTTTTTTTTTCTCGTCTATCCGATGGTACAGTGTGTTGTTGGATAGGTCTTTAATAAATATTATTTACTTAATTGTAAAAATATTTTTTCGATAAAAGATCTCCGTTTGTGAAATATTATTTTAAGTGCTAATTTTTGTCAGAGTCAAGCGCAGCCAAAACTACTAAAAATAAAAATTTATAACGAATTTTAAAGAAAAAAAACAGGCGACTAAAGTGGTTCTATCCACTAAAATAACCTAAGACAGCACCAACTAACTTTAAATAGAGAATTAGTTCACCCTTGTTTTTGAGATAGTTTTTGTGAAGTAACGGCTTCGGAACCCTACACTGAGCACGATCAGACATGCTCTTGCCGTTCATTTTAACCTGACGCAAGAGAGGAGTGAACAGAATAGGTATATACTACTACTATACTATACATATAACTATATAGTAGATATCTCATTTCATTATACACTAGCACACGTAATGAATTAATCATAAAGAAAGACCCGTCTCTATTATCAAAAGCAGACCCGCTTAGCCTGTATTTAATAACAATGTTTTAAAGTGAAATGAATTAATAATTAATTCTTACTTTTGTTTATTATGAATTCTTTTAACTTTTTGTGTGAGCTTGATAGAATTAAAAGGATTTAACGGTCTTAAAAGGCAAGTTAAATTATTAAAGAAGATTATTTATGTGAAAAGGTAGCTTAAATATACTTACGACTTTATTCAAGCGGTTAACAGCTTGTCGGTGTCACAGACCCTTGTTTAATACTGCGGAGACAATTGTATGCCCCTACCTATCTTGATCTCCAACGATTCTTACTTAGTTTTTAGACTTATTGGATTCCAATGAGCAATTGGACATACACCCGAACACACAATTCCGAAGAGTCATAATTCCGAATTAATCAAAATTCCGAATTTTCACAATTCCGAACGCAATTTTTTGATAGAAGACTTAACTTTTTGTTATCGCTTATAAATCAAACTTAACCTAACCTACGTATGACAATTAAATTATGCATTTAATGTAAAATAGCTCCAGCGTAACATAACTTTCGGAAAAATGAAAATTCGGACAAATGAATATTCGGAAAACAGTAATTCGGAATTTTAAGGTGTTCCCCGTAGTGTAGGACGCCCTCCGGCGAGTTGGAGTGATGATTTGCGAAACGCTGCTGGCAGATGTTGGATGCTGATGATGATGATGATGATGATGATGATGATGAACAATTGGGTTACAGTTAATCTGTAAGTACAATACACTGTATTGTAACTTGAAAACCATTTAGGGAACTCAAGACGTTACTTACTAGTGGAAGTGATATAAGACAAATTGTTAACCTTTTGATAGGATAAAATAATGATAAAAACAGGGAAATAAGTTATCCAGTATAGTATGTAAACTAATCACTGTGCAGAATAGCGAATGTGGTGAAATACTATTGTGTAAAAATCTGATTATGCAGAATTACGAATAGGAAGAAACGATATTGGTGTGAATAATCCTTAGGGTAAAAATCGACTAAGAGTCTACTGTAGAGAAATCGTGTTTTGAGCCTTGCCTGAACCGTAAATTACAGTGACATGGTTTTATAGTGAGCATTGAAATTGTATTGTTCATTGCATCAAGAATTTAACTAATCTGCGCCTCTATTCTAGGAGGTAAAACCCAAATCGTATTTGACCTGAGGGCTTATTGTCCAACGCACTCGCAATCGCAACCTGCTTTAAAGTGGAGCAATTATTATTGTTTTCATTTTGTATGTAGACAAGCCTTCGATTTTCAAAATGAAAACGATCGTGATTGCGAGTGCGTTAGACAATAAGCCCTCTGTTATGGTAATGTTTTTAACTCGGGCGCCATTAGGTACTGTCATATAATAAAACCTATCAAAACGTTGAACAAAGGCTCTGGAAGCACAAATAAAAGATGAACTGATCACGGTAATGACAATATATATCCAGATCCGGTAAAGTTCGACATCAACAGGAAAATAAGTACTTCGTACAAAAAAAAACGGTATGAGTTGATGGGTCGTTCAATTTGTTTGAAGATGTACATAGATCGAACTTTTGTACAAACTTTAGAGTATAACGATATGTATATACGACATATAAATAAATACTTTAATCTTAGTCTCTACGAGCACTAACCATTAATTTTAAAATCTCGTAAAATACGAAAATCATAATTGAGGTATTAAGGTCATTAAATCCTGTATTAATGTAATTAAATCCTGTATTAAACAATAGAAACAATCAAGCTTTATCTAATTACAGTCCAAATTAGTTACGAACAACTTAATTTGTGTTAATTAATGGGATATCCAATTAAGTATTTACGTTACTTACCAAGAATTATATTATAGTAAATTACAATAAAGGTTAGGGAAGGGACTAAGCTTTTCGTTACTTGATACCTATTTTATAGAATTTCCTCCGTATTCACAAAAACACCTTTTTTATTTAAAGTATCCTTAGTAGTGACTAATTCATATAATTCCATCTAATTCAAATGTCATAATGACAGATAAAGACAAAACATATTTTAAGCATACTTTAGCTATTGCGCGTTTATGAATAAAAGGGTTTAGCTTTAAAAGTAGTAAAACTGGTATTAATCCTTTTTTTATGTCTTTAAATATGAAGTTTTTAATACTGTCAAGACTCAACTGTTTCCGTACGTGTACGAACAAAGTTTCAACAGATAGACTGGTACGTAATTTGTTTAAAGAGAGAAGTAAAAGAATCTTGAAAACCTGCACGTGCGTCAAGCATTCATTACAAAAATCTTAATGAGAAACATTACGCCACCCCGTTTTTATTAAAAATGTATACCTTAGCGGTAATGGTGACCTAATTTTTATCTTTAAATTATTTTTATTGTACTCTAGTCTAGCATACGTACACAGAATGCCGAAAAATACGGCACAGAAAGTGTGAAAAAACATCGTTTAGTTTTATTTTAAAATATATATACTCGTATAATGTTACGTGTTGCGTCTGTTATCATATCAGAACACACCTGCTAGTTTAATTGCAGCAGAAAAATAATATGCGGAAAGCTGCGAAAAAAAATGATAAACGATAAAATGTGCACAGTTATTTTTGCTTAACTTTATTTTTAACCAAAGCAGCACCAGATGCATTTGTAACTCACGATAACAGGTATTATAATAAAGTTGTGTGAAAATAAAAAAATAAAAAAGAAACTCAAGAATATCAAACGTGAACTTATCACTTTAACTGCCGCACTCAGAGACGTCAATTAAATTTAATACTTGATTAAAGTAGCTGCTGTCACTTTCTTTGCTATAGCAATAGAACAAGACAACACGTCACTAAACAAGCGTTAAATTTAATTGACGTCTCTGGGTGCGGCAGTTAGGGATATTTTTAATTTATCTATAGGTACACATTTATTGACGATGTACTCAACTTAGTATGTAACCCCACAGAACTATATCGATATAGTTCTGTGTGTAACCCTGCCTACGATGACGCTGGCGATCCCGGGTTCAATCCCCGGTAATAGGTTTAGGTTACGTGTAATGTTCTCTGTCTAGTACTTCAAGTACTACGAATAAAAATTATTCGAAATTATTAACTTTAAAACTTTTTAGGGTTCCATATTCAACATGGAACCCTTAAGTATAGTTTCGTCGTGTCCGTCCATCCGTCCATACGCGTTTTAACTTAGGAGACGTTTGTGGCTAAAAAGCTGTTTTTTATGTTTTTAAATATTAATCACGCCGAGAAAGTTGTAAAATAAAATCATCATTTATTTTACGGTTACCTTATATACCCACGTATTAAGCAGGGATAAATTTTAGTTTAAGTACTTCTCTTTTCATGATTCTCGATATATTTTAAAATATTGGGGATAATGTTGAGAATATTTTTTAACACAGGAATTCGTTTGCGAAATATTAAGCTTTAATGTATTCTTGTTTCTTTAGAGTCAACTGTGTAACATAATTACGTGAAAAAAAACAGTTGTCAGTAGTATATAGTTACATAAATAACTAGTACTTATGTAGATAAGTATTTTTTTATAAAAAATCCATAAAAAACAAGTTTGATCTCGTTTAGCATAAATTAAAACTAGGTGCGCTATAACATTGTAAAATGTAAAACTATGTGTTGGTAGTAACAGCGACGGAACCCTACACTGAGCATGGTCCGACATGCTCTTGCCTGGTTATTTATTGATTATTTCAATGACTGGTCTGAAAACAATGTAACAACAACATTACAAATGTGTTCACGTGCTGCGATCGGAAAAAACTTCTTACTCACGTATTCGTACAGACAAACTTTGCTGAGGGGCCCTAACTAAATTTATCCGTGCGTCTCTACCATTAGCGACTTTCTGTTTTAAGGATCTTTTTCTTGGTTAAAAATGAACAAAGACAACCTCTTTAGGTAAGTTGTAATCGTAAAGTGAGGATTAAAAAGATCACTTGTTTAAATACGAGTATAATCATTTATATTCTGATTGAATAGCTTTGATATTTTTATTACCATTTCGCACGGTAAAAAACAGACTATTGTTTAGTAGGTATTAAAAACGGGACTACCTATTGAGCTAGTATTTAACTGTTCAAGCATTATAATATCCCATGACGTTTCCCGAAGTACAAAATATCTCTACCAAATATCTCATTCAAAAAGAAACAAAATTTAAGAATGATACGACACGTTATAAACGGATTGAAAGATGAAGCTGAAACTTAATACAAGCTCACAAATGTAACGACGTCATTTTATCTTAAATTCAATTTAAACGAGCAAAAAAGCAACACTTTTGCTTTAAATACTAACGTTCCAGAAACCTTACCTCTCTATTAAAAAACACGCCGCGTAATATTTTTAAACGACTTCAAAAAAGGAGGAGTTTTTAAATCAAGATTTTTGTCTGCAACATTTTAGGTCATTCGTGGAATAACCGACACTTCTTTATATCAAGACCGTTAAAAAATTATATTAAAGCAAAAGGACACTAAATTTGGCTTTCTTCAATGATATAGAATATTACTGTGAATTAATATGTCGAGTAGGGTGATAGAACCAGTAATCGACAAGGCACCAATAATGGACACTTAAATCTTATTTTACAGAAGATAAGTGTTAACAATCAATTTAGGACCGTATGAAATTAGAATTAAGAGTGAAGTGTCCATTACTGGTGCCTGTCAGCTAAAAGTGTCTAGCATTGGTGCCATCACCCTATTTACTTCTTTATTTAAATGTATTAGTTAAGCGTCCCTTGTAATTAAGTACGACATTATTTATAGAGTAATTAGTTAACACCGCCCACCATGCGTTTTTGTCCCTAACTAATTCTCCGTTCAAGGTTGTCTGGAAGAACTTACACTTATTCCTGTAAATATTTCAAATACGAGTACCTATAGGTACTCTTATATTGAAATGACATGTAAAATACTAAATTTTATGAATAAATATCTGAATCTGAATCTGAATCTGACATTGAAATTAGCCACTTCAATTATAGTTTAGAATTTCGTTATCAGACGATTCTGTTAAATTTAAAAAATCTTTTGAATGAATATGAGTTTAACACACATTAAAATTATTTTTAAGCAAGTAAGTTTCATTAAGAAAGCCTTTACATCGATGTTTACATTAAAGTGGAGTTTAAAGGTAATCTTATAATGATCTTTTCCCTTTGATAGTCACTCCGGCTCAGTAATTTCCTCACTCAATCTCTTTTCATCGCCAACCCAACAGAAGTGGCTACGCTCCTAAATATTAAAGGAACACACTTGCGGGTAAATTACGCACTCTGAAGAAAGGGCTACGAGAGTCATTTATCAAGCCAACATGGCTTTTAAAGTACACACGACGTACGAAGTGCTCACTCTTGGTTGGCAAAATGCACACTACACAGAACTTAAATCAGTAAGAGTAACTTTTAATGTAACTTTATCCTTAATAGTCAACGTAAGTGGAAAGAAACTCATTAAAGACTATACTCCGTTTTTTTAGATGCTTAACTAAATTTAAAAAATCGAGCTTTGACCGTTTTTTTCAAAAACTGGTGCCTTTGTCCTGTTTGACCTGTATGGCTACACAAGTTACTTACCGCTAACGTAAACGATTTTCGAAAACTAACTAAATGTATGGAATTGACGTAGGCGCTCGACGCGACCGTCTGACAGTTTACGTATACATTTTTGATAAAGATAACGAACGCCGAATGCAACTTGGGATATTTGGTATTGACGAGATCGAGGGTGGTAAAGTCGGCCAAAAATATGTGGTCTACCACCCTACGGTTGAAGTTTGTTTGCACGTCATGATACAACAAGTTCGATTTTCCCTTGCAATAATAATAATGACAGTGACAAGTGTCAACCTTAATGATAATTAGATCTCACAGAAACTTTTGTCGAAACTGATGGGCACTTTCTTGGAAGACCGTACATCCTTACACAGGAAAAAAACCTATTCAAAATTAAAAAACACTAAAGTTATAGGATTCCGAGAATACAGAGAGCATTCCAGTCCTTGGCAGGGCGAATAAGAAACGACGCAGCTAACGCTGCGTCCGAACCAAACTAACGTACGTATCGATATTTTTCTTGTACTGGCTGATGTAAATTATAACTCGTAGATAAGTTTACATTTAGCTAACTACCTATCAAATTAAGTATACCGAAGTGAAAGAATGAAACAAAAACCAGTAACCTATGTCGAGTTGAACGTCACTAATTTGCATGGGCAGTGGCAACTGGCACATTTTTCATTCCTACGCCAGCGCTTATTAGTAAAAATGTTTTTAATTAACATAATTCAGCCCGTACCTTACTTTAAGCCATAAAGAAATAAATGCGTATTCTTTTTTTTGTTCTCCTTTAAATGAACAATGAAACACCATGGCAACCCGTGGCATACTTATCATTGAGGAGTTTTGCTGGTCTCTTGAGGTCTTCATTGTCAGTTGTACCTACTTATGTAAATGATAAAGAGTATTAACGCAAATGCATGAACAATTGCTATACTTACCCTAAATAATTATACTTCATACTTATTATGTTTTTTGATAATTGAAAAATTGGGGACATCTCGTGTATACCAAATTAATAATGAATGATATAATATTTTAAAATGCTAAAAAAATATTTGCCAAATTTACGCGAGGGCACTAGGAATATTATACGTGTGCCAAAATCTAAGTTAACAATGTTAATAATGTTAAAGCCAAAATTACCCAAATTTGTAGTAGCTTACTGTCAAAGATCCGTCAACTACTCCTAGTTGTTGAAATTTTGGTCCCCTGGTTTACTTAGACGCAGAATGACAACAACTTAAACAGCAATTAAGTTAAATTGTACTTAACAGACAACAAACATACTTGGCAAACTTAAGCGCGAGTCACGTTTTGTTAAATATCCAACAACTAAATATATGTCGTATGCCCGTGTGGTGCCGGGTTTAGAATGTTGCCACTCCATGTCTTCCCGTGGATGTCGTAAGAGACGACTAAGGGACTAAAGGCTATGTAGTGCTGTTAGGCGATGGGTTTGCAACCTGCCACTAATACACTGGATAACATCTTAGCCTGGTTGTGCAAAATGTGGTCACAGAATGAAGAATGTCAGTAGGTACGCCAAATCGCTTGAAACTTTGTAACAGTAATGTTTATAAATAAACAAACATAATACTTTTTATTTCATTCAAATAGACCCAGTAGTTTTGATTCTACAAACGTTTGAAATTTGGGTCAATAATATTAAAGCGCGTGGAAGCCATCTTGCTTGAGTGACGTCATCGTTCAACTGCGGTACGCGCCCTTATATGAACGAGTAAGTTTACAGGGCTATATATTTTTAACCGTAATAAGTAGCCAGTTGAAATTTTCACAGAATACGTGTTATTATAAAATCGATCGTTTATTTAAAACTATAAAATGAACAATAAATCAAATCCCAAGAGGGGTCCATACAAGAAACATGAAAAAAAATCTTTATTTTTAGCATTTTTATACGGATTGTATTTTTATAATGGCTTCCTATTTTGATGCTATTTTAAACTTACATTGTAGTCTAATTTTCATTGTTTACGACTAAATAGCAATCTTAAGTAAAACTTCGGCAAATATGTGACAAAACTGATTTTATCAACACGATGGTTTAGGCGGTCACCCATCCTGTTTTAGACTACGCGTGTAGTTGCTTAACTTTGGAAGACGAAATACGGGTTGTATTTGTATGATAGCTTTTTATTTCGGTGTCACATTAAGCTTAAATGATAATCTAAACTACATACTAACATATATAGTTTACGACCAAACAGTAAACTGTAGTAAATCTCTTACAAATATGTTTAAAAGTGCCTAGTTTAAATCAACACGATGTTTAGGTAAGCGGTGGTTGCTTAACTTTGGTGGTAGGCCTTTCTTTACAAATTTCGTGTTAAGTAATGTAGAATTAATATCGCTACCGTATAAAAGAACGAACTATAAAACATGATTTTTTGATTGACCTAGTAGTAGTTCTGATACTTCGTGTATTCATTACATCGATTTCAAATTTCGCGCGCGGGCGCTACCAGGTTCCTCACTCAAGGTAGTGTGTGTTGGTTTTTTTTTGTGGGACCAACGCCCTTTGTTACACTTTGGTACAATAGAGGACAATCTTGACTTCTACGGCTCCGACATTTTAAACGAGTAAGATCACTTAAAACTACGGGTACGCTGTACGAGACCGCGTATATAGCGAACTGCGTGAATCATAATATTGTTGAATAGTACAGTCGAGTACAAAGATATGTATACACTTTTTCACCTTATTCCATTGAAATAAGGGCCACAAATGTATACATATCTTTGTACTCTACAGTACCTACCGCTGCAGGCTCGGCCGCCTGTGTCCCGCGTCTCGCACTTGGTTTTTAATTTTTGGCATGTTTCACCTTAGCTATCAACATACTTTATTGGTATTTTTATGTAAAAAACGGTGAACCCAAAATTAAAAGTGCCTATTTATTATTCTAATTTTATTTAACCAACTTACTCGACAAACATTACAAACAGAAAAGCCGGTCAGTGACAGAAAGTTTGTTTAGTTAAACTGTATGTAATACAAAACAATAGATACCTAACCATAACTACCATAGTAACATCAAAACGAATTCGTAAAAATAATAATTACGAGTATTACGACTTACAAAGTTAAGCAACTACAAGCGTAGTCTAAAACAGGATGGGTGACCGCCTAAACCATCGTGTTGATAAAATCAGTTTTGTCACATATGTGTAGAAGTTTTACTCAAGATTGCTACTTAGTCGTAAACAATGAAAATTTAAGCTTAAAATAGCATCAAAATAAGAAGTCATTATAAAAATACAATCCGTATAAAGATGCTAAAACAAAAGATTTTTTTTCATGCTTCTTGTATGGGGACCCCTCTTGGGATTTGATTTATTGTTCATTTTATAGTTTTAAACGATAGATTTTATAATAACACGTATTCTGTGAAAATTTCAACTGGCGACTTATTACGGTTAAAAATATATAGCCCTGTAAACTTACTCGTTCATATAAGGGCGCGTACCGCAGTTGAACGATGACGTCATCATCCGTGAGCGCTAGCCGCCGAGTTTCGAGCGCCGCATACGAAGTTTAAAATTCAATATCTCGAAAAGTATTTGACGTATCGACATGATTTTTTTAAAGCAATTTTTTGTTTTTAATGAAGAATACGATAAGCCAAAAATCTAAACTGGCTGACATTCTCTATTATCAACAAGTTTTTGGAGTTGTTGGTGATTGGTCGGGTTCATAGTTCGTAGCAGATTTTCACTACATAGCTGAAAAATGCTGCTACACGTTACAGCGTAGCACTTGTAGCATTGCTGGCACTGAAATGTTAAGCAACTCCCTGGTGTGCTGTCCAGTGGCTTGCGTAGCCAATGTTTGCTGTGAGCGTATGCACACACTGAGCGCACGGTTGGACAAACGTTGCGGTTATTATACTGCCGTATAGAGTTGCGCCCGCTCGGTCTTTAAAGGGAGCGCTCCGATCTCGGTCAATCTGTCAAAGGAACTAGTTCGGTCTTTTAGTTCCTTTATCTCCTTTAGCTCCGGAAGAAAATTTTGAGATCTGAGCAGGACACGCTTTGAAATAGGTAACTATTTGTCTTGTTCACATCGATCGCCGTGCCGTGTGCTCTTCGTTCGCTCTGTTTCGCTCGTACTGACCTAAAGGACCGAAGACCGATTAAGATCGTTTAAGAAGAAATTGTTGCTTTAAGTCTGTGACGGGAATTCATTTATTTTAGTTATTACTCGTAGTTCCTGACCTGACCGACACAAGCCTACTGCCGTAACACAAGAAAGCGGCTTCATAGTAACACGAGTAGTACTTATTAGCATTTTGAATGTAATGTGGTTACCAATAGAGTATAACGCCTTCTTTCGTATTAAGCTGCGCGTCCACTGCATCGGAATCGGAGCGTATGGAGCGCACGGATTTGTTACTAAGGTTGCCGTCAATAGAACTTGCGAACTATGTAAACAAATTAGTACTGTTTGACACATAACCTCAAATATTCATCAAGCGTGTTTTTATTAAAAATAACGTATAAGGAATAGTTATTTCATCTTAAACTTAATATAAATATAATGATTTAGTGTATAAATCGTTGCAAAGACCTCACTTGATCCTTAAAAGTACGTGATTATCGAGTAATCATGGTGAATTGGTTCGTTTGGTTTTGTTTACATAGTTCGCAAGTTCTATTGACAGCGACCTTATGTATTGATTTCTATATAAACAGAAATGCCGATCTAGTGCACGGTGTACCATAGAAATCAATACAAAGCAACAAATCCGTCCGCTCCGTACGCTCCGATTCTGATGCGGTGCGCAGCTTTACTTACGGCAGTAGGGTAAAGTCACCAGTGGTCACCCAGAGACCTGTGGTCAGCCTCTGCCTATACTTTTTATGAGTGGGAAGAGTACGCAAGATATATTTCCCAGTCTTCGCACTGATACATATAAGGTCGGCTATTGGTCTCCGGCTGACAACTGGTGACTTTACCCTATAGGGTGTGGCAGCTGGTGGTCTAGACTTGACGTCGCCCCTTTTCTTATTCAGTTCCCTTACCATGGGTTACAATTACCGTACTCGCTAGCGAGTCGAATGCTCTGTCCCTCGCACTCTATAAGAATACTTGCGAGGTCTGCGAGGGACAGAGCTACGACTCGCTTAGTACGTTAATTGTAACTCATGGTAAGACAGTTCAGACGTCTGATCCTGTTTAAAGTCGTTAACTTTTTTCTAAACCACGTTTTGCCAGTTAATGCGCCGAGTTGCTAAATCTTCCCAATGCGAGGGCTTAAGGTTCCAACTTTTACGGTTATCAAATATCATATCAAATATCAATAAATATCAAGGGACGATCTCACACAAATGTACCTAAAGGTTGCCAACGGGATCGTGTTACTAAGCCTCCATTATCCGTCTGTCCGTCTGTCTGTCTGCCAGCGGTAGCGAATGCAAATAACCGGTTATAACTGGTTTTAACCGGTTATTTTCATACAAAAACGGCTAATAACCGGTTAAATTGCATTCCCTAGCCAGCGGGCTGTATTTCATGAACCAAAATACAATACAATACAATACAAAACACTTTATTGTACACCAAACAAAAACATTGCAGAGAAACAGCACAATAAAAAATAATACAGGTAACCAACAGGCGGTCTTATCGCTGATTAGTGATCTCTTCCACACAACCTTATTAGGGACATGGTGGTGGTGCAGACTTCACGCAAGCAATAACAAATAAACTAGGTATGTTAGGACTAGAAGAATTGATAAGTAGACAGTAGAATTTTTTACAGAGTGTCTATTCTTCCTATAAGAACAAATTATAAAAATAACATTAAAAGGTGTGCGAAACGCGATTCTTGCGTTTATTGCTCGACCTTAACAATTACTGTACCTCTTGAATCGTAACAGGAAGACACATGATAATTTCGACTGTGTATTTCTTTTGGCGCTAAATAAACAAGATAAAAAAAAATATTTTAATTAAAAATTTAAGGGTATGGAACTCTACGGAACCCTTCGTGTGCGAGTCCGACTTGCACTTCGCCGGTTTTTTTAGTATCTTTTCAGAACACGTTTACAATACTGGAGTTATAAAAAGAAAAATTGCGCTTCGCCACCCGCCCCTCCGCCATTCGCGACACATATCCGCACCACTGACTCTTTTCAGCACTTCAATGTTGAAGAATCCGGCTAGTACTTCGCCATTAGGGATGAAAATTGCGAAAGATACATTTTGTTTCTTTCGAAACTTTGTATCTTTCCTATAAAATGCATGTAATTTTCGAAAAAAACCAATAGTCTAATTAAATAAAGTACCAGGAGCGCAGCGGTAATTAGGGGGTGCGTAGCGCCACTAAGATCACAGGCGATGACGTAGAACGCGTCGGCGCACCGGCGCAGCACTGTAGGTTACTTTTAATGTTCATGCACTCCTAGTATTTGACGTTACAATTTTTGTTTTAATAATTAAAAATGTACTTTTCCCGTTTGTACAACAAAGTATTTACATACATATTCTACAATTCAATGTTACGTGTAATAATGCGAAAAATACCTCGTAAAATACACGTAAAAAACTTAAACTTGCGAAAGATTCAACCGAAGATCCGCAAGGAAAGATTCTGTATTTTATTGAAAAATACAGTGGCATTTGAAAGATACTTGTATTTTACAAGTCATTTTCAACGCTATTCGCCATCAGTGAAACACGACGAATTGAGAACGTCTTTTTTGGAAGTCGTTTATAACCGCCTATTACCGACTCAGTATTTCTTATTTAGGCACTGGTCCCACCGCCGGCGAGTAAGCTATGAACTATCGGCTATTTTCTTGTCCAAGAAACGAACAAAAGATAATCGCTCCCGTGAAATAAAAGAGAGAGATATAAATTAATTTATAGTTCATCGCTGAGCGAGTGAGCTATACTCGCTCAACTATGAACTATCTATCTCTTTTATTTACACGGGAGCGATTATCTTTTGTTCGTTTCTTGGACAAGAAAATAGCCGATAGTTCATAGCTTACTCGCCGGCGGTGGGACCAGTGCCTAAGTCTTAGAAAAGAGATCAACACCCAAGGACAAACTACTTGTACACGTACAGTCAAGTGCAAAAATATGTATCGAAAGAATCCTCTCATAAATATTTTACGAAGTTCTTATTACACTGGAATAAGGCGCATTGGGACATATTTTTGAGATGTTGCACTCTCCCATATTCTTATACTTAGACTGTAGTTTCATAGCTACTGAATTGAAGGATTCCACTGTTTACGATAATCGGTATTTACTAGATACTAGAGAAATAAAATGTTTGGTCGAATGTATCATTTCCCAAATATTATTTGCCAAAAAAACTAGGGGTATTTTTCTTTGTTTCTAAGACACCAATAACGTGTTGTTTCGCGTCGGTTACATATACGTAATGAGCTCATAGATTGATAAGCATTAAGATCTTCATCAATCATTTGACGAAAATCAGGGATTTATGTGTGATATTTTTTAATGTTTATGTGTACCTTAAGTTTATGAGAATCTTTGAATAAACGCACTTTACATCCAATATGTACTTATCACCTACTTATACATAAATTTATTCTGGTATCACAACTACGATAGGTACAGTCGCGAACTTTAATTTGGTACCCACCTTAGGTCCAAAGTCAATCTGACATTCTACAACAATAAGGTTGAGTTTCCTCAAAGTTACAAATGACTTGACATCTCTAATGACATTGACGACTTCAAGCATATTTTTCTTGAAATGGGTCACAAATTAACGTTCGTTATAGTACCTGTAAGTTGTTCTTAAAAACATTATAAACTTACCTAAAACAAGCCCCATTAAATGCAGCAGCAGTGGTATCATCAAAATACGTAGCACCTTCATTTTGTTGGTTACTTGTGAGGTGCCGAATCATCAGAGACCTATCTTCAGATAAGTCACTGGACACGCACTACGCGCACACACACATCACACTGACACTTGACTGAATATGATCACTATTATACTGAAGTAGCACATCTCGGAAGTCAGGAAAATCTGAAAAAGAAAATATACATGTCATAAATTAACAAAAAAAAAGTACTTCAAAACTGATCAGATTGTAATGTTAAACGAGAGTAAGAGAAATTTTCGGACAAATGAAATTTTCGGAGAAACGAAATAGGTGACAAAAGTTTTTCGAAACATCGATAGGTTACCCTATAACTAATATCTCTGAGGACGGTGGTGAGTACCTACCGTAGGTATATACAATTTTAACTCTATCGAAACACCGACCTTAGTTTAGCGATAATAAAAATGAACTTTCCAACAAGCAAAGACTGTTTGATGTTTTGCATGATAAGTCAAAGTTAAATGAGTTTTGTGACGCCGCGCGAATAAAAACTTTTTAATTAATAGGGATGTAGATATACGATTATAATCATATTTATCAAACATTAATTACCCTTGCGATTTGTTACTCTAAAAAAACCTTAAAGGGATATCTGGTCTTTTGTAGTGTTTATTTTGTATCACTATCTACTACGAAGTTTTATCTGTGTAATAATAAATTTTCCTAGGTAGGTTAGGTTAGTAACGGGTATAAGAGCGAGTCGGATATTTTTGCGCCCAATCTTGAATAATATTTTATTGCTGGTGACTTTACAGTACCCACAATAAATTTAACACCCCCTCTAATTGATTCGGGGGTTTAAAAAACCCACAAAGGCAGGCTCTACAACGATCACTGAGCAAGACGTAAATTAATTGCAGCTTGTCTAAAAATTAAAACTGTTAAAATTTATCAAAAGATAACCGGTTTTAAAGATTTACGGTTAATTATATTAGACAGGGTTTCAAAAGGATATTGACCGTGATTACCGTTAAGCTCAAATTTGACACAGCTAAGCAAACACTTAAGTGTTTACTTAATCAACGAGGAGTTGGACCTAATGTCATCATTTCATGAAAAAACATACATAAAATGCTTCAACAATTTTATTATATAAAGACAAGAAAATCAGCAAAACTGTAAGTATTAAAAGTAATACCCGTACCTATCATAAAATTTCAAAAGACTGTATCGTAGGTACATTATAAATATACAACTTACTACGACTTATGTGCACAGTTATGACATTTAATTATCACTGATAAGATAACTACTTAATTCACTGTTAAAAGACTAATGAAACGATTTCAAACTCGACGGACGTACCATTTTTATCATTATGGTATCATATATGGTATATTATTATATGGTATGCAAAATTTCGTGTCAACTTGACTACTTTACTACAATAAGATTACAATCGACATTAAAGATTCAATTCAAAGAAACAATAATTCAGTAAATTGGCCACATGGGGCTCGGTAATATATAAATAGGCAACCCATTATTTCATAGAATTTCACTTAATCGATTGTATCGTTTCATCGAATTTAATTTCATCGAACGCTATTTTCTGCTGAAACTATGATGTTTTCAGGACATCTTAAACATTAATTACGTAGGTTACGTTAGGTTAAAGTTGTGACTACCAAGACAAATTTGAAAGAAATTGAAGAAATGTTTTTCGATGAAATGAAAATTCTGCGTAAATACGTTCGTTGAAAGGTATTTCGATGAATTAATAGGTAACCTTTAAATATTATTTAAGTGCATAGTTAGTTACAAGCTTTAAAGCTTATAAAAGCTTATTTGAAACTGACATTAATGAAAGACGATACGGTTGAAGCCGCTCAGACGATATTCGTAAATACGGAGAGCTTTCAACGGACTCGAACGACCACGCTGGAAACCAGGCCCCTCCAATTAACAGTTAGATCAGAAGATAATAAAAGCATACACCTTTACGCCTCTAATAGGGATCCGTGAGAGATATTGCGAAAAACTGGAAACAAGGTATTGCAACAATACGATCGATGTCAAAGATGTGTCACACCTATTTACCTTTTTTAATTAGAACTAGAGGACACCCGCGACTTCGTACGCGTAGTATTAGTTTCCCGCTACTCCCCGTACTTCTTCCCGTTGGGGGTCGATTTTCTGAAAATCCTTTCTTAGTGCTCACTAACATCATGAAATTTCAAGTTTCTAGGTACAGTAGTTTCGGCTGTGCGTTGATATATAAGTCAGTCAGTTTTGCCTTTTATATATATATATATAATAGATAAGGAGCAAAAATGATAACATACCTATCTTTGACGTTGAATGTACAATGACAGAAGGAAACAAAAGGCTTTAATAATAATGAATGACGAAATATGTAAAAACGGACCTTTCCTGTACGTTTTAAACGATTCGATTCGGAATCGTTGGTGGCCCGATCTGTTAAATCTGTTGTAAAATTAATCGACAGGAAAATGATGTTGTGGTAGGCATGAAATCTTGTTAATGTATCAATATGCACTTTGACGATCGATACCGAAATGTATCAGAAGGAGAAGTTGGACTCATGATAAAAAAACACAATAGTGAAATTGAATTCTAGCGTTTTGTCGATACACTGCGAAGGTAGGTAACAAAATTGTATAAAGACACTAAAGAGAGTTTCAAGCAAAAACATGCTGCTGCTGTTGTTGTTAATAATTCAAAATTTTGTTTAATAAAAAAACTACTGTGCTATTAATACATATGCTCGGAGAATTACATAAAGATAAATATTATAGTTTGTACTTCTCTTTCATTCTCTCTCATATACCCTACTCTAATGCGAGTCTAACCGTCTTTACTACAACGCGAAAGACTAAGACCTCTTGCAATGAAGGTATTTCGGAAACAGTCTATGAAGTTTAGTTATAGGTATCTATTTTATAAACCAAATTAAAACATTCGCTGCTAGATCAAAACAGTAGTAACTCAAAATCCTTGTTAGTTTTGTTTCAAGTTCATTAAAGTTGTATAAAAGTTGATTTTAAAATACAGTTGTATTTTGAGTAACTACTGTTTTGATCTAGCAGTGCGTATGTCGAATCAACGGGAGCAGGTAAATTTACATAAAATTGTACACTGGCAAAGTAATTAATTAAAATAAATAGTCCATCTGTTTTACACAGTTCTCAGACACAAAAGTTTAATTACTAGTCAACTGAGCACGGACGGACTTTAAGATCTAAAGTCAAGTTAATTAGTGCACAGTAACTCGTTCCAATTTCAATAGGTAACTAAAAAAAAACCTTTTAGTTGTGTTTCTGTCTTTAACTACATTTCAATTAATAGAAAACTGTAAATGTTAGTTGTTTATAAGTGCATTGTGTATTTAACCTTTATTGTATGCAATACACACACATCGCCTTCAGATGAACGCTTTATGTAAATATCAGGGGACAATGTCACACCAATTGACCTAGTCCCAAACTAAGCTCTAGGCTTGTACTATGGGTACTAGACAACGATATAAATACTTACATAGAGAAATATATACTTAAATACATAGAAAACATCCATGACTCAGGAACAAATATTCGCGTTCATCACACAAATATCTGCCCTTACTGGGATTTGAACCCAGGACCGCAACCTTCGTAGGCAGAGTCACAGTCGTCAAAGGTCATGTGAAAATTACAAGTAGGTAGTTAAGTAGCTACGTAGTTATTGCATGTTAATTATACTTCTTTGCTTTGTATAGCAGCTAGGTCGTTATTTTGTACGAACGTCTTTGTAAACGATAGAATTAAATATTTAAATATTTGTGTATCTCAATAACAAGCGAATTGTATTCTTTTTTTGGGAAACAAATGTCTTAAAAACAGTGTAATGATTAAGTTAAAAGAAAACCTTCTTTATTTTCTTTGCTAACGGTTGTTAATTAATATCAAGGTAAAAGTTATCATGTTTCCTTTAAACGTCAACATCATGCAAATAAATTTAAGTAAAGTAAAGATGCCTTCTACGAAATTTAATTATCTTGAATTCTTAGTGATAATCAAGTATTCGGTCATCTATATCTATCTACCTATATATATATATATATATATATATATATATATATATATATATATATATATATATATATATATATAATATATATCTATATATATAAAAGGCTAAACTGACTGACTGACATATCAACGCACAGCCGAAACTACCGTACCTAGAAACTTGAAATTTGGTACATGGGTTCCTTTTATGATGTAAGTGAGCACTAAGAAAGGATTTTCCGAAAATCTACCCCCAACGGGAAGAAATGGGGGGGAGTAGCGGGAAACTAATTCTACGCGTACGAAGTCGCGGGCGTCCTCTAGTCCTTACATATACAGGGTGTTAGGCAGGGGGTTGGATAAACTTCATGGACTAACTCCGTAAGTCATACTCATCAACTTTTATTACGGGACCAACATCCAAATCGCGAAAAAAAAAACAGCTGTTCCATACAAACTTTGAGAGCTAAACAACCGGAAAATATGGAACGGCTGTTTTTTTTTTCCTGCCTACACATGACCTACACAGTTAGTCCCTGAAGTTTGTCCAAACTTCTGCCTAACACCCTGTATATTGGTAACCTATATAAAACAATATAAACAATTCGGCTTTTTTGGTGTATTCGTATTGATTAAATCTTCTAAAAAATTAAAATCATTTGTTCCTATATCTTCATAGATTGTTTCCGAAATACCTACAACGCAAGAGGTCATAAAAAGTATTTCGCTTTAGGGCAAAGACGGTTAGACTCGCATTAGAGTATATGAGAGAAACTGAAAGAGAGGTACAAAGTTAGAAACCCCAGGGCCTTTGTAAGAGTTATCGTACAGTACAGTACGTCAAATATAGTCAAGACCAATGAAAACGGGTCACTTTGTATAGAATTACCATAGAAAGTGACCAGAGGGCTTATTGTCTAACGCACTCGCAATTGCAACCGGCTTCAAAGTGGAGCAATTGTTTTCATTTTGTATGCAGACAAGCCTTCGATTTTCAAAGTGAAAACGATCGTGATTGCGAGTGCGTTAGACAATAAGCCCTCCGTTTTCGTTGCTTCTGAGTGTAGATTGCCGTGAACAAGGTTTGTTAGTTGACGTTTATATCAGGCGACGTGGCTAGCCTAGTTGACAACGCCTCGCAGTCCCGGAATATTTAAAAAAACATTACGTTAAGTACAAAATTATGTTATCATCTCTTTCTGCAGGAATTACGAAGATTACGTAAAGAAAGTGACGCTAAACATTTTCTTAAACGATATGTAAGCGGGTGAGTTAGAGGTTAGTATTTTTTAATTTAGTGGTGATTATTTGAATAATTAATTCATCCGCAGTAATATCCAAGTCTCATGCGAAAAAGAGTAAGAAATCATTAAATAATCTTATTATGTTAAGTTATAAGTTAGATTTAAAACTCAATGCATTCGAATATGTAGTTTATAATTTATTGCATTGACATTGGATTTAAAATCAATCACAAGAAGAACTTACCTAGACCAATTAAAAGAAAAAAAAACCGGACAAGGCGAGTCGGAGTCGCCCACCGAGGGTTCCGCACATGACACGGTCAACTCAATTCAAAATTTGCACCGCCGGCGTTCCTTGCATAAAGACCCTGTTTTTTTTGTGATTTAACTAAAAATGTACACATTTCAGATTTTTTCCTATTCTTGTAGTAAAAGACGGTGTTACTTGCCAAATTTCATAGTTCTAAGTCAATGGGAAATACCCTATACATTTTGATTCCCTCGAGAGTGCCGAAATACACGTTTTTTGCGACATAAACGGCCGTATCTTTTTTGTACGTAAATGTAGAAGTTTGATTTTTTCACAGCTTCAAGGGACTGTAGATTTGAGTATATGGTTTAAATTTCAAATCGATACCTCCACGCATTCCCGAGATAAAGGGTCTTGACACACAGACAGATGGACAGACGGACAACAAAGTGATCCTATAAGGGTTCCGTTTTTTTTCCTTTTGAGGTACGAAACCTTAAAAGTAGGGGTCGTACCTTAACAGTGCAGTGTTTAAGGCTCGAAATAGGAAAGAATGGAAATTACTCCGGCGAGAACTCCAATTCACCAAAGCATTGAAAATCAATCAAGTCAATCCAACAACGAAAATGTTCATAAACATGACTAGCCAAAGAAACCAAAACGGATACTTGAAAAAGGTTCGTTTGAAGCCCTATACCAATTATATACGTATTTACCCACACAACGAAGTATATTTATACGGCGAAACAAAATCAATGCCGTCTTAAAGTCGCCCTTTTAAACAAAACTGTAACCCGGCGTTTAGCTTGACATTTTATAGCTGGGGCGTGGGCAAAAGTAGGTCGTTATCACACTTACTTGTTGCTCCACTCCATTCTTTATCCCTGAGAATACGATTCTGTATAAAACCCGTTTATTTACACCCTTGTCGTATATTTACATGTAAATATGAAGGGTGTGCGTGATAAAGGTGGAAAAAACCCGCGTCGATGGAAAATAGAAATGAGGAAAGATCCCGAAATAATACAGAGGTTTTGTTGGAAATTATTATGTGAGTAGGTATGAATCATCAATCAAGTATTAACGACAAAAAGAAGATAAAAATGCTTTATAAATAATAATGTATAGGTATATTTTTAAGATGAACGAGCCAGTGCCATTACCATTATTTTAAAATGATATTACAATATTAAGGGGTGGTACTCAAATGGTAAAAAGGGAAATTTTATGGTAAAACTTTGATTAGTCTGCTGTTAGTCTGTATGTTACAGCGAAGTCGAGCTGTTTTTATCAACTATTTGAAATTAAACATAAAACTGTTACAATTACTTTTACGCATCTGAGTATTTGGAGTATGTTACTAATATTATAAATGAGAAAGTTTCGATGTTTGGATGTTTGTAACTCAATCAAGCTTCAACCACTGAACGGATCCGAATAAAACTTGGCTTGGGTTAATAGGCGGGAAAAAGCTAGTTTTTTATATTTTTATAAATATTGTAAGTAATGGGTGATTGAAAAAAAAAGTGATTTTATAACACCAGAATGGATGTCATAAAAAATCTGTAAATATTATACACATGTAAACCACTTTTGTATCATTTTCCGTAACATGCGTACCTATACATGTATTTATGGCCAAAAAGTTATAAATAATTACAATTTCCCCTTATTTATCTCCGATGGTTAAATCCTGACAGAACAGGGAAGCACTGCCTTAGAAGCTATGTCTGTTTCAGTGAGTAGGTAGGCGTACCTCTAACATCTGTAACACAATTATCTGTGCCCGTGCCCCTTGAGCCTTGGGACGTATGTTACAATTACCCCTCTCCCTAAGCACTACTAATTGGAATTAAAACTTTTACTTGACTTATAACGACGCTCAAATTGTATATAACATATTTAGTACGATTTAACCTTTAACATTCTACGCGAATAGATTTAATAAAGCATAGTATTAATTCCATTATGAGTTTTTTACTGCTAAAATTGTTTTAAATAAAAGTAACAGTATTAACGCAATAAGGTAGGTATATCACGAATTCACGATTCCTTTCAAAATGCGTTTTTGTTTTTGATGCAGAACTTTGGGCCTAATAAAACGTTATGAAATCTTTATTTTGTACCTAGCTAGCTACCGCGTATAATTATTATACTGCGAATTGACAATGCAACAACTATTAAAAACCATTTAAAGAAATAGGTTTAGGTATCTACTAAACCAAATACTCATACAATAAACTTGTATGATTTGTGTTTTTTTTCGTTAAGATATTCACTATCTTCTTTAGTTTCCAATAAAATACCTATCAAACGTTGGTGAAGGTAAGTTGAAGTACTTGTCCATTTAAAAGCGAAATAAGGTAAAACAATCTGAAACCTTATTCCTAATAAAGATGGAACGTAGAGTTATAACGACTAAAAACAGTTCTTAATTCTAATTCCGTTTGAGCATTAGCTAAAAATCAACAGTCTCAGATTTTAAATTTCTAGTTTCAAGTTGCGCTGTGATCTAATGAAAACTTTCCCAACTTGCTTCATGAAAATATCATCCACGTATAATTTTAGACATTTAACGACATTAACGAGAACATTAATTAAATTAAATCGAACTGCTCAAACAAAACCACGTAATTAAATAGCGAAGTGAAAAATATCTCAAAGGAATTATTGCACAAAAACACCATTTAGTAGCGGCAGCAATAACGACCTGTTGAAACGTCGATGTGCTGCGTCCCGCTCTAGCGCGTTAGGGCACAATGTAGCGTGTTCGTGCGTCTCTGTCTCGCAGGGTCGTGCAGGCGTCCGCGCGTGCCGGCACTTCGGTAGTCACTGGGCGCCCCGCGATCTATAAGCACAGAGCCACCCCCCGACTTTAAGTAGGGCGGTAAATACAGACACCTGTACGCAATAAAACTATGGGGGCAATTTTAAACGGTGTGGATAATTGAATAGTAAACCACGGTTATACAACGACCTTCAGGACTTTTCTTGAGGCTTATGGTTAAAATTACAGGTTGCCACCAGTTAAACGCCATGCGGCTAACAACATGAGTATTAAAATCGAAAATAAATGAGAATTGAAACAAAGTCTACCAAAAACTATTTTTTTTAATTGATTCGGTTTGCTTTTTACTAATTCTTGTCATTGGAGGACGAAGATTTTGTCGACGATGAAGTGAGCTCACCTAGAAGATGGCTTTACCCTACTCGGAAATAGTGACGCCGCCGGAAGCTAAGATTTTCAAGTACTTACGCGTTTATTAACATTACTCAAATACTTCAAGTAATAGTTTGAATTCAAATTTAAACGTATCATAAAATAAATAATAAATAAATACCAGGGAACAATGTCACACCATTTGACCTAGTCCCAAACTAAGCTCTAGGCTTGTACTATGGGTACTAGACAACGATATAAATACTTTAATAGAGAAATAAATACTTAAATACATAGAAAACATCCATGACCCATGAATCAGGAACAAATATTCGCGCTCACTACACAAATATCTGCCCTTACCGGGATTTGAACCCAGGACCACTGGCTTCGTAAGCAGGATCACTACCAACTAGGCCAGCGCGTCGTCAAGTAAATTGGCCACATCATTTTGGTCTGGGGCACCTTCTTTTCAGTAGATAGGTATTTTTTTTCAAGTAGCTTAGAAAGTGAGGCTTTTTTATTGTACCGCGAGATAGCGTTCTTTACCAGTATCATGAAAACCTTAATAACTCCTAAATAAATTAGCGTATTGAAAGGTTAAAACTATGTCACGAACTTGAAGGGGCTTTCTTATGCCACCATTAAAGGGCGATCAGTGGGTTGTGCATGATTAGCTAGATACACCAAATCGGTTACAGTGCCAACGGAACCATTTCACCTTCCTTATCCACTTTGTTTTCGGCATGACCCTGCTGCCAACGCAGAGTAGAGAGTTTTCTCTAACCCTTGCGCTTGTTGATGTGCGGGCCTATTATGGGCATGTTTATCGATGTGGATAAACATAAATAAAACAGCTGTCACTTTCTGACCAAATGTAAGTGTGAGGGTGACGTATACTGTATCTACCGCGATAAAGGCGAGCATAATACGGGCCCTGCACATGCCTGAGCGGCTTCTTTGTTATTATGAATGATTTATTTATTTATTTATTTATTTATTCAGAAAACCAACCAGCCTTAAATTTATAATTACATCTAAATAGCATGCACATGCATATGGCGAATTATAGGTTTTCACAGTTAATAATCAACCCGTGAGATTACAGCATTATTTCGGTGTAGTAGGTACAATACATGATTTTACTTATAGCTAAAAAAATTGTGAGTGCGTGTGTGTGTGTGTGTGTGTGTGTGTTTTTTTTTCTTTTTTTTTATCACTCCACTTTTAAAAGAACGTGCTTCACCTTACGTTTGAAATTATTTTTTGTAACGATAAACGGGTCTATATCATTAAAATGTATATTATATGTTTCGACAATGCGAATAAGCACAGCGTTGCGACCATAGTTCGTTGCATGAGCTGGCACGCTAAACAAGGCCCCTTTTACGATGATGATCAGCCGATACCTTAACCTTTGGGCCTGTGAGGATCCTTTAGTTTGGTTGTCGGAGACCACGCAAATCCCCAGAGGCCCTTGCCAAGATGCATTACGCTAACTAGCGTTTCTATTCATTTCGTTTTTAAACCATTCGCTTCACTGGTAGATCACGTGACTTTTCGTATCACGTCATCTACCAGTGACGCGATTGGATTTAAAATTAAACAAATAGAAAAGCTAGTTAGCGTAGTGCATCTTGGTAAGGGCCTCAGATATTGATTTCGGAAGCGATCAGTCAAATAACTAAAGAGTTCAAGATGGCGGCAACTTTTTCTCATTCTGTCAATAGATTCGTTGTTGGAGACCACACTGATCCCCAGGTATCGATTTTGAAAGCAATCGGTTAAATAACTAAAAAGTTCAAGATGGTGGCTACTTTTTCTCATTCTGTCAATGGATTCGTTGTCGGAGAGCACTCAAATCCCCAAATATCTATTTTGGAAACAATCGGTCTTTTTATGAAAGCACCGAACATTGCTCTAACAATAAGATAAAATGGATTGAGAGACAATCTTAACTTTGGCGTTGGAAAACTGTCATTCCCATTACATCGACAAAAATAATTAGGTCGCGATTAGTTTTCCAACATCGCAAATAAGTTTGTAATCGCAAATACCCCTCATATCTCCGCCATTTTGAAAAAATTCGAAAAACTGAAGTGTCAAAAAAAACATATGATAATCGAACCAAAGGGCTTATTGTCTAACGCACTCGCTATCGCAACCAGCTGCAAATTGGAGCAATTGTTTTCATTTTGTATGCAGACAAGCCTTCGATTTTCAAAATGAAAGCGATCGTGATTGCGAGTCCGTTAGACAATAAGCCCTCTGAGGCCCTAGTCAAGATGCATTACGCTAACTAGCGTTTCTTTTCGTTTCTTGTTTAAACCAATCGCGTCACTGGTAGATGACGTGATACGAAAAGTCACGTGATCTACCAGTGACGCTCACAAAATTTAACTAGAATCGGTTGAGAAATGCGCCCGTAGCGGCGGACATCCGAACGAACGAACAGGAATACGTAAGCATTTTTGCCCAAGCTGAAACGGAGATATTTCGCTCGTGCGACAATAAAACATGTACTTAGGTATATTATCCCAAATTACCCAAACACCACACACAATAAAAGATACGATTTAATTATTATCTATAAGTTCGATGCAAGCAACAATTAAGATTGCCTTGGTAACTGCCGCACTCAGGGACGTCAATTAAATTGAATGCTTGTTTAGTGACGTGTTGTCTTATTCTATTGCTGTAGCAAAGAAAGTGACAGCAGCAACTTTAATCAAGCATTAAATTAAATTGACGTCTCTGAGTGCGGCAGTAAGTACTTAGGTATCTGTCAGTTACCTAATAGAAGCAGTATAGTGCTTGTAAATGTGGGGCTAATACTTATAGAAACAATAGTATTCTCACAACGCTGCTATACAAGTATATTACAGGACTAATTAACATTCCGTTAGCTAATTACAAAATTGTTAAAACACATGCGCCTATAAGTACGACCAAATTCAGGCTTACAGCCTACCATATTAGTAAGTGTAAAAACGTAGTCTTGAGATCTGAGAACTGGGGCACGTTTTATAAAGCTACAAGTTAGAATTTGACGGGTCTAAACTGGCAACACTCTGCTCAAATGGTTGGTCGTCATTGGTCGAGGATGTGTCAAATGGAAACTTGTAACCTGTAAATTGTAATTTGTAGCTTTATAAAATAGGCCCCTGGATTTTGCTAGTTGATTACGCTTAAAACACTGTTATAAGGGCCACTCATAGAAGTATGTTGAAAAAACTGTTATGTTACGGTTATGTTATTTTTGATTGTGTAACATTTGTTTTAAATATTTTTACGAGAGGCATAATTTTACAATTTCAATGTAGGTAGTTTTTCATTCGACCCTTTTTTGTGATTCACATTTCTATGATGATAATAAAAAAAATGGTTTTGCTCTTGACAAATCAAATAAATACGCATTGGAAATAAATGTCCCAACTTAGCATGTACCTAGGTAAATGACCGCGTCATCCCGGAAACTGGGCCATGATGTCATCTAAAGCGACATCACAGCCCGAGGACTAAGAATGACTCCAGCTAGAACAAAGGTATTGTCCTACAAGTTTACATTTGCCTTTGCTCGAAGGCGTTGCTCCCAAACGAGCGTAGCGAATTTAGTTTCCGAGATTGTTAGTTTTCATTTACGCGGACGGAACGGTTATGTTTGTAGCAGTGAAGCTTTGTATATTAGGGTGCGGCTCCACTGGGGCGGAGACGAGCGGAGCGGAGAGGAGACGTGTAGAGATTGACCAATCATATTAGTTGAAATCCACATCTCGTCCCCGCTCCGCTTCAGTGGAAACAGTCAAGCGGAGACGAGCGGAGCGGAAAGGAGACGTAACTGCATTACTACCTTGTATCAATCCACTCTGCTCCGCTCGTCTCCGCCTCAGTGGAATCACTTAGCTCTTTTCACAGCTCTGTTCCACTCAGCTCCGCTCGTCTCCGCGTTAGTGGAGCCGCAGCCTTATAGACCTTTTTAGGTGGGCGCTTTAGTAGAAGTGCAGCTGCTTTAAATCCTTTAGTACATTTAGAGCTCACGTTATATAAACATGGAGATGAATTCTTAACGTGCCCTAGTGTTGCCATACAAGTTGAGCATCAGCACCTTGGCTCGCAACGACGTCATCACGCTCAGTGTCGCCCAGTTTGGTAAATCATAGCATTTGGTTATTTTTGCGTTGTTTGTTATCCTGTTTTTAAATAATTAATCGAAATGTGTGTCAAAAAAACTATATTTATTTATTATTAAGGTAAGCGCAAAAATTACAAACTTAGTTACTGTATTTTCTGTCCTCCTCTCCCTATACTGCAGTGACCATCAGGGGTCATAATGGACTGTTAAAATAGTATTGTTTTTAATTAAACAAGACCTTTGTAACATTATGATATTGCAATAAATTACTGATTTGATTACCTACTGATCTTGCGCCAAACACGTACCTATAAAAATACTATCTAAAATAGCTTACTATACTACGTTCTACGTTCGAAAAGCATACTTAATAAATGTTTCATACTCTAAAATGTATATGTAGTTAGGTACTTGCTTAGATCTAAATTCCTACACATTAATTTTAAGGTATGAATCGGATGTTGGTGATCCCGACGGGCGTCGTGTATGAATTTATATGAAGCACTGACCAATGTAGGCGACCCAGTCGCGATCGCTTGGGTTGGTCAGCACAGCACTCTATATGTATATGTATATTTATACTAAACAGTAGACCACGCGGCCCCATGATAGCGGCGATTTTGTCGCTTGTGTGAACGCCGTTAATTATTACGATGATAGACCGTATGGCTCTTGCAATAACATCTTCAATCGCGATTATTAACGACGTTTCAGAGGCTCTACTTTGAAATCCGTAATTCGAACTTCGTCAATTGCTATCCCTTTTGCTCTCGACGCGTCACTAATTCGTAAGAAAGTGACGGGGCGATCCGAAGTTCGAACTACTGATTTCAAAGTAGAGCCCCTGGTTAGTGTGACCCGGGCATTAGAGATATTACTGGTAGTAAGTTATTGTGGAAATTTCACTGCCGCCCGTCTTCTGTCGCCGTCTATGACGACGTTATTCGGCGTCCAATAGAAGACGTAAGACGTAAGCACGTTGAGCTGGGTCCACATATATATCGTTTTGCCATATCGTATCTCCGTCGCGTAGCACAAAAAGATCGCGATCATGCTACGAGGCTACGAGCCATACCAAATCCCTCGCGATCCATGGTGCTACGCGTTTATTAAATACCCCACATACGCTCGCTATCGGATACGCGTATAAAGATCGGTAAGTATGGAAAGTTTTATGTAGTTATGATTTGATACATGATACAATGCGATCCACCTCGAGTCGGTTTTTCCCCTATCATCAAAAGAGATACGGCGTTATGATACGATACGATACGCTGAGCCCTACGGCTAGTATGGACGCAGTTTTCACGCAACGATGCTAGTGATACGGCATGCCCAAAGTGAGCGTCCATAGTTTGGATACGCGTGCTTGATACGATACGCATGATCGTGATCGCCAAAACTATACAAATGTGGACCCAACTTTACGTGGGCGATACAGCG
This sequence comes from Acleris cristana, assembly GCA_948252455.1. Taxonomy (NCBI): domain Eukaryota; kingdom Metazoa; phylum Arthropoda; class Insecta; order Lepidoptera; family Tortricidae; genus Acleris; species Acleris cristana. The sequence goes on along the minus strand of OX411781.1, from coordinate 3,808,506 downwards.
CTTGACTTAAGGTTCGTTATTAGAAAACAGAAGTACTTACAGAAGTTTGTATCAATTGTTAACTGGTAGAGAATGCTACTGGACATTAATAGTTATTTTGTAAAGTTCAATTCCGTTTTCATAAATAAATAAATGTCATCGACCTTTATGGGTTCAATGCCGCGCCACCGCTGTCTGATTCTGATTATCGCACAGATATCAGATCTGTTATTCCCTTAAGTTTACAATTTGATTTTTACTTTGTCGAGGAAATATTCATTCACCGGCAAATAAAGCTAGCCGCGTGCTCTTAGACAGAATTAGTAACCGCACTTTGTTTTTGCCTAGCTGCGTCTCGACAAAATCTTTGACGAAATAAATAAAAAAATACACTCACTACAAGTACAAATACATTGGCCTGAGAGCTTATTGTCTAACGGACTCGCAATCGCAACCGGCTTCAAAATGGAGCAATCGTTTTCATTTTGTATGCAGAAAAGCCTTCGATTTTCAAAATGAAAACGATCGTGATTGCGAGTGCGTTAGACAATAAGCCCTCTGGTTGAGTTTCCTATAAGTTTCCTATAAGTCGACTCGGCATCTCTAATGATTTTTAAAATGGGTCCTTACGTTCGTGGCCGTACAATTTCGCGCAAAAGAATTTAAACAACCCAATATAGACATGGATTCATATTTTTTCGAGGAATTAAAGACGTTGAGAGAATCACCTCCATCAATTAGGCGTCCATCGAACGCAGGCACGTAACCGAAGAATTAAAGTTATAGGTGGGGCGATATGGCTGGGCGATGACTGGTTGACGAGTGATTGACGCCGAAGTGTCACCTGCCACGTTGCAGCGTTGTTCATATAATAACATTTACCCCACGGACGAATTTACCAGCCTAGTTTAAGTTGTTCTTTCAGATCTTACTAACAAAATTGGAGGGCGTACAACCTGCAGGGCTCAGAAACCTGAGGGCTTATTGTCTAACGCACTCGCAATCGCAATGTCTTCAAAGTGGACCAATTGTTTTCATTTTGTATGCATACAAGCCTTCGATTTTCAAAATGAAAACGAAATATTTTTTTAACCAGAGGCTCGTTTTACGAGCTTCGTGAAACGGACCACAGCTCGTCAGAAACGCCATACATTTCAAATAGAGCATATTCATTTCGATTTCGCTCGAACAGAATGGATATTAAGTATTTCGGTTCTGAACAAAGAGCAAAATAAAACTGTACCTGCTTGAATTAACTGTAAATAAAATTTCGCTCACTAACTTGTTCGCACCGCCATCATTTTCTCGTTTGTCGTACCCTATAAGCTAGCTCTTTAGTTGCATTTTAACTTGCTCATCTTGAAGTCAAGCCGGCCTTACCTAGTTATCATTTATGTCGCGACGCCATGCAGCTGCAGGAGGAATCAAAAACGAAAAATACCAGGTTAATCCCAGCGATCATAACGCTCGTGAATCGATTCCGCTCCGAGCGAGGGTTTACGAAAAACCAGGGCCTCTATTCAACATGGTAAAAACAATATCGTTCTTGATCAGTTATCGTATTGTCACCGTTTTGATAGCTCTTATTTACTTGACAGTAATAGCGTCTGATGTCATAACAATACCATAACAGAGGGCTTATTGTCTAATGCTCGCAATCGCAACCGGCTTCAGAGTGGAGAAATTGTTTTCATTTTGTATGCAGACAAGCCTTCGATTTTCAAAATGAAAACTAGTGCGTTAGACAATAAGCCCTCACGTCAACTACGATATTGTTTTCACCGTCGGGAATAGAGCCGCAGGTCTGGTATTCTAGGCATTAAAATCCATATCGTCTTTGATCTGTTATCGTATTGCCAACGTTTTGATAGCTCTTATTTCCTTGACAGTAATGGCGGCTGACGTCAAAACAATACCGTAATACAATATGCTTTTTAACGGCGGGAATAGAGGTTCTGGTTAAGAACCATAATTAAACGGTATTTTTCGAACCGTTCCCAAGTCCAGGGGCCTGTTTTATAAAGCTACAAATTACAATTTACAGATAAGGTACAAGTTTCAACCTTTGTAGTGACTTGCACGCCTCAGACTGTCTGGCGGTCACTACAAAGGTTGAAAGAGACTGGCCTGTGGAACGACGCAGCGCCTAGAACCAGACACACAAAAATGGCACACAATGTTGTTCTAGACAGAATACTGACGATGGGTTGCGACAAAATGCAACCCAAGTATGTATTCCGGAGGAACTTCAAAGTCCACATTCCAACAAGGGAAGAATGGAAGGATGGGTTGCACCTATCAGAGGAAGACAACTCGATATGGTACACGGATGGTTCAAAAATGAGCTCCGGTACGGGGGCGGGTATTCACGCCAAAGACTATAAAAGTAGCACAAGTATGGGCAATTATGCAACGGTCTTCCAGGCGGAGTTGTATGCGATAATTGCCTGCACGCAGAAGAATATTGGCAGGCCTCCACAGGAGAGAACTATCTATATTCTAAGCGACAGCCAAGCGGCACTTAAGGCGCTTACAGCGCCAAAAGTAGACTCTAAAATAGTCTATAATGGAATCCAAGCATTAAACAGGCTTGGCAGGCACAATAAAGTGAAACTGATGTGGATTCCAGGACACCAAGGCTTTCCCGGGAATGAAGCCGCGGACGAGCTGGCAAGGGAAGGGTCCAAGGGCGCATACGTCGGACCTGAACCATTTGTGGCACCCTCACTGGGCACCATAAAAGCAGCCCTGAATAACAACGCCCTAGAGTATCACCAAAAAGAGTGGAAAACTACTATGGGCTTAGGGCATGCAAAGCTCTTCATAGAAAGAGTTGACCAGTGCTGGACCAGGAAACTCTGGAAACTCAGCAGAAGACAACTCCGATACATTATCGGAGTGTTTACTGGGCACTTTGGAGTTAAACACCTCCTAGCAAAGATGGGCCTTTATGACAACACAGATTGTAGAATGTGCGGCGAGGAGGTGGAGACAATGAAACACTTACTGTGTGAATGTGATGCCCTCGCCGGAGTAAGAATGAAAATCCTCGGTTGTGGCTACCCAGAACCGAACGATTTCAAGGCACTGCCATTGCACTCCACTATCCGCTTTTTGGAAGGAGTGGAGGCTGCATTGGATTAAGCGCTAAAAGAGGGGTAATTACACAAAAGATCCCATAGGGTCGAAGTGTATCCGTAAGGACCCCACTAACAAGATAAGATAAGAAGGTACAAGTTTCCATTTGACACAACCTCGACCAATGACGACCAGCCATTTGAGCAGTGTTTCCAGTTTAGAGTAAAATTGTAACTTGTAGCTTTATAAAACGTGCCCCAGTGGCCCGTTTCACGAAGCTACTAGTTACAAATTACAAGCGGAACTCTCTTTCTAGCAAAAGAAGTTGGAAAGAGACTTCCGCTTGTAATTTGTAACTTGTAGCTTCGTGAAACGGGCCTCAGGCAGCCTGATTTAAGCCCGCTGAGTAAATCATATTTAATTACGTGAAAAACCTCGATTTCAAGATGGTTTTAGTGGTAAAATCTATAGTGCCCGGCCGATAAGAAGTAAATCCTGACACCTGTCATTTCAATACAAATTACAACCTCAAGCCCAAGAATAGGTTATAAATTGTACTGCGATGACAGCTGTCAGGATTGACTTCTTAACGGCCGGGCACTATAGTTTTTATTTTCAATGTACCCATATTTTTTGTTTCAACAGTTTAATGTTTTCACTTTCATCTTACGAAATTTTACTACTGTTGTGGCATAGTAACGGCACTGCATTATCTTAACATCCACTAGGTGCCTAGTTGCCGCGCGGCAGACAAGCACGTTCCAACCAGAGACGCGTAGGTGTCTACGTGTCTCGAATGAGTAGGAATCTCTTTGAATTCGGTGATTATTTTTACCCTTTTGGTTGGAAATATATTGATGTTATTTCCTAGCAATTAGTTTGTTTTTTTAGGGTTCCGTACCAAAATGGTACAAAAGGAACCCTTATGGTGAGACTTCGTTGTCTGTCTGTATTATTGCGTCTTGGTGCACGCGTTTCGCTAAAGACGAGATCGCTAGGAAATATTCATAAACTACACTTGTTTCAGTTAAATATTCCGTGTGGTTAAATCTATATGGTATTTTTACTTTGAAGTCATTTAAAAACCCGAATCGAAAGACACATTTTAGTATATTTCTTAAGTACCTACCTACTTTTGGTTTCCTTTTTGTGTATTAAAATATTATTTCTTAATTTTTCACCCTTAAATTGGCAGAGTACCTATCTGAAAATGCACATACTACCTATAATGTTCACTTTTTTTATATTTTTTGTTACAATTTTTTTATGCTGATTTCAAATCAAATAGGGTTTGAATTCACGACTTTTTTATTTTTGCCAATTTTAGTTCATTTCCTTTTGAAATCGTTTTTTAAGTTCATGCATAAGTACTATAAGTAGGTACATTAAATAACGCAAGCCTATTTCCCAGAGGGGTAGGTAGAGATGAAGTTGCTAAGTATGTTGCGACTGCGACTACCGCGCTCTACGTTCAACAGGGGCGCGTTTTATAAAGCTACAAGTCTAAACATGTTACAAGTCTAAACTGGCAACACTGCTCAAATGGCTAGTCGTCATTGGTCGAGGTTGTGTCAAATGGAAACTTGTAAACTGTAAATTGTAATTTGTAGTTTTATAGCCCCAGGTAAGTAGGTACCTAGTAATTACAAAACTAGATATTGGGTTGTACTATTTTTAATAATTTAATATGCAAAGGAAGCCAAAACCACTTTACTTCTTTAGTTTATGGCTTCTGTAGCTGATTAACAGCACAACTCTGCCAGAATCAAGTAAGCCAAAACCGTATGAATTGCTCAAAATCCTAGCATCCGCGCCAAAAATAACGACAGTGAAATGACAGTCTCCACTCCGGCTCACTTCACCTGTCAAATCTGTCCTGATTTGTTATTTATTTACCATGAAACTTTAAATTTATCATTTCAGTATTAACCTAGTTTCTTAATAGTTGTTTTTAAGTGTAAGTAAACATATAAATGTCTAATTTAGAACAAAATGAATGTGGGACCTCAATTATTCAGGCATGTCGTGCTTGTCTCGGTACGAAAAGTATAAATTACATTCAACTTTATAGTGAGGGCGGTTCTTGGGCGGAATTGTATCAGTTTTGCACAGGATTGACGGTGAGTATTGCAATTTTATTAATATTTAACAAACTATGACTATATCTATGTAACCTCTTCATAGTTAAGTACTTGGTTTAGTTCATGCATTTGAAACTTAATTTGAACCGTAAGCAATGTAAAACTGTTTCTGTTATGATGCTCAGATGGATAAGTCTCGATACTTACTAATTAAAGACCGTCCATCTAATAGGGATACATACTCGAAAAAACAAAAGTTGTCTCTCCTGTGGTCAATAGTTAAAGGCTTGTGTGCATATAAGTAATGTTTTTATCTGATAGGACTAAAGCAGACCTGACGCCGTTTATGTGGATATGGGTAAAGCCAGAAAATTAGGCCTGCAAAACGTTAACTTTGGCTATGTCCACAGGAAAGACGCTAACCTAAATCTGCGTTTGACCCAATAGCATTTTTTCGCATTCAATTATTAAAATTAATAAATAAATAACAGGGCACAATCTCACACATATTGACCTAGACCCAGAGTAAGCTCTAGGGTTGTACTATGGAAACTAGACAATGATTAACTTACTTATATAGAGAACTAGCTTCTTCCAGCGACTTTGTCCGCATAGAATTCATATTTTTGACATCCCACAGGAACTGTTCATTTTTCGGGATAAGAAGTAGCCTATGTTACTCAGGGAATATGAAGCATTCTAATGGTGAAGGAATTTTTAAAATTGGTCCATTCGTTTTTGGGTTTATTTGTTACAAACATACAAAAATACAAATCTTTCCTCTTTATTAATATTATTAGTGTAAAACTTAAACACACAGAAAACATCCAAGAGTCAGGAACAAATTCTCAAATTCATCACACAAATATCTGCCCTTACAGATTATAATAATACCATGCAATGACATTAGATGATTAAACTCGTATTGGCGAATCGATTTGGTCGAAGAACAAGTTTATTGTGAAAAACTCTTAATGGTCCGCTTCACATATTATTATAGGAAGTAAAAGTAGTTTAATTATCATCATGCAAATAAACTTTTTTTCTTTCTAATTATTTTGTTTTTCGTTCCATCAAATATGTTGTAGTGTGCTATGCTATGCCACACACACACTCTCGCCGATATGTTTGCTTATACAGTGGTTGCCACATAATTAAGAATGCTTGCATTTTTCCCATACAATTGCCTACAAATGTGACTTTTCAATTTTGACAACCAATGAAAAAGTTCTAAACCTATTATGTCTATTAAAACACTGTTAAATCGTTATTTAACTTTATTGAGCTAAGGAGCAACACATGATGCAAGTTATATGAGAATATAAGTGTGTACCCTACTCAATCACTTTTTATTACAAAAAGCAAAGGAGTCTATCCACATAATTATTGTGTATATATAACCGTCAAAAAAAAAAACCGTACCTAACACTCGACGTTAGAAAATCAAATATTCGTTTTTAACAGCGATAAATAGTGCATACATTTAAACCTTAGTTTACTAGTTAACAATAAGTGTAATTAAAATTAAAATTGATTAAGAACTTTATGATTGGTTGTCAAAATTGAGACGTCATATATGTAGGCAATTGTATGGGAAAAATGCAAGCGTTCCTAATTATGTGGCCAGCACTGTATATTCTGTTTATGTAACATTTGAGACACAATAGACCTGACATCCAACGACTAATGTAGCGTCCTTTAATTCCAAATTGTCAATAATTTTTCATGGGTAATTAAAAATGTGTAAAACAATAATTATTTTTGAAACGAATTTACTATATTATAGATACATATTTTTTTAAATAAGCTGACTGCTCAATTGGTAGGAACAACATTTGCTTGACATGTAAAATTTCCGTGTCACAGGCACAATAAGATATGAAAAATATAATTACATTTTCGTTGGCTTACTGTACTTCTTTAATCTTACTTCTTCTTTTATCCAGAACTCACCAAATATTCTAACACTCTTAAGAATCTGTTTTATCAACTACATTATCATTTAAAATGTTTGATTTTCATTTGAAAATGTGAATTCGGTTATGTATTATAAAATTTGTTTGTGCTAATCTTTACATATCAGCTCTAATAATAGTTAAAATATGTGTCTTGGTCTTGGGGTGAGAACTTTTAGCCCGGATACATTTTGTATATTTGAATGGGATAAGGGTGTAATATTTTGTAGATAACACCGGAAATTGGCTCACAGTTATTATGCCACAAATGCTCAGATGAAATACGACACTATGCAGATTTCAAGAAGCAATGCCATAAATCTGAAGAGTTTTGGTGTTCTCTGCTGTCTAATGATTTGGTAAGTGTTTGGAATTGTATCTATTTTTAATAAGCCTCATAGCAGTAGTAACAGTAGCAGCTACTGGGTATTGCTACTGCAATTACGGACTACTAAAAACTAGCTGATCATCTCTAAATATTCAGCTTCATTTAATGTCAAAGTATTTTGGTGACAAGATTCCCAAATGTTTTCTTAAAATTTTAGAAATAATTTGGAGCTAAGTCCCTTCCTGCTCGCTGAGTAGCATACATGTCATATTGAGATAACTAAAATAGACTACTGTCTTGAAAAGACTAAATAATAAAAATAATAACAACAAAGCACTGCATAAAACTTATTCCAGCAATAGTAAAAGAAAACAATAAAAGGAAATTATTATTAGGATTTTGCTTGCCTTAAATCTACAGGTACTGAATTCCAGAATTGGATATTCTAAAAATTTGAATTTAAAGAAAGTAAAACTGGCCAAGTGCGATTCCGACGCCCACCCGCAGAGTTCCGTACCACCTTACAATTAAGATGGAGCTAAAACACGTGTCTTGTGTAGGGTATTTCCCACTTTATTTATTTGATGTTACAGTAAAGTTGTCATAGTAAAATACACCCTTTAAAAATTTCAAAGAGAGATGGATAAATCCGATTAATGCCGAAATAACTATCATTGTTCATGATTTTGTTGTAGAAGTGTTCCGTAAATGACGCCGGTATAATAAAAGAAGAAGGCAGTATAAACAATATAACTGAATACAATTGTTTGGATGATACATATTTTAAAAATATAATTAATAAACAGCATGAAGATGTCAAAACACTTGATGAAGACTTGTCTGACGAAGATTTTGAAACATTAGAAGAACCAGATTTTGATAAAACTGAATTTGACAAAAGAAGTTGTTGTAAAAGTAAACGAAAGCTTAGTGAAAACACTAAAAACAGGAATTGTGATAAATGTCATAGAAATTATAGTAAGTACTCGTCTTTATGTCAATAACTTTTTCTGAACACTTTTTGGTACAGAATGATATTTCTGATGTTTTTTTAACTCAGCGCTAAACAACTTTCCTAATATACTTGGATCGTTTAGAATTCCAAGTTGAGTTTTCTAACGGGAGTTCCCAATTTTTTATTTTTTATTTATTTACTGATACTCGTAGGTACGGACTGTTAAATATTAAAAAAGTACCTATCTAATTTTAATTACTTTGTCTTATAAGATATATTGTTGGTTAGATTACTGACGATGGAGGATGTAACATATTATTATTAAAACTGTAGATCAAATATTGGGGATGGGACGGCCGTAAGAAAAGCATGGCCTAAATTTTGTAGCTAGTGTTAATAGCCTATTTTAAATGTTAACGCCATTTTAATTAATCATTTTTTTAACATTCAATAGGTACCTATCTTATTTACAGAAAACGGAAAATGTTTAAATAATCATTTAGAAAAATGCCAAGGGAAAGGTAGAAGAGTGGAAACCAAGAAACTAAAACAGCCTAATAAAGCAGAAGTGAATTACTGTGGTATAATTTTACGTTTTAGTTTGCCTTGTTTGGCATTTGAAGGTCGTTTAGTAATAATAAGTATATAAATTTAAATTATGTTTTTAGGGATATGCGATTTTACTTCCAATTACGAATTGATGAAGCAACATTTGAACATCCATGCTCTTAGCAACGATTTGAACTGTAGAAGTTGCGATTTTGTTGGTAAAGATTTTGCAAGCATGGTTTCGCACAGGTTAGTGAAAATAAATTGATTTATTCGTTTTTTTGGGTCACGATCAGAATGTCCAAAATGCCAGTTGCCAAATCGTGCAATACGCCTAATAATTATAATGCCTAGCATTCTTAACATGAGTTACAATTACCGTACTCGCTAGCGAGTACGGTAATTGTAACTCATGGTAAGGGTACTGATCAATTATGTAGATAACATTAGCAAGCCGCCCCCGCTTCGTTTCGGTTTATCCGAGTTTTCTGTAACACCCGTTCATAAAACACAATTTATTATACAAACCTAATTGAAAAAACTAATAGATTGTGAAAACCGCATCAAAATCCGTTACGTGGTCGTTCTTTAGTGTAATTTTTTTGAAAAAGGGACGAATTTAATGTCTCTTAAATCTATCTGACTACGGCGCAAAGTTCTAATATATTTAGCTAAAGTTATAGGTACTTTATAAAGCCTAAAAAAATAAGCTGCCTAAGTTGCTATATGACCTCTTTTAAGTAATACCACAAACAAATTATTTCGTATGCACTTACCGCTAGGGCAATAAATCTGGCTAACTCAATGGTGTAGGTATAAACTATAGCTGTGACTCCATGACGTCACAGTGATTTTCTCAGTTTCGCGCAGACTCCGAACCAGCGAGGTGTCAATTGATTGAAATATAAAACTGTGTTGTTTTGAAATCTGTGAGACAGGTGCTGCTTAGTGCGACGTAGTTTGTAGGAAATCTGAGAAATGGCGCTATTTGTTGCTTGGACAAATGAACTATGGGATATTTTTGTTCGCACGACGCTATCTAGTTGTGTACTCGTAAATAAATGTAGCTATTCTGCTTAAAGTAATAAGCAGTGTTCGATTTTTTTTAAAGGTCGTGACATTTTTTGATTCAACAACATTTTATAATATTCTTATATTTTATAAGACATTACCAGTTCGAGTCTCTTGAGCTCTTCAAAGTTTTAGGGATCGTTTCCAATCCCTGACCCTAAACTAAGTTTTACTAAACCTGGGTAGATTTAGGACGATCCTTAAGACAGCCGTAATTCGTCATATTATACTTTAACTATTACTTACTATGCAAGCGAGCCATAAAAAGAGGTAATTTATTATTTAAATTACTGTTCATCGTCGCAAAGTTTTTATTAAAGTACCTAGTATTTATGAGACGTTGAAGAAACATGTGTAATTACGTGTTTTTATGAACCATCATACGGGGGTAGTTCTCAACTGAACTCAAGTGGAGTCCGCTGGTATATGTAATTAAATTTTTTGCTAGTTTCACTGTATTATGTACTTATTTTGAATTTTGTTACAGATATTCTCACCAACCAAAGGATTTGAAACCGATCTTATTTTGTCATCTCTGTAATAGTAGAATACGTTCTAGTTTATCTCTTCAATATCACTATAGGACATTACATTTAAATAAGCATGGCCTGGATTGTACCATGTGTAATAAATCTTTCAAAACATACAAGTCTTGGAGAAATCACGACCGCTGGCATAGAGTTGATAAATATATTTGCGATATTTGTGGGAAAAAGTAAGAATTTTGATGAATACTTACTATATTACTAATTATAACCGTGTCCATTATTCAGCTCAGGAGGTCAAGGTAAAAATGGCTGCTGGGGAATCAGAATAAGAATCTTTGAGTGGTGCGAGATGAGAAGAGCTATAATATTTTTTTGTTACTGGGGTCCTAGTGCAAAAGGGTATAAGTCGTCTGAAGATCAAGTGAAAAAGGGTTTAAGTCCAGTATACTCTGTTCATGTATATACCCTTTTTACCCGACTGCGGCGGAGCCCAAAAGGAGGGTTATGTTTTTCACCGCCATGTATGTATGTATGTCCAGTTCTATGTTCCCCGCTACAGCAAAAACGGCTTGAACGATTTTGACAAATGAGGTATCATTGGATTCATCTTTGCAGCGAGAGTGTCATAGGCTACATTTTATCCCGGGAAAACGTCCCGTTCTTTTTTTTTATTAATAATTTATTACGAGTTAAGTCGACTTGTACCCTTTTTCACTAGGACCCCCAGCATTATCGTTGATTACTTGATTATTGACTTAACGAAAGTGGTGACGAAAATGACGTACTATGTGCTGTGTGTTCTTACTAAGCAAATTGTCAGTTGATCTTCAATTATTAGCATTACTATGTTGTTCTGTAGTTTTTTTATATTGATAAAAAGTCGTGTACTTGATAAAAAGTTCTGCGACACGCCAAGATAATTATAAAATGGAATCTTCGGACTTCGGTCGACATGTCTGTCAACACGTGTCGCAGTAGGGAAGGTAAATGACCGGTTATAACCGATTTTAACCGGTTATTTTCATACAAAACGGTTAATAACCGGTTAAATTGCATTCCCTAGTCGCGAGACATTTATTCCGTAGTGGATTCACGGTTTAAGCATTAATTTACTAGGGCGTTAGTTTTAGTTGTATTATCTGCCTTCCACTCTTTCGATGGTAGTTTATGCTTTTGGATGTCGGTGGAAATGCCCGTTAATTTACCTTAATGTAAATGGTGACTTGCAGGTTTCTGTTCCGGCATGCCATTGAAACGCATTTGATCGATCACTTGGACTATAACAAGTTCATCTGTGAAACTTGTGGCAGAGGATTTAAGCGGCTCTTCAACTTAAAAGTAATAGCAACGTTTTAAATATCTGCCTTTTAATCGGTTGTATTTTAACTATCACAGTTTTTTGTATATCGCTTTTGTTACATATTTTTTTCGTTCTTAACCTTTCGACTTTTAGACAAATACTCGTACCTACCATAACTCATAATTCTTTATTAAGTAAGGATTATACACTGTCATTCATGTAAAGTACAGAATAAACGTGACAGTCTCTTTTGATTTCAAAAAACAAAAAACACATATACTGATATACAATTTAATTAACAACGTACCTAGTGTTATTCATTAACTTTAACTTTTGCTTTTCAGTGCCACGTAATGAACCGTCACTCGACCCATGCTCCTGTGAAATGTTCACACTGCAATAAAACATTCAAGTCTGAATTTACTCTGCAAACTCACCTTAGACTTGTCACCAAAGAAAAACCTTTTGGCTGCCCAGCGTGTCCAAGAAAGTTCCCTTCGGAAACCACAATGAAGAATCATCTGTTCTGGCACAGTGGCGAACGCCCTTTTAGTTGTGAAATTTGTGGAAGCAAATATAAGGCGAAGAGCCAGTTGAAAGTTCATATGAGACAGCATACTGGGATAATGCCCTTCAAATGTCAGCACTGTGACAAAAGTTTTGCTAGCTCTAATCAGTTGCGTGTTCACACGAGCGTTCATACTGGAATACGGAGGCATAAATGTAATTATTGCCCCAGATCTTTTCATAGTAGGAAATTGGTGCAGTTGCATTGCGCGACGCACCATAAGGATGTTGAAAGCAACCTCAATATTAGCACGTAGGCTTTTGTGAATTAATAGGGTTTTGTAATAAACTGTCATACTCATAAGTACCTACGTCGGTGTTTTATTATGAAACCTTTCTTGTTACACAGGTCTGCAGTACGATTTCCAAAAAGTACACGAAACCGGCACAAAAGCTTATAAAAGGATGCCAGATCGTCTGTTGTCATTTCAGCTGAAAGACGTCCACTGCTGAACATAGGCCCCCCCCCCAAGGTTTGTCACAACGAACGGTCCTTCACCACTTGCATCCATCGGTTTTACGCAACCCTAGCCACGTTGTCGGTCCACCTTGATGGAGGTCTACCCCACGCTGCATTTTCCGATTGAGCATCTGCAAGACGTAGTAAGTAATGCGTTGGGCTATATGTACCCATGTAGTGCGGTGAAAGAGGAGGCCCGGATTACTTAGTGAAAAAATATCTTCCCGTTTATTATTGTTATTTTTTTAACAAATTGTAATGGTGACCAGCAATGTTTTTGTCATTATTTTCTTTGTATCTTTTACCGTGAGTATTGGGTCTTCTGTAACGACGTGTGTGCCTAGTTGGTAGTGACCCTGCCTGCGAAGTTAGCGGTCTAGGGTTCGATTCCCGGTAGGCAAATAGGTATTAGAGTGATGAGCGCTAATAATTATTTGCTCTGAGTCTTGGATGCTTTCTATGTATTTAAGAGGATTGTGAAGCTAAAACTTTCCATACAAAATGCTATAACGTTTCTCTACGTCCTACGAACCTAGTCCGATTTTTACGATTTTTGAATATGTTGTAGATATCATGAAAAACTATGTCTGTACGTTTTCCTTTCCAAGATAATATTTCTTAGAATTTAACAAATTAAAAAAAAAACGAACAGGCCCAATTCCATAAGGAACTGAAAAAAATAACTGCAACATATTAACGTATTAAAAATCGTGGAAATCGGATTTGAATTAGGGGGTGAGAAACTTTGTCACCCGGAGTTAAACTAGAATGGATATTTTTTGACCGCTACGCGATTTAAGTTTTTAGATTTCTCTATAAAAGTAGGTTTATCGTTATATCGTACGCATAGAACAAGCCTAGAGCTTAGTTTAGGACTAGGTCAATTTGTCTGAGTTAGTCCCCTGATATTCATTTATTTAATGTATAAACATGAATAGGTGCCTAACTATGTCTTGAACATCTGCTCATATTTCAACGACCAAAAATGATTCATAACGTTAACTTGCAATTCAAACGCGAAAGTTTCATCATCGTGCATGCATTCCCCGCATAGATATTACTCGAGAAAAAGCAGTTTTCGCAGTTTCGTCTACTCCGCTCCGTCGGGTGGAAAATTTCAATAACATAATATTCTACGGGTAGAAACTCAAGCTTTACATACATATGCTGTTATTGGTCCATTTTTTACGCATTTCTCGCGGTCCTCACATTTATGCACGGAAGGAAAAAGTGTAATCCATCAACGTCGTAGGCAGTGTCTCGTTAACATAATGAATTAGTGCCTCTTGATAGGACCTTTTTATAAGCTCGTTACCTTTTAGGTACCCTTGGCTTATAGTGCAAACATAATAGTATTTTTCACAATCGTGTTATAATAGAGAGCTTTTTAGTCGAGTACCGTGTTTAGGCCACGAAGCTTGCTGAGTGGCCTAAGTAAGGTACGAGATTAAAAAGCTTAATTATGACACTATTGTGAACAATACTTTTTGTACGAGTTCATTAAAATTAATAATTTAAGTCTAAATACGAGTATATAAGAAAACGAAATACCTAAGTAAGTAAGTAAATAAATAAGTACTATAACACCACCGGCGTCCGTAATTTTGCAGTACTGTGCTGTGATTGGCTACAATCACAAAGAGTAGTTTTTTTTTAATGCCCTGGATACAGGAGCATGTTTAAGTAGATGTTGACAGATGACGCGACGTTGCTACGTTCCGAAACGCCATAGATTAGCCATTTTGTATCGGATCGAGTCTCCTTAAACAAGGACACATATTATTGAAACACGAAGTTCTATTTTCAATTTTTTTTCGGTTGTCTAGAGCGTATCGAAATGGTTATTTCGGTTGTTTCGGAAGTACCACAGACTATTCAACGATGAAAAGAGTGACGTTGCACACACATTTTAATCGACGAGTACAAAAAAAGGTTTGCTGACTTCCTAACTTGATTTTTAAACGTAGACGTAACGAAAGAAAATCATTAAGTTTGTAGGTAGTCTTTGTACTACTTCATTGCATCTTTCCCGGAAACTATCTTAAACAAAAAGTATCCTGTCTTAATCGAAGGTTTATCCAGGTGATCCAAATCTGTTCAGCCATTTATGTCTCAATGAGAAACAAACATAATAGGTACAAACATACTCCGTGAAATCTTGAAGACCCTTCTGGCTTTTACGGGATAACCCTTTAGGACCCTAACCCTGTGTTGTATGTTAGTTTATTTTTGGGCAATAAAGAGTTTACTTACTTATTACACGAATCTGTGATATTGCCGTTGTTATGTAGTACGCATTGGTACTCTCGACTTCAACCGCGTAAAACTCGTTACCCGTTGTTTCCTTGTGTTGATTGAATTACCAAGAACCAAATAGGCATCAAAACATCACTATCAACATTTATTACATGATACTATTCACACGGCCATGCTTACGGATTTCAAAAGCAATGTGATGGCACGGTAGAATTCAATAGAATAATAGGCCGGCGGCCCCGTGTGGGACGTAAACCCGTGCGCTCCCGACTACTTGCAAAGGTCACCTTCACCCACCTACGCCATTATTTTTTCATCAAATATGCATTCGACGGTCTATGCCTAACATTCGTTTCAGAATTTGAGAGAAATAAATCATTGTTACAAAAAAAATCTCGGTAAAGCCGTTTTTATGCATTGCTAAGTGGGATATTAAACAATTAGGTATTAGTAAATTATTATAATAAAAAAATGAGCGCATTAAATTGTTTGTAGGTACTTATTTAGTTCTAAGCTACAGTATTCTTGGCGTATAGATACATATTTCTACATATTGGCCAGTCTGTAGGGCTAGGGACATAAAAAGGCCTTTGTCTTAAAAAAAGTGTAGCATATCTAGTTTTTTTTTTATTGAGGCATGCGGGGTCCTATAAAAAAACAAAGTTTTAGACACTAGGGAAGGGAAGCACGAGGCCATTTTGAATTGAAGGTGCAAAAATTGGTTCATATTTAAATATTATCTTAGCAACTGAGTTTACGACTAAAGTTATAAGTATACAAACAGGACAAAATTGTGCACAGTTTTTGCTTATCTATATATTTCTTATGTAAGTCTTTCAGGTAAAAAGTTACGAGTAGCAGAAGAAAATATTTAAAAAAAAAAAGATTCAAATTACTCCTTGTTCTCCGACGGCGCGGCGTGAGGAATTAAATCAGAAGCGTCATGAATTGTATGCTATGGTCTTCACTACAGATGTATTTTTAGTCTTATTAAGGGTACCGTTTGTTTTTGCGTTGTTACCATTTTACTTTTTTTAATAACCGTAATTTAAAAATAAAAATTATATTATACAGGGTGTTCGGCAGAAGGTTGGACAAACTTCAGGGACTAACTCTGTAGGTCATACTTACAAATCGCGAAAAAAAAACAGCTGTTCCATACAAACTTTTAGAGCTAAACAGCCGAAATGTATGGAACAGCTATTTTTTTTTTCGCGATTTGGATATTGGTCCTATAATAAAAGTTGATAGGTATGACCAACAGAGTTAGTCCCTAAAGTTTGTCCACCCTTCTGCCGAACACCCTGTATATATTGTATATATTTATATTTTCAACATATTAACCTAATAAATAAAATCAAACACAAAAGTATCCGTGACAAGACTGTTTTCCCAGCCACAACATAGTCCGTCGTTCCAGGCTTCTAAAAGTGTATCTATCTATCATATTACGCCACGGCGACGCGACGTATAAAGCGCTAGCAAGACTCCTACAGGTGCTAAATATCCATTTCTTACGTGTCAACAGGAAGCACTAGGAACATAGAAGAGTCAAAAAATTTAAAATTTGCAAAAAAATAAGCAATAAGTAATAACTTTTTCAAAATTTGAGTTAAGTAAGTATAATTTATGCATAATCAAAATTTGAGTTGGGCATCGTCCCGTGTATTACCAATAACCCAATAATATTTTCTTAGGAAGTTTTTAATAAGCACGATAGAAATCGGAAACGCCATTTTTTTTAAATCCGTTCTTACTTTTTAACATGAAACAAAAGAAAGAAAAAGTAGGGCACTAACCTTATAATTTTTTTGTGTAGTTGGAGGGGTAAGTTAGGACAGGTATTTGTAATTTAAAAGTACCAAAGGTATATTAATGCATAATGAATGAATAAGTTTAATAATACAGGTACCTACCTAATGATTTTGCATTGCCTGTAAGACAATCTCCTTCTGTAGCTACGCTTAGGGAGAATCTAAAGAAATTGCGTCTTGTAGGTGATCTTACAATGTGTGTGCGTATATATATATATATATGTATATATAGTGTATTTATTTGTTTTATATTATGTATTATATTATAATATTGGTTTTGGGATAGTGTATTTATCTATTTATTTATTGCTATTGTTTTTAGTATTTCATTACTAGTTTTCTTTTTATTCATGACTGTTTGTTCGTCATTAGGGTACTTCTTTTACCATTTTGTCAAGGGTTAGCTGGAAGAAATCCCTTAAAGGGATAAGTTTGCCTTTGTAGCTGTTTTTTTATTGTCTCTATTTTGTATTTCTTTTTATTCTGATGTGATGTAAGTGGTAGTGAGTCCCTTTTTCACAAACCTGATAATGACAGGTAACTTTCGTATAAATTGCATAGCTTATGTGAAGCCCGAAGTGGTGTAGAAATTCGTTTGAACTTTGATCTTAGACGGACCAATTCAATCGTATAGATTCTCGTTAGATTGGGCAGATACGTGGAAATAAGAAGAAATCTCATCTAGGTGCGCGGCGGCCCTTTCCGAATATCCGCGCACCTTTACAGCCTCTTCTACAGTTAAGGCATTTTTTATGTTACATCGGTCGTGTCCTGAATCTTTATGGAAGATTGCTAAAAGTTTTAGAGGTTTTGCACTTTTATTAAACCTCTCGGTAACGATAACCGATAATGTTCCCTGTTCCCTTATCGTGAGGACATCCAAAACAATATCCGGGAGAAAAGGTCGTGTCCGGAAGTTTTCAAGGATTTGTGTTAAAAGTGTGCTTCAGACGTAGTTTTTTTCCCAAGTTATTACTCTTTGAACGTCTATTTTGTAATGAACGGCCAAACGTGGGTACTTGCGAAATGTAGGTACAACAAGAGACTGACTAATTACACATAATATACACAGCACACACACACACACACACACACACACACACACACACATGCTGAGCTGAGTCCTGTGACTTCACACTACAGTGCAACGATTCAATTTCTGCTTTAACCTTGTTTCTTCTTTTTTTTTACCATGACTGTTGTGTTGTACTTAGTGTGTTTTTAGTCAAATAAATGTTATTAATTTGAATTTGAATATTTTTATTTTTTTGTTTCTTTAATTAACACCGTACCCAACAACTACGCAATTGCAGTACAGATAGAAATAGGACCTATTTTGATCAAAGCAAATTTTAACTAACATAAAGCACTTAGTGCGCCAGCAAGACCCACGCATGACCAGGTTTTCCTTAA
Source organism: Acleris cristana (assembly GCA_948252455.1). NCBI lineage: Eukaryota > Metazoa > Arthropoda > Insecta > Lepidoptera > Tortricidae > Acleris > Acleris cristana. The sequence goes on along the minus strand of OX411781.1, from coordinate 3,790,212 downwards.
ATTACGTCGATTATAATAACCATATTAATTTTAAACAGCACTCCAATTCCGTGCAACCCTTTAACATATTCTACGACGGGCTGAGGGTAATATTGAGCCAAACATGCAAACCTATCCTCGATTGTATCATCAAACCCACTCATTCGAACATGAGAGAGTTTAATATCCTAAAAGCAGGCCACAACATGCTGTCCCATGTCCCCGCGGCCCTAAGAGATTATGGTTTGATGGCATATCAAAACTACTGCGAGGTGTCATCGTCAAATACACCCACGTAGCAAAATTATATACCTTTATGGCACCAGGCAGGTTACAGAAATAGAACACGATTTTACCTGTATGCTCGTATTGTTTCTCCGGATTGCTGTATGGCTGTCTTTGGTATGTCTCATTTTCTGCGTCAATGGATTCTGATCAAAGCATTCAATTACAACGGTATTCAACGTTAAATGACTTTTTACTGATACCACAGATAAAATACTAACGCTCCTGGGAAATTGAATGGTACCTTCTCTATACGACAGAGTCAGTAGTCGAATAGATATCAGAAGAAGTAAATTGATAGATAGTCGTAATTGTATATACTCAAATTATTTCAGAGTATTGTTATAGCCAACATAAGCAAGTAAACACTAACAGTCATCCAAAAAATGTATAACTTTTAATTACTTATTTATAGAAAAATTATTAGCTGAAAGAGTGTAGGTAAAGGACAAATAAGGTGTATTTTTGACCATTTTTGACCCTAAGGAGAATAGTAGGACCAGTTTCCGTAGGTAGGTACATCTAACCAAACTTACTGTTGATACCGGATACGTAATACGTCCCGGACAAAAGCTACAAACATTTATTAACCACTACAACTCCTCTCAGACTCGTAAATAGCGTTATTTCCGTATTGTGACGAGTAGAAAGAAGCGTGTAAGGAAAAACGGTGTGTTTCACTCAGTTCGCCGCCGGAAATAATTGCTCAAAGATTTACCTTGCCGATTTAATAGTTTTCAGGGTTCCGTGCCCAACGGGACTCTATTAATATAACTACACTGTCCGTCCATCATTCCGTCCGTCCGTCCATCCTAACTTTATAGAGCTGTGTCTTTTGAACCGTAATAGATAGGCTTTTTTTTCGAATATGTTTATTACGGCAGATTTACTAATAAAAAAGATAAAGAAAGTGAAATAATAAAGGGGCCCCCAATACAAAAAACGTTTTGTTTTTGTTGTATTGTAAAAGCGGTAAATGATTCAAGCGTCAAATTTGGTATGATTATAGTACAAACGCTGAAGAAACAGAAATATTCAAAAATGGTCAAGTGTGAGTTCGGCTCGCGCTTATTCGACTCGACGTCGAATTCAAATCGGAATATAATTATGCCTTCTGTGCGGCGATACGGAACCCTCGGTGCGCGAGTCCGACTCGCACTTAACCGGTTTTTTAATTTTGCCTACTTTATTCGGCTGTAAAGAGTCTTTGGAATAATACCCACTTTCTCCGACATACTTGGAAATGTTTACCTTACCGTTATAAAAACAACGAAGCCTGCGAAGTTTGCGTTCGAGGAAAAGGAAAAGTTAAAAGCAAAACAAGTGATTATTTACCAATGGCAGCGGCATTGAAAAAAATATGAAATTTCATTATATTATTGAGTAACAAACTAACACACACAAACTTTCGCATTTATAATATTAGTGGGATTTAATTAAACATTACGGTTTACTTCCTCTAGTGTATGGGCTTATTGTCATATTTCACATTAACACCGCACAGGCATGAGTTGCACACCTGGATAGTGATTCTTTCAAAAGCAAAGGTGAGCGAACGCAGGAGTGATGTCCAAGCGGCGAGTTTAAGTAGTGCCGTCAAAGCGAACAAAACACATTTCAGCGCGTGTATTCAATTTGGCAGCATGGCTTCTCGAACGTATAGGGTAAAACCGGGATAGATGCCACACTTTTTGAAAAGGCCTCATAATTTCAAAACTATCAATTTTCCATGAATATTTCCTTTCGATATAGCTAGTTTGGTCTTTAATCTTTCATTACGACTAGTTTTTGTTTACCTAATAATTACTGATTGTGTAGAAATTGAGTTTTCGCAGACCCCTTTTTTTTAGGATAGATGCCTACCTATATGGATACATGCCCCACTATGAAAATTTTAAGAAGGATAGATGCTTGTGGTGTAGGATAGATGCCCTTTGGAATAAACTAAGTAAAAAATATGGTGTAGGATAGATGCCCTATGGAATAAAATAAGTATGAAATATAGTATTAAAATGATTAATTTGTAATTATAAAGGATAATTTGTAAGTATGGACTCTTAGTAGAACATAGAAACCTATCAATAGAAATCGATTGTAAAAAGAATAAAAAGTATAACAAAACATAAACAAAATAAAAATATATACTGAGATTATATAGGGGGGATAGACGCCCCAAAGGCACGTATACCCACAAAAATCGGGGCGAGTATCCTTTTTGATACGGATAGGTGCCTTTTTATTTTTTATCTAAACTAAATACAAAAGAGCGATAATTAACACTTAGCTGTACACTTAATAAACCAGTATATTGATATAACAAAAAAAAGAACAGAAGTTAATACTAATTATAAAGTTATGAAACTGCAAATACTTACGTTTTAATTTTCGAGGCGTTTTTTGCGCTCGTCGCGGAGATTTTGACACACACAACCGAGACGCGTCCGTTCCTCACGATGGCCTGCGGGGGACTGAGGGGTATGGCCCTTGCGCTCCCTATTTAGACTATTAATTCTTTGCTGCGAATTTGGGAAGTTAGGTTTTTAAAAAATAGGCGTCTATCCCTTTGCGGCATCTATCCCGGATTTACCCTAAGGCTGCCTAATTGAGAATGCATGCGCTAATATGTGCTTCCGCTTGGACTTCACTCCTGCATTCGCTCACCTTTGCTTTTGAGAGAGTCAATACCCTGTACCCTTACCATGAGTTACAATATTACCGTACTCGCTAACGAGTCGAATGCTCTGTCCCTCGCAGACCTTGCAAGTATTTTTATAGAGTGCGAGGGACAGAGCATTCGACTCGCTAGGCGAATACGGTAATTGTAACTCATAGTAAGAGTACAGAGTTGTCGCGAATGCTGGGCATCGCGATGACGTTTAACATCTCATAACTGGCAACCCTAACTGGAAGTTAGAACATCTGTGGTGAGTATAATGTCTATGATTTAACTCTATGGTCTATGATATTCGTCACTCACTCAGTGCTTCCACCGCGCGGCCCGCGGAACCTTTTTTGACCGTACTTTGCCGCTATAACATGTGATATAGTGATCTGAGTGACTGGTGATACTGTGTGGTTGCTGAGGCTCACACGATGGAGTAGGAAACCACCGGAGCTGGTTTCCCTAAAGCTAAGTGTCTTTAGCGGCTAAGAGTCTAAGTATTTATGTGTCTAGTGCCTTTAACAGCTAGTTGTACTGTGTAAGACTTATCTTGACCGTCCCGTACAAGTCTAATCTTGACCCCCTCCAGTTTACATTAACCCTTGTTGTAACGCTGTAGTTTGAACCCATGTTCCTCTCAATATCTTGACATATCTATACCCTCTAGTGATCGAAGGGGGGTGTGTTGGAGTCAGTATACGCGTACCGGAGGATCGTTCGCGGTGTTTGCCGGTAGCGCGTCCGCCATGGCGGTGTGAGTGAGAGAGAGGAGACGATGTGATGGTTGATGGAGGGAACACTATAATATACACGGACGGGACATTCCTTGGGATGTCGCCGGGCCGGGGTCCACCATGGTGGCGTAGGTATAGTGTTCGGATAGAGCGCAGCTGCACGTCGCAAGACGTGTAGTGGTAAGACGTGAGCCTAGGAGCGACATGTCGCTATAGGGCGGTGACCGGTCTCTCGCATGTGTTGGTGAAGATAACTGGGATCCATGGGCGACCTGAGGGTGCTGATGGATCCATGTACAGCTTTGGGGATGAGAGGGTATCATACTATTACAGACAGACTTTACACTCCTTGGACTAGAATAGTATAGCAGTCTCTCTCCAACGTACTAACCTAACACTATTAATGTACGTGTAGCGTATACCTAAGTATAGCTTCTTCAGATGCTTAGTGACAGCGGTGATGTCATAGAACACCTTTAACAACTACAGGTGGTGTCAGAAGGCCTCGCAGGCGGAGCTGGCTGCTGAGGGAGCAGACGAGGGAGGTGCGGCGATAGGAGAGAGGGAGAGAGTAGGAGTAGGAGTCTATTAGGAAACAAAAGGTAAGATTCAAACACCTTTTGTTTCTTTCCATCACGACGGAGTGTCATTCACATTTACCTATTCTATTACTCTACCACTTAAGTTACATAGACCCGTGACACCGTCGCGACAAGAGTGATTAAAATGTCAAAAAGTGACGTTGATTTAAGCCCGGGACTCTATTCGACACGGTAAAACAATATTGCTTTTGATATGTTATCGTATTGTTTTTAACACGGACGCTATTACCATCAAGTTAATAAGAGCTATCATAGCGTTGACAATACGATAGCAATAGGTGTAAAAACAACGTAGAACAGAGGCATAGAGCCCTTCGTACTTGTACGTAAGTTATCAATATGACGTGCTCGTTTCGTCGTTTAGCTCGTTTAGTTTCGTAATAAAATTTTGGAATACACCCTGTTACAAAATAATCTCAGTACTTACCTAAGAATATTTATAATCACATTTTGATGACATGGCAGCGTTTAGTTTTTTATACATTCCGAGAATATTGCTTTTTTCGATTAAATCGAGGGACTTTCTTTTCCAACATTGTCAATTTTCATTATTTTCGTATCGGGAGAAGTAAAAATAGCCCTCGGTCGGAAAACTCGGATATTCAAATTAGTGTCAGACAGCTAACTAGACAATTAGTTAACTTAAGCAAAAGGCTCAGCAAGAAAATACCTACCCGACCGGAGGGCTTATTGACTAACGCACTCGCAATCGCAACCGGCTTCAAAGTGGAGCAGCAATTATTTTCATTTTGTATGCAGACAAGCCTTCGATTTTCAAAATTAAAAAAACGATCGTGATTGCGAGTGCGTTAGACAATAAGGCTTACAAGTTGACTTAACCGCCATGTTCACTCCACGACAGTTGTTCCTGATAGTGATTTCGGAGAAGGGCCTGAGGGCTTGGACGATTGCTCCACTTTGAAGCCGGTTGCGATTGCGAGTGCGTTAGACAATAAGCCCTCAGGACCTCTAGCCCATTTTACTTCTATAGGTATTTTAACCATATTATTGACGTTATACCTGGTAGCTACGAGTATTCCTGTCAAGTAAATTATTTCAGTTTTTAAAGTTTTTAAATTATTATTATTGAATGTAGAGGAAGCGAAAGTTGTATGTTTGGACCGGTGCACCTGGCGTTCCATAGTCTCTGCCTACCACATTGGGAGACAGGCGTGAAGGTTTGTATGTATGTGTATGTATTATTTAAAACTCCAACAACTTGTTAATTCTATAATCAGATGTTGGTAATTCTGTAGCTCTGCCTACCCTACTCTGGGATGATGTGACGGTACGTTTTATTTTAACGGTTTTGTCGGGCTGACAGAGCGCTGGCCCGCAGTGTCCGTCGTGCTGCGGCCGCGTCTGCTCATGAATAGGGACTCCGGACGAGCCCGAAACATATCGAGCGTTTTTCGACAAATTTTACGTGAGTAACCCGATGTGATCTCCTTAATAAAACTTGTTGTTATTTTACTTCATTTGCTGCCGAGCTTGAAATATCCTAGTTTCTTATCCATTGAGAAGTAGTAACTACCTACTTCAAAATATATACGCATATTACGATAACTCTAAAGTATATAAAAAAACGTTTTAATAAACAATGAACCGGCTCCAAAAACGTAAAAAAATTACTTCTTTTCATTTGATAATAGGACAGTCCAACTAATATCGTCTTTTGGTTAAAAATATGGTCGTACGCCGAACTCAGTTTATGTCATGCCATCGGTGAGGCTTCTTTCAAATACAATACAATGCCCATGCTAAAGGTTCAACCCTCCCTTGTACTGAATATAATGAGGAACGATTCGAGGATACTCAATGTCGAGCAGCGATTTGGCTTCGTTGAAAATCTTCTATTTTTCTGATATAGATTATTATGCTATATATTTACGTGACATCTTTATCAGCGAACCATTTCACTATCAGCTTGATGTCATAACATAACATACAAAAGCATAAAGCTAGCTTTGTTGGAGGTCATAGCTTCACTACCTCTTAAAATATTTATTGCAAGAAAGTCAAGGGGTCTTTGGTAACCTTAGTAGATTTTCAGTTCTCTTTTTAGGTATACTCATATTATTAGTGTTAAGCACTATCGCTGATATTCATAAATGCAAAATAGTGTCCTTTAGTATGCTTTGTCCTTATCTTTCAACGTAACTTTTGAATTTGATAGAAAGTGACAAAAATACTCTAACTAAAACAGGTTTATTGTACGTTTATAAATACCTTAATCAGATCTCGAAAAAATAGTCATGTAGGGATCAATCTTTAATTAGGTCTTATTTAATTTAAAGTAGTGTCAGTTCGTTACTTTCACAGCGTTTAGCTTTTGTAGTACGAGTTTTTGCAGATGCAGGAGTTGTCTATTCAGCAGGAAATGGTAAATTTATACTCTACTGCCGAAAAAGGAGAGTAATATTTTTGAGCTGTATATATAGTATAAGTATGGTTATTTGTTGCTACGTAAAAGTTGAAACGTTGGCCCGATTCTGACAAACGAGGTATCGATAGATTCGTCTTCGCGTCGTCGGATAAAAACGTGGAATATGACATGGGAATTAAACATAATAATATATAGATGATGATATCAAAATCTGCAGTCGGGTTTTTAAATTTAGCTTTTTGATTAATTATCTGTTTCATTGAAAAAGCGCAGTTCCAGCTGTTTGTCGAAGGAACTGGTGGTTTACCTACTTATTGATAGTAATGGCAAAGATGATTGTGAAGGCTTTACAATCGCACTACGTTGGTTTTGGTTAATAACTAGCAAGTAGCGACAGCTCTCTGTACCTACACTCCACAGTTATGTTTTTATTCCGAAATTATTACTTACCATTTATTACTATGTAAATTATTGTACTAATGTACTTACCCCAAAAATCCATCTGCCCTACTTCCCTCTAATCACTTTCACAGTACATGTATTTTATGTAATTAACATTTGGTGGAACATTTGTATGGATATTAGATCGATTTTTAATACTTGGGGGAGTCATTATGATTTACCAAGACCTTGTGGATGCTATACACTTAAAAGTTTACTGAATATTTTTTACAGTAAGTAATACAAAATGGCTGTTAGGGTTAAATCTGACACAGCCTTGCTCTACGGCTTGCCAAAGTGAAACTCGATCCATTAATATAATTTGAAATTGCCGCTAAAGGAAATTGAACGGAAACCAAAAACATTGGAATCGGCTGAGATAAGATTGAATGTCAAGTAGGTCATTCAATGTTGGTAAAAAAAATGATTAGTAAGTTTCTGAAAATTGAATATTTACTTATGTTTGTTCCAAATTGCGAATTTGTAACGACATTTATTTAGTCAAGGCGGGTCTTATCAAATACCACAAATTAATTTTATAATACGAATAAATAAATAACAGCAAAATTTTGTTAGTTTATTTTTACTCCCTCACGCTACAACGGCTGGACGGATTTGGATGAAATTTGAAATGGAGATATCTTATCGGTACCCTGGATCACCACTTAAGCTACTTTTCATCCCGGAAAATTTAAAAGTTCCCGATGCAATAACGATAATCGAAATCTACGCGGAGTTGTTATTACACATTAGTGCTTATTTTTAAAACATTAACCCTCCTTGTTAAATTATGGTTTGATCTTAATATCTATTAGCTAAGTTGAAATGTAAGTACATCGTAAGTACATTGTTTGTTTATTAATAATACCCTAAAAAGGCGGTTTATACCTATTTACCTACCCAACATTTACAAACACAACCTTCTGACAGACCACTATCGTTGTGGTTGGACCGCTAAATGGTAAAAGTGGTAACCCATAATTTTATCGAATTTCACTTCATTGAATATATCATTTCATCGAATTTAATTTCATCGAACGCTATTTTCTGACATCATGATGTTTTCAGGATATCATAAACATTAATTACGTGGGTTTGGTTAGATTCGACTATCACTACCTCTAACTACACTCATGCGGTGAGAATGATACATTCGTTGAAAGATATTTCGGTCAAAAAATAGGTACCCGGTAAAAGTGAATGTAAGCAACTTTTCGCACGGGTACATGTATAGCTAAACTAAATCGCTTAGTCGATAGATTGCTCACACGAACGTGTTTCATAGGTCAGAGGCGCTGAAGAACCCTTTTCACAGTGAAATCGGTTCGGGAGCATGCGTGGAGGGTATGTGCTTAGCAAACTCTTTATGACTCGTATCTCGACGCTTTTTACGAGGTACGGCTTATTTCACGCTCACTTTCCTTTCAGTGATGTTATTTGCAACAGTAGCGAATTCGACGTATAGAAACAACGAATAGAAGTCTGTCTAATGGTTTTTTAATACAGTTGCTCAAAGAGTGATACATTTTGTAGCTGTAGGTACATCGTGCGGAAAGTTGGATTACTCGAACTAGTGCTTTTCACTTTTTGTAAATGCAAATCGTGCGAAAAGTAGGATTTTTTGCACTAGTGTTTTTTACTTTTCCATTTTTTTACCGATAATTGTTCTAATTGCACTGTGTTTTTTATAAAACTATGATTTAGGTAAAATTGTTTCTTTTAATTACTGTTTTATTCTTGTTTCATTGTAATTTTTTCGCAAATGTATTTAAAAACGTGGTTTGAGACACATACCTACTTTCTCCCTTTAAGGTCACTAACACGACCAACTACGCATACCCAGAAAACCCGAGCAAAATATGAAAGAGATTAGCGTTATAAATTTAAAATTATAAAGCGTTAGCTTTCGTAGGCAGTTACACTACAACTACCAACGAAGATAACCAAAAAAAGCCGGGCAAGAGCATGTCAGACCATTCTCAGTGTAGGGTTCCGTCTCCGTTACAACAAACCAAAAAGATATCTTGAAAAACAACAAGTACGAACGAATTTTCTACGAGTTATTTGGTACTATCTAAGATTATTTTTAGTAGGTATATACAAGTCAAGTCTACTTATTCGTGACAGTTTTCCTTTTAAATTCATAATATTTTATTTATGTATTTATTCGATGTTCCATCAACACGAAACACTTATAATAAAAATAAAACATGATAGGTACTTACTACGTGCAACCACCGTTACAGGAACATACAGCGCTCATCATGGATAAAGCTACTTACAATAATTGAAAACCAGAGAATTTATAAAACATTAAAATACTGAAGACAAACTGCCGCACTCAGAGACGTCAATTAAATTTAATGCTTGGTTAAAGTAGCTGCTGTCATTTTCTTTGCTATAGCAATAGAATAAGACACAACGTCACTAAACAAGCGTTAAATTTAATTGACGTCTCTGAGTGCGGCAGTAAGATATCAATAGGTATGACAAATTATAAGTGCTTTAGTTTAGTGCAAATTATTAGTACCGACTTACCTGCCTACCCAATGGTTATGATGGGAAAAAATAGTCATCCTAACGTTTGCATATTCTAGAGGCTTCATACTCTCGATTAGTATGTAATTGGTCTATTAAGCAAGCAATAGTAATTTAAAAAAAGTTCCTTTTTAGTTTTTTTTTTATGGGCTTTACTGGACTGAAAATTTTCAGTCAACCTATTCGTCTTATATTACTTACCATATTAAATTTGATATACAATACTTTTATCGAATAAACAGCTGGGTGAAGGTCGTGTCCTATTCGGATCTCCTACCATAACACGCAATACATAAACGTTTATTTTTTCATTTAGCGAACCCTAAAAATATAATAGATTGTCTGGATTTTGTTACTAGACATATTCATAATGGCTGAGTGTTTCTCCACCTCTTGTCAGCTCATCACTCATTCATTCAACACGGTATCCGTACAAGGAAACTTCCTCGCGGCAGCGGAACTTTGAGCATAGTTCCGTGAAATTTCCGACACCGCCCTGTACATTACGTGTCAGAGAAAATGTTGAAATTATCATTGACGATAACGCGACGCCATTGTTTTCATTATGAATACCAAGCATCCGTTGAATAATATTAAAATGTTTCGAAACTTCAATACAACCAGTGTCAGTTTGTTAGGGAAGGTTACTGGGTCTGGGATACAGAGGTTCTAGCCAAGATGGCACTACGCTAACTAGCTTTTCTATTCGTTTCGTTTTCAAACCAATCACGTCAATGGGAGATGATATGATACGCAGCGCAGTCTTAAAGATATCTATCAACATATAATAAAAATAAAATAAAGCTAGAAATTAAAGGGGAAAATGCCGCATACGTCATAAAACGTGATTTGCTCGATCTCAAATTGTAAAGCCTCGATTACATTGAGCGAGTTTACAAGCTACAAGCTGCTAGCGAATTTTCTGGCTTGAAGCTTGTAAACTCGCTCAATACAATCGAGGCTTTAGGTGCGGGGGACTGACTCGCACTTGGCCGGTTTTTTCACTTACTGCGAACACTTGAATATAAGTGACGTTCCGTCGATTGTATTTCAGGGTGATGAAGCAAGATCCAGAAGTTAAGTCAAGTAAATTCTGGGTAATGGCAAATTTAAAATTCAAAAACCGATCGCAGGTCTGCATGGTAGACGAAATCATTTTTCACATAACCAATGAATAGGTTGATATAATTGAATTTTTTCAATAGATGTCAGTGATCGAATGCTGCGCGGAGTTGTAAACCAAGTACTAAAGCAGCATTTCTTTTCCTAAAAAGTAAACTAGGTGCACTTGCCGTCCCCGGGCAAGTCTAAATGGAGCGAAGAGGTTTGATGCCATCATTTCAAAAATTATGCTTAAACAATTAAAAAAAAAGTTGGTCTAACTATAAAATTTGTCACATTTTAGGTAGTTCAAGGATAAAATATAAGTATTGTGTTCACCGAGTGCGTGCGTAGTGTCTCGAATATCTGTCAACCTACGTTTCTTTAAGGGGAAATTCGTGAAGATTTTTTGCCGACCTTCTGAAATTGATAGTGATTGATAGCAGCTATTATTGAAAGGCATTCTTCAGCTTGGGACGTGTTCATAGGAATCACTGCGTGGGTAATTCTTTGTGTGTTTAGACCTCGTTAATCTGTTTACTTTTCGTTGTCTATAAAAAAATGTTCAAAAAATGAATAAAACGGAATCGATAAAATGTAAGTAAGTAATTAGGGTGGAACCGATAATGGACAAGTCACCAATAATGGACACTTGAATCTTATTTTACAGGAGATAAGGGTTATTCATTTGTTTTTCAACAATCGATTTAGGACCGTATGAAATTGAGAGTGACATTATTGGTGCCGTCACCCTATTTGGTTGGCGTTAATCAACTAATTGCATGCGATGCAAAAATTGATTGCAAAGTTTATTTGAGTACCTGCGTATGATAATATTAGGTGATCATTAAAAATCCATAGTTTTTTATAAAGTTATGCCAAGGGCGTCGCCAAGGGGTGGCAGAGGGGCTACTGCCCCCCCAAGATAATCGAAAATGTAGCCTTTATTTTTGTCTATGTTCCGCCGCCATACTCTCCCATCCTCTATACTTCTACTAGCCCAACCTTGATCATCCGCTGGCGACAACCATGAGTTATGCAACCATTTCGTACGTCTTTAAGAAAAATCTTTACCTTATTACCTTTCGTACTGAAGACGTCTTAGCACTTCTGCATTCCGCAAATAACCGGTTATAACCGCTTTTAACCGGTTATTTTCATACAAAAACGGTTAATAACCGGTTAAATTGCATTCCCTACTTAGCACACCGGCGCCCTCTTAGGGCTCCCACAGACGATCAGTCGAATTGATACGCCGAGAGGGACGCGGCTATTTGATAGAATAGGAAAGTTAAATACGTCTCCTATTCTAACAAATAGCTGCGTCCCTCTCGGCCTGTCAGTCCGACTGGTCGTCCGTGGCGACCCTTATGCGAGGGCAAACATACGTTTATCTGTTTAAAAAGTTTGCCATAGTAGCTCTTCATAAAGAGGTTTTATTGTTGGTTTAGTTTCAGATATGGCGCCGATACTTAATCGAGGCCTCGCAGCGAGTGGCTACAAAGCCAAACGTAAAAATTAACTTATTAATTCAGTACACAGAGTAAATACGAAATACTAGCTAAGGTACATTTCCCATCCCTCATCTCAAAACATTTTTCTTTCAGCGTAGTTAAAACTAAGTAAAAGTTGTCGTAGCTGTTGAAATATTTAAATTTCTCGCAGTTTAATAACAATTTAGGACGGAGAAAGCACAGCTTGAATAGTTCATTGTGCGAAGTTTGGCGAAAGTTGTCCGCGGAGATGCTTACATTTGAATTAATTTATAGTATTTCTTTGCTCTTATTTTACGTACAATTTTTAGATTTTGCAACGATACTCGTAAGAATATTGTTTTATATCATAATATTTTACCTATTTTGTAAACCAAATCGCGGAACGGAATTTTAAAGGGAACTCTTACCCTATTCTATACCGATTGCATTACTCGCTTTAGCCATAGAAATAGTGGTTAATGGCGAAAAAAGTCATTTCGCCATTAACCACTATTTCTACGGGAACTGTGCAATATTTCTGGATATAAAATACCTACGTGGGACTTAACTTACTTTTCAGCATAAAATTATATTTCTCAATTGCTGCCAAATAATTTCTCAAGGACAAGTTTTTCGGATTATAATAATACTAGCTTTTGTTTTTCCCCTTAAAAAATACCACATGATCGTCTCTGGGCAATATGTCTGTACCAAATTTCACTTCGATAGGTTGCATAAAGCGTTGACCCTTAAAACCGAAAGAAATAATCGAACACACTTTCGCATTAATAATATTAGTAAGGATTAGTAGGGTTTGTACTTCTGAAACAAGCAAAGTTTACAGATATAAAGCAATACGAGTATAAGTTACTTTGTTTAATGTAAGTAAGTACGGTCGAACTCAGAAGTAGTTGTACATTTTAGTAGGTAACTTGTTGCAGCTGTTGAAATACTAAATTCCAACCATTCTCACTTCAATACGTTAGACTAAAATGAACAGCTACTTTTGAGCTAACCTGTACCAAGGTTTTGTGCGGGTATGCTAGCCGAAAATTATCCGCAGTCCCAAATCTCTCAGACCGCCTGTGGGCTTAGCATGCGAGGCGAGGAGAATACGTCAAACCTCGTCAAACGCGATTTAGTGTCAAATATGTGTATTCCATATTCTAACGTAAGGGTAAACATTTAAGGTTTTAAATAAAAGTGTATTTTGTGTGAATTGAGTCCTTTTATTACTAAGCATCTTAAAGTGTGACGTTACCTATGTCATATTTTCTTATTTTCATACGAATGACGTAAAATATGACACTAAATCTCGCGTCGCATACTAAGCCCCCTGATCTGTGAGACGCACACATTAAACGATTTATTTGTTCCGGCAATATTCGTTTTTTTTGTAAAACTTAGGTACACACTGACGTACCCGTTTTTTGCCCACTTGATTGCGATTAGGGAATGCAAATAACCGGTTTTAACCGGTTTTAACCGGTTATTTTCATACAAAACCGGTTAATAACCGGTTAAATTGCATTCCTTGATTGCGATGTAGGTATGCCACCACACATTATCAGGTTTTAAACCAGAGTTCAGGATCGACCGACTGCCAAATCCGGCCGAGATCACCACGCGCCCCAAACTTGCAGTTTTTTTTATCGATAATGGGTTTGCGTTTGTTTTGCGAAGGTGGTACACGCTTACCCAGAAAATGCGTATATTCACTCTTGCCTTGAATACACCAAGGTTTTATGATTCCGGATAAACAGACGCAGGGAGAGCGTTTCCACGCCTTGGCAGTGCGAATAAGAAACGACGCAGCAAATCGCTGCGTGCGACTCATTAGGTATTCTACTAGTTTGAAGAAATCGTCATGCCAATATCGGCCGATGGATTATTATTCTGTTTCATTTACGCGACTACTCTAGGATTCTGTAAGTTATAATGTTTAAAACAGAGTTCTAAAGTTCATGATGCATCTAAGTAGGAGGGCAGGTCTTTTAATATCGGGCTTTAACTACATCAGAAAACCAGCTATTTAACTTTAACCATTTCATATTCAATGTGTAACCCTAGCTACTCAGTAATCAATGCAAACATCCACCTGGATGCTCCTCAATAACTCTGTTTTTTATACACCAAGTATTGCTATAGCTCTGCTGAACGTATTGCAGACAGTTCACATAAAACAGAGGACGTCTGTAAACGTTTGTGAGATGAAACCGGACTGCAATATACGTGGCGCATTCTAAATTGGAAATTGTCGCGTGGCCAGCTGCTGATATTAAACCCTGCGGTATAAATAACAGCTTCGTTCAGCCTTCAGGGCCGTTGCTTAGCCTCCGTTGTTTAATTCTCGAACAGCTTGAGCATACTTTAAGAAAATTCAATCATATTCATTTCCGACAGATTCTTTACGGTATAGGTACCCTCATTTGGTCTCTTCCTCATCAAATGCCATAATCACAATCAATCATAATTTCATAATCTCTAATTTAATATGCTATAACTATTACATCCTCTAAAATCTCAATTTATAACGATCGACATCATGCCTGTTTAAAATAAACATTTTAATCTCAAACATAATGTTATCTATAAAATATGAATCTATAATTCTGATTTGATCTAATTTTCATGTGGTTTAAAACGTAGGTACTTACAACAACTAAAGAGATGTAGATTTAGATGAAAAAGGAGTTCCGTCGACACTGCTGAAAATTAAGTAGGTATCGGGCATTTTGTAACACCGTTATTCAGTCTGTGAAGCTTGCTTGCTCTTTAATATATTTTTAGCTCTTTATTATGTTACAAAATCGCTAGTCAAAAGTTTTCATATTAGGTATTATGTCCTTATTTAGTTTGTATGAATGATTTTAGGGTGCAACAATTTTCACATAATTTTTATCAACGATTAGTCAGATTTTTTTTCAAATAATACTTTACATCATAATAATGTCTTTTCATGACTAGTCTCTTTTACTAACGATTGTGACTCCGAAATATTCAAATTCATAATGTAAATAAACATAAGTCTCTCTTACTACTATTTACTTGAAGTTACTTTCAAAACATAACTGTTAAGTACTTACACTTTTGTTGTTATTCATAAACTTGAACATCATAAAGTGAAGTTAAGTTGTTGGCTGTACTATGATCATATTGCAGCGAGCGAGCAAGATTTGTAAGGGAGAAGCGACTCTGACAGATTAGGTTAGGTTAAAAGGCTTCGCTCCCGCCTTAGTTTCGATGTTAGGTATTTTTTTTAACAGCCCAGAACATCTTGCTTTAAACGTGTGCAATTATTATTATAAAAATATGAATGAAAATATTAGGAAAAACAACATTTTTGTACAAATAATTATAATTCAAGTTACCTATGCTATTAAGAACCAAAATTTCCTGAATACAGTCTGTTATGAACTCTGAAAGTAGTACTACGAATATTTATGAACACCAAATTTATGTAGTTAAAAATTCGAAAAAGTGATGATTCAAACTACAAATCTGTAGTAGGAGAAAAAATCGGGCAATAAATTTAGGAGATCCAATATGGACCCATGATTTTAACATGTAATTACAGATCATATTAAATTACATAGGTATTTATGTGAGTTTAGAGGCAATAATTTATAGGCCAAATAATATAGACAATATAATACTAGCCTCTATTTTGTAGTGTAAAATTATTATTAGGTATTATACTTTTGAAAGGGTAATAGATGACGTCTGGACAAAGGTATTATTTATTTATTTAGGGCAGATCCTAAGAAATACACTGATAACTGATGGAATTCTCCGTGAATAAACTGGTGGACAAAACATATAAAATATAATTTTCAGGTAGGCATTGTTAATACGGTATAATTTTATTTATGTGGGTAAAAAGGTCGGGAATATGTCGCACCACACAAAAGATTTGAGCGTGTGGTGTCGAATCCTTAAAGAGATTTATTATCTCCGCTCGAACACGTAATAATGGCAGGCTCCGTTACCTAACAGTCTCCAATAACACGCCGTGTGGAAAACAACGTAATCATATTATTACGGTGTAACATTTCGAACTTGTATTTGTATACGATATACCTATGACCGGTTCCTTTATTCAAGAAACGAATGGTTTTCCTTACGTCTCGTTAAAATTTGACACATTTTGTACGTAGCAAATGTCAAATTTCAACGAGACGTAAGGAAAACGATTCTGACTTGACAGAAGCGCGTGGAGCTAACCCCATGTGCTTCCTTCCATTAGAGAAAATCTCTGTAACAATTGTCCTCGCGTGTGATATCCATGGACTTATTTCTCTAATAAGTCCATCGGAGTGTCTAAATAACTCGACATTGGCGAAATACACCTTAACAGGAGTGAAAGCCACTAACTAAAATAAGATAAGATAAGAAGAAAAGGATTCGTTTCTTGAATACCTATAGGAACCGGGCAATAATGATTCGAAAATGTTTAGATTTTTGTTCTGTGCTTGTTTATACCTTAATCCCTGAAAAGAGATGTTTTTCGTTGGAATGTAGCCTTGGTGGATTTTGAAGTGCAAGGCATCGTTGGATAGGTCTTTACCCCAGCGAGGAGTAACATATACTTATAGGCTTATATTTTAACATTTCTCACGAGTAGATATCTATGTAGGGATATTGCCTAGCTGAAATACTGTATTTAAAGACTTCTACTAGATTTCTATTAGATTTTCCACCTCGAGTCCTGATACTGCGTAATTACATCGTGGGTGGGTTTATTCATTTTGTTTGGCGTTAAAAATATCAAATCATTAAAGACTAAATTTCAAGTTCCTACTTTTTAGTCCCGATGCAGCAGAGTCCTGGGCCCCTAGACAAGATGTATTACGCCAACTAGCCTTTCTATTCGTTTCGTTTTTAAACCAATAGCGTCACTTGTAGATGACGTGATACGAAAAGTCACGTGATCTAGCAGTGATGCGATTGGTTTAAAAACGAAACGAATAGAAACGCTAGTTGGCGTAATGCATCTTGTCTAGGAGCTATATCTATGTCGCGGAGTTTCAAGGCTCGATCATTTCCACATAATTTAAAATAGATAGATAGATAGATTAGTTAATTTACTTAACTGTACTTGTGTTAGATGTAAGCAAATAAATGTTTTTTCTTTCTTTCTTTCTTTCTTTAATGGGACTTTAAGCGAAATTTTTAAGTAAGTATATATTAAACATTTCTAGTAAATTTAGTGTTACAAGATTATCTAAATACAAAAGATTGAATTTTTAAAGCTTACTTTTAGTCAAATTTGTCAATAAACAGATGGACTACGTATAATCACCTGGGAAGTACGAAAATGCGATCCGTTAAGGTGTTGAAAAAAGGGTCATTGGGCTTGTTATTACATGCCCTCTCCTGCCCTCTTCATATCCACGGATTATCGCACGGTGAATCTTATATTAACGTGTGGCAGAATTACCGGGATCAACACGGTGTTTTTCGGGGTTGCAGGTTTTGTGTAAAACTATCATGTAATGCTATATTATATTATCTTATCTTACTGATGTACTCTTTCGGATACACTACGACCCCTTTACGATCTTATGTGCGGTTACCCATTTACACAATCAGCTGTTCGAATGTGCATGTTTCTTCACGATATTTTTCCTTCATTGTAGCATCGGGTAAGTTAGAAACTCATTGGTATACAGCCCTATGGAACTCTGACCCACCATAGAACTATGTCACAGTGACATTATGATTCAAGTCGTGTTAAGTGTCAAACAAACTGTTTAATAACGTCACTGTGATCCGTTCTATCGAGGGGTCAGGGTTCTATTAGGCTGACGGTACGGGGTTCGAACTCGGTACCTTAGGTACGATCACGAGTCGACCCCCTAAGCCACTACTAGGCCACTGATTCTCTAATGCTAGATTAAATATTATCAATGTAATTATGTAATGTGTTTAAAGAATAACTGTCAGTCGAGTTTCTTGCGGCGGCTCATCGTCTCAGCAGCAGTCTCCTCTTGGGAAGCGCTGATAGATTTTTGATGTGTAAAAGTACCCGTGCGGCCTTCTTACTGACTAAAATGTTTTTATCTTTTTAACCTTTTATATAAGTACCAACTGCTGTATAAGTACCAACATAACCAAGCTAGAAAAAGGATACGTATCCAGTTTCGCTCATCTCATCTATTTTGTACTGTCACAGTGCAAAAATATGTGTCGAAAGAATCCTCTCATAAATATGTTACGAAGTTCTTATTACACTGGAATAAGGCGCATTGGGAAATATTTTTGAGATGTAGCGCTCTCCCATATTTTTAACCTTGACTGTATCCACCACATACAAAGTGGTAAAACTCAGTTAAACCCTCTTTTTGCCGGCGGCACATTAATAAATTATTTCTTCATAAATCCACAAGCAAATTTACAAGTTCGTACCCATAATTTTTTGTTTAAAGACCAGTACTTATGGAGTTCACTGTCCTTCTGACAGCTTCATCCCTTAATCCGCCGACTTTAGCGAAACTCGTTTCTTTAATAAAAGGACGAGGAAAATATATATTCACCTTCTACCCTATTAATTGTAGTCAATATTTACTTATAAGGTTATTGCCACGATTTTTTCTATTACATTATAGGAGGATATTGCACAAGATATTTAGATGAATTAAAAAAAAGGTTATTAGTTATTTCTGTGTATAATTCAAGATATGTCTTTATGTACCTTCCTAACAAGAAGCATGTTGGAAACCCAACATGATTATTTGTACGTTGTCTTAAATCTATTATGTTATCTGTTTATAATCCTTGATTTTTCTACAGCAATTCGCGCCTATGTTCGCTCTCATCCGCAATCGACCAACATGTAGCAAACATGACTGTAAAAAGCTCTTCAATAAATTAATTAGTTTGACCAATCCTGCGTTTACTTTATTGAACAACCAGCCAACCTGCGCTACAACAAAGTCAATCATTTTCATGTACTAGTTTCCTTTTGGACCATTTTTTTTTATCAATTTTGTGGACATTCCAAACTTTTGAATAAACTGATAATTTAAAAGATTATGTCGTGTTTGGAATACCTGCATTACAATAGTTTATTTATAGCTCCATAGTTATAACTAAATTATAGTTCATACGATACAAAAATAATATTACTGGAAAATCGTCAATATTGTTTATACAATTACTGCGTTCATTAAAAAAATACGGTTGCAGTACATAATTTAAATAATTATTTTAGTATTACATTGATGATTTTGCCCGTTTGTTGTAAGATTCACGGCACAACAGCCTACACTCTTTACAACAGATAAATCCTATACATGGAATATGATCATCGGTTTAAAGCATCAATTTGTAAAGAACTAATAATATCAACTATAGGTACCTATTAGTTCCTTTTTATTACAACAAAATTAAAGACAAACCAAAAAATTAATATGTTTGTAGAACCCTGGGTAGTGATTCTTTCAAAAGCAAAGGTGAGCGAATGCAGGAGTGAAGTCCAAGTGGCGAGTTTAAGTAGTCCTGTCAAAGCGAGCAAAACACATTTCAGCGCGTGTATTCAATTTGGCAGAATGGCTTCTCGAACGTATAAGGCTGCCTAATTGAGAATGCACGCGCTAATATGTGTTTTGCTCGCTCTGACGGGACTAGTTAAACTCGCCGCTTGGACTTCACTCTTGCATTCGCTCACCTTTGCTTATGAGAGAATCACTACCTACCCAGAACATTACAAACGCAACCTACGAGTAAATCTGTTTGATGTTACGAGTATAATAAAAAGTTAGATTCCTTCGTTGACTTAATAATTAAGAACTCGACGCCAAGCGTAAAGGCTTAAGGCTGTGTCGAATTAACAGCTTCTTTGTATTAAGATCCTGTTAATTCCTGTTTAATGGGCCTTATTAATTTCCGATGGTGTGGCGATCGATCAATCAGCGTCTCCGCCCGGCACCCGGCAGCTGTCACCCAAACGACATTATTTAAATTAAATTTCAAATTTAATTTATATTCTTATCGCACTGAGAATAAATTGAAAGATTTTTCGGTATATTTAACGTTATTCGCACTTAGGTTTCGGGGAGTATGGGAGGGTAGATTGCTTGTTACATTTTGTGATCACTATCGACGTTTGGTAATAAATTGTCCTAGGTTAATTAAGTTCGTGAGATCTTTATGGATGTCCGACGTCGACATCGAATGTCGTTTTTGGGCGTTTTCACTAAAAAGTGTACCCAATTAAGGACTGAAATTAAGGTTCTTTAACTTTGTCAGTTTGGTGACGAATATTAGCTATACATTGACGGCCGCAATGTATGGCTAATTTCCGTCCTTAATTGGGTTACACTTTTTAGTGAAAACGCCCTTTTAGTGGATTTCTGTACCTGCCGAATAACATATCTAAATTAGTAATTATTATGAAATTGCGTAGGTATTTTTAATTAATACAAAAAAAAATACTATGTAGGTAAGGATTTCAAATAATGTTAGTTATTTTTATTTGATAACAAAAAATGATCAAATCGTTTTTTTTAAATGTACCGCATAAAGAAATAACCGCTTGATCGTCACTGATCCACCATTATTGTATTTTATGATTGGAAAAAATGACCTTCTGCTGGAGTTTCTTGTGGCGCTTCTTCTCCGCAATGATGGTCTTGTCCGAAGCGCTAGTAGATTCACTACATATTACCGACGTGTAAAGGAGCCCTCATGTGGCCAACTTACTCAATAAATATTTTGAAGTTTGTTTTTTTTTTAATTTTGATCCCGGCCATTGTGTTCTTTTGAATAGCAAATCATCACAAATTTAAGTCATCACAATTTGTACGTACCAATTAGTACGTATTACGTAGGGCCTCTGATTCGGTACCTATTTGGTTCTGACTGACTTAGGGCCTGTTTCACAATCGACAAGTAAATGTAGGTATGTGCCAGTTAAAGTTAGCTCTCTCCTTGTCTATGTTCAAGTGCAAGAAAAGGAAAAGGCTACATTTATGTGTCAGATATGCTTTACTTGACGATTTTTAAATAGGCCCTTACTCATCAAAATCTATGGTACCTATTTCCCGATGAATCTTGAACTTTGGCACGATCGTTTTCATTTTGAAAATCGAAGGTTTGTCTGCATACAAAATGAAAACAATTGCTCCATTTTGATGCCGGTCGCGATTGCGACTGCCTTAGACAATAAGCCCTCTGGTAAAGTAAGACGAAATACGACAGCTTGGCGGCAAATTATGTACATCAATGAAACTTTGTTTATAACTTTATCTTGGTACTAGAAATGAGGATCTGCCGAGTCCTACCAAAATTTAGAGGTCCTACCCCCGTTGGTTGGGGGGGGGGTATGGGCAGGGGGGGAATTTTACTAGTCGAGTACGGAGTCATTTTTCATAAAAAAATGCGCTTGCGAATGTAGCTCTCAATAAACTTATCGCTTGAAATGGTTTGTTAACCATAACATATTTATTTTTTATATTTTTACTGTCTGTGTTTTGTATTTGTAACACGAGTTTACCTTATAGATTGCAATTGTCCCATTTCAATTTGAAATTTACACCTAAATGCTTTTTTGATGGGAAAACAAATCGTTAAATGCTATTTAAATGAGTTAAAGTTATGCTAATATAAAAAAGCAAGTTAACACGGAATTATTATACTTATCTACACTCAAGGTATCTTAAATTTGACTGTTATCTGAAGAACTAAACTGAATACCATCTTGCTAAGATCCTATAATAGCTTTAGGGACGATCAAAGGTAATCGCTTGTAGAAATAATACTTTCATTTCCTTTACCTACTCAACAAGTAGAAAGAAAAGAAAAAGGAAATTTATTCGTTTCTTACCATAGAAATAAAGACAAACAAGTAATAAAATGCCTAAGGGGCCTGGCGTCAGCGTAATGGTCGGCCCGTTTCTCGAAATTCAGTAGAAAAATAATATTAGTACATTCGGTACATTTCACTAATAGACTTGTAGAAAATCCTATTAAGGGAACTAATATGTAGCGTTATCTATGAGGGACCTTATTTTCGATGGCGCTTACGCCGCACTGCGTCACGCGACGTTGTATTTATATCGGAGCATCATGAGCATAATGGCGGAAGCGCCATCGATAATAAGGTCCTTTTTCATAGATAACGCCACATATTATTAGTCTAGTGAGTTTCGAGAAATGGGCCTCTAATATACGGGTCCCGCCATGCAGCGCTGTTTTTCAAGTTTTGAAAGAAAATTCCAACTTTCCGCACGATATACAGGTACAAAGTGTATCACTTTTTTAGCAACTGTATTAAAAATAATTTTATTTTCATTCATGCATCGAAATATTTGATGTAGGTTGCGAATCTCAAGGTTGTGTGATGTGATGTGTCCGGTAGTAGGTATAGATAGTAATAACATAGTATAAATAGATTTTAATTTAATATAAATATAATCTATTTATACTATGGTAATAATTTTCCTTCGCTTTTTCGCTTCCTTTGCGGCGCGGAGATGATTTTGTGTATTAAGTGTACCTACTCGTATGCGCTACGCTTTTTGATGCGACCTTTTCCAAACAAATTCCAACATCACAACGTTACCGCCTCGGCTGCCGCGCCGCTTTCCAATGAGATCCTATAGCACTTATGTTTCCTTTAAAATGCCAGTATATTCTTCAAGATAAGATTGCAGATCCGATCTTGCGAAGTTAACCTTCGCTAAAACACGCGAATTCTCAGCTCCAGTTTTCTAGGTTAACGCGTGCTGAAGGGTCTGAAGGCTATAAATTAGAAAATTTATTAAAACCTCCCATTTCCTTTGTGCCCGAGTGAAATGACAAATTGCTCGGTTCATTTTAATTTCCTACAAATAAAAGCATATACATATCTTTTTAACACTGAATTAGAAAGGACCTTCAAATGAATTACACATTCAAGTTTAAAATTTAAAATACGTACCTATTGTATAATAGTTTGCTTAAAAATGAATAAAATGTCAAAACGTGTCTTCTTATACGGCCTTTCACGTTTTATTAAAGTATTTACGGACTGACAATGTATTTAATTAATTCAGTAATTAAACTTTTATTACGAGTATTTAATCATTAAAGCATCCACTCACGTAACATATTTCACACTGGAAAATGAGGGAAAAAATACACCGCATCGCTAATATTTTTCACCTGGTTCTTAATGACTTTCGTAGCAGGTAAAGCTGCAAATGGGAGTTCGAGTAAGGTGGAGAGATTAATGTATTTGATATGGCGGCGCCTCTTATGGAGGCATTCCCGCCGTTTGGCGCGCTGCCCGCAGACGACGGTCGGAAGCATCTATCGCTTTTTAGTTTCAGTATTGGTAAAAATGTTTCTATTACGTTACAGGGCAGAATCGATTCGGTATTGCGGAATGTAGGTATTTATTTATAACTCTCACCGTGGAGAGTCGGGACTTTTGTGTTTGAAGTTTTATTTGTGTCTGATGTGATTTTTTATATGTACCTTATTATACAGTGTTACATTTGGACCTCCCGCCAAAACTTAATATGGTTTATGGGAAATTTATACTTGTCTTAAATTTCTAGACACGAAGAATAAAAACTTTCAGTATTTCAGTACCTATTTTTTATTAACCTTCAGTATTTCTTTAAAAAAAGGCGGCGGCAGTGAGGCCGGTAAACTTGAAGAGTGATCATATTTTTTTGTTATGTTTGGAAAGTAGAAAAAAAAGGCCAAAATATATTTATTTATTTCATAAATTTATTGTTCTAATGTTCTGGGATGATGTGGCAAAATTTGGCAGGAGGTCCAAAAGTAACCCTTTATGTATATAGTATTTTTACATTTATTAGTATCTCGAGGATGGTTACTTTATCAAAAATTTACTCGTAACAGTAGCATTCCTCATCATCACCATTATCTTACCCTTATCCCTATCATTGGGGTTGGCGCTTCACGTCTTTTTCTTTCAAACATCCCTCCCTATTAGCCGTCATCTCAGTATTCACTCCCTACTTTTTCATATCACTCTTCACACATTCCATCCATCTCTTCTTAGGTCTCCCCCTTCCACTTTACCCCTCCACATTCATTTAACTCTTCTGCATGACTTTCATTCCTCCTCATAATATGCCGATAGCATGACAATGTATATTTCTATTCCCTTCCATTTTTGGAAAAAAAGTAACAGTAGCACTCAGTTTTTATAAAAACAAATTAATGAAAGGAAACGAGATAGTATAGGTAAAAATAAACTTATTAAAGTGATGCTGGGAATTATATACACTGATAATAATAATAAGTACTTATGTGTCTAGTACATACGTATATGCCTAAGAATAATCTTTTACTATCTTGCAAGCTTTTGATAAAAATGTGAAATAGTGATTTTTTGAGTCAAGAAATCGATTAGTCAAGTTGTCATCTTCGAAGAAGGTTTCGACTTCTACCCGAGCGACTTTCGGTTTTTTTTAGGTACAGTATGTTGATTTTTGTTTTATTCTGTTTACTGATTTACTCCACTTACTTGACATTGGCGAAATCACTGCAAAATACCGTGGTGTATCGCCATTAATAAAAAAAGAAGAAGAAGGTACAGTATGTTATGATATAATTATAATTACAGTGAGGGAAACTGAAACACGTACCTTGTTGCTCTTGTCACAATGTGAATAAGAGATAAAAAGGTACATCTTTCAGTTTCCTTGACAGTAAGGGAAATAATCTAATCAATAAACACACGAGCCAAAAATCATCGGAAGGAGCTATTACATATCTGTGTGTAGGTATTTAAGTGACGTATTACAGTGGTAGACAAAACTTTCCCAAAACAATTATAGACACCTACGCGTGAAAATAAAACAGACTGAGTGATAATGGGCCATGAAAAAAGGTTTAATGGCATCTAAAATCATTCGGGTGTAGTTTGTAAGGCCAGGTGTGGATTACAAAATACAATACATTATGGGCCATTTTATTTCAAGAAACGGAAGCCAGGAGGAAAGTAAAATGGCGTATCAGGTATTAAATTGAAAAGGTTTCGAATACAATATGTTAGAGTGTAACCAGCTCCTTAATTTAGCAGCAATTTTTGTTTTCCTATAAAATAACGAGTGACATGTTTTTATTGTGTTTCATATGATTATAAATTAAAAGTACGATTTGACTGTATAAATACAAGGAAGAAAAAAAACAGCGTCTAAACTAGGATGATTTGTAAACTTACTTACTTTTTTGCAGGTGGTTCATTGTTTTTAAAACATTTAGGGCTTGTCTCACAATCGTCAAGTAAAGCATATCTGACACATAAATTTAGCCCTTTCTTTTTCTTACACTTGAACATAGACAAGGAGAGGGCTAACTTTAACTGGTATATAAATTTACTTGTCGATTGCGAAACAGGCCCTTATTTTTATAAAAACTGCTAGTTAGTTTATGAATGTCCTCGTTTATAAAAACTTTAAAGAAAAAGTTTGCATTTTTTCTTGTTTAAAGTTCTCGGTATCTCGTTTACTTTTTAAAATAAATTTAATTAGTTACTAGTTAGCGAGAGTTAAGCCCGATGCTTATGGGAATCATAGATATAAGTAAAATTGTGACCCCTAATAAAAAAGGGAATTATTGTTCATTTGAACCTCATGTCTGTGTGACGTTGTTCAACAAAACACGGATTGTATTATAACGCGTTTTTACTTTACATCTAAATTCTGAAGATGTTAAAAACGTTATAATATAACGTTAACGTTATGCCATTACGCATTAAGTCCGCCATTTGTACTTTTTTTTGTGCTACAAAGGTTAAATAAATAAATAAATAAATAATGAAGTTACTTTGCTTGTACGAGTACGTGCTAATCTTAAAATAATGAGGTTTAACTTGAATAAGGTCCATATTTTCTACCATAAAAGCTTTACGGAAGCCTTGTATGAAGAGAAAACGTTTTTATGCAACAAACTTTGTATCCGGCAGGAGCCTTTAAATAAAAAGACTTCGTGTTGGTGTCTTCTCGGAAATGACATTTGCGTAGAGACGCGCACCTGCGTCATACCTCATTCCCGTTTTATTTACCCTCTTAATAATATTTTATCAAATGAAAGGAAGATCTGCTCCAAGCCGTCTTTGTTCGGGATAACGTTGAATATTCGAGGGTTCGTTATATTTAGGAGATACCTGATTACAAGGTAATGGTAATACTTAATACGTGACGTTATAATCAAAATTTATTTCACTTTGTCGCTTAACTTATTGTTACCGTATTGTTTTTATCTCGGCCGCCATTATTGTCAAGTAAATTAGAGCTATCATAACGTTGACAATACGAGGGTCTAAAACAATTAGGTTTAGTCGGAGAAGCATCGAATCCGGAGTAGAATCGAATCGATCCCTGACACGAACAGCTTAAGACAATCATGATGCTTACAAAATCTTTTACGTAAGCTACGGTACAAGAGGGTGAAAATATAGAATCAGATTTTTGGAGGACATATTTACGATTGTTCCGCAAATTAAGGTTTTCCACGGAGCAAAAAAAGTTATAAAAGGGTTTTTTTTTTATTGTTAGATTGAATAACGGATTACAATTTCAAAACTAATTCCTGTAAAAAAATGCGTCTCCAGTTATAAGCGTTAAATATGGAATCGTAAAACCGTTTTTTAATAGTTATTTGGTTGCATGCTAGATAAATATAAATATAACAAAATCTATCTTCCATATTTTCCTACTTCCACGTAATATTTAATTCAGTACGGAAACACTCCAAAATTAAACATAATTTTATTTTTAAGTGTTTACTCTCTGTCCGAGTATACATTTTAATAAAAGCTTTGTTATTATGTTGGAGCTACTTTATATTAATTACTGAACGTTGTTTGTTTAGGTACTTTAAAATCGTTGGGATCGAAGTATAAAAAAACAGGATCTTGATCAATTTGGTATTATAACTTCTGAATTATGTAAATATGTATGTAGGTAACCATTTAAGGATGAGTTTTGTGTACTAGTTACTTGTTTCAAAAATATTTGCATTCTCACGCAATATAATTTAAAGCCGTTAAATCAGGTCACGGAACTTTTTTGTGAATTTTACTTATTTATTCGAGACGTTACCGCTACTTTTAAATTGTTTCTTTTAAACTATAAAAGTAATAAGTTTCACAAAACATTTAAAAAATATATTAACTAAAACGTGGTAATACAAACGAATTCCCTAAAAGCCAAGACGTTTTTCTATTTACGCGAAGCAAACTTGCTCGTGCAATTGGAAAAGGCTCATGCTATTAATTGTCCCGCGAGTAACAAGGGGTTTTTGTGAAGTCGCACTTGTAGGACCGAGGCGGTCGATGCCGGGGGGCGGCCGTGGCTCGCGGCTCAGTGTGCCTCGCGTCCGCCCCGACGACGCCCGCCCGCGACCGGTGCACCCGCCGCGACCCGTCGCGACTCGACGCGACTCGACGCGACCCGTCGCGACTCGCCGCGACTCGCCCGCCTGCCAGCTCGCCGTGTCCCCGCCGCGCGGCATGTAGGAAAAACGCTACAGGTGCCCGCTTTACTTCCTCGCTATATCACAAATGACTAACATAAACAGTCGTTTGGTTGTTATGTAATCTGATTTAACTTTTACGTCCCGCTTTAAGTACCCGCGCCGGAAAGTTGGCGAAAGTTACAGAAATGTGCTCTTTTAAAAAGTTTTATGGTTAATTAACAATTATGAGTACTTAGGAATTTGTGGGATCTTATTCTTAGTTATTTTGAAGTTACAATATAAAGAAGTTACATTAAGAACTTTTCACAACTTAGCTATAGGGAAAAATAAGAATTGAGGAGGTGATTAATTTCGCAGATAATATATTAAGTAACCGTAAAGTTTGCCAAAGTCGGTAAAGACGATTTTGGTCTGGCGCTCTAGTGCGCATGATCTGCGCAAGAGGGACCAAAAGCCTGAACATAAGTACACATACTATTACTTACCTGTAATAGGGTTAGGGCAAATTTCCTGTGACCTGGATTTTATTTCTCGAAGCTGGGGCGCTTCCGCGGCAAACTTGGAGGAAACTTAATGTGCTCGGGATTTAATGAGATTATTATTTATTACATTCGGGATATACTTGTAAATACAATTTGTTTTTATCGTGGATTTTCTTACGATACTCTAAGTTTCGATTTGAAACTTCTTATTATTATTTAATTAAAACTATTACATTATAAATTACATTAAAAATTAAAAATCAAAACTATGGCAAATTAAAAGATAAATTAAAACAAAAATTAATTTATTTAATTAATTTACAGGGAAAGAATATGACATGTCTGGTCATGTTCTTCAAAAATGATACTTACTTACTCAAGTCTTTAACAAAATGTAGAGTTTGCACTGAAGTATTAGATACTAGACTAACCACTTAGTCCAGATACAAGTTAATATAAGTAATATTTTTACTTTTAACGAATAAAAAAACCTGTACACGATAATAAGTATAATAACGCACGAAATTACTTGGTTCTTAATTTTTAACTCGCGATAACTCATAAAAGTTTTTCAATTTTTTTTCAATCGTTTATAAAAAACGTTGTTACAACATGTTTTTCATGACTGCTAAAAATAATACATTTTCTTGTTCTTATCAATGAAAATACAAAAATTAGGTAAAGTTGTATTGATCAAACCATTTTTTTTTTATTTCTTCTATACATATATCAAGCTGAAAAAAATTCAGCAAACATCAACGCGTGGCACTTATTTCGACAGTTCTTTTTAAAGACACTAAGATTTTTTTGCAGTTTTTTAATTAAGTAGCATAAATTGGCGAAAACAATTTATGCAACCTTTATCTTTCAAACAATACGTCCTAAAATATGAACAAATTCAAAACGCTTCATAAATAGATACTTTAAAACAATATAACCGGATAAATCGCTTTTGAGTTATTGCCGAAAAACTTCGCTTCTCAACAAAAAGGACGTAAGTGCCATGAACATACGTGATATTGGTAGCAATGGCTTCGGAACCCTACACTGAGTGTGGTCCACGAGTAAGTTCGAGTTAATATTTTCGTTATCTAAAATGTATAAAAGTCGCGTCGAGCTCTTAGGTAGGTATGTCAATTTGATACATTTCGGCAGTATTCGACAATCGTTTACGGCCACTACGGGCCCTAGTCAAAATGCATAACGCTAAGTTAACGAATTTCGATAGGATTGACGTCGGCCGATGACAGATTGCGTTAAACGCTTATGTCAACTACATACATTTTGAGTCGATTGAAATAGAAACGTTAGTAGTGTTTGCATCTTGGCTACGCCCTCAGCACGTTAGTTGAAGCGCTCCCAACTTTAACCACGGCGAACATTTCTAACTTTTAATGGATATCGCACATGAGTATGTACGAACATGTACGTATAAACGTAAGCGAGTCGATCCTCAATTTCATTGCAATAATAAAAGATTGCAAAAGCGACTCTCTTTTGTCGCTTTTCATTTAAACCCTCGTAAGTGCAGAAGCAGAATCCTAAATAAAGATAATTATGTAATAAAAGTGGCCCGTGTGGTGCCGGGTTTAGAATGTTGCCACTCCATGTCTTCCCGTGGATGTCGTAAGAAACGACTAAGGGACTAAAGGCTGTGTAGTGCTGTTAGGCGATGGGTTTGCAACCTGTCACTGGATAACATCTTAGCCTGGTTGTGCAAAATGTGGTCACAGAATTATCAACAAGTTTTTGGAGTTGTTGGTGAGTCTGTGGCTCTGCCTACCCCACTCTGGGAATGAAGGCGTGAGTTTATGTTATGTATGTTATGTAATAAAAGTAGAATTTTCTACAATATCGTTCGCGTATATATAGTTCTTAATTAAGTAATTGTACTTTTTGTAACTTTTATGCTATTTTTGAAACTAAGTACATAGATTTGGACGACTGTCGTCTTCTCAAACTTTAGAGGGCGAAATGGGCAGTCATTATATGAACAGTCTAAAGCTTAAGATTAATGATTGGAGTAGTTCTAGTAACACCGTTTATTTAAATTAGCAGCTGTTTTGTAGTAAGTAATTAAAGTTTACAAAACTATTCACCCTTTATGCTGAAATGTAATTTGTACTTTCATACTATATTAAGGGGTAGGTACCTATTATTTTATCGAAACATCTTTCGACGAACGTATCATTACGCAGAATTTTCATTTCATCGAAAGGCATTTGGGTACAAGTACCGGTTTTGGCCATTATTAAGACCTCAAGCGTTATGAAATTCCAAAAATATTTTTATAATTTATCGTAATATTAATCTTCAGTTTCAACTATTTATGAATAATATTTTTAATTTTACAGTATTTTTATTCTCATTTCAACCTAAAGTGGCCAAAAAGGGTACTTTTATCCTTCTCGCCGCATGAGTTTCTTTTTTGGTAGTCACAAGTCTAACCTAACCTAACTTAAGTAATTAATGTTTAAGATATGCTGAAAACATCATGGTTTTAGCAGAAAATAGCGTTCGATGAAATGGTACAATCGATGAAGTGTAATTCGATAAAATGGTGGGTTACCCTTATTAAGATTTTGTTATATCGTATAATTTTTACACTAGACCCCTTACTAAACGTTGAGTAACGGTGGTATAGCTATACAATGTTTTGTCCTTATCTGTCAAATTCAAATGTCACAATGACTGATAAGGACAAAAAATTGTATTGCTATACCACCGTTACTCAACGTTTATAATTAAGGGGGTTTATATATTATTTAACAATATTCTTCTGAAACAAGGCGAAAACAAATTACACATAACATACGTATTAAATCCTCAAGTGTCTAATAAAAAAGGTGCTTACGTATAAGACCTAAAACAAAATATATTTTGCTTCCCCGAAACCGTACTTAATCTTTAGCAATAAATTTTCGACGCACGCAGAAGCATCTGCTTCCGTTCAATAGGGGATTATTTCGAGCCTGATGTTACCTATGTCTCGAGGGTTAAGGATTTTTCTTTTCAAGGAGTTTCGCAGGCCTGTTAAGGGCCGTAGCCTAGTTTCAGGCAGCCAGAGGCGAGACTGCAATAACTTTGTCCCGTTAACTGCCTGAAACAATTGAACACAAGATATTTTAATCTGTGTATGGAAAAACCGAACGCCACATGGACCTTAAATATTGGAAACAGCAAATTCAACGCAAAGCAAACTTACTTTTATTTTTGAAAATAATAGTAACTGCATTTATGGATTTTTGAAAATTCGTCTGCTTTAGCTTCAAATCGAACTAGTCGTATATGATAAAACAATAAAGTCGTGTTGTTTACGGTTTTTATTTAGTTTAAAGGTGTATTTGATGTAGATAATACCACTAATAACTATCAATGAGCCTTTCGATATATATTAAAAACACGTCTTTGTTGTTTTGTCATATTCGACCAGTTTAATTCCCGGTTAAGGCAGACGAATTTTCAATAATCTATAAATGCAGTTACTATTGTTTTTTCAACCCTATATGTATATCGTGTCCCAAATGTGAGTCGTGATGCAGTTGAGGTGTTTTTTAGTAGATTAAACGATATTCTGAGCAAACTTTGCTTAAATCATAACAAAATATATTTTGCGCAGATTTCAATATCGATTTATTGAAATGCTCAGCTACTGCCACACACTTTAAGCACTTACTTTATAGTAATAATCTCAAAATTTGTCTTTTTCAGCCAACACGCTTGGCGATCAATACTTGTATTGATATTAGTAATATTATACTTTCACAACAATAGAGGTGGTAGATCATACGGCGCAACTGATGATACTTAGTTATGATGATAGTTAGGTAGGTAGTTATGATAATATAAATAAATTTACCAAATGTATAGAAGTGCTTAACTTTAAGGCAGTATTCATGGTAAACAACCAAAATGATTCATCGACTGCTTTTAAGATGACTTTATACCATTTTATAGGTTATGTTTTCCAGCTATAAAAACTTAAATTTCTGCAACCAACAAAACTAAATGAATTACAAAAGGGATATGAAGGTGCTGTTTACGTTAAAGATAGTTCTATGAAAATACACGTTGTCATTACAGCATCAAGATACAAATAATTACATAGCTTACTAAAAATATTTAAAAAGGTGATAAAATTAACCCAAAGAGTATAAAACGTTTACACTATCAAAAACTCTGTAAATAAAGAAAAATAATTAGGCATAATAATAAATAGGAGAAAATATAACTAGCTCAAAGAAAATGTTATGTAATTCAATGTTAAAAGAGTAGTATTAGAGGACCCAAAAAATATCGCAGAACAATTAAATAACTATTTTATGGACGTAGTAAATGATGGCAACGACCACGATACCAATCTAAAACATATCAAATATTAACAGTAATGACCAGAAACAAAACAAAATGGAGAACACATTAGTAGTCAATGCTAGTAATTCTATTTTTATGCCTCCGACAACACAGAAAGTACCTATACAAAGAAAAATAGTAGTAGCGTTGACTACGATGGAATTTTTACTAAAATCGTAAGAAAAGTTATGTCATGTAATTTCCCCTATAATTGGTTACGTCATGTTACATAATAAACATGTGTATTGAATACGGGAAATTTCCTGATATCTTAAAATTGACTATTACTACATCAATGTTTAAAAAACACAAAAGTTAAACAATCACAAAACAGTAATTTCAGTTACTTTTAGGAACCTAAAATTATTGAAAAGGTTATTTATAAGAGTTTGTACAATTGTTCAGAAACCAATCATTTGTTGGTTAAAAAAACCGAAAGAATAAAAAAAAAAACAATCTATTAACATGGCAATAATTGATAAAATAGGGATAAAAATATGCCAGTCTCCACTACATGGATGTAACTAAACCTTTCGACTTTGTAGACCATACAATTTTAATAAATTAATTGTATCAACATAGAGACACCCATAAATCAAGAGAGGTGAATAAGTAGATTTATTTACTAACGTAAAACTAATTATCAGAATTACATACATACATAAATTAAATCACGCCTGTTTCCCAGAGGGGTAGGCAGAGACCACTTCTTTCCACCTGCTACGATCTTGACAAATATCAGAATTAAACAGTAAATTATTTAGCAAGTCACTTGTCACGAGTGGAATGGAAACAATACAAATAAACTGGTTATCTACACCCAGGGCGTGGGCAGTATAGGCTGTTTGTTGTCGTTTCCCGATCGCCGGCACGTGTGGTCACGCCCTATCGCCCGGATCGGCATCAACTAATTGAGCCCCTTTGTGTATCAGATGTCACTATACCAACACAGTGTAATTAACACTCACTGGACAAACAAAACAAATCATTCGGCGTTGACGTTGTTTAAGGACATCAGGAAAGTAATGTAGATTGTGCAACAAGGGACTAAAACGAGCCATAATGACACGAGATGTTTATATGGCTATAGTTTGAGTGTCATTATGGTTGTTTAGACTCGCGTTAAACACTCTACTTTTCGCTTTGAATGCGAGGAAAAAAAACGACGGTCTATACAAAATAAAAATATTTATTATAAGAAAGTTTCTTAAAAAATTATTCCCGGTTGCTTTTTTTTGTTATTTAGCCAACAGATTCAAACTTTGCACAGTTTTACCACGGTTATTACCACGCCCTAAAAATTTTCTATACACAATCACTGAAAATGGCAATAATGGGGATATTTAGGGTTTTCCAAAGTGAATTAAAAAGAAGAACTTTAATCCCTAGAGATTAATAAGGAGCTTTAGCGTGCAGAGACTAAAGTAACAAGAGCATGAGAAGTGAAAATAAATGAAATATCATAACGTTGACGATATGATAACATGTCAAAAGCAATATGTTTTTACCGAATAGAATAGAACCCCAGGTTGCTTGTGTGGTCGATTACCTTATCAATACTATAAAAAAAACTTACACAAACACATCTTGACATCTTGAGTCGAGTGCTCTTCTTAGGGCCTAGATAAATATTCATCATCATCATCAGAGGCCGGAATTTTCGTAGCACTTTTGAGTTGTCATAGGGACTTCTCGCCTATCGACTTCCGATATACATAATTTATATCGATAAAAACAGAATACAACATTTAAATTATGATTAAGAGTAGAAGTAGACAACAGGCAGTCTTATCAGGAATGAGCCATCTCTTCGAGATAACCTTTGGGTACAAACTTTTTGGAAATTTTGAAATAGGAATTAAAATAATAATATTTTATTGATTCTTAAAAATAATCTGTGGATTTCTTGTGCCTTTTAAACATTTTTCGAAACAAATCGCAACAAGAATTGCTATCGATTGTTTTTATTGCAAATCTCTATTTTACATTTTCAACCACTCAAAAGTTATCTGAAAGAGATCGCTCTTTATTGATAAGACCGCCTGTTGTTTACCTCTACTTTTAATCTTCTTTAATATGTTGTGTTCTATAATATATCGATAAAATATGTTATCGGAAGTCGATAAACGAGGAGACCCTATGACAGCTCAAAAGTGCTACGAAAATTCCGGTCTCTGATCATCATCATCAACAGCCGCAAAACGTCCACTGCTGGACAAAGGCCTTCCCAAAAGTTTTCCACGACGATCGGCCCTCTGCTGCTGTCATCCAGCGGTTTCCCACGACCTATTCTAGAATTTCTAAATATTTAACGTTGTTTAAACAATTTACAGTCGTTTCCTATCGTTTTTCGCATTAGACAATTTTGTCTTTTATTTTCGCAAACCAAGGGGCCTAATATGGCTGCGTTTATCGCGTGACAAAATGTGGATAAACATCCGTCTCATTTTGACACGTATATAAGTACGAGAGGGACGGATGCTTTATCGACATTTTATCACGCGATAAAAGCAACCATACTAGGCCCGCAGGAGTAGGTACAGTCGACTATAAAGAGATATATTCACTTTGTTATTTCATTGTAATAAGGTACAAAACGACACCAGCAATTAACACTACGCTAACTTGAAAATGTCAACTTTTCAACAGAGCCAATAATAGGGAAACATGCGATAACTTTTTAACCTTGTATGCTACAGTTATGATTTTTTCACCGTAAGTTGCTCATTGCAGATTATACAATACGTGATTACTAATATTTGTATTATCTTCTTAATTTTGAATTTAGATCGACTTAGCTGAGTTTGTTTCAAAAATACAAAAAACAGTTCCGAATTAAATTACGCTAACTCATACTTAGCGTATTGTTATACGGAGCAATTTTTTTAAATTTATTACTTGTTTAATCGATTTGAACAGAAACGGTCACTGGAACGTTACGTAAAAGTAATATAAATAAGATCAATAAAATTGTTTTAAGAACCTAAATCGGAAATCAATAGGAAAAAGTCTATATTCACGAATTTAATAAAGTTAGCGTTGTATAGTTGGGACAAATTTTGATGCGTTGAACATTACTTAATGCACCTAGATGTGCTTTTATAAACGTTTAGATGAAGTAAAAAAATATTTTGGATAACCAAAAATCAATAACCTAATGAAATAGCCAAGTTTCTTTAGTTGAAATAAGTTTTTGAAATACATTTCTTTAGCTTTAATTTTACTTTATTATCTTTATAACACTTAGAATAAAATAAAGAAAACAAGCTTTACGAAGCGTCGTTTACAGATATATTTAACGGCAGATTGTAATGCAAAGTAGGCATTTTCACTATAATGATTGGAAAAAAAATGTTTTTTTGTGTTTTATTACTGACTGCTGGTTCAGTTCTTCAAAAAAATTGCTCATTTTCGGTTCGCATACGTTGTGCCTAAACGGCTACTCTTACAGCTTGGTTTATTTATTTTTACTCCTTTTGTTACCCCCCTTAGTACTCGTAGTATAAGATTTTGCTATAACAAAAAGAGTAAAGAGTTTTGTGTTCTAAAACCCACAATGTTTGGCCAAGTCCGTCTGTCCGCGGTTTAACTCTGAAACTCATGGTACTACCCAAGCTGGTGATTTAGCATTTAATCACGCCGACAAAGTTGTAAAATAAATAGGTACTTGATTTTTTTTAAACTGTCCAGTGTTCTAATAATACCTTAATACCTTATTTCCAACATCGGTCCTTTTTTTTTGATATCCTTTTATCTTTTGGTGTAGATTGCTCAGTATGTATAATAGTCACCAGCATTAACTGTTATACCACAAGCACGAGTTATCTCCAGTACAGAAGTTATCTGAACTTCCCATTATGGTTAGGGTCAACTTGTTTTATAGATGAACTCAAAATTTCTTAAGCATTTTCAAAAGTCGATGTAATATTTACGTTTCTAGAAAATGTGGAGAGTATAAATTATAAAATCACAAGAACGCGAAGGTACCTACTGGAGCAGAGTGCTTTGAATTTTGTTCTTCATCACTAGTGATTACAAAAAACCAAAGTTCAATATTGGGGCCCTTGAAGTGTATCAGTAACAGAAACCATGCTACTCTCGGCCATTGAGATGCCACCATTGTATAGGTTTACTTTTTCTATCACTAAATTACTATTATAAGCAGTCAATATTGCACCTTTAGCACAGCATCAGTTCATCAGTATCAATTGTATGTATTTTTTTAAATAAAATTAGGTTCTTCAAAAACATGGTCTAACATTGACATTAGCTCGGGAGTACCTACTTAACGTTTTTCACACCGCGAGAAGTGGCGATGAAACTAAAAGAAAAACAATTAAAATTGATCTGCTATCGCGATTTCAAATAGGTAATAACATCACACAGGTAAATTATTTGTCGAAATACATTTCAATGGACATTATATTTTGTTTGAAACCACAAAATTACTAATTAAATTATTTCAGCAAAATAAAATCTTTGGTTTGCTAATAATAATAAAATTTATAATTTATACAAATAATTTTTTGAGTCCTTTATTACCATCGTGAAAACCTAAAGGTTTCATATTATTACCAATTTTAAGTAATACTATTAATAAATAACGGTATAAAATCAAAAAAGTAACAATAAACCTTTTTAAAGCTAAGTCATACTCACATAAAAAATAAATCGTTTACAATCGGAACACACTACGCTAACTAGTAAATAGCGGAGTTTTATCCGGGAATGAACCAATAAGTTGCAAATCAACAGAAATCTTTCTTAAATTATAAATAAAGAATTTTTGACATTGTATCCACTGATTAAAAATCAGACTTTCCTCTCTCGAAAGTTTCATCCGGATACTTAACAGTAAATGTCACAATTATCGCCATCACGGTGTTTTTCTTTTAAACACACATTCCCCCGCGCGCTTCCCGCGCGTACCCGGCTAAGTGTATTTAGCGGGGTATAGTTCGGGTGATATTAAAAAGTACGTCTACTTGGCGCTTTATAACTTTCAAAACTTTTTTGTTTTTCAAAATTTTGTACTGAAATTTGGTGAGCATGTTCATATACCTCAATAGAACATTTTGGCATCAAAAACGCAAAATCGTCAAAATTCGACTTAGCGTAGTATTAATTGCTGGTGTCGAAAAGTGGATAGGTACTCTCTTTGTAGTCGACGCACATAGGTGGAGTAAATCTTGAACTTCCATTGTTAGAATAATGTCGAATTTGAAGCTAGTAGAACTTTGGAAAATGTAATGGTTTACGGATTGGGTTCAGAGTTGAAGCCCAGAGGAACTCTCTTTCTAGCAAAAGAGATTAGAAAGAAACTTCCGCTTGTAATTTGTAACTTGTAGCTTCGTGAAACGGGCCACAGGCGGTAGGTATTAGTCGCGTCAATAAATTCGAATGCCTGCTACCCACAACGTACTATCGGGTTTCGACGAATTACTGAAATAAACACGTTTTGGCGCTTCACGAGTTTAGAAGCATTGTTAGTTCTGCATCAATGAACTTTGCAGTAAATACTTTGTGGTAGTTTGTGCTCAATATAGCAGGAAAGTGTCACTTAAAACAAATAGCCCTTCACCCATCGATATAAATATCCTTGTTCTATTCTTTTACTTTTTACTTTTTTTTTCTATTAAAATGTTTGATTATATTTGTTGTGTTGCCGTGTTTTTGTCAAATAAATATTGTAAGTTTGAGTTAAGTTAAATAAGATTGGTTTATTGGCGTAAAATATCTTAACTTTGTTTTATTATGGTACGAATATGATATTTTGTAGGTTAAGTACCAATTTCACCTTACAATGCTAGCAACTTAACAGACGATTAGAGTGTTAACAGCTGTTAAAATGTATGAACTAACGGACGATTTACATTGATTAACATTTAACATCGTATGGTGAAATTGGTACTAAACCTAGGTAGGTAGATATTCCCAATTGTTTTTAATGAAACTTACTAAAGTAAGGCCAACGCGACGAGATAAAGAATGTAAACAAGTTTTCAGGAGTTCAAAACGTGTTTATTTGAAACGTGTCACTTCGAACGCAATCCAAACAGGAATGAACTTCACAAAATGGCGGCCCTAATGTTGACAACTTTTGTACTGACAGAACTGAATCACGCAACGACATGGTTTTATTCATGGCTCAGTTCACCAATCCGTATCATTTTATCCTTATTAAAACCTATAAGCCTATAATAGTCTATAATAGCCTATTATTAACGATTCGATTATTTTAAAATAGTTTTTACTAACCGCGGTGGTTATCCGTGTGACCGAGCATACTTCTATAGTGTAAAGTCAGGGACATTCGCCGGTTGGTGTCCCATCCCTTTACTAAGTAAATTAAAGTTGTCTAAAGGGTGTTCTGCGTGTTGTCTTGGCTCCACAGACTGGGATTCCCATAGTCCCGTGATTGGTAAAGAGGAGTGATGAGAAAGGCGAGGGAGTGATTAAATTTCCAAGGCTAAATCTTACCCCAATAAAAAAAATAAGTTTGTGACTTTCAGTGGTTTCAAAATAAACAGCAAACTTTAAATGAAATCTGCTATTTATATGATGCCTAGTCATAAATAACGTTTCTTTTATCTTTCCGTCTGTCTATATTCTAACAGCAGAGGGCTTATTGTCTAACGCACTCGCAATCGCAACCGGCTTTAGGGTGTTACCAGACCAATCGATCGATCGTCGATCGACGGCATCAATCGATGGTAGAATTGATTAGTCGACGTCGATCGATAGTTCCTACCACACCAATCGATCGATCGTCGATCGATGGCAGAATGGATTAGTCGATCGATAGTTCCTTCATCAATTAAAGCTATCAGACCAGTCGATCAACGTCGAACGGCAATCGATCGATTGGTTAGTCGAACGATATCCGTCGATCGATAGTTCCTACCACACCAATCGATCGACTTCGATCGACGTCAATCGATGCCGTCGATCGGCGATCGATCGATTGGTCTGGTAACACCCTTAAAGTGGAGCGATTGTTTTCATTTTTTATGCAGACAAGCCTTCGATTTTCAAAATTAAAACAATCATGATTGCAAGTGCGTTAGAAAATAAGCCCTCAGGGTTCTGAAGACATGCATATTAAAATTTACAAAGCTATTATTGTCATTCCGAACTAAAGCGAGGGCAAGCCACCTGTTATGAATAAAAACGTTTAGATAGAATAAAGGTAGGTAGCACAAAAGTTGTCACCCGGTGTTCTTCGGCAGCCGACTACAAACAAAAGGTGACACTTTTGCGCCACCCCATCTTTATTATTAGGTAGCTGAAAGATTGGATTGAAATACAGTGAAAAGGATTACCAACCTATATTTCATTAGTGTAAGCCGAATTACTTTTGAATGGAAGTCGGTACTAACCTTGATCTTTCAAAGAAATGCGGTGGTATTCATTTAATATTTTTTGCCTTTCTCATCCGGAGCAAGTTTGGGTGGGTAGTTAATGCAGGCGTTTGAATTTAATTATTACATCACAACATTGCCTACGCTTTTTCCACGCAAAATTAGTTCGCCAATAGTGAAGGCGAAAATAACCATCATTTCACTATGTTAATAATAAATGTTTTGTGTTTTGCACGAAATAAACGATATCTTCTTATTCTTCTTCTTCATTCTATTTTCTAATGCGTTTATAGGTATAATTAGATCTTCAGTAAGGTGGCTGGAAACACAAGATTACTACATACGTAATACAAACACAAAAACTATGTCGAAAAACAAGTATGAACGAATTTTCTAGGTAACGTTGTTTGGATAATCTTAGATGATTTTTAGTAAATATAAACACTTTAGTCACTATACTATATTAGTATTTCGTAACAGATGTTTCTGTTTATAATAAAAAAACTTCAGTAACTGTTTTTCAAGAACCAATGACCAATCAAATCTACACAGTCATGATAGTGTTCCTTTTATAAATTTGATATTATAATATGTGCTTTTATTTAAGATATTTTCAAGATTTGTAGTACGTATTTTTGTAGTTTTGGTGGGGACACGATACGTAACTCAAGTGTAGGTACGTAAATACTTATACTAAACGGTTACCCAAATCTAAAATTTAATAATGACATAGATACAATGGTTTAAAAATGTAATGGGTATAGATTAATAGCTATCCAACAATATATCAAACATACCCTTGCTTTTTTACATGTACGGGAGGTACCCTGTTTTCTAACTTATTTATTCTTAGTGCGTGGTAATAATTTCATTTTTGTAACTTTGATAGTTTCTGAGAAAAAGTGAGTGTGACATACAGAGAGACAGACGGACATGGCGAAACTATAAGTTGCGCGAAAAAGTATCATGCAGTCATCGATTAGAAAAAAAAGGTAAAATCATTTTTTATATTACTATTTTTTTTACTACGCTACAGAGAAGAGCTTCCACTAAAAAAGCGCCCATTTTTGAGCATTTTTTTGTACTAAAAAAAACACTGACAACAGTACCTACTTATCGAATCGATCCGTTATGAATTTTTAATCGTAATTTTGAAGGCCGGCCACACGTGTACACGGTTAATACTTTGGAGTATTTTTAATTCATGGATGCGTTAAAAACAGGCCGCGGAAACGCGGGCCTAAAACGCGTCTTCACTCCGTCAGAGCTTTGTTTTGTGCCGCTGTGAGCACGTGCTCGTCTGAACTGAAGTACCGAGTGCATCAACTGGTTTTGTTCATTTCAGGCCTTCATTCAGTTAAAGTGCTTCAGGCAATTTGCAAAACACGTTGATAAAAAGAAACTCGTTCAAACTGACTGCACAATGGAATGTCGTTTAACCTTTTTACTTGCAAGTCTTTCCAAATTAACAGGTTTAAAAATGTACCTCTTAAAGAAAACAGAGAGGGTTCCTTGGTGTATATACAGCGTCACCGGCTTCGAAAACGTTATAAAGCACCTCTTGACCCTAAGAAACGTGCTCCACTTTATACTCTATTGATAGACAACCTTTTTCGTGAATAGTTAAGTTATCCGTCGAATTTACATTTAGGTCGATGCTGACAAAGGGTAAGACACCCCAGATTGTCACCCCGTGTTAAACAGGGAGGGAAATAAATGAGCGGGGTAGATTCTAGTTAAAAGTCAACTCACCTGCAATTGATCTTGGGTAACCTGACATTTTTAAGGCATGCATGCTTGTGTGAAGAGTGCTTGTTTTGTATGTTCGGTGTGTTGTATATCATGTAATAGAAAAATATATATTTGGTCATTTTAGTATGAAAATGCTTTTTTTAAGTACAAGCTTTTATTTCACTTCGCGTGTGTGTTTGGGTCAAATTTTGCCAGTCTGTTTTGAACCAGGTTCCGTAGTTTCACCCATATAGGATGAATTTTTACTCGTCTATTCCACTGTATTGGATTTGTCTGTGATTGGATAGGTTTTTCAAATAAGTACATTTTTTGATTCAGGGATCTGTTTGCGTAATATTAAAGTTAAAAGTGATAAATTTTGTAAGAGCAAACAGACAAAGCTACCTTCACATTTATAACATTTGTATAGATTGTTAACCAAGGAATTATTCATTAATTGCATTACTTTCCAAACAGGAGAGATGGGAAATCATTTGTATACGAGTAATCAATCATTTGACAGGGGTTTAATACACTTACTGCCGCACTCAGAGACGTCAATTAAATTTAATGTTTGATTAAAGTTGCTGCAGTCTGTTTCTTTGCTATAAGCAATAAAATAAGACAACACGTCACTAAACGAGCATTAAATTCAATTGAAATCTTTGAGTGCGGCAGTATGAATATTATCAGTGTGGTATGTCAATGTTATCGCAAATTTCAAAATATATGTATTCACTCTCATGATGCTGTGATACGAGTCAATATTTCCGTGATTCGAATCGCGATATGCATGTATTGCGTGAAAATATTGATAGTATATCGGGCCCCATTGGGTCATTCTTTTAGGCGAGAAAATGATTTCATCATAAAACAAGGTAATTCTTGGCCCCAAGCAGAGTTCAGTTAACTTCTTTTACTTGAATACCCCTGGAAAAATACTGTGAAAGTTTTAGAAGGTAGGTATAACGATCGGTGATTTTTCGTACTTAACGCGGGATATCCGCTGACAGTAGACATTATTAACGTACCTGCTGCAAAAGGAAAGTGCTCAATATCAGAGAGATGCTACATTTTATCTTATATTTGATTTAAATTCAGAGTCAGAACAAAATTAAGCGTGATTGTTCTATCTACATTTAAAACAGTATTTTTCTAAGCCTGCGTAACGTGATTATGATGATCGTGATTAAGTACACCATCATCACAACAACAAAATAACGACATTAGTTGTCACCAATAAAATAAAAAAGTACGTTTTCAACAATAATAATTTGTTCATAATTTGAAACCTTAGTTCAGGTCTGCTATCGTATGATAATAATATCCATATTTATAAGGAATATAAGACAAACAATTTACCATAATATGTTATGTAGAAAGTAAATAACGTAGGTAATTATAACGATCTGAATAGTTCCTTTTGCTGTCTTTTTTGCATTGATTTTCTTCTTCTTACTTCTTAGTTTCTTATTCTTCTTGGTTCCTGTGTTTAATGTTAACCGACTCACTGGGTCCCAAGATTTAGGCTCAGCCTAGTTTGGGGCCCACAAGATATTGTACCTTTTTTGTAAACCGTTTATTTTTTCTTAACTTA
The DNA here is from genome assembly GCA_948252455.1 of Acleris cristana. Lineage (NCBI taxonomy): Eukaryota > Metazoa > Arthropoda > Insecta > Lepidoptera > Tortricidae > Acleris > Acleris cristana. Next base: position 3,747,044 of record OX411781.1, on the reverse strand, counting down.
TTCTTATTCTTATTCTTAAATATATACATATAATACATATTTGTCAAAAGTCTCTCCGTTCATACTTCTATCTTAATTAAATGATGCTATCTAAGGTGTTTTCCTCATAATAATAAAAATGGAATCCGGGATCGAGTCACGCATAGGAGCTCTCATACATAATTATACCACCTACATCTTCATTTTCCCGCCTACTACAAATCTGGAGTTCTAGTGAAAATAGTGTAAGTCTCCCGTAGATCAAGTGAAAAAGGGTGTTAGTCTAGTACACTCCGTTTATGTACATACCCTTTTGTAGAACAAGTTAAATCGACTTGTACCCCTTTTCACCAGGTACCCAGAAATAGCATCATGTTTTGAGGTTTATACAGGGTGTTCGGCAGAAGGTTGGACAAACTTCAGGGACTAACTCTGTAGGTCATACTCATCAACTTTTATAATGGGACCAACATCCAAATCGCGAAAAAAAAATAGCTGTTCCATACAAACTTGAGAACTAAACAGCCGAAATGTATGGAACAGCTGTTTTTTTTTTCGCGGATTGGATGTTGGTCCCATAATAAAAGTTGATGAGTATGACCTACAGAGTTAGTCCCTGAAGTTTGTCCAACCTTCTGTCGAATACCCTGTATAAATACCTACAAGTGAACAGGTAAATAGTAAAAGATGATTGTTACAAAAATAAACATTGTATTAAATAAAAATGTATGCCTAAAAATGTACATTCGCTGCATAATTAGATGAAAAACGTTTTACAATTTAAATAGCTACTTAAATTAAATGGGTTTCTAACTTATTTAGATACTCAGTAAAAATAAGGTTAAATTACATTAAAGTTTACTTTGAAAGCGTATACTTACTGGCTAATTGGCTTACCCGTTCAAAGTAAACTTGAAAATGAAAATAAAACGTAATGAGACCGCACCGAATGTTAGTCGTCATTAAATAATAATTTTCTGGGACAACCTACTGAAGAGAAAACAATGGTAGGTAAATAGGTAACTTTCTTGAAAGAAAAAAATAATTATCTTAGGCACACATATATTACAAAAACCGACCAAGTGCGAGTCGGACTCACACATGAAGGTTTCCGTACATGTTTTGTATGTGGACCACTTCAACATTTTTTTAAATTATTTGTTGGTACAGCGGCAATAGTATTCAGTAGGTACGCACTTTTTGAAATGTTCATGTGATTATTAAGGACGAGCATAAAACGCTATATATCGCTCCTTATATCTTGTACCATCATGTTATGTACCCATGTTCTTGTGAATAAATAATTTATTATTATTATTATTATTATTATTATTATTATTATTATAAATCACATCTCTTGTAACGAAAAAAGGGGGCCGCCTTTATATTTTTAATTTAATTTAATGTCTATTATTTTAACTATTTATCTATTACGGTTCCTACGAACATACAGATAGACGGACAATGGAAGCTTAGATATAGGGTCTCGTTGGTGGGTACCAACGAGACCCTATATCTAAGTTTTATTTATATTTATATGTATTAGTATTCGGAGCTATACCTATTCATATTATGCAGTCAGTCAGTCAGATGTCACCGTTAAATGCAGCCATGCTAAGGAAATCCGGTAAAAGGCTTGTTTTTGTATAAACAAATTATTACAAAATAGAATCTGCAAGATTCTACTTATCTCGCCATATACACCGTGCCCGGGACGTACCAGAAGGATTTTAACCATCGATTCTAGACCCTATTTGGAGTATATAATGTGGTATAACATGTAGTCCAATAACACATAATTTCAGAGATTTTTATTATTTAAAAAACAATTCCATAGTTAATTTAATTTGAACTCTGCCACCTTAACCTAAAGCATTATTTACTAAGAAACATTCATGTTGTAAGTAGCAATATCATCAACGTACAACAAAATTAATTTAATCAATTTTTTAATAAATAATGCTTTAGTTTAAGGTGACAGAGTTCAAATTAAATGAACTATGGAATTGTTTTTTAAATAATAAAAATTCGGAAATGATGCGATATTGGACTACAATGTTATACCACATTATATACTCCAAATAGGGTCTAGAATCAATGGTTAAAATCCTTCGGGTACGTCCCGGGCACGGTGTATATGCTTATAAATGCAGCACCTATTTGGATATATATTACGCTCCTTCAAATTCCGAGATTGTTTTATTTTACTGATTTATATGTTTTATTAATATTTTTTATAAATTTATACCTACGTAGTTCAAGTAAAAATCAATTCGATCGATAAATAACGAAAATACTATTTGAATATACATTTATAGTGAAAATTTCGTGTCCGTAAGGTATATAAATCATTTGTAGGTCAATGCATTCATTTCTATAATAAATTACCTGACGAAGTTTTAAAGTTACCATTTCCAGTACTTAAAAATTATGATATAGCATAAAACAACATGCAATAACTAACTATCCAGTCAACTTATGTCAAACACCAATGATATCGGCCATCATCAACATTTATCTTCCTCGTTCGGCTTTCGAGAATTGCACAATTATGAAAATCAATTCAAAAATTAGTTAAAGTATGCAACCCCTAAATACCAACTAATTTTATTATAATTTTGATTACAGAGGGCTTATTGTCTAACGCACTCGCATTCGCAACCGGCTTCAAAGTGGGGCAATTGTTTTCATTTCGTATGCAGACAAGCCTTCGATTTTCAAAATGAAAACGATCGTGATTGTGAGTGCGTTAGACAATAAGCTCTCAGGTCTTAAATAAATAGAAGCAAGGATGCGAGCTACTTTATATAAAATTGGCAAACAATGAAAAATGAAACACCCTAAAATACCTACCTAGATACATATACACGGCGTTAAGCTTTAACATCCCTCTCTTTGCGTCCGGATTAAAAACGTTATTAATGTGTATAAAGTCGCAGGTTTTCGTCGAAAAAGCGTCTCGGCAAAAGTGAAATATCTAGCTCTACTTTAAGTGTCTACGAGCGCTGGAGACAACTTGAGGGTTGTGAAGTGACGCCTTATATAATCTCATAGCTGTCAATTTTTTTCCATACAAATTTAGCTCCGGGCGATTACGTTTCTCTTCCCCTAAATCTAGTCAGATTTCCACGATTTTTGAATGTTGCTGATGTTAGAAAAGCTAGGTTTGTAAGGGAATGAAAACATACAGTCCTAGTTTTTCATAATGTCTACAACATAATTAATAATTGGAAAAGTCGGACTAGATTTAGAGGGAGAGAATCGTTATCCCATTTTTTATAAAAATTGTCAGCTTCACAATCCTCTTAAGCTAGCCTGTTAATAATTCTTAAAGAATTAAGATAATTTTAAGAGAAAATATCAGGAAATTTAATGAAAAAAATAATGTCACTCGTGTATTTCGACTACACTAGGTACATAATAAAACTAGCGCTGTCTGTTGACTATAAAACTGAGTATTGAATTTTCCATAAGAGTTAGACTTGTCTTGATAATTTATAGTGGTCTCAGCGTTCTTGAGTGAAATAACGAAGAATTCCTTGACACAAAATACAGTCCGATCATCGGATTGTTGCAGTGTAACAATTACACTCCACAATTAAGGCCTTTATAAATTAAATTACTAATTCCTGGGGGGTTACCATGACATACTAAAGAAGTTCAGTTTAGGTTGAGAAAAAGGGACAGAGCTATAGCAGTTACATATCTCTGTCCCTTTCTCTCAACCTAAACTGAAATGCTTTTGTAAGTCATGGTAACCCCCTGTAACCTTTACTTGTCACTCTTAGGACACGATATTGTAAACACAGCTTTGTCTCACGTGATTTGCTAAAGTTACCTGTGAAACGTTTAAAGCATTTAGTCTTTCGTCTGTCCTTTTGAATTCTGGCACTTTTCCATTAAAACTTTTACTATAGAGCCGGATCCGGTAGCATTGCTGACGCACTCGACTGGCAGTTTCATTTTAAAGTTGCCCGCTGAACCCAGGCACGCCGTTGCGGCTCAATGGATCCTTTACTGCTCTCGGCTATTCTTTTCGTTAAAATTCCTCGAGGCCAATCAATAAATTTACCAATATTCGATAAACGCTGTCAATAATCGCACGTTAAATTCAACAATGACACTATGTTAAAAAGGACTACATCCAAATTTTTATTTTTTATTTTATTAACAAAAAATTTAAACGCAATATGCCTTTAGGTATTAAGTCCGCCATTTGTACTTTTTACATTTGTACAGTACAAAAAACTATTAAGCCCGATGGGTGAAGGAGCTTGATGTTACATTATAGTTTCACATTTTTTATTTTATTTTTTATTACGATTAAATAAATAGGTACAAAAAAGTTTAAATAAATAAATATTGTCACTATTCTAGTAGTTTTTTCCGTAATTTGGTGTCACTACTGGATTTAACGTGCGACTTGCATTTTTAGTGGATCCCCTACTAATTATTCAAAACTCAATTTGTTTCGTATTGTCAATTTGTCTAGAATACAGAAAGGCAAATTTTAAACTTAATTTATGAAAACTAAATAACCGTCAAAATTTATGCATAGTAGATGCCCGTGACGGCATCCCTAGGTGACAAAATTGGATTTTTACAATGCATGACTTTTTATTCGTGGAAAAACATATTATTATATTATAGGTACTTATTGTGGTTATTGTGTTATTTTGTTATGATAACTTAAGAGAAAACATTATTAAGTATGAGTCGGTAATAATACTTTATAGCAAAAATGAAATTTTAAGTGATGTCGCTGCGTTTCATATTTATTTAACAACTTAGGTTACCTTGTTACTTAGTTGTGACTTAAATGTGTTACTGGGTGCATTGTAGGGTAGAGGGAACCTGTAGAACATATTTATCTAAAAAATCCGGATACTCGTCCCTTTGCAAGGTAGTTACTGTTATTTCACACTAATTTACCACGGGATTATAACTTTAGTTTATCTTGGAACTCTTGTAGAGTAATAATTACGAGGCAGTCTCGGTATTTAGCTTAGCAGAAGTTAATTAGTTTTAGGTGCAACAGCTGCGGCGGCTGCAGTCTGAAGGATGTTTGTTTATCACAGTAAAATGCATTCTAAGAATACTTGAACACCACAAACATAGCTTGAACTACGTATATATAGGTACTGTATACACGTACTAGATAGCGCGAAGAACTTAATAATACAAGAACGAGCATTTATAAGGCTAAATAGTCTTATCTGTGTTTTTAAAGTTTAAGATTCAACTAGACCTTTACAAAACCTTTTTGTTAACTCTATTGCTTAGTTATATTATAAGGATTATTCTGTTTGGTGAATAAATGAACATGAAACTGGATTATTCTGTTTGGTGAATACCTAAATAAATATGAATCTTGATTAGTAACGATGTGTAAGTATAAATCACAAAGTCTAAAGGATCAAAGCTCTATGATAAATCCAAAAAAATATATGAACAATAAAAAAAAACTAATTCTTAAATAGAATTGCGATTATGGTGTTTCATATTCACTAATTTATTATCATGCATTTTTTTTTCAACGAAGCACAGACGTTCCTCTGTCGTCATCTGAAAAATATATTTAACATTCACTATCTTTGAAAATATATTAAATTAGAATTAAACATGCATTATTTTATTTCAAGCCTTCGATTTTCAAAATGAAAACGATCGTGATTGCGAGTGCGTTAGACAATAAGCCCTCAGGTTACATATAATACGTCACGTTAATAAAAATAATGGCCATGGTAAACGAACCAAAAACCAAACAGACGAATAAGACGAAACTACAAGTTGAGTGTTCCTCGCTTAACAGCAGAACAATTAAAAACGATATAAAACTATGTAGCATAATTGCTAATTTATGAAAGAAACTTGAATTAATTGATTCCCGGCGAACCTCTTTTCCACATTGCCCTTACCTGTATTGTTATGGTATTGTTTTCCTTATGAAAGCTCTTATTAAATTGGCATTTAAGGTTTCCAAGTCGCAAACAATACCATTGCAAAGGTAAAAACAAAACAAAGTTGAGGAGAAGGAATGTTCTCGATTTCTTATTGCTTTTCTTTGTATAAACATATCAAATGCCCATGATGATTCATTAAAGTATTGTAGAATCAAGGAATAAAATTCTTTGTTCAAAACTTTAATTCGATTTGAATAATGTCGTACTTCTAAAACTAAACATTTAATTACGGACCTTCGTCGCACCCTCTCGCACGAAAGTTAAATATTTTGTAGAGCGTTAGATCAAGTTGTTCCCATTTATCACATAGACGATTAGATGTACCTAAACGTAACGTTGATGGATGACTTGCCAAGTAACGGTTTCGTGCAGCCTGGGTTAAAGACGCGACCTTCGATAGTGTTATGTTACAGAATATAAAACCAACTATATTAAAGTCAAGATTTGTTTTTAAAACACGTTCGCCTATTATCACATCTTCCCTATCCTTAATCGTCATTTGTCCTAATGCATCGTTTGTCCGAAATTTCATTTATCCTAAAGACATTTCCGCCTGAATTTGAGAACTTTTTAGTGTTGTTAAAATACAACCCTAACCTAACCAAAGTATTTTTGTAAAACTCAGCTGAAAACTAGTTTATGACAAACAATAATTTGGACAAACGATGCTTTAGGACAAACGTTATTAGGGATTCCAAGGGATATCCATTTAGAATAAGTTATATAGTCCGTTGATTAGCCAAACTATTACGAATATAAATATTTGCTTTGTGCTGATTTAACACTATTGACGATAGCTTACTCATAATATCTGTTCCACAAACGGAATATCTTATTCACGTTTCAGGAGTCCGATATGAGGAAGGCGGAAAATTTAGGCGCAAGATACATCTACGCATATAATATAAAGGGTTCATTGAATAAAATGTCATGCGGACGGGTTTCATCCCCCTTATTATCATGTGGGACTGATGTCCGGCGATAGCAAACCCTTAAATTACGGTCTTGCCTCTTACTTGAAGGTACTGGAACCGAGCTCGGCCATTATTCCTTTCAAGCGGTTTCGTTACGGCAACCATCTCCGTAATAAGGAATCTTGTTGGATTCTCAAATGTTTTTCTAAATGTACTGAAAAAAATTGGTCGCTTCTAACAAGATTGTGATTGTTGTGCATAGGCATCTTGAATCCATACGAGCATAACAAGACGTAAGACGCATCAACTAAGATGTTAGTTGAATCGCTAAAGAACTTGCTGTTTTTACTATCAGTTTTGTTTGATATAACTAATATCATGAATAGTGTATTCATTTTATGTCAACTAAGAGAAAACCTCTCTTGGGTACCTCACATTTTTTTGAGTGATACGCTCTCGTAATAGATATTTTATAATCACACTAGTCCTCTACTTCGTTCGAGTAGAATTAGTTTCCCGCTACTCCCCCATTTCTTCCCGTTGGGGGTCGATTTTTGGAAAATCCTTTCTTAGTGCTCACTTAAATCATGAAAGGAACCCCTGTACCAAATTTCAAGTTTCTAGGTACAGTAGTTTCGGCTGTGCGTTGATATATAAGTCAGTCAGGTTTGCCTTTTATATATTAATATATAGATTAAAACGTGTTTGGTATTTGTAATATAGACATACAGCTTCATATTATACGCATAACAGCTCCGTGGGTACGGCTAAATAAATTTTCACGTCTTGCAGGGGATATATCAGGGGACCTAGTCTACACGGATTAAAATATTTGTGTTTTTGTTTCAGATCTCGTGGCACTGAGAATAGTTTCAATTGAAGCAGAATGTGGACTATAAGTAAATAATTGAAATATTGGGGGCGATGACATAGTAGCAGCGTCGGTGATGGTGCTACGACCACAGTCATGGCGTTTTTGGATAATACTGCTCGCCTGTTTCACAAAAAAAGGTAATTTTGGCTTCGCTTTTTTTTTAATAAACGGGTAACAGGTAGGGAATTCAAATAACCGGTTAAAACCAGTATTAACGGTTAAATTGCATTCCCTAGTAACAGGTATGTTGCGGGTTTTTCATACTTGTAATTGTAACACGTACTGACACCCACACTATGGCGTCGCTTAGCGTCGACAGCTTCGCACTTTTTTTTCCTTAATTGTTTTCACTCCTTGTTTTAACAAGGTGTATTTCGCCAGTGTCGAGTTTTAGACAATCACCATGGACTTATTAGAGTAACAAGTCCATGTATCACACGCGAGGACAATTGGTTCGGTTAAAGAGCATTTACTCTGATGGACTAAACATGAACATGGGGTCAGCTCCACGCGCTTCTGTCCTGTTAAGTCCAGCTACGCACTTACGGCCGAACCCTATATTCAAACCGCGGACAGAAAAGGCTTACTTTGGGTTAAAATTTGGCATTTGCCCATACAAAATGTGCCAAATTTTAATCCGAAGTAAGCCTATCTATCCGCGGTTTGAATATAGGGTTTGGCCATTAAAGACAACGTGCACAGGCATCTACACACACAAGTATGGTAAACCCGCTTTCGTGAGATAAAACAACTGTAAAACTTTGTGATTGTCGACTGAAATCGTGAGTCAAGGAGAGTTGTTATAAGTTTGGCGTTTATGTCTCTGTGTATGTATTTGCCGGTCTGTGGTATGGGAATTCCCAAGCGGATGAATTAATAGGGAGTATTTCTCGGGTCCTAGTGGAAAAGGATATACGTCTGGAGATCAAGTGCTAAAGGGTTTAAGTCCAGTATACTCCGTCTATGGATATACCCTTTTTTTAGTAAGAGTTAAGTTGACCCTTTTTTCACTAGGTCCCCAGATTTATGCATGGATTTTTTAAATCGCATTTCTCAACAAAATATGAAAATACCGTAAAAGAAATCATCAAAAGTGAGATTAAAATTAAAATCGGCCAAGAAATACCTACGGTTGATACAGCGATTAGACAGAGATCCGATATGCACTGTGACGTCATGTAACAGGTCATATCAACTCCATGTTAAATTCTGTTTAGCTAGAAAGTGATAGGAACAAATCTTTGTTTGCTTGTAATTTGGTTATTTTTATAGCTATTCAAAAAATGTTTTTTCTCAACTGTTTGTTACATGAATCGGCTTTTATTGAAGCTGTAAAAAAAAGTCGTAAATATTCCCTAAGTTTAACTAGGCCGGTTCTTAGCTAAGTTTCATAACAAGCTCTGAAAGTATGGAACGCTATTATGCCAGAGTTTTTATCTTTTTATTAGTTTTTCTTTAAAATATGAACTCAAGTGAGATAAACAAGAAAGCTAAAACTTTATATTTACACATTCAATTTCCGTAAGAATTTTACTAAAAGTAAAATAGGAATAGGTAAAATAAAGCTGTCCCGCCATGCGGGCAAAGTTGCAGGTGCTCTCAGCGTGCTAGAACGTTTTAAACCGTTTCATATTAACACTTAGTTATTCCGTCTCGACGGGAATATTTCGTTGCTACTTTGGAAAAACTCGTATCTGATATTTCGACATGTATGAGTTTGAACTTAATTCTCTTCACGTTTAAGTTTAAAATTGTACGTCACGAAATATGAGATACGAGGTTTTTTTTAGAGCAATGACGATTTTACTTTTAGCGTTGCGAGAGGTCGGCGCTCTTAGGATTTGTATGCAACAGAAGTTCCGCCGCGGTCGCTTCAGGGGTCGCCAGGGTGGCAATACCCTTAATACAATAGCAGAAAGCCACTGTATCATTTAAGTTTGGTCTTGGTCTTTTTAGTTAAGAGCTTCTGTTTTGATATCGTAAGATGGAATGCGTCTATGCTAGTAATTTCACCGGTTGTCTTCAACGGAACACTACAATGATTCTTTAGTAATATAGGGTGGAGCAATTTTTTTTAAGTTAGCCTGTGTAAAAGCTAGTAAAAATGCAGATAATTCTGACCCACCCTATATAATGTTCCAATTAGTATACAAAAGTTGCATTCTGATAACTTGAACGACTGCTGCCTTCTTAATGTAAATTGCATACATTTTGACGGATTTTAGTTTAACTTTTTTTAGTTCTACAAAAATGTTAGTTTTTGTAGAACTCACGTTGGTAAGCCCAGTTCCCATTTCTTTGGCATGATTTTTTTCGACATAATTCGACATTGCATAATAAACTTAAACAAAAGTGACACACATAAAATTCGTTAGCCGAATACCTAATCTAATCTAAAACTAATAAGTAAAAAAAATATTATCATAGCATCAACGTATTCAACAAGCAAGCAAGCAAAAAAGCAACATTTCCCGGCTAATTAAAAAATAAAACCTAACATCGAAGGCTCCTGTACTATCCGAGTCGCTTCTGCCCCAACGTAGCTTGCTCGCTCGCTGCGATCGCTCGCTAATTGCCATTTACCATCATGTAGACACTTAATTTTACTACACAACATTATGAAACATGGTCGTTACGCAGCATGACTATTATGCTTAGCAAAATTATTCGTAATAATATTTGGCTTAGTCAATGATATGCGATTTAAAGTCATTCTAAGTACGCTTTCTGCGATATTCGGCGAAAAAGGTCTAATGCTATGCCAAATACCTCTACTCTACTCTAATTTATTATTGAAATCTCATCAAGTATTTACTTAGGTACAGTCAGTAAGGAGGTGGACAGTCGAAGAACTCAAAATCATTTATACACCATTTTATTGTCAAGAGAATAAGAGCGCGTGCAGATAATTTAATATTGTTGCTGGCTGTAGCTACTTAACTTATTCAATTATCTGGGTTTTTTTTGCTTTAAACAATCATAATGAAGGTTCCGATATCAAGATATATCTACCAGGCGTGTCACAATCATGTACATATAAAAAAACCAGCTGTGTGCGAGTTGGACTCGCACACGAAGGGTTCCGTACCCCCCGTACAATATTATGAAAAACGCCTAATGCTATGCCAAAAACCTCTACATTTCAGAGAATCGAAATTATCACACACGCAAAAACAGAAGTCGCTAACATAACGAATTAAATCCGGCCTACAAGTACCGCTGTCTTCGCTATTTTTACTTTTTTTTTCTATTCCCAACTCGTAATCGCACAAGAGGCCGAAGAGACCCAAGATACGTCACGTTAATCGTTCACGGAGACGGTTGACATTGCCTGAACTCAGTAAGCTCTCAAGTGCCAGCTCTCTGGAGGAAAGCGTAGAATATTTTATTGCTCTCAAAACGTGTCTCAGAAAATAAAGTGCTCTGGCTTTTACAGGGTTAAATACAGGGTTTCTGGAATTTTAAGAAACGGTTCTAACAGTTTGTGGTTTAAAATAAAGATAATTGTTTGGATTAGGTTTACGGTCAATGTTAAAACAAGAAAGAAATTTAATTGATGTTTAATAACTTACGAGTTCTATTTGTTATAACAGTCTCTAGAAACTATGTTGGTGAAAGTGTTCAAGAAATGTTAAAATGTTATTAAACGTTATAATTGAATGCACCCGGTCGCGGCAGTTCCGGAATATGCACTAACTTATAATTACTCTTTGTCGGAGCTCAATGCGCCGCCGGTAGAATGTAGAATGCTGACTACGACTTTACTTTAAATACTTATACGAGTAAGGTGTTGTTGCACCGAACAATAATAGTAGTAATATTTTACATTTAAAAAAACATTTTCTTCTTCGTTTACACAGAAGATTTGTTTTTTTATTACGTCTGGCTTACCCTTTAGGAGTTTGATTTAAAATATTAATAGAGCAGAGCTACTTTGTACGAAGTGTCTCAGATCAGAGGTTCCGACTTTCGTGTTAAATAAATTATATTATTATTAATTATTTGAATAGAAACGGGTTATAATTATTACTCTATTAGAAGTCCTTCATTCAACAGCATGCATGAACGAAATATTTTTGGAATGTATATTTTTTACCTATCAAAAAGGTATTTCTCGCTACTGCTGTAGTTTGAATTTTGTAGCTCGTTCGTTCATCCGTCTGCAGGCTGTACTGTACCTCATTAACCGTAATATATAGACATTTGATTTTTTTACGGAGTGAGCATGTCTTTTGCAGCTATAATAATAATAAAAAAAAGTTAAAATTTAAAGGGGTTCCATACATGTTTTTATTGACACATGATTGTGACATGCCCGGTAAGTATTCGATACTGGAACCTTGATCATTTAATTAAAACAAAAAATACCCAGATAATTGAGCAAGTTAAATACAGTTAGCAACAAAAATGGATAATCTCATCATTTTGTCAGTTTTCGAAAATATTTTACGTTAGTGTTAAGCAAGTTGTCTAGCCTCACTGTAAAGTGTAATTTGTTAACGAGAATCAATATTATGCTGTCAATTTTATTGTAATTTTTTATAACTCTCTTTTGCCCACCGCTTCGCCCGGGAACCATCTAGCCTCGGAATGTACCACAGCGCACAAATTATTAATGAGTATGAGCCTTTCTAATAATTAATCAATTTGTAATGGTTAAACAACATGTTTTCACAAGTCTTTGAGGCTTTGAGAAATAAGGTCAACGCCTACTGAGCGCAGAGTCTGGCCGAGTGATCTTTGCAATGAAATACTGGGAAAACTGATGTTGGCATTCCATGTTTATAAATGTAACGTCAGGATAAATATCACAGATAGATTTCCCAGGGACATCGTCTATGTGGGTATTGAATAAATAGGAATATATATTGTTTTTTAGCGAAGAAATATAGGTTAGCTTTTGGTAAAATTCTATACTCTTGTGGTTGTAAAGTTATACAGTCTTTCATAAACCAATCTCATATTTCAAATCGGGTTTCATGTCGAAAGCACTGCACTTTGAAAATCGAAGTTCGAAGTTACGTTAGCTCCATCTCTATAACCCTTCATTCGAGACTAAATCGAGAGAAAGGGATGGTGCTAACGTAACTTCGAACTTCGATTTTCAAAGTAGGGCCTCAGGGCCGAGATTCTATGCGGCAAAAACCAAAACGTCTTTGACCTGTGGGCCTAGTATGGTTGCGTTTATATCGCGTGTCAAATGTGGATAAAGCATCCGTCACTGTCGTACTTATGTACGTGTCAAAAGGTGACGGATGCCTTATCTAAACTTTGTCACGCGATAAACGCAGCGATGTTAGGGAGGGGTGTCATCGTATTGTCAACGTTTTGATAGCTCTTATCTAGTTGACAGTAATGGTGGCCGGGTTAAAAACAATGCATACCATAATAGGTCAAAGAGTAGTTTTATTGCGCCTGATGACAAATATAACTAGGATTAAAAGGCCACCTATACTAAAGTCTGTAGTGTTCCGCGATCTGGATCTCAATAACCCTAACGCCTTTGTATCTGTTCTTCGGATATATTAAACTTGATCATATTTGCTTGAGATTGGCAAACGTGAAAACACGATTAGAAATAAAATCCTCAGAATCAGAATCAGAATCAGAATCAGAATCTTTATTTGTTAAACATAGGTACAGTAATGGTGTTTTGTTTTACAGGTTGCGTTTGCTATGTCTTACCCGCAAGGGCAGGTGTACAAATTTTCAGTGTGCATGCAGCATGCAAAGTACTTTTACAAACAGCCAATGTTATAAACAGTGAACAAACAAACAATAAATTTTATCTCATGTCAAATTAAATTCTAATAACCTATATATTATGTAACAGTTTACTCTAATTTAAATACTCTGCAATGGAATAATAACATTTGTTAATTAATAATTCGGTAAATTTTTTCTTAAATAATTTTAAATCTAGTTTAACAATGTCTTTAGGTATCTTATTATATATAGATGGGGCCATGCCGAGTAGGCTGTTGGCTAAAAGAGCCGTTTTCCCCGCGGGAGCTCGCAGGTTGTGCTGGTACTGGGCGCGCGCGGGCCGCGCTCGTCCGCGAGCGGCCAGCACAAATAAGTGGGGATTGCATTTTATGAACAAAGCTACTTCTAGTATGTACAATGATGGCAACGTGAGAAGGTTCAATGATTTGAAGGCAGGTACACAACTCTCTGTAGGCTTCAGACCCAACATAGCACGGATACACCTTTTTTGTGCTTTAAAAACAATATCTGCGTTGCCCCAAAATATAACACCATATCTTAAAGTTGAAGCCACTAACCCATGATAAGCACTGATTAGCACTTTTCTGTTCACTATTTTTGATAGTTTCCTTAATACGTATGCTGATCGATTAACTTTTTTACTGACTTCTGCAACTTGTGCCTTCCATTTAAGATTACTATCCATAATAATTCCTAAAAATCTACATTCGTGAACATTCTTTATTTTAGTACCTCTATAGTTGATGTCCAAATTGTTAACTAATATTTTTTGATAAAATTGCATCGTATTGGTTTTATTAAGATTTATTATTAAATTATTATTATTGAGCCATGTAACAATTTCATTAAGAGCTACTTTGATGTCATTTTCATATTCATTAGATTTGACACATTTTATAATAGCTGTGCTATCATCTGCGAAGAGAATCATGGGGCAATTAACAGATGTTGGCAAATCGTTTATATAGACGAGAAACAAAAGTGGGCCGAGCACACTTCCCTGTGGTACGCCGTACTTTACTTCTATAGCTTTTGAAGTGTACTTAAATTCCTGTTTTAATTTGGTGCAGATGCGAGTTATTTCTGTGTATTGAACTCGGTTACACAAATATGATTTAATTAAATTCAAAATATTGCCTCTAATTCCATATGTATTCAATTTGCATAAAAGTATTGCATGATCAACGTAATCGAATGCTTTGGTCATATCAGTGTAAATTGCGCATATAGGTATTCGTTTATCTACATTTAGAACCGCTGCACTAATAAGATCGAAAAGAGCCATGTTCCTCGCTCGTTTTATTTTTCAAACATGACATCTTTTTTGCACGTTTTTGGTTGAATCTTCGAAACCCTATAACTAATCTTTAACGGTGATTTTCGATTCAATAGTTGAGTATATTATGTAACTTCCTAGTAAACCATTTTTTCAATAAATGTTGTGGTTTTAAAGTAAACAGCAATTAATTGAATTAACGCTGCCATAAAGGCGCGCGCGAACTATCTCCATCTCACATTCTTCACGCAGAAGCACATAAAGCCATTCTTTTTTATTCTTGTGCGGGCGTGGCACCATAGGTAGCCTCTTCACTACATAGTATAAAACAAAGTCGCTTCCCGCTGTCTGTCTGTCTGTCCCTATGTAAGTTTAGATCTTTAAAACTACGCAACGGATTTTGATGCGGTTTTTTCAGTAGATAGAGTGATTCAAGAGGAAGGTTTTTATGTATAATAAATGCTGGTTTATTATACGCGTGTTACAGAAAACTCAAATAAACCGAAGCGAAACGAGGGCGGGTCGCTAATAAGTTTTAAAATATTGACGGTTTCATTTTTGATTAAATCACGAAATCTTCCACCAATATGCTATCAATGAATGTAAATTGTTACAAAATCAGTGGGTACTTTATGTTGTCGGCAAAATAAACTTCGTTACGTCTGATCAACACTTCATTCAAAGGGAAATCTCAAGGCTAAATTGCCCGGTTTGAATAAATTTGGCTCCCTCAATAAAGAACTCTGGTTTAATAAAGGAAAGTTTATTTTATCAGATACCTACCGTAATTTTTTGCCTCTGTATTTTCAGAGCCTGTTGGAATAATGAAGTTAATTGACGAATCGGATCTCATAGTTACATTTCATTAATCATAGGCTGTGTTTTGACGTGATTTTTTGGACGTGGACTCTAGGAGAGAATAGAATAGAAAACATTTATTTTGCTTACTAGGTCCCAATAGTATACTTCCAATAGGTGGTACGATATAGCTGATTGGATACTATTTTCGCAATACGCATTCACACAATCTAAAAATATGTAAAAAATAAGCAAAATAAATGTTTTCATGCGACGCTGGTTTTCTGTGGACTCACATTGCATACATTGTATTCGTTTCTCCCCTCTAGTTAAACAACAATAGTTTTTTTTTTTAATGAACTCAGTGCCTCTATTTAGCACGGTAAAAACTACATCGTCTTTGATATTTTGAAAGGTCTTATTTACGTGACAGTAATGGCGGCCGAGTTAAGAACAATACCATACTCGTAACAGAACAAAGACGATTTGGATTTTACCGCCTAGAATAGAGGCGCAGTACCTACACAGAAAGTGCTTAGGGTGATGGTACCAGTAATGGACAATGCACTAATAAAGGACACTTGAATCTTATTTTACAGAAGATAAGGGTTATTCATTTGTTTTGCAACAATCAATTTAGGACCGTATGAAATTTTAATTAAGATTGAAGTGTCCATTTCTGGTGCCTGTCAGCTAAAAGTGTCCGTCATTGGTGTCGTCACCCTATATCTAATTATTTCTGTTTATAGAAGTATAATACAATAACTTAACCTGCCGATATTTTCACACCCTGTATTTATATTTATGCCTCGACACGAAGCCATTGTAAAGTACCTAACGTTTAGTAACATTATTTACGTGTAACAAAGCGTGTTCAATATTATATGAAAGCCGAACTAACTAAATAATTGCATTCACTTATCAACTGGGACGGGCGTGGAGGACAAAGCTTGCAATATACCGGCGTGTCAGTTGCACGGCGCCGACGGCCGCGGGCCATTTCGCGCGACCCCGATGCCATGTGTGCGGAAGAAATGTATTGTGTCCGGGCTAGCTCGACATAGCTACAACCGCGGACAATTTATGTTTATTGGCACGGAATTCATACGTAGAAAATGAACTGGACGCCACTAATTAATAAATTGAGTGAGATAACTCACGGTTTTCGTAGCGTTTTTGGTTAATCCCGCGTTTTGACGTCTTTTCCGCCACTTGATTAGGTACCAGTGCACATTGCTTTAATACGGTCAACTAATGATCCATTACAATCAAACATCAGTAGGTGGTACTTAAGTTTTTCACCTATAACTTGTGCAATTCGCAGCACTTTCAAGATTGTTTTTTCCAGCCTACGGGTTATGTTAAGCGAATCGATAAAAAATATCGTTATATCATATACATGTGTCAGATGGTAAAATGCTTGTTAAAACCTTTTTTTCTAATAATAAATAAAATAGGTTACTTTAGGATAGCATATTTTAAAATGGTGTCAACGAAAACCGATATTATTGGGTTTAGAATTACAGAATTACAACATATCGTTTTCTTTTGTGCTCATCAAGTACCTATGTACAACGTTACGTTTCTCTGGTGTTTAAGTATTAAGCATGTCGTTTTATTTGGTTTTGCCAATACGTCCCTATATTTATTTTCACGTATTTTCAAAATACTATGTCATTCATTATTATGCATCATTCAAATTCAAATTATTTATTGCATTATTCATCATAATGGTAATTTCATAACAAATTGAGAAGGCACACTATGACCTGCGGTCCAATTATTGATACTTTTATCGTAGTGCCAAACCATTTATATCACGAGTTTATCGATACACATTTTATCAATCGACATATTTTATCGATTGCCTTGACATAACCGCGACAACTGCCGCGAATCGGAGAAAAGTTACCCATGTTTGATTATAATAATGCGTACGTATTGGAAGATTTAGGTACCGAGTTTGAAACCAGCGTCGTACAAATCAACAAGTGGCCTTTTATATGCCTTTTTATTGATGTCATGCTGATCCAATGAAAAGAGAGGCAATATTCCGTAAGGTTACGATTTTGTTGAGTCATTGGGTTAACTTTTATAAATGCAAGCCGCGCTTCGTAAAGCAATATCAAATCAAATGCCTCTGATTATTCAATACCAAGTCTTTATTAATCCTGTTGGGAAATTGTAAAGAATTCACATACAAATTATTTACAATGAATTTTTTGAAGGGCACTTGCACCTTTGTCAATTATTTAACTGACTTGTACAATGATCCAAAAAAAAAACACAATCTTGTGAAGGTTACCTGTCTTAGGCCGGATTTAAACCTGTAAGTTATTTATTACTGTAAGTTCTGAGACGCAGCTATGGTTAAGAGTGAGTGGCAAATATCTACATCTCTGTCTTGCATATAGCTTTGTTTCAAAACTTACAGTAATAACTTACACGTGTAAATCCGGCCTTAAGTTCAAAAAACCTTTGTCCGCTGTTACGTTTGTCCAAAATCTTAATTTGTCCGAAAATCATTTTTCTCTAAAACCGTTTAACTTGCCTGGATTGTTATAAGACTTACATAACTTAACCTACAGGTTCTGTAGGTATCTCTTTAAACATTTTGAAAAGTTAATGGGCTCAGAGAAAAATGATTTTCGGACAAATTAAAATTTCGGACAAACGAAATAACGGAGAAAAGTTTTTAGAAACATCGATAGGTTACCCTTGTGATACCCTCTCAATATTGGCCTCAAAGAAGTAGTTATACTTGCTATCACGGAAGCGGTACCAGATCATTCACATTCAGAAGATATTTGGCTACGAATAAGGTATACAATAGGCCTTTCATTAATAAGCCCATTCGATGCTCATGACAATGTTAATTTACTTCGCTAGCTCAGCAACCTGAACGTGAGTGTCGAGCTTCCTTGCTGTCACCTAACATAGCCCTATTTATAGCAACAACTCTCCATTCTAGCGTGTTATGGACACAGGTGTTCGTCCAATAATCTTTTCTCTAACACTGGCCGCTACAATTATTATTTTGTGAGATACGATTCAAGAAAGAAAGAATGAAAAAGTTTATTTAGTCACAACATAAATAAAAAACCGGGCAAGGCGAGTCGGACTCGCCCACCGAGGGTTCCGCACATGACACGGTTAACTCAATTCAAAATTTGCACCGCCGCCGTTCCTTGCATAAAGACCCTGTTTTTTGGGATTTAATTAAAAATAATGAGATTTCAGATTTTTTCTTATATTTGTAGTATGAGACAGTATTACTTGCCAAATTTCATAGTTCTAGGTCAACGAAAAATACACTATAAATTTTGATTCCCTTGAGAGTGTCGAAATATACGTTTTTAGCGGCATAAACGGCCGTATCTTTTTTTACATTAACTTAGAAGTTTGATTTTTTTCACAGCTTCAAGGGACTGTAGACTTGAGTATATGGTTTAAATTACAACGCGTTCCCGAGATAAAGGGTCTTGACATCCAGACAGACGGACAGACGGACAACAAAGTGATCCTATAAGGGTTCCGTTTTTTCCTTTTGAGGTGCGGAACCCTAAAAACAACACATAATTACACAAAATCGGCGGCGAAAAGGTTCCTGGCTTAGCAATATGTCACGAAAAACTTTTCGACGCTGATATTCTGCCAGGACCTAATGAGCTTAAAGCTAATCTACCCTAAGGGACGAGTGGAATGGGATGGAGGAACCACGATAAGCCACGGCTGTATGAGTCAAGGTCATGGAATATATTGTTTACAATTTTTCAGATTGTTTCGCTAAGGGAAAGCTAGATACATTTTTAACTTACTTAATTATAAAAAAGTCTTAGCCGTGTGGTTGCCAGCTTAGAATAAAATTGTGCTACTCCGCATCTTCCCGTGAAAGTCGTAAGAGGCGACTAAAGGAATAAAGGCTTGTAGTATTGTTAGGCGATGGGCTTGCAACCTGTCACTAATATACACTAGTAAACATCTTAGCCTGAATGCAAAATGTGGCTACAAAATTAACAACAAGTTTTTTAGAGTTGTTGATAATTCTGTACCTCTTCCTCTGGGAATGAAGGCGTGAAGGCATGCGAATTTATGTATGTAAAATAGTATGTCTCTCTCGTCCTATATAACTATTATTAATCCCACGTGGTGGTGTGGTCAGTTTTCCTGTTCTTTCTTCTCCACTTCGCTCTGTCCTCGACATCGTCCTCGGATCCCTGACACTCCTGCATGTCCTTCAGCACTACATCTTTCCATCTTATTTTGATCTAATAGATAAAGGGAGATATATCCAATCCTTTCTCGTCTGATAGCTGATTACCGTCGGTAATTGTATGTGATTGACTATCAACAGAACACAGTCAATCAACGTCAATTAATTTGAAGATGACGACAGGTTGTGTACAACAACAAAGATACATTAAAATACTTCATGAAGTATATATATAACCAACCAGTATTGAACTTTGTTCGTACAATGAAACTCGATAAGTATGTATAGAACAACTTTGACGCGTAAAAGTGCCCGTACGGTACTTACTGAATAAAACTCTTGTAGGTACCTTTTTATCATAAAATCGTCAATATACACATACTTTTTCATTGCTATGTCCCAAGCGTTTAAAGTTTTATGTGTCAATACTCGTATTAAAAGGTCAACGGATAAATTATTGAAATATCTACTAATAGAAAAATCAATATAAAAGCCTGTTGCCACGGAAGCAGGCTTAACAAATAGTTTTCGATTGTGTTCTGACGTCGGCACTTGAGCCATGCCTTTGTTGCGGTTTCTAAGCACCAGCCCTACAGATTGCGGTGTGGCGTGGCTGATCTTAGTCTGATAATTTATTAACCGTAATTTGAATGAATGCCATTTGCTATTGAGGGCTCTGTGCATACGGGAATTAATTCGAGCGTGTTTTGTTTCCATTGTTCATGAGGGTATAATTAGACTTGGTTCAAATCGTGAAAGCGGCGGTTCAGAAGCGGATTCCTACAAAATACGGTTCAAAAACTGCATAATTGTGAAGATAAAAGATAGCATTATTAGTACTGCTATTTCAAACACTGTCTCGGACCCTATTTTCTCGAATACGGATAGGGAATAACTTTGGTTATACCTTCCAGAAACAAGATATAGTGTCAAAAATATGCAGACTGTTCTCAAAATCGGCTGAAAGTAAAGCTCTGCACCACATTAATGTCACATAATATGGATATTATTTTTTCATATGTCCATACAGTCTATAAGAATTGAATAAGCAATGTGACGGCTGTGATTATAAACCTCATCAAAATGGCCGATTTTTACTGATTTCAACAACAACAACATACAACATAAACTCACGCCTTCATTCCCAGAGTGGGGTAGGCAGAGCCACAGACTCACCAACAACTCCAAAAACTTGTTGATTATTCTGTGACCACATTTTGCACAACCAGGCTAAGATGTTATCCAGTGTATTAGTGACAGGTTGCAAACCCATCGCCTAACAGCACTACACAGCCTTTAGTCCCTTAGTCGTCTCTTACGACATCCACGGGAAGACATGGAGTGGCAACATTCTAAACCCGGCACCACACGGCCAATATCTCTTTTAATCTTTGGTGACTGAAATAGTCGTACCTAACTAAATAAGATTACGGCGTACCTAGCATTTTTTTTTATGCCAGGGTTGTGATTCAAAAATCGAATTGCAGTAGGTTTTAGGTCCGTAGATTGTTATTTTTTGCCGTAATAAAAATAATCTTCAATAACTTCACTTATTAATTATCTTTTGATTTTCTTCTTTTCTTTTGTTTGTCTTAATGTGGCGTACCTAATGTCTTTGTCACCTTCCGTTTTTTCACCGAGCGGTCATAACGGAAGACCAGCGTTGGCAGTTGGCACATACCAACTGACCGTGTCACAACAATTACAACTAGTCTGTCGTCTCTTTATTTCATTTTTTAAGTATTATTCTTGTATCTCAGTGTGTTTAATGTTGTGAATAAATGTTTTTTTCTTTCATTCTTTCTAAAGCGAGGTTTAGACTAGCAATTAAAATTGCAGAAGTTGGCTGCTGCCTTACTCTATCTTTTGAGTTAGAAAAATACAACAAGATTGTGCTTCTGGCTCTAGAGCTGAAGTTATTAAACTAGGACAGCAATCAACTTTTGCATTTTTTATTGCAAGTCTATTTCGCTCTTAACGTTAACAATTTATTGGATCACACAATAAATTCACAATATTACATACATACATTTAATCACGCCTGTTTCCCAGAGGGGTAGGCAGAGACCACTTCTTTACACCTGCTACGATCTTCTCGAAATCTCTTTCGCTTCTTCCACATTCATACATCGAGTCATGCACGCACGTCGGGTTCGGGTACTTAAAATTCGGCCCTTTTCCAGTATTTCTCCGATTTCATTCGAAAAAGTACGCCTTATTATTCACAATATTAAAGCTTATAAAATAAATTAATACTTTTTAGCCCGCATTTGACATTATTCGTTATTTATTTATCAACTTAGACGTCTCAATCTATTAGATTCCTGCATGACCTAGATTATAAAATATCAACAACCAAAGGGTCGTGATGCGAGATTCATTCACACTAAGCAGAGCAATATTATGTTTATTTATAACTAGGTGCACTTGCCATCCCCGGGTTAGTCTAAATGGAGCGAAGTGGTCTGTGGCCATCATTTCAGAAATCTCAGTAACGCTTACTCACTTTTCCCATTTTTCCCATTGAAAGTCTATGGGAACAGATTTTCGGAGATTACTCCTCCGTGGCATGTAGGACGATTTTCAGTTTTATTTTGAATAAGCCCTCTTTGGCTAGATATTGTATTACGGGCTAAATTTGATCCTGATATCTCTAATAGTTCGGGAGGAGTATGGGGACAAACGAAAATCCGAATCGAGGAACGATTATTATTATTTCTCTTTTAATTTCTATTTACGGTTTTCGTAAATCATATTATTTGCCGAGATTCCGGTTACCTTCTGGGAAGAAAGATGGCCGATTGAAAGATGTCCGACTATTACTTTTGATTTATTCTGTTTAGGGCCTGTTTCACAATCGACAAGTTAGTTTTAAGTTGTAAGAAAAGGAAAGGGTTAAATTTATGTGTCAGATATACTTTACTTGACGATTGTGAAACAGGCCCTTACTGATTTACTCTATTCACTAGACATTAGCGAAACCACTGCAGAATACCGCGGTAAAGAGTTCCGTATTTAAAATAATATGGTTGGAAAACCCAAAAAAATAAAATACTCATATTGTTATAAACTTTATTTTCCGTGCAATAAGGTCTATGTTGAGTAGCCTAAATTTTAATATAGATTTTTAAAGATTTTTCCTTTTTGTTCCAAAACTGTAAAATTTTACAACTGCATTTTATTTATCGTCCATAAAACTTCGGAGATAAAAACTTCGGAGGGAGAAACGATAATTTTTTGTACATTTTTGGCTATAAATCAAAAAGTATGTCACGGAAAATTATAAAAAAATTGCTTTGAAATGTGCAGATTAAGCTTTTTTCATATGACACTCCGTTTGCTATAGTCAAATCACTTTTATTTTTCAACCCCTCATTCAAGACCAAATATTTAGAAAAAAATATTTTTTATTATTTTTGCTGAAAACAGATGCGAGTAAGCAAGTTATATAGGTACAACTATGCCTCTAGAAATAAATTAGTTTAAGCGAAAATTGCTGTGACAGACAGACAGACACCGAAATCTCACCGAAAGGGTTCCTTTTTTACCATTTTTGTGAGGAACATTAAAAAGAAAAAAAAAAAAAAGACTGAAGGATATTTGCTGGTTTTCTAAAAACATCATGTCATTTTTAATAGAATGTGATTTTTTCAATTACATTACATATAAGTAGGTAGGTAATCATCTCCTTGCCATAGGTATTTAATTTATCTGGGCTTAGCGTAGCATATTTTTCTTCTTTACCTTCTCCATCCGTAACCTTTAAAATAATATTCTCTGCTTTCTTTCCTCATGTCATTTTTTTCGCAATCCATTATACCTACTTCTATTATGTTACACAGTTAGTGATTTCAGGTTTAAAATATTTTAATTTAAATAAATTAATGTCAGTAAGCTAAGTAAGAGCATTCACTTGTATTATTTCGAACTTGAACATTATTAAACCGAACAAGACCACTGCCTAACTCAAAGCAAATAATTAGAGTTAAGTCCTCAAGTTCCCCCTGTTTGCCCGGGCCGTGTCAACTGCGTCCGGGCCATTGTCCGGTACCCGGCGACGCGCGAGCGCCGGACGTTGACGCTTCTCGCACGCGATCCTTCGTTTCCTCATATTTACTTCGTAGACGTACAAGAAGGATTCAAGTATTCAATGGCGTTAAAACATGTATATTTCGCGAATCAGCTAATGTTATGTACAAAACAACAGTCAATGACGAACTTGATCACCATCGCATATTTGAGAATCTCACTAATATTATAAATGCGTAAGTTTGTGTGTGTGTGTGTGTGTGTGTGTGTTAGTTTGTTACTCCTGCACGCTGCAACGGCTTGACAAAATTGGATGAAAAACGATAGGAATAACCGAAGGATTAACGATAATCGAAATCTACGCGGACGAAGTCGCAGGCAGAAGCTAGTTTGAGAATAAAATACAGAAGCCCTTGAGCTTAGACAAGATGGACTGCAAGAACGTTATCGTCATCGAAAATGAACAGCGGCCCTAGAAAAGATGCTTAACGCTGTCGTAAGCGATTTTCGAAAACTGTCGAAGTTTATGAAATTAACATATACGAGCATTCGGCAGTTTACGTCAATCCTATTATCAATTTTCGATAACGACAATGATCTCGCAATGCATCTTGTTGAGGGCCACAGGATTGATAAAAACTGACAATTCTATATATTTTGTCAGTTTTTGGAAATCGCTTACGTTAGCGTTAGGCATCTGAAAGATAACCATATGTCTGATTCACTTTTATATAAGTACTGTGAGAGCGTTTTGCGTCTACCTTTCCTCTATTTCTTGAAATACCTTCTAAATCATAAAATATGATGTGATGTGAAGTCGAAGGACCGGAGGTCCTAGCTAAGATGCATTACGGTAACTAACGTTTCTATTCGTTTTGTTTTTAAACCATTCGCGTCACTGGTAGATCACGTGACTCTTCGTATCACGTCATCTAAAAGTGAAGCGATTGGTTGAGAAACGAAACGAATAGAAACGCTAGTAACCGTAATGCATCTTTTTTTTTTTGGGTTGTCGCCTGAAGGGCCAAAGACTTAAGTCCTTGCTTTTGTTAGCAGGATATTGAAATTTACATTTAAACACAACATTTATTCTTGTGTTCTTTGAATATTATGTATTTATGTTTTGACGATCTCAATGTAATTTCGTATTTTTTGACATGCAATGCAATTTATATTGTAATATTACATTGATGAATAAATAAACTAAACTAAACTAAGGGGCAGAGATGAAAATCCCTTCCGGAGACCTGGGAATGGTGGGCCCAGGTCGTAATGCATCTTGGCTAGCCCTGGGATTATTAAACTGATCTTGATTGACATGCCTGTCACAAATCGCGACAAAAATGGTAGGTTGCTATATGGGTTAACGTTTACGTGTCTTGAGCCGGCCGAATCAGTCAAGGTGAGTTTATTGAATACGGCCCTCAGATGGTTAATGTAATACTTAGCCTTTCTCAAATATTAAATCACATTTCTCGACATAGAAAGTAGCCAGATTGCGACTCGATGAGATCGTTTAGATGTAATGAGATACAACATTACTCGTTTTATGGAACGTCAACGGTTTTACTACGGCAATTTGCGACCGAGGCAACGCTTTGGGACCATTGCTTAATTTTACAATAACCGAGCATTTGTTTGTAGCATTAAAGGTGATCAAATCAACAAGGTACCATTTTTACTAATTTTAGGGCAATCAGAATCAGTTGCTAACTCAATTTTTTTTAAGAGTTAGTAGTTTCATTTTACCTTCAAAATACGTTTAATACAAAACAGTAGAAATAGCTGATTTTTGAAGCGTTCTCTTTTTATTTTAATAACCACGAGGTTTGATTCTTAGCACGTCGTCGCTAGAAATCAATAATGCTGTAACCCTCAAAAATCAAATTTTACACTAGAGCCAAATTACTGAAGCAAAAATTTTTAAAAAATCATAACTTCTAAACGGTAGAAGGTTTTTTGACCCCCTTTTGAGAAAATAATTAAAATAAATGCTTTTATTTAATTGAATAGTCAAATTTCATGTAAACTAGGTTTAAAGGTACTTTTTGCGGGTTACAGCATTTTTTTTCTTTTTTTTTTACCCGAAAGAATGCTGTAACCTATAAGGAAAATGTATGAAGGTGTTATTTAAAAACCAAATGAATAGCAGTTTTAAATTGCTGTAAATAAATCATAACCGTTTAAAACGTTTCTGGTCAAAAAAAACTTACAAATCAAAAAAAATAGACTACAGTCATGCTGTAACAGGATTTAGAAAAAAAAACAAGGTATAATAAAATGTCGTTCGTACAATATTAAGCTGTTTGCTAGGCGTTTAAAAGAAACACGTTTAATAAAACATACCTTTATTCAAGAAATTGTAATCTCTAAAATAATTTATAACTAATTAACTAATGGAATTGCTAAAGAGTTACATTTTTGACTATCGTTTTGGCCCTGACTGCACTCAGATCGTGCGCGTACTGTAAAGTCTATTCGCTTAGATAGTGTCGCTACACTCGCTCGTACTTATTTATTTATCTTTTTATTTATTAAAATAGGAAGCCTCCGTGTGATTCATAGGTATTATGTGACAGATTTTCGTTGTTATGTAATAAAATACAAATATAATTCGATGTAATCTGCCATGTACCATGCAGTGTAACACCCGCAAGAGAATTATCACTATCTAGGCGAATGGACTATAGTTTATGCGCCTCCTCGGGGCTAAAACAATCTCGATACAAAATTTCATCAATTTATTTAGCAGTTTATGCGTGAAAAGCTAAAAATTATCATTCAATAAGTTATATTGATATAGAATTCAAATAAATCAACTTCATGCTTAATACCATGCCTATACACCTTTTCATGTTAGTTAAATTACTTCGTGGAAGAAAACCTACATTAAAAATATAATAATTGTTATTCAAAACCCACTTTCTCATTTATAAATTATTAATTTGTTAAATAATACAAAATTTATTCACGATTCTGCGGAGTCCAAAATATGCACTGCACTTCAAACCGACCGCCGTATGCCGCGTGCTTCACAAGGTGAGGGAGGGGGGAAAAGTCGTAACGACATCCAGTGCTTGTGAAGTCTGTAACTTTAAAATGTCATAACTGCTATAAAATAGGAAAATAACACGTTTGAATTGCTGTATGTAGCTGTGCAATTTTAAATTAAACCCAAAGAAATGCTGTAAATAACATAATTCAAAAAAAATGGAAAGCAAAAACGCTGTATAATGTTAAAGAGAGGAAGTTTCTTACCTTGTTTTGCTGTAAGTCCCATATTGACAAAATACACCGGATTTTAAGCGGGTTACAACACTTATTTCTTCTTCAATAATCCAAATATCACAAAAAACGTATGCTGTATATTTTTTATTTATCATCGTAGAAAAACGAGACCCAGACCAATCGACGCAGAAAAAAAAATGCTGTAAGAATATGTAAAAAAACGATTTTGGTAGTTGGAGCGGGTTACAGCATTATTGCTTTCTAGCGACGACGTGGAAGTCGTAGAGAAACAATTTTTATTCTGAATATCTATACATACTCCTGTTTTTTTCATAAGTAGGTTGAAAAAAGATGTTACCAAATATTGAGGTTATAAATATAAAACGGTGAAAATAATAATGACGAGCATTATGAGGGGCAGCCAGTTGAAACGCTCTAGAAAAGACTGTGTAGGTACCATCGATTATAATATTATTGCAACTGTTAAATAAAATACTTAAAACTTTTATTGTGTAAGTAAGTTTATCATTCACACGACAAAAAAATATTTTAGGTCATCAAGCTCCACAATCATTGTATCTGTTGACATGTTTTACATAATGAATATGTACTATTTTAATGACCTACTTACGTATTTCATAAAAACGTCTTCACTTGTTCTGGTTGTTTTTTATTTTATTTAAGTAAAATAAAAAAGGGTTGTACAATAAGACACAAACTAAGCCTGGTAGGTGCCTTAATTAGGTTTTTTTTTATTACTGCACAAATCATTGTTATGCACTAATCTCGAAGGGCAATAGCGTGTATCTTGGAGAGCCAATTAATGTTCTACACGTAAGAGCTACTCATATTGAGTAGCTTAAAACCTCGTTACCGCATTGTGCTAATTAAACACGTTGACACCTCATCTAATTTAACCAAAATACCTACGTGCATGTGCATGTGTGTGCACATTATTAATTTGTGAATAAACATAAGGTTACTTATGGCCTTCACTATTTATATGGCACAAATTAAAACTAAAACTATGGCAAATAAAAAAAAGAGCAATAAAAAAGTACCTCTAGAAATAAGCTAAACTTTAAATACGTTTAATTTAATACAAAATAAAAACTTAAAAAGAGTGGGCCCCATGGTAAAGTACCACAAATTCTGCCAAAATTTCCTCGTTGTGTAGCAATGCTTAGACGTTAAAATAAATAAATTAGAACATTAATTTCGGAAGCCTTTAATAGTATTTTTTATATTAATAATAGATAAAAGGTATTTACCTTCCAGTCACAATATGACTGTAGTATAAGTTATTGTTAGTGGAAATTGAGTGTGTATTCGGTTTGGCCCTTTTAATAAACTTTTGTCATACATAAGGTCCTAAAGTCACATGGCCATAACACGTATATCGTAATGGATGTTAGCCATAATCTTCATTACCCGATTAATTCATCGATTGTCCTAATGGTCTAAGATCCGAATAGGAGGCGATTTGCACCGGGCTGCTTATTCGATCGAAAGAGCTTTATATCAAATTTGATACGCCTGAATAATATGTGGCGAATAGGTTGGCTGAAAAATTTCAGTCCAGTACTTATATCATTAAAAATAATATTAAAAATGAACTTTTTTTTTAAATTGCAAATGCTTGTTTAATAGACAAATTACATACAAATCGAAAGTATGAAGCCTATAGAATATGCAAACGTTAGGTTTGGTGCAAATTATTAGTACCGACTTACCTGTTTATACCTGCCTATCCAATAGTTTGACGGGAAAAAAATAGTCAACCTAACGTTTGCAAATTCTATAGGCTTCATACTTTCGATTGGTATGTAATTTGTCTATTAAACAAGCAATTGCATTTTATTAAGCCAAAGTTAGTTTTTAATTTTTTAATTAATTATTTACTGGACTGAAATTTTTCAGCCAACCTATTCGCCACATAATTATTTAGCGTATCAAATTTGATATAAAATACTTTTGATCGAATAAGCAGCCCAGTGCAAATCGTCTCCTATTCGGATCTCCTACTATAATGCATTCTATATATTACCCCTTATTACATGATGAATCAGAATTTATGTTATCGCGTGTTTATCCTGGGATAAACGAGTTACGAGTAAGTACAATCAAAAAGGTGAAAGCAACCCCCTTATTTATAAATATCCCAATGCGCGGGTGGCGCAAACACCGCCCGACACGTCCAGATCGTATTTTAGAGGGACTGTGTACACAGCTACAATGTGTCTCTCCGGCCAAATTGAATACACACTCAGTTTCCACTAACAATAACTAATAGTACAGTCCTTTTATGATAGCCTGGTAAGTATTACCTATTAAAAACTAGCTTCTGCCCCGAGTCACGAGTCGCGAATATGAAACTGATAATAATTATAATTATGAGCACACCTCAAAAATGTGCAAGGACCAATACAGGACAGGATGAATAAGTATGAATATGAATATAAAAAGGATCAAAATATCCCTAAATTGTTGCCAAACACTGCAAAATATCAAAATAGGGATATTAACATTAAAAAACAGGAATATGTGTTTTTTTTATTCAGTTTAAGTGTGATATGTGGATCTCTTGAAGCTAAGTCAAAAAACAAAGTGAAATCAAGTGAAAGTTAGGTACGACGACGAGCGGAGCGAGGAGGAGTGATAGGATAAACTGTTCAATTTACGATCTGTGGGGTTATTATGAGATAGCTATGCAGTTCAATTTACGCTGAGAGAAAATGACAGAGCTATATAACTGCTATAGCTCCGTTCTTTACGCTCACCGTAAAATGAACTGCATAGCTATGTCATATTAACCCCCCGTGAATATCGTGTTTGATCTGTTATCGTATTGTCACCGTTTTTATAGCTCTTATTTCCTTGACAGTAATGGCGTCTGACGTCATAACAATACCATAACAGGTTAACTACGATATCGTGTTTACCGTCGGGAATAGAGGCGCAGGATTCTTACAGCTACCCAGCTTTATCGATGTAGAGCAATAGGTATACGATTAGATGATATTAAGATCGTGTTTGTTTGTTGATGATCAGGAAGCGGTCAGGCTACGGACGTGGAGGTCCGGCTGACGGCGCCGAGCTGGGTGGCGCGCGGCGGCGCGGCGACCCTGCGCTGCCTCCACCAGGTCCCCCCGCAGCTGCTCTACAAGGTCGAGTTCCTCCGCTCAGGAGCGAAGCTGCTGCAGTACGTCCGCGAGCGCGTACCACCATTCACTAACTATACCTTCCCTGGTGGCAGACTGAACGTAAGTAATTTTTTATCTGTACAGCTTAGCTGGTGCTAATGATGCTATGCTTTCTGCGAGACTTAGGGCCGTATTTATTAACCGATCTCGACTTTAATGTCCGTCTGAAGATGCGTCATAAGTTATAGTTCAATAATAAATAAATAATATAGAGGGACGATCTCACACAAATTGACCTAATCCCAAAATAAGCTCTAGACTTGTGCTATGGGTACTATACAACGATATAAATACTTATATAGAGAAATAAATACTTAAATACATAGAAAACATCCAAGACTTAGAAACAAATACTCTTGTTCATCACACAAATATTTGCCCATACCCGGAATCGAACCCAGGACCGCTAGCTTCGTAGGCAGGGGCACTACCAACTAGGCTATCGCGTAGTCAAAGCTTTTTATGGCTTGACGATTATTATGACGTATCTTGTTCAAGATGAGTTTATTAAGGCCGTGTTAATAAACTGATCATAACTAAACGTTAAACCATAGAAAACTGTCATTGTTGACGCATCTTGAGGCGAGTATCGAGTACTGTCAATACTCGAGACCAGTTTATTAATACAGACCTTAGAGCAGTATTGACGATCTTGACTAAGATGCACGAGTTGCACGACTCAAGACACGGCAAAGTAAACGTCAGCCCGTAGAAAGTTGTCATTTTGGCGTGTCTTATTGTGAAGGACATTTTGTTCAACTAAATAAGATCAGTTTATTGACACGGCCCAAGACATTGATCGCCTATTAACGTAGAATTAAAAATAAGTTTATAGTAGGGTAAAACACCTAATTATTGGCCTCTAAAATACCAGCTATTGGCACCTAGTAATTGTTGAATTATCGTCTCTATTACCTTGTTAAAGTTCATGGGGCCAAGTATTGGTAGGTGGCCAATAATATGGCAGTTTATCCTACGTATCACTATTCTACGCTCAGTAGGCGTAGCCAAGATGCAAACGCTGCTAACGGTGGGTTTAGACCAAACGAGCGAATGCTCTAGAACATGTTTTGTCTTTATTTTTATTAAGTAAACGTAAGAGATAATGCCATAGAATTCTTGTTCGTTCGCTTGGTCTTAATCCACTCTAACGTTTCTGTTATCTATCGACTCGAAATTTATGAAGTTGACATAAGCAGATGACGTAATATGTCATGATTACGTCAATCCTATACATTATATCGATTTTCGAAAATCGATAACTTAACTTTATGCATAACTAGGCCCTCTGTACCCTTACGATGAGATACAATTAACGTATTCGCTAGCGAGTCGAATGCTCTGTCCCTCGCAGACCTCACAGTATTCTTATAGAGTGCGAGGGACAGAGCTTTCGACTCGCTCGCGAGTACGGTAATTATAACCTCATGATGAGGGTACTGAGGCTGTGTGACAGCAAGAGCCTTTGTTAAACAATAGTACAATAGTACATTAAGACTAGACTGATAGAAAGCTTTTGCGCAAAATTTTATGAAAAAACAAAGAAAGAATACTGAAAGAAACAAATTATACAAAGTATTCAATATTATAACGCATTTCTAAAACTTCAACTACTTCCAACCCATTGGACTTCAAATCATAAATTTATGCGTAGCAGCTAGTAGAGTTTGTAACTATTACGTAAAATCTCTACTTTAGACGTACTTCCTCACAAAGATTGTAAGTAGAATATAATAGAAAACATTTATTCAACGCTACAACACAATTTCAAACGACAAGCAAAATAAAATAAAAATATGGCGTAGAGAAAGGCCCCAGTCAGCATTGTGCCGCGGCTAGCCGCAGCGGTGGCTTTCAGAAAGACCTTAACTTAAACCCAGAAGAAAAATGTATAGATTATCTTAACACACATAAAATATACCCCATTTTATTCTAACCGCAAAAGATAAACTTTGCCACACCCCATATATTTGCTGGCACAAAACAAAGTTCTGTAATGTTTTTGTGGGCTACCTACTTAGCTAATAAAAGTAATTTGTCGAAGTTTTGTTCCCTGAGTGCTGGAACTTGACCCAAATACGAATTTCTCAAACGCAATAGAAGTAATGGAACTAACTTAAGCTATAGATTTAAGCTTTGTTCGGAAAGCAAAGTTAATGGCCCGGTATTGACAATCCGTAGTAAGGGAGACAATAAGATCGGAAAAATCTCAACTATAGGTAGTTGAGATTCTCAACTGGTACCGTAAAACTACACAACTATTATGGTCCTGGCCTACAACAATAGTCCAATTTTACTTATCACATTATTCTTAAAAATATGATAGCTTTAGCTATAGCTAGAGTTTAGAGCAATCGATTTTAGGCCAAACAGTACATATACCCAGCAATAATAGCAGAAAGTTATAATATTTTAGAATAATGTAATGAGGAAAATTGGACTATTGTTCCAGGCTAGGACCATAGTTGTGTCGTTTTACGGTAGTTTTTGTTTTTAGAAAAATCTCAA
This sequence comes from Acleris cristana, assembly GCA_948252455.1. NCBI lineage: Eukaryota > Metazoa > Arthropoda > Insecta > Lepidoptera > Tortricidae > Acleris > Acleris cristana. Next base: position 3,714,332 of record OX411781.1, on the reverse strand, counting down.
CTAGTATTTTTTGTGTGTTGCCGTTGTTATCAACTTGTTACTAATAATCAACACGGGCAAATTCGCGAACAAAAGCTAGTAATAAATAAACAAGAGCAAAATGGAAACATTAGGTTGCCCCGGGGTATAATTAGCACATTTCCCTCTGATTCTTGTTTATAATCGCGCACTAAACACGTCAAAGAGTTAGGAAGTCGCTAATCACTTTCGGAGTTGGCAACTTCACAAAATGTTGCACACTTCGTTCAATAATGTGGTGCGTATAGTAATAATTTCTCTCTAATTTTACACTTTGAATTATCTTCATCCACGAAGACTTTATTAGGCTGTTAAAACTTATTAAACTCATGAAGTTCTTGTCTCACACGAGCATATTGTTTGTAACTCAAAATTATCAAGTTTAGTGAAATTCCGCCGCCAGTGAAATTCGGTATTTCTTAGTGAAACAAGTTAATTTTGAGGTTAATAATTTAATCAGTAATCTTATACATAAGTTATATGCGCGTTATTGCTAACCGGATGAGACCTTGTTTTTAGCAAGAGCCGACGATATTAAATAACCTAACGTCTTAAAGGGTCCTAGTGAAAAAGAGTACAAGTCGACTTAACTCGTAATAAAAAAGGGTATAAGACTATACTAGACTTAAACCCTTTTTCACTTGATCTCCAGAAGACTTAGGTATACCCTTTTACACTAGGACCCCAGCTAGGGTTTCTTTTTAAGGATTCGAACCACAATAAATAATGACGGCCCTTTTTTAATGCCCTGTAAGTGGCAGTTATTTAAATAAACCAAATAGCATCTCAATAGAAATACCAGTTTTAAAATTTTGAAACAATGGAGACTTTTTAACAGTTTTTTGACACTTTTATTTCTTACCCGTTTTTTATGTATGGTTCTTTGTTCCCTCGTAAAGGCTGAACAGGTGGCCTGTACCGATACCATGAGTTACAATTACCGTACCCTCTAGCGAATCGAATGCTCTGTCCCTCGCACTCTATAAGAAAACTGCGAGGTCTGCGAGGGACAGAGCATTCGACTCGCTAGCCAGTACGGTAATTGTAACTCATGGTAAGGGACTGAGGCTACGTGACAGCAAGAGCCTTTGTTAAACAATAGTACGATAGTACATTAAGACTAGACGGATAGAAAGCTTTTGCGCAAAATTTTATGCATCTTAAAACGAGTATACTATACTTATTAGTAGTAAGTAGTCATCGTCATCGGGTCTATAGACTCGTCTTAGCGTTGCGGGTGTCACTGAATAACCACCTTTTTAAAAAAAAATGAAATTGGCGAAATAAAAATAATATACATCATAAATAAGTAACATTATATTGACGACATTATCCAAACAGCAGTTATGTTTTTAAAGCTTGCTTTTTGTTATTTTAATTAACGTTAACTTTCCACGATAACGTTACGTTAACGACTCGAGAGAAACAAAGATTCGTGCTCGAAGTACGTTATTTAATTCCAGTTTAAAACAATATTTTCGAACGATTTCACGGTGCTTGTCCACAGATGTCATTAGCGATGGAAAACTCGATCACTATCGAGAACTTGGACCCGTCTGCCTCGGGGCTGTACTGGTGCGAGGTGTCCCTGGAGACGCCGATCTTCACCGCCGCGTCGCCGCCTCATCAGCTGACTGTCGTCTGTGAGTGAAATATTGTCATTCCTACACAAAACGCAGACACTGAATACGTAATAAGCTCATTTGAATAAATACGGTTGTACGAAGATGTAGACGGGATGCTTTTCTTCGCAGCGCATTCGTTTTTATCAGTGTATAGCTTTACCCCGGGCACGAATATTTCAATCATACGTCACGTTTTCGCTTTAACTATTCGAAACGTGTTCTGAACCTATATAAAGCACAAACCTTTAAAATAAACTCACGTTTTAACACATTATTTTACGTTTACTTCATCTTTATTGTTCGATGACGCCACGAAATTCAACGTCAGTGTGAACTTGCTGTCAAATTTAACTACTAAATAATTTTCGCTGATAATCCGTTAATATTACGTCGGTATAGTGTAATCCGTGCTTTTTTTTTTTTATCTCTAGTCGTTACAGTCAATGGACGAATGTACATTGTACCTTTATATTTATATTTATATTTGTATGTATGAGTGCTCGTAACAATGTTATTCTTTGATGATTTCTTTATTGTAAGTCATTTTGTGACATTATTATGTGGTACTCAAATCACAGCTAAATTCCTTAACCACCTACTTTTCTTTGTAAAACAATTACATGATCTTGCAGAAGTTATAGTAAAATGGTCAACACTGCCACTGCAAAGGCAAACATAGTTTAGTTAGTAGTTTTCAGTTTAAAAAGCTCTTTGTAACAATAATCAACGGTAACGGTAAAATCCTACTAATAATGCGAAAGTTTTTATGTGTGTGTGTGTTAGTTTGTTACTTCTTCACGCTGCAACGGCATGACAGATTTGGATCAAATTCGGAATGGAGATAGAGATTTAATATATTAAATTATCCTGATGAACGTCGCCATTAATTATTTTTAAGTTGTCACCGTTGAACTAATGACGTGGCTGAAAGGTTTCATTTCCAGAGACTTAATGAGTTAAGTAATGATGTACCTACTGATAGCGTGCAGCTCATTATGCAAGCACTATTAGTGTACAGTCACCAGAAATAATATATTATCCAACAAAGCCCTTGACAATATCTAACACGCTCTTATGGCACTAGTAATAGAGACGTGTAAGAGATTTTTAAGCTCAATGTTGGATAATAATGTTGTGTAGATATCTATTGTTACTGGTGATTACTAATGCTCCGTAAAATGATGTTCTATTAATTACGAATCAAAAACATCGTTTTTTTTTTAAATTACCACGTTTTGTTTTAGTAGCATATTATTATTTCCCACGGCTATACGTCCGCGTAGGATTATGTTCGTCTGTTTTTGTCAGTATCCTGACAGTATTTGTTTGACTGATTTTAGTATGTATGTAAACACTTATTGTACAAAAGAAAAACCAATTAACAATACAATTAATATAGAAATATGTCCAAAGGCGAGCTTATCCCTTTAAGGGATCTCTTCTAGTTAACCCTTGAGAGATTGAGAAAAGTGAAAGGTTGTGAATCGAGTAAGCAAATGTACAAATTTATAGAAGAACATAACACATTAAACTAATCCAATAAAGCCTATATAAATAAAATAAAAATCAAATAACATTCAAATACCTACGTAAATAGATACAGAAGTATATACCAAACCCAAATTTACCAAATTTCATACAAATATGCCCAGTTGCTTGTATTTAGGTTCAAGCTTCTAGCTAGGCTCACGCTGATCCGATTCGAAATAGAATTCAAATCGGAATATAATAATACCTACTATGCGGCGCGCGGAACCCTCAGTGCTTGAGTCAGACTCGCGCTTGACCGGTTTTTTGTAATTCGAATGGTGGTTTTAACAGATGCTCAGAAGCACCCCCCAATCATAACGTTCGGCAAGCCGGACGCCGTGGTGGGCGGCCTGCTCCGCGCCAACTGCACCAGCGCGCCGGCGGCGCCTGCGCCGCGCCTCACTTGGTACATCGACAATGAAAAGGTTAGTTTGGCCGTTTGATCCCTAAAGCTGCGACCACACCGCTGCTTAAAATACGGCGACGGTACGGAATCGCAGTGACGGATCGTATCAGTACCGTTTTTGACGCATGCTCCACACACCAATGCTTAATAAACGGTGACGGTACGGAATCGCAGTGACGGATCGTATCCATACCGTTTTTATCGCATGCCCTCCACACCGCTGCTTAACGGTGCAAATATTACGGTGCGTCAAAAACGGCGCCATGTTGTTACTATGACCCCGTCTTTTGTTTACGCAACGACACCGTTTTTTAAGCATTGGTGTGGAGGGCATGCTTCAAAAACGGTACGGATACGACGCGTCACTGCAATTCCGTACCGTCATCGTTTTTTAAGCATTGGTGTGTGGAGCGTGCTTCAAAAACGGTGCTGATACGACGCGTCACTGCGATTCCGTACCGTCACCGTTTTTTAAGCATTGGTGTGGGCGTAACTTAATGCCGGCTTCACATGCTTGACGTTTGCCACAAACACTGCAGGACGCAACCATACGTTGGAGTGAGATGGAATTACATCGGTCTAACTCTAACATGTTGTTGCGTCCTGCAGTGTTTGCGGCAAGCATCAAGAATGCGGATACGGCCACATATGTTGCCACGGGGTGTCCCTCGGGAACCCTAATAATGTTTATCCTAACGCTTCGTTTGTCCGAATTATCATTATGTCCTAAACTGGTTTTCAGCCGAGTCAGACTACTTTTAAAGTTTACCAAAAATACTTAAGTACCTATTTCGAAACTCCGTTCATCATTTTAATTTGACGGAAACTTAAGAATGCCGTCTCATTAGATATATAAAAATCACAAAACAAACGATTACATGAGGCGTATACCACCCTCTTAACTTACTGTCTAAAACCAGTCATGAACTGTATCGAAAATCGTTACTTAGGCATCTCCATTGTTTCTAGTAATGTTTATTGAAAGTGATGGACAGTGCTTCATTATTCATTAAAATACATAATATCAGTACCATGTATTCATTAAGTAAGAACATAATTGTACCTTTTTGAATTGAATTGTCTTATTTACATACATGCATACATAAACTCGCGCCTTCGATCCCAGAGTGGGGTAGGCAGAGCTATAGAATTACCTACAACTCCAAAAACTCGCTGTCAATTCCGTAACCACATTTTGCACAATCAGCTAAGATGTTTACCAGCGTATTAGTGACAGGTTGCAAGCCTATCGCCTAACAGTACTACAAGCCTTTATTCCCTCAGTCGCCTCTCCACGGGAAGACATGGATGGAGTGGCACTATTCTAACCCAGCAACCACTTGGGTTGGGAGACTTATTTAATAGCTTTAAACTCGGTGGTTTTACTTTTACTGCATGTGTGATCCATGACCACCTTCAGACTCCATCATCAGATCAGCTCATAGAAATAATAATATTGCATATACCAGGGGGCCTAATATGGCTGCGTTTATCACGTGTCAAAATGTGGATTAAACATTCGTCACTTTCTGACACGTATATAAATAAGTACGAGAGTGACGGATGCTTTATCCACATTTTGTCATGCAGCCATACCAGGCCCGCAGGTTTTTCCAATTTGTACCAAATTGTAGCCCACCCCGATAAAGCCACCAAAGTTTTGAATTAACTCTCTAAATTGATTTACAAGATTATACATAGATACATTTTAAGGATAAGTAAGGCTTGTAAAGAAGACTCTTTGATCTCGAATAGCTATGTGCCCTTGTATCGAATTATCCCTTTTATTCTATTTACATACGGAGTGGGGAGAATGTATGCCGCAGGCGCTCGACTTGAATCGGAAATAGAATATGTCAGCTGGTTACTAGCGGCTGGGAATATCGACTTACCAGCTATACAGCCTGAAGCGAAATAGGCTTTCAGCTTTAATCATTGTTAATAATGCAGTTATGCTGCAGCAGTGGAAACTTGGTGGATAATTTTATAGCAACAGTTATTATTACCCTATTTAAATGAATACGAGAATGTTTACGGTTATTATCCGAAAGTTATCGTTCAAAGATTAAATTTAGTCAAGCTTTTTCTGTCGTGAGTATTTTATTATTGCATAACTATCAACGGCTCCTCTGGACGTATCTTAGGATTTCCCAATCTGTTGATCTGCATTTACTAAAGCGAAAATTCAATAGCGGCCTGCACATGTATAGTTCGGACCGCAGGAAACGCAACGCTCCGTTCCAATCTTCGTTCCGAACCGTACGTGTAGCAACTGTAATAGTAAAATAGTTAAAAATGTATAGAGCGACAACAATCACACTCATCTTGTTGATTTAGCCATACAACTTTTTTATTAACCTTTCCTTCAATGAATCGACAGATCTAGATATCATCCTTGTTTTGATTGTTCAGAATCTAATTAAATTTTTATCACCCGTATAGTTTGTAAAATTTGTTTGTTTATTGTTAAAAGGTGTTGAAAAATATTACGTTGACTGTTCAATCCTTGAGGCTAGATTCTTGATTTAAATTCTTGCTTCAGGTGGACGAAGAATCTGTTAAATACTTCTCGTACCGCGTGTCAAGCAAGACCCGCTCGAACGGCGGAGGGTACCGGCACAGGAAGCACCAGCACCGGTACCTTGCGCCCGAGTTCAACTACACGGCCAAGTACTGGGCGCTGGTGAGCGAGACCACCACTGCGCCCGCGGTTAACCACACCAAGCACGCCAAGTGCACGCTCAACGAGCCTCAGAGCGAAGAAATGGCGAAGGTAAGATAATATACACACGAAAACTACGGGAGCCTGTTTAATGGCATAATGATTGTTTGTCCTAAGGATTGTTTGGTCGAAAAATATTCGGAATTCGGAAAAAAATCGGATTAATGATGTGTTAGGACAAGCGTTGTTAGGGATTCCGAGGGACACCCATTATCTGTAAGTACTTACTTACTTACCTTTTTTCCATAAAAGTATTGTTTGTCATATTTCGATGGAACTAAGTAGGTACCTACTTAAATTAGTGGATTTGTGCATCGGACTGACTTTCATCTCAAAGGTTTTGGGAAATTATATCCGACAACTGACTTATACATCAATACATTTACTATTCATCTTTTTTTATAGTTTTTTTATACGCTTTATTGTGAAATTGTATTAGAAAAGGATGTTACTTTAGGAATGAAGTGTCCGCTCAGCGGTAACCTATTTCAGGCATATTTAATACCTACTTTTGATTTGCATTACCTACTGCACTACCTACTCTGAAAGTCTGAAAACTATAATATATTTTTTAAATTACTAAATATTTGATTGAATACCCCGTTTTTACAAGATGCTTAAATTTCACACCATTTATGCCTGTAGCACACAGATAAGTACCCGAAATTATTAAAACGGAACCGAACCGGACTGTTCGTCGAAAAATCGTCACGAATTTGCTTAATAATCCTGTCAAGTTGAGACACCGGACGAACCGAAACTATGCCTTTTACTTACGCCCGAGGTGGTTGTGAAATTTCGTGGTAAAGTGTGAACGCGCGAAATTCTGTCGATATCGACGAACTTGCGCCGGTCGCAAGGCGGGCGGATTTCGGTCCGCGTGCTGTGTGAGACTAAACGTACTCATACTAGACAGAGCGTTTCGATATTAGATAGTTTTTCGTTTTGGTTTTGTGGCCAGACTGGCCAGTGTGATACAGGCTTTAACATTTTTATTTCGACGTAAGTATTATTTGTAGGTACGCTATTATTTTATCGTAGTCGGGCCCGTGTCGGGTCGGAAGTACGGCGGGCCTATTTGCCTATCTCTATATAGACGACAAAACATAGACGGCGAGTCGGCTGTGGGTTCGAAAATTTCATTACCGCTTGAAAATATGTATACCTTCTGAAAATCATCTAAAATACCACCAAATAACTTCAAATAGATTGCAGTATCGTTTTTGGAGATAGTGTTATGGGCGAAATTGTAGCAACAGTTACATAACGACATACTAAACATGGCCGACTTCTCGTCCGTTATTTTACCCCATGCTACGTGAACTGCAATAAAAAATGTAGATAACAGGTTATTTAAGTACAGTCAAGGACTTTAATTGTTGAGCCACTATGGAACCCAGTCATAATGACAGCGTCAAGCCACAATTAATGATTAACGTTATGCGACAGCGTTCCATAGTGGCTCATCTATTAGAGTCCTTGACTGTACCTATCGCTAATGAATCTAACCATAGTTGCATTGGTGTAGATTCGCGAGCGCCCGCGCACGCCGGCGGCCGCGCCGATCCCCCTGTGGGTGTCGGTGGCGGAGCTGCGTGCACCGGCGCACGGCCGCCTCCAGCTCGCGTGCACGGCCACCATCCCCGACGAGGTCGGCCCCGGCGAGAGCTACGCTGACGTCAAGAAACAAACTGTCACTGGTGAGCTCAACGGACGACTAGACAGAAGCGCGTGGAGCTAACCCTAGTGCCCACCAGAGTAAATACTCTTTAACCGAACGATTGTCCTTGCGTGTGATATCCATGGAGTTATTTCTTTAAAAGTTCGTGGTGATTGTCTAAAATGCGACATTGGCGCAATACACCTGGTTAAAACAATTAGTGAAAAAAAAACCACTAACAATGAGACAGACCATTGCAAAATTGCTCCGTGTACATGCAAATAGCTGGAGCCAAGTAAAGGCACAGACTTCATGCCTGAACGTTTGCGGTGTGTAAGGCCGCCATGCACAATCATGCAAGTTACTGGTCGATTTGGTTTGCTGTCTGCACTTACTCAGTGACACGCACTAAGGCTGCATTTCCACCGAGGCGGAGACAAGTGGAGCAGAGCTGTGTTAATATTAACTAATAGAATCTAAACGGAGGTGCGCAAGGCGCTGTTGACGTGACAGCATGCGCCTTCTATTGGTTAATATTGGCACAGCTCTTCGCCTCAGTGGAAAGGCAGCCTAAAGCTGCGTCCACATTACGCGTGGCAAACCCTCGAACATTGGCTTTGGCATTGCCAATATTAACCAATAGTCCGCACGCACTGTACCGCACGGCTGTGCGGAGTTCGCAAGGGTGAGGTGCTGGCTGGACTTGCACACTTTTAGCATGTTACAGTCGCTAAGTAGATGCTTGTCACAGGTTACCATACGAGACGTAGGCACTTTTCCCACCGCCGGCGACGGTGCGCGGGAAGCTTATTGATTAACACGGGATCTACGTCTTTTTTTCGACAAACTAGAGGAAAGAGTTCTCACCGGCAGTGTGAACAGCCAGTGATAAACTATTTAATATTATTATTATTTGTCTCTGTTATTATCTCTTGTTTCGACAAACTAGTGTAGAGAGTTCTCACCGGCAGTGTGAACAGCCAGCGATCAACTATTAATTGATGTGTCTCTTTTATTGTTATCTTTTGTTCGTTTCTTGAGCGAGAAAATAGTCGATAGCTTATCGCTTTCCTCACCGGCAGTACAAATGCCGTAGATAGTAGTTTGAATGCATTAATTTAACTCCAATTAACACTTGTTTGTTACAGTTGCTGTGAACGAGTTAAGTCCGAAGCGGCCGCATTCAGACACGAGTCTAGCTAATTCGACTTGTAACCGTCTGCAAAACTATCGGCCACTTTGGGTTTTGAGTTGCGGTCTGCTGTTCAATCAATACTTCACAGCTCTTATTCCAGCAATCGCTGAGCTCTAAATCTCCGATGATGTGATCTTTTATCTTGAAATTTTCTATTTATAATATATGTATATATTTATTTCTGATAAATATACCCTCGTCTCACTTTCAAGGTAAAAGGTTGTCCTGTTCATTTTTAAACGTCGGAAATTTAGTTAATTTAAACTATTGATGGGCTTCCTGAGTAAGAGATATCTGATATCCTGCGGAATTCTTTTTCGTGTGCCAACTGCAGTTTGGAAACATAAATAAAAAGAAAGAAGTTGAAGATCTACATAAGTATCTCATATTAGAAGTCACAAATGTTACTTATATACTATTCTATGGTCAATTATTATTTTATCAGAGCTTCTTATCAAATAAGTCAATTATACGACTCTATACTCGAATCAAATCTTTTCCAACAGGGTTTCATGAGATAAAAAGTAAAGTTATAAATCCAACAGTCCTTTAGGTAACTTTCATTCTAATAATAGTTCTCATTCACTTATTTTCTTTGAGCTCGAATATAACACGATACACATAAACCATTAACACTGCGTAAGCATGTTACAATTATTAACACTAATTTTACCCCAAGCGTGTTACAATCCATTAATGGATTCCTGAAATTATAATGTGACGCGTACGAATCGATCACACGCCTACTGATACCATAATTATTTACGGTAATAATGACAATATCTAGACACCTTTTCAAAATGACACAATGTCATGATAGTTTCCCGAATGTCCATAGGTACACTATTGAACAATGGTATTTATTTAATACGATTATTAGCGAATGAATATAATATTAATATGTGAAAATATGTGGTTTTTAATGTCAACCAACAAACCAACCAACTTCAAAAATTAGCGTCAAGGCTGTACAAATAAATCTGATTCAGCTGCTTTTTTTATTCAAGCAATTAAAAACCAAAATGTATTTAGAATATTTATATATCTAGTTTAATTTAACTTAATGACTGTAATGTTTCTTGCTACTGCTTTAAGTGTTGTTCTTCTAATAAAGTATATTACCGTTCGCTGTGAAACTTGTCGTTATAGTAAAGTTTTTAATAGATCTTATTCCGATTTAAATTTTAATGACGATAATAATGTTAACAACCTCATATCGATTATTAGGTATGTACATAAAAGTATTTTTTAAATTGTACAATCAAGAAAAAAGTTAAAAACTCTCTCCCCAGTATTTATTGAAAATATCTAAAAAACTGATAGAATGTCAATGTCAGTAAGTCTAATTCCTTGCATTAGTTTTTGAATGGCTATCACCATGCACTGTAAAACATGATGTAAGTATTTCAGTTTTGAAAAATGTAAAGTGATTAATTACTTTACGAATATGAAGTTGTTAATATTCAATGTGCCATTATTGGTCACTATTACCTTTGAGACAATCGTTCATTGAATACAAAACGGACACATTCCAAAATCAGTCAGTGTTGCATTTTAAAATTAGAAGCTGTTCGTATAAGATTTTCAATGCAAGAGCAAATTATTTTGGAATGTGTCCGTTTTGTATTCAATGAGCGAGTTAATCTTTTCAAGATTACTTGGCTCTGGAAAACTGTGTTGAACCACAAATGTTACCATAAGCCAGTTAACTAAAGCGTGCGCATTTGGAATATTAATTTAAGTAAATTTTCATACCAACTCGACGAAGTATTATGAGTGAGTTAACTTTGATAAAATCCACTGTGAAAGTTCCTCGACATTAAGTATAGGGGAGTTGTACAATTTACTTGTACCGTCTAAACATGTTGGCAATACAATGTGGATCGGAAAGATAATTAAACCAGTTTATACCAGTTACCAGTTTTACCAGTTTAGTTTGTTGTATGATGCGCCGACTGTAAGGAACGTTGTTTAATTTTCTTGTATATTGAACTCTAAACTATTTTCAGCTCTTAACTTTTGTACATACTACTTACCTGCGTTTTCATTATCATCAGATAATTTATGTTGGTAGGGATTTAAAAGTGAGAGAGTATTTTAAGAATTCAATTATTATAGTCTGTGTAACTCAGCAGAATATTTTCGATATGGTTAGAATAAAGCTGTGAAAACAGATATGTATGTTAAAGTAATCATAATTGCCAAAGACGGGTTTGACTTTTGACAAGGTTCAAATATATTTATTTATGTAAAAGTTCTGTAAAAGGGCCGTTTTCAAAAAAAAAACATAGTAACAGTTAAAGCCTCAATAAAATTAAAATGTATAACTTTTTCCATTTCGTAACGAAAGTTACCATAATCGAAACTAAAATGCCAATTGGCGTAAAGGACAACTAAATTGTACTGTAAATTTGTCCTATACGCCAATTGCCATTTTAACCATCGAATGATTTAAGTATAGTAATTTTCGTTACAAAATGGAAATAAAATAAGGATTTTAATTGAGGCCTTAACTGTCCTTAACTATGCCCAATGTAATTGAAAACGGCCCTAAAATGTAAATGCGGTCCTAAATAGTAATTTTTCTTGGTGCTCTTAATGAGGATTCGACCGCGGCGACAAGATTGTTAAATAAAGATGCAGTTTTTGCTCAAACTGTTCTATAGATGTAAAATTAATTGTAACTAAAAAACGTACCTACGTCTGAAATCAATTTTCGGCTTTACACTGTAATAAGTGCACCTTTTTTTAATGTAAATAATATTATTCAATTTTGGTTTTTTCTTTCTTCAGTTTACCTTACGCTTTATCTATAACAATATGTCAGTCACTCGAAAAAGGTAGACTTATGTTGTATGGATGAACAACGCGCGTCGCGGAAAATTCCACCCCCGCAATTAAGGTAAACCCTAAATTGCTTTACTTGTTCCAATTTGTTTTTATTACACGTTTGCGACTTGAATGTCTTACATTTTTAAATAGTACTTTTACTATTACGTTTGTTTACTTCAAGGCCCGAAAAAGTCATTCCCATCAATTGGTGTTCAAAGTCTTCCTGCAGCTCTTTACACTGACTATTGTAGAAAATTTATTTGTTAGGCTAAAAGATGTGATATGTTAGGAAAATGTGTATATTTAACGCGAATTAACATATTTATTTTAAAAACATTGAGCTATTGTATAAATAATTATATTCCAATCATGTAATGATGTAGAAAATATTTTAGCCGTTATAGCTAAAGTTGGAATGTAGTTGGTATTATTTGATCCTGGGTTAAGGTATTACGTAATTATAATCCATGTAAGTGAATTAGTCATTCTTATGAAAAAGATGTAGGAAACCATTATTTATGCTGTGGTCCCATTAACTGAATATTTTTTGTTATTCATACATACATACAACGTGTTTATGTAACCGAAATGTATTAATTCACTTTGATTCATTACATTAGTAATTGAATAACTGAACAGTGATTAATTTATTTACTTGTCCCACTGCACTGACACAATAATTTTGCTAAACTTGATGAAATGGTCACAGTAGGACCGATACGAAATTTCAATTCCAAAATTACGAGTTATATTTGTATTAAGCCTGTCGTTACCTTTATCAAAACTTTATTTTGATTAAACCTTGCTTATAAGAAAATATTATTTACAATATGGGCGTACAATGTCATTAAATAAAAAAGCTTACTAAAGCACTACATTTGTTTTATTCTTCCCAAACCCCCGTTTAAAACAATCTGCACATACTTAGTGTTAAACGGAAAGTCAAAGGCAAACGGCCTGAAAACTTTATGAATAAACAGCGCCTTGCTAATCAAACCAAAATTGAAGTATAACTCTCTTACTCAACAACTCGCAATAGTGTGCTTTAAATATGCTGTCTTTATCTTTCATCGTGACATTTGAATTGGACAGAATGAATACTTTAACTAAAATGTGTTTCGTAGTCTACGCATAATGGGGTAAGTATTATGGCCACCTGTTTATTAAACTAGGGCTAGCTAAGTTGGATTCTACGACAGCTAACGATTGAATAAATCTGACAAATGTATGGAATTGACAGACAGCGAGCGTCATCATCACGTCAGCCGTAACTTATCCGCTGCTGAACATAAGCCTTCCACAAAGAGTTCAACCGTGATCGGTCCAGAGGCCTTATACAAGATTGCTTAACACTATCGAAAACGATTTTCGAAATCTTTCAAAGTTTATGGATCTGTCATAAGCGCTTGACACGACCATCTAGCAGCTTAGGTACGTCAATCCAGAGGGCTTATTGTCTAACGCACTCACAATCACGATCGTTTTCATTTTGAAAATCGAAGGCTTGTGTGCATATAAAATGAAAACAATTGCTCCACTTTGAAGCCGGTTGCGATTGCGAGTGCGTTAGACAATAAGCCCTCTGTACATTTTCGATAACGATAACAATCTCGCCACGCATTTTATCTAGGGCCACTGTGCAGATCACAGATATAAATTCACAATAGATAGGTAACGCAAATGCATCTACTTCGCTTGTCCGAACCCCGACCAAGCGTCGAGGTTGGCCGTCGCTACTGACGTTCCGCGCGCGTCTGTTGTTGCAGCCGGTCGGCCGTGAAAATTAAGAAAATGCCTCGTTGCGTGATAATAACTTGCAATAGCACAATTTTTTTATCGATTTTGCGCGGACAACGGGGAATTCACATCACTAATTCGCTCTTGTAACGACCCAGTAGGTAGAAATAAATGACACGGTTGGTTTTCATACAGATTGAAGTGTTTACGTTATCTATTGTGTATTTATATCAGTGGTGCAGATCATCTGTCCCACTGTGAGAGCCCTGATCTACTGTTAGTTTTATAGTTACCTATTCCTTAATTCCTGCAGTTCCAGAACGCAATTGTCTTGTCCCTTGCTGCCACAGTCACTGACAGAGATGTCAGACTTGTAACTTTCTCAATTTTACGTCCAAATGTAACTAGTAATGTAGTAGCAGTAGTAATGTAGCTTTGTTCAATAAATATGGGTAGACCTTGCGCATGATGTGTAGCTGACAAGGTCGGTACATGAGATTGTCATTCGCGGAGTAGCTGTTCCGCATCGATCCTGGCTGGTATGAATAATTCAGGCGCTCTTCAACTCCGTTATCGCTCATAATTCGGCGCACAATAATATTTCACCTCATTCGTAAAGCAATTTTTTATTTTGGTTTCAAGGGGTACTTGTACACGAGGTTATGACTGATGACTTTGAATGAGCTGTATAATTATGTACCTATCACTTAAAATGGCACATTATAGACCATCATCGCTATAGGAATACCCGTGGCTTTTGTTCACAGTTTCAAGAAAAGCTGATATGTAACGAAGACTGGAGAAAAAAATACCAAGTTATAAGCCAACAAAGGTTTGTTCTTATGTTTTTCTATCAAAACAGAATTTAACATGGGGTGTATTTGGCCGATGTGTTACATGACGTCACACGATATCGGATCTCTCTGTCTAATTGCTGTGTAATCAGCAGTTTAATGCTTGTATCCATATTTCCTGGCAAATTTTAATTTTGAATTCACTTTTGGTGATCTATTTTACGGTATTTTCGTATTTTGTTGAAAAATGTGATTTAAAAATGCATGCATATTCCCTATAGTTGAAAGGACCCTTTTAGGGTTCCGTACCCAAAGGATAAAAACGGGACCGGGACAGTGAAGTCTTAGTAAAATAGTACTTAACTGTCCGTCTGTCTGTCTATCTTCAGGCTGTATCTCATGAATCGTGATAGCTAGACAGTTGAAATTTTCACAGATGATGTATTTCTTTTGCCGCTATCACAACAAATACTAAAAACAGAAAGAAATAAATATTTGAGAGAGGCTCCCATACAAAAATCGTGATTATTTTGCCGTTTTTTGCTAATGTTGTACAGAAAATGGTACGGAACCCTTCGTACGCGAGTCCGACTCGTACAATAAGTGTTTTCAAATTGGAATAGTTTTTTGAGGACTGTCACCCAAAATGTATGAGGTGACAGCTGACCACGTGGTTTATCGTCACGCACGAGAATGTCATCCCACACATTTAAGGTGATAGAAAAGAAAAACGTTAGTAGCGTTTACATCTCGGCTAGAGCCTCAGAAATGAAAGATTCAAACAGGTATCTTTAGAAAAGTAAGTGCAGAGACAAATCTTCAGTGCTCGGCGATGTAACGATGAGTGTTTAACGTTTAACGACTGTCGCCGGAATACCGACGTGGAGGAGATAGCGACGACGATGTCAAACGACCCGGCGATATCGCGCACCAGGCCCGAGAACCACTGGATACGACATGTCAAAAAAATATTCAACGAATAATTGGGGTCCTAGTGAAAAAGGGTAGGTATAAGTCTTCTGAAGATCAAGTGAAATAGGGTCCAGTATACTCCGTTCATGTATACACCCTTTTTTATTAAGAGTTAAGTCGACTTGTACCCTTTTTCACTAGGATTAGGGTTTGCGTAATCATTGAACTATTTTTGCGTTTCGTAGACAAATGACAAATACGGATGCTTATTGTTTTGTTACGCCCGCTGACTGATTTTACGTCACAGCCAGCTGGGAATAAGCTGGTTTATTTAGAAATCATTGTCAGTTGCGTGTAAGGAGTTGTTTTTACATTGTCTGCCATAACTTAGTATATGTATCTGTTAACTATAACTTTTTTAGGGTGTCTATAAACCAAACCTTACGTTACCTAAACGTTACATATATAAGTTATCCGTTACGGTAAAAAGTTTACGGTTCCAGCTATATAAAAATATGTACCTAAACAAAGACATTATGACCAAAATAAATAGGAAACTACGAACTCCTCGTTTTTAATAAGTTTTTAGTTTTTAGTTTATTACGTGATTACGCGTCATTACGCGACATCTCCACTCATTCTCACTAGCCATTCCTCTTTCATAACTCTTCTATTCTATTAACCATTTTTTTTTTATTAAAAGGCAAGCCTGCAACACCTCTTAATTACCTGTAAAGGCCAATTATAATAACCCTCGCATTTTATCCATTAAATCGTTTAGCCTGAAGGATGTTAGACTTTTATAACTTAGCGGTACTCACGGGTTCCAAATTGCGTAAACGCAAATAAAACTTCCGAGTTCTTACACTATCAAAATTATATTACGAGATTATTTATACACACATACATTAAATTACGCCTGTTTCCCAGAGGGGTAGGCAGAGACCACTTCTTTCCACCTGCTACGATCCTGACAAATCTCTTTCGCTTCTTCCACATTCATACATCGAATCATGCATGCACGTCTGTTTCGGGTACTTAATATACAAGTCACTAATATATATAGGAATAGAAGGAGAATTCGGAAGCAAAGTTAACAGCACAGTGGAAGAAAGTCAAAGCACAATAGCAAAGTAAAATATCTATAAATCTAAAATATATTTTATATTAATTGTATTTTTCTGGTTTTTCTTTTGTACAATAAAGTGTTCATGCATACAAAATAAAAGAAAAGCACATAATACAAGCGTGTTCATATCACGTCGGCGTTCACGAGTTCCAAATTGGGTAAACACAAATGAAATTTCCCATAATTTCCTTCTTGTATATCAAGTACAACAATATAATTGTGGTTGTGTAGGAACTCGGAAGTTTAATTTGTTTACCCAATTTGGAATCCGCGAGTACCACATGATCGGTAACTATTGTGCAATTCGCGGCACTTTCAGGTTAGTACTTAGTCAGTATTTGTAGCCTCTCGGATGGATTATGTTATGATAAGCAAATCGATAAAATATGTCGTTTTATCATATACATCTGTCAGATGGTAAAATGGTTGCTAATATATCTTCTAATAATAATAAATGTAATTTTACGACAGCACAGGTAGGTAATTCATGGTTCCAACAAAAATGGTTGCTAATAATATCTTCTAATAAAAATAATGTAATTTTACGACAGCATAGGTAGGTAATTCATGGTTCCAACAATATCAGATATCATTTGTTAAGAATTACAGAATTAAAAAATGTTTTCTTTTGTACTTTGAACAACTACAACGTAAAGTTAATTTCGGTGTATCTCAAGAATTACAATATTAAACACGTCGTTTTCTTTTGCTTTTCTAATACAATCCCTAATTTTTTTTTCACGTAATTAAAAACAAAGTACTACTGTGGGAAGGTGTTAGTATAAATAATATACAGACGCAGGCTTATATTACTTGCTGTATTTTCTTATACATGTAGGGGTTGTGGGTTACAGGGTCGGTAGAGCATGAGACTTTTAATCTTAGGGTCGTGGGTTCGAGCCCCACGTTGGGCGCCAATGTGGGAAGGTGTTAGTATAAATAATATACAGACGCAGGCTTGTATTACTTGCTGTATTTTCTTATACATGTAGGGGTTGTGGGTTACAGGGTTGGTAGAGCATGAGACTTTTAATCTCCGGGTCGTGGGTTCGAGCCCCACGTTAGGCGCCAATGTGGTAAGGTGTTAGTATAAATAATATACAGACGCAGGCTTGTATTACTTGCTGTATTTTCTTATACATGTAGGGGTTGTGGGTTACAGGGTTGGTAGAGCATGAGACTTTTAATCTCCGGGTCGTGGGTTCGAGCCCCACGTTAGGCGCCAATGTGGTAAGGTGTTAGTATAAATAATATACAGACGCAGGCTTGTATTACTTGCTGTATTTTCTTATACATGTAGGGGTTGTGGGTTACAGGGTCGGTAGAGCATGAGACTTTTAATCTCAGGGTCGTGGGTTCGAGCCCCACGTTGGGCGCCAATGTGGGAAGGTGTTAGTATAAATAATATACAGACTCAGGCTTGTATTACTTGCTGTATTTTCTTATATATGTAGGGGTTGTGGGTTACAGGGTCGGTAGAGCATGAGACTCTTAATCTCCGGGTCGTGGGTTCGAGCCCCACGTTGGGCGCCAATGTGGGAAGGTGTTAGTATAAATAATATACAGACTCAGGCTTGTATTACTTGCTGTATTTTCTTATATATGTAGGGGTTGTGGGTTACAGGGTCGGTAGAGCATGAGACTCTTAATCTCCGGGTCGTGGGTTCGAGCCCCACGTTGGGCGCCAATGTGGGAAGGTGTTAGTATAAATAATATACAGACTCAGGCTTGTATTACTTGCTGTATTTTCTTATACATGTAGGGGTTGTGGGTTACAGGGTCGGTAGAGCATGAGACTCTTAATCTCCGGGTCGTGGGTTCGAGCCCCACGTTGGGCGCCAATGTGGGAAGGTGTTAGTATAAATAATATACAGACGCAGGCTTGTATTACTTGCTGTATTTTCTTATACATGTAGGGGTTGTGGGTTACAGGGTCGGTAGAGTATGAGACTTTTAATCTCAGTATCGTGGATTCGAGCCCCACGTTGGGCGCCAATGTGGGAAGGTGTTAGTATAAATAATATACAGACGCAGGCTTGTATTACTTGCTGTATTTTCTTATACATGTAGGGGTTGTGGGTTACAGGGTCGGTAGAGTATGAGACTTTTAATCTCAGGGTCGTGGATTCGAGCCCCACGTTTGGCGCCAATGTGGGAAGGTGTTAGTATAAATAATATACAGACGCAGGCTTGTATTACTTGCTGTATTTTCTTATACATGTAGGAGTTATGGGTTACAGGAACTTGTGCAAACACTTATGGATCTCATGATGGAAAACTTATTAGAAAGAACCTGGACAGCGCGTTGCGTGGCGCGTGCGGCGCGCTCGGTAGCCGGGAAAAGAGAGGAAGAGCGATAGCAAAAATACAAAATACCCTCCAACTCACATAGAGGTAACACATACCAGAACGCGTTCACGTTACACTACGTCATATAATTACTATGTGTACTAGCTTCAAATTCAAATTATTTATCATAATGGTAATTTCATAATCAATTGAGAAGGCACACCATGACCTGCGGGGCTATTATTAATACTTTTATCGTCGTGATAAATCATTTCTATTAAGAGTCTTACGGCTTAACATAGCCCATAAATTACAAAAACCTTATTTAGTACCAACCCTAACAACTGCTGCAAATTGCACAACAATTACTGATGCAAACTGAACTTACTTGACCTGTAATTATTATTATTAATAAAATGAACTATGAACTGTACGTTTGTTTATGATTATTTATATCATAGGAGAATGCCCAACCTTAATCATGTCGCAAAAAAAAATTCCCAATTCTAGTTTTATTTTGTTCAAGTAGGTACTTACACAGTTTTAAGTTCACGTAGGTGTCATATTTGAATCGTAAATTAATTTTAAATAAAAAAAAATACTCATATATATATGTGAGATGTGAGATATTCGGGTAGACGCTATAGATCCCTTTAAAATGTCACCAATGTATTTAGCAAGTGGACTTTTTTCATCACATTTAATACCCGTTAGAGTAATGATGTCGGAAATTTATATAATTTAGCGAGATTTGAGAGTAGGCAGTATTTTAAAGGTAATTTTTGATCCTTTCAACATCTGTGGTCAATGTTGTCACTTTGTCATCCTTCAATGTCAAGCTATTTGTTTCATTGTCGGGCAAATTTTACGTTGATGGTCAAATTCAGCACAAACTTCAACTTTTCCTGACGGTAGACAGGTAGAGAGTGCCTCAAGGCAATAATTTAATACCCAAATACAAGCACCTGAAAATCATTATTCTCTTGGTAGTCGGGCTGAAACAACCGACAGTAAATTCAAGAACCAATCACTGGGCTGGATTCAGTGACTTAACCCCTCAGGTCATATCCACGGAACGCTACAATACGGTCAGAGAAGCAATTTAAACACGGGAATTTGAACGATAAAGATGGGCTTAAACTGTCTAATGCTCAGAAACTGTGATACGTTTGTAGATCCAGCCATATTCATTCATTATTAAAGTGGGTAAAGTGATAAATCTGTGGGTTTATTTGTTTGGTATGCTTTCAAAGTTAAACCGCTAAACCCTTTTTTATTAAATTTAGTATGGAGATAGTTTGGACCTTGGGCAAAGGCACATGGTACTATTTATCCCGAGAAATTGGACAGTTTCGAGGGAATTGCGATAAACGATTCCTTCGCGGACGGAATTCCGTGTAACAGCTATAGATTATGAATGTCGTTAATAGTGAGGATACTACCACCTGGTAGTAAAAGTACACGCAGTTAATAAGCAAGACTATATAAAAAGCAGTAATGTATAAGCTACTAGACCAATACCGTTCTAGAATAAAAAAATAATTGGTCACATTTGTTCTTCCAGCTTTCTTTTACATCAATGATTTTCTAAAGACCGAGGAACAAACGTATACCTATTCGTAGATACTTTGTCACATGGATTTATATACTGCCTTCAACATTGAACGAGCTGTCAGCGTACAATGTTTTTTTAATGAAGGACAGTTCCTGTCATAAAAAAATCATGCACACAATATCGTGGCGTTCAGAATACTGTGGTGAAGTCATAATAGTTATACATTATGCAATAGATAATATGGGTATTTAGAAATCGACATAAGTAACTAATGGACATTCCGGTAATAATTCATACATAATAACCTTTTCTACAGCTTAAGTAGGTACCTACAGCCTACTTAATGATTTTATACTTTATACATATTTTGTGGAGTCAGGCGTTATAAAAAGCTCTACATTTACGTATCTTGTCCCATGCCTTCAGCAAATTTGCGTGGCAGTCAAACATTACTTTAAAGTGACAACATTCAGACAACGCTTTGGTTTTGTTGGTAGTAATCCTGCCTAAGAAGCTAGCGGTCTGGAGTTCGATTCCTGGTGATGAACGCGCGAGTATTTGTTTCTGTCTTGAATGTTGTCTATGTATTTAAATATTTATTTGTCTATATAAGTATTTAAATCGTGGTCTAGTAGATACACTAGTTTCGGTGTGACAATGTCCTTTGATATTTATATATTTATTTACAACGTTTTAAAGCGTAAAGCGGTATTAACTATTTATAATGATGGCTCAAGTAACGACTGTAATTTAGGTAACGTATATAATTGCTAGCGATTATCTTTATTTGGCAATTTAATGCTCAATTAAAGTATACTCGTACATTGATTGGATAACCTAAATTAACTTTAAAATTCTGAGAATTTTAACTTTAATTCCGGATCGGAATTCAACTCTGTGTGGGTTTGCCTGACAGTGAAGAATGAGCCTCTATTTTCAGTCGGAAATTGAAATTCCGACTATCCGTAATTATACAACCCCGAGTTTATGTGTAGCTATGTTAAACCTTTAGTAAGAATTTGTCTTCACACACTGTTTCAAAAGTTTCTTATAGGACCGAAGGATTTAAGCTATAATCCTTTGCTTTTAACCATTCCGAATCAATATTTATGCGAATAATTATTGCTTTTACAAACAAACAAGACGTTTCTCTTTAGATTCATCCACATGAAAAATTCATAAAATTTTCGCTCCATTAGCATTTTATTCGATATGAAAAGTCTTTAAGAGGTTTCAAAATCCTTTGTGAATTTTGAAAGAATCAGAACTTCTGCTGTCAAAGCAATGTTAGAAGCATGCAAAAAACAATTTCCGACGATTATTGTATTGTTTCTTTTGAAGAATCCATATCCTAGCAAGGAACCGTTTTATAGTTTCACCATGTTTGTCTGTCTATCTGTTTATCTGTTTGTACGTCACATTAGTTTTATTTACACAGAAATTACAAGGCTACGCGACAGTGCAGAAATGTGAAACCTTAAAATGAAAATAAATAATTGTTTCTAGTTTCAGCTACATAGCTACACTACTATATTTATATTTTAATATTCATTTAAAGAAACAAAACCTATTGGTAAATGAACATTGCCTTGCCGAGTCATGTTTAATTTATTCAAGTCCACTTCGCCTTTAATTATTATTGTTGAAATGACTTTTCAAATTAGGACTTACACATTAGGAATTATACTAAACACAGCAGTTCAATTTAATAATATTTGTCATGCAAAACGGTACTTCACGACGAAGTTATGTATGTTAATTTGATCCACTTTGCAGCTAGTTACGCTGTTTTGATATTAAACCTCGGGCAACTATAATTTTACCATCTGGTAATCTAGACATGGAATAAACACTATTTTAAGCTAAGCGTATCACATAAGAACGCCGTGAAGAGAAAGAAAGAGAACTTGCCCAATAAATGTCAGCTAATCGATATGTAGGTATTTAATTTTGTTTTTAGGACAACAAACTTAAATAGAATATTAGGGTTCCGAAGTCAAACAAGGAACCCTGATACTTTTGTCATATCCGCGGCCTAACTCAGAGGCTCTTACGAGTTACGAGTTAAGTCGACTTGTACCCTTTCTCACTAGGACCCCACTGGGTTCCTAGTGAAAAAGGGTACAAGTCGACTTAACTTGTACTAAAAAAGGGTATATTTATATATATATATATATATATATATATATATATATATACACGTAGTATATTAGACTTAACCCCTTTTTCATTTGATCTTCAGGAGAGTTATACCCTTATTCACTAGGTCCCCAGCGGAGGAACTGTTTTGAATGCGTTTTTAAGAAAGCTATTTCTATCGGGATGGTAAGAAACATCCATAAAACCATAAAACAAACCAAAAATGATTGACCTGGGGGGGTTATTACGACATGGCTATGCAGTTCATTTTACGGCGAGCGTAAAGGACAGAGCCATAGCAGTTATATAGCCCTGAGGGGCTAGACAAGATGCATTACGCTAACCAGCGTTTCTATTCGTTACGTTTTTAAACCAATCGCATCACTTGTAGATGACGTGATACGAAAAGTCACGTGATCTACCAGTGACGTGATTGGTTTAAAAACGAAGCGATTAGAAACGATAGTTAGCGTAGTGCATCTTGTCTAGCCCCTCTGACCTTTTCTTTCAGCGTAAACTGAACTGACAGCGATGTCATATTAACCCCTCTGTATATGGAACAACGTATTTACTGAGCTTATAATAGACATCTATTCATCGAAACTTATCAATCAAACGAAATTAAAACTACAAACTTTCGTATAATGTACCAATGAATCACAGAACTGTTAAGTTGGATGGTTATTCACTGGCGGCCTTCACATACGCCGTCCGTCCCTAGGGGTCTGAGTCAAAGCACTTTGAGACAAGCCGCGCACAGCCGCCCCAGAACCTTTCTGAATAAGCGAAGTGATTACTGCGAGGTCTTCAGCGCTTACAAACTAGACGTCTTAGTATTACTTATCATTATTATTTGAGAATTTGAAATTTACTTCATTCAAATAAACGTAAGCTTTAGGAATAAGCGAGGTCTTGCGGCACGCCCACGCTACAAGTTGATCAAAGTAGGTACTTGTCAACAATTAAAAAAAATCCACACGTTCGATTGTAAATTTATAAACTCTTATTTTACACGTATGTGTACTAATGTAATATGTATAAATTGCGTAACCTGTGTGTTAACGAAAAGAACCAAATAGGTATAGAAAATAATAAAATAGATTAAATTTATTTAAACACACGGTTACCAATACACAAGCAGTATCCGGTGGATTCTAAACTAGGATGAATCCTTGGGTGGGGCTTGCGGAGTCCGTTTATATATTGTACAGAGAAATCTCAGTATTGTGCACAGGGACATATGATACATACATGGAACAAAAATGTACTTTAAAAAATAAAACGAAACAGATGACACACTCTTGAAATACTTACATAATTTATTATTTAGTAGAACAAACAATTGATTTAACAACTTTTAAACTAATATATTACAAGTATAATTTTGATAGAAGATTTTTAATATAATGTTATTATAATATAATGTATTGCGGATATAACTTAGATTTAAATCGCAACAAAAATAGATAAGGTTAGTGTTGCGTCAGGCCCGAAGGTCGAAACCGCCCAGAAATAGGAGCACCGCACAGCAGGGTTCCGTCAACCCCCTCTCAGCCCTGTTTATTCTGCTCACATTTTGTATTGACTCTGAAAGTATTATGATATGCGTATCACGAACATAGAACATTAAGTTATGAGTCTACGTGAGGCAAAGACATACTTCTAATACGCCGTGAATGAAAGAGCTTAATAAAAACATCTGATCTTACAAAAACGCAATCGCATTACCAATAAAATACACCTATTACTAGATTATGCAGGATAAAGATAAAATTAGCGTGTACAAAGAATTTTCGAATTTCACGGGTCATGCTATGCTTATGTTAGGGACTATATTACGATGCTAATCCGGCTTTGTGGCCGAAGAGGCCTTGGAATTACTTCCAGTCGACAAATAACAATTAAATGTACAATACAATCGTATTATAAAGCTTTTAATATAGTTTGCAATTTATTTTGAATTACGTAAACGACTTCAAATCGAAATCCGGGTGCATACAAATATCTTACATAGATATGACTTAAAAAGAAACAAATGAACAACGACTGGAAAAATGAGCACTTTAAGAAGGTAGGGATTTATTCGAGACTATTCTCTTAGCGGGAAGAAATGAGAATATGACTGAATCTCTATTCTTCGCTGTAAAACAATATTGCTCTTGCCATGTTGTATTGTTTTTAACTTCATCGTCATTACGTTGACGTCACGATAACATGTCACAGGCATTTTTTTTTTTGCCGCGTAGTGTTCGCTCTGGTAAAGGTATTTATGCTCTTTTTTATTCTTACTTAGTGACATTTACTTCAGTCTCGGGTCAGGACCGAAGATAGGCAAATAATGGTCGAATTTTGCTTGAGTTAATACTGAGTGACCGATGTTTGGAACGTGTAAGCTGAAATTGTTATGCATAGGCACGGGCGGCGCCCACACTCGACCGACTTGTACTAGATGTTGACGCGTTTCAGGCTCCTACCATTGAAACTATGTTGCCCTTGTAACATTTTCCAATTTCTCTTATATAAGTGCATGACAATTTAACTTTTAAAAATATATACACCAAGAAACGAATGTTGTTTTTTCCCTATTATGGAGGTCATTTAGTTTCCCAAACTAAACTCAGGGAAAATCGTAGGAAGGTGTCCCATCACTTTACTAAATTAACACACTCACGCCTTCATTCCCAGAGTGGGGTAAGCAGAGCTACAGAATTTCCAACAACTCTAAAAAAAAATTGTTAATTCTGTAACTAAATTTTGTACAAAATACTAAACTAAAGTTCAGCATACCCTCCGAGTATGAAAAAATAAGCGATCACTAATTTCGTGGATCTTAAGTAGGGTCTTGGTGGCATAATTGGTAATGCGCCTGCATTGGCCCGGATTAGTTCGAATCCTGCCTAAGACCGACGAATTTTTTTTACTTTAATATAATTTAAACTAAAGTTATCTAAAATGCCTCTGTGTGTTGGTTTTCAGCTCCATGTATGCCTCGCAAAGACCCGGGACTTCCATACGTCTGATAAAAATAGGAAGTCGTACCGGTTTCTTACGTAAGTTTTCTACAATAATCAACGACCTACGTATGAGCATGCAAATTCGCAACACCGCAGGTTAATGTTTGTGTAAAGTTAAGCCTTGTTCTTATAGTAATTACCCGCACGCCAAGGAACGTGGTCGAGCAACCTGATACCGTTAAGTTTACCGTTCGCTAGGTTGTTAGTGTATTAAATAATTTATTAGGTTAACTTTAGCTCTGCCGTGTAATTTTCTTGAATATAATCGCTGGCGAACTCGTCGATGAGG
This sequence comes from Acleris cristana, assembly GCA_948252455.1. Lineage (NCBI taxonomy): Eukaryota > Metazoa > Arthropoda > Insecta > Lepidoptera > Tortricidae > Acleris > Acleris cristana. The sequence continues at coordinate 3,688,486 of OX411781.1, read as the reverse complement.
ATACGTTGGCTGATTCGTCAGTGAGCTCTCCAGCTAGCCTATTCCAATTTCCATAGAAACATACGAAAATGATTTACCTGATCATTCATCATCTATTTGTAAATGGTTAGTTTGTATGTGGATATTTATATCCCCTAATTTATTCGGTTGGCGTATACAACAGCGTGAACTTGTTACTGAAAATAGTAAAAAATCTCGTATGCGTATAATATTTTAGGAGTTCCCTCATCAGATACCCTATCAAACATAAGATGAATTTTCAAAATCGGTTCACAATTGACGGAGAAATCGGTGAACAAACATACTTACAAAAATCTGAATGCGTGTGTGTATGTGTGTGTGAGTATGCATGCGTGCGTTAGCTCCTATTTACAGTGATGGCGGCCAAGTTAGAAATAATACCATAACATATTGTTTTACTAGTAGAATAGAGGGCCAAGTACAGTCAACAGCACAACAGCAGCACAGAAATAAGTGATCATTTATGTACCTTGTCACTTTAACGTCGTGTTTGAAATGTTATACAAAATTCTGAAACGATTGAAAGCGACAAGGTGCATAAATGATCACTTATGTATGCTGTTCACTGTACCCTGTGTTTTATCAGTGTGTAACTCAAACTATAATCTAGGTCGTGTGCTATCAGCGTTTCCGCGTAGCATTTCAGTGTCGACAATACCATTTTCATAATTAAAGCGGACGACATTAAACATTTCTCACATAAACGTCAAGTCGCGAGCAAGCATTTTTAAAGGGATGTTTATGAAAACTCATATAGTTAAGCGTAACAACAATACAATACAATACAAATACTCTTTATTGAACACCAGAAAAACAAAACACGGAACAGTACATTTTAACTTATATGTATACAACAACCTACTTACTTGCCGGGAATTAATTGAAAAGATTTATTTATTTTATACAAAACCGCGTATGTATTTTCATAATAATGCTAGTCGTAAATGTTTAATATGGTTATGTCGATTATAGAGATTTTTTCGATTATTTTAAAAAGCAATCAACACAAAAAAGACAAAAAAAACAAAAAAGGTTAAAAGTGTGGGATCGGACCTATATTTTTATTGCCATTGGTGTGGTTATTTTAAGGAATGGGTACGAAATAAAACCTAATGGAAGGTGCGTTTAGTAATTAAATTTGGGGCAAAAATTTGTTCTGTCCGTAATTGCGTACCTACGCAAAAGGGGTTAGTCGTTTCCCCTAAAAATAAATACCTACGGAAGCTTTGATTTAAAAAAAAACCTACCAAGTTTCCTAGAGGAGTAGGCAGAGACCACTTCTTTCCACCTGCTACGATCCTGACAAATCTCTTTCGCTTCTTCCACATTCATACATCGAGTCATGCATGCACGTCGGTTTCGGGTACTTAAGATTCGGCCCTTTTCCAGTATTTCTCCGATACGATAAGATTTAGAAAAGTCATTGTAATAATTACGTATTTCTGCATCGCGTATTTTTTATCCAAGGCACTCAATATTAAGGTAAAACTGTACATAGCAAATTTACAAAATAAGTACCTAACTGTTTAACTGTTAGGAACTCAATACATCATGACAGCACGGAACTTATGCCCGGGGTTAAATGCAGTAAGTATCCATTTATTTCATAATGGTAAGATCCTTCCGAACTCCTTCATCCAACCAATACTTAACTTTCAATGTTCTTAATTTAAAACGAGTGGAAATTATTTAGTTCTTTATCAGCTCTCAGCGGTAAAGTTTGGTGAAAAGTTGAAATGAACCTCGAGGCGTTATTGCAAAATACACTCGGCGGCGTCAGAGAGATTTAGCGAGGGAGATAAGCGTCCCATTTAACTCTCACTTCTTTTCATCGTTAAATACACTCTTTGTTTATTTCAGGATCCATTAAATATCTGGTCCAACCATGTATAGACAAGTTTGTTAATGTTTACTGTTTTACTGCCGCACTCAGAGACGTCAATTAAATTTAATTGTTGTTTAGTGACATGTTCTTCTATTGCTGCAGCAAAGAAAGTGACAGCAGCAACTTTAATGAAGCATTAAATTAAATTGACGTCTCTGAGTGCGGCGGTTAATGCCTAAATCCTTAATATTAAAATGCCTTAAATAGTGTACAATAATATTTTGTGAACTAAGCCGAACCTCAGACATTTATTGAAATAGAGTACAGGTCGATTCACAAGAGTTGGCACGAATGGATTGAACGAGTGAACGAAAGTATACAAGCGTGTAAAATAATAACAGGTTTTCGGTTTGAAATTCGAACATCGGTTCAAAGGACGGCACTCTCACAATGATAGGTGACATTACTTTCGTTCATACATTCGTGCCAACTCTTGTGAATCGACCTGTACCTAACGTAGAAAAAAAATATTCACAAAAATATTTTATGTTTTAAATTTAATAATACTCCTTTAAAGTAGGTACGTTATGCGTTGCGTATTGTGTATACCGATACAAAATACGTTCCGTTTCTTTTGGTTGTGTTATAATATAATCGTTCAATATTATGTGCAAGTATGTACGAGTATCATACCTACGTGTAGGTACCTACTCGTAAGCTCAAATTGTATTAAGAAATAATAGGTACTTTATTAATGCAAGTAAAAACTCACAAAGTATTAAAAGTTTGGTAAGCGCAAATGACTTTGCGAATAATAATAATTTAGCTGCGTCTGAGAAAGATATTTTTTCAGTTAAGTTCTTTGAAGCTGCAATTCCTTTTTAGGGTTCCGTTATCAAACTATGTCCATATGTGTCTGTCTGATTTTCATACTCACTTTTGCTGCTTTTGGCTATTTTTAGGGCAAGCTGCCGGGTAGTAAATCTTTCAAAAGCAAAGGTGAGCGAACGCAGGAGTGAATGTCCAAGCGGCGAGTTTAAGTAGTCCCGTCAAAGCGAACAAAACACATTTCAGCGCGTGTATTCAATTTCTCGAACGTATAAGGCTGCCTAATTGAGAATGCACGCGCTAAAATTTGTTTTGCTCGCTCTGACGGAATACTTAAACTCGCCGCTTGGACATTCACTCCTGTATTCGCTCACCTCTGCTTTGAGAGAATCACTACCCTGTTTATATTTTCATATAGAAAAAAACAGAATAAAACTTCTTTACACAGCCAAAAAACTAATTATTACTTACATTTATACTTCTATGGTGGGTCAGGGTTCCATTAGGCTGAAAGTACTTCGTTTGATCCACCACCGATATAATACCATGTATTATATATACAGCTGCCCCTTCATTAATGGGTCTAACTAGCTCAAGAGCACGCAGTTTTGACCCCAAGATGGTGTCACAACAACGACAAAATAATTTACACAAATACGGTCGGCTTATCAATCCGGATATAATTGAATTAGACGGGAATCGACAGGACGAGGGTCCGCCGTGCCCGTTACGGCCGCGTCGAGATTACGTGGCGACCCTCGCTCCGAAACTTGGACACTATGTAACTTTGAGTTGTTATTGGGAATTGATTATAAGTATTGATCGGGGGTGTCGATGAGTTGTCCGTTGAAGCTTTGTGCCCATTCGAATGCAACGTATTGTATTATGTTACGAGTACAAATACATTAGCAGATAAAACCACCTTTTGAGGGCCCTGCCAAGATGCATTGTGCTAACTAGCGTTTCTATTCGTTTCGCTCTTAAACCAATGTGTGTGTGTGTGTGTGTGTGTGTGTGTGTGTGTGTGTGTGTGTAATCTTCCGTGGTTTCACTGGATGGTTCCAACTGAAGACCAGCGCTGGTTTTTAACGCCAGCATAACGCTGAGTTGGAACCATTTCGTGACAACAGATATATTTTTGTCTAGATGTCAGTATTTTGTTGAGTTTTGTTAGTCTGTTTGTCACGAATAAATGTTTTTTTTTAGTTAGCGTAATGCATCTTGGCAGGGCCCTCTGATGTGTACTTCTCTCTAACTCACTCGACTTTACTCGAATCCCAAAAGACTTTTATCTACACCCATATCATAAGTTTCCTACAATATGTTCAGAAACGATAAACAAATGGCCTATTAAGAAACCTGTATCAGTGGTTGTATTTTAATGTTAACATTAACGTCTTGCATGTCATTAAAGTATCGGTAAATGCATCTTAATGTTCACATTAAAGTATCGGTGACCGATATATATTAATGTAACCATAAAGATACAGGTACATTAATATACAGGGCAACCACAGATACAGGTTTCTCACATACTTATTGTAGAAAACGTATATGATACGCATAAAGATAAAGTGATGTATGCGACTGTAGGATACATAATTAGGCATAAAACACTCGTGTGATCCTATTATGAAACTCTGTTTTCGTCTTGTTTTATAAAACCACACTCGTGTGTTAATGCATCTCATTATGCACTAGTCACATAAACTACTACTTAAGACCTCTTACATTGTAGGCCTCTACTTGATTTATTTATTTATTGAAAAAAAAACATCTTAAATATAAAAAAAAAAAAATAGGTTAATACTCATACATGAGCCAAAACTGTTTTTACTACTAGATAGCACAATATAAGTATGCTCACTAACTATTATACTATCATTTCATGTTAACTATTTTTACTCATTTACTGATCTCTCACTATCTGTAACTGACTGATTTTACAGTATCAGTTAAGTAGAATACTAATAAAATATATTCCAAGTAAACAAGGGCTTAAAGAAACCAGTAAACAACAGCTGTTTTCGAACTGCTAGACCTTCGAGGGAATGATTGTTTTTGCTGTAATGTTTTTCTACTATAAATGGTAGCATTTTTGCTTTTTATATTATGTTTAACTACCATTGTTATGTTTCTCGATGTTACATCAATATTGTCATTGAAAAACAGGGAGGGCGCGTATTTAAGACAAACGACAATAGATTAAATAAAATAGTAATCGTTAAATGGATCCTTTATAAAATTACTCGAATGACACCTTTTTAATTGCACCCCCATTTAACGTTGCCAGCTGTAAAAAAGTACATTACATTACATTACATTAAATCACGCCTATTTCCCAGAGGGGTAAGCAGAGACCACTTCTTTTCAACTGCTACGATCTTGACAAATCTCTTTCGCTTCTTCCTCATTCATACATCGAGTCATGCACGCACGTCGGTTTCGGGTACTTAAAATTCGGCCCTTTTCCAGTATTTCTCCGATTTGATTCGAAAAAGTACGCCTAGGGCGGCCCCTTCGGACCCTTCCGACCCTTCCACTCACTTTCGCTCTGTATATCTCTTTCGTCAATCTTCTTTCATCCATCCTTTTGCAAATGACCGAATGTAAAAAAATAAACTTTTTTTATTGGCCTTGTCATTTATTTACAAAGCTTTTCACACTTTTTAGAAAATCCTGTTTTAATTCATCTTTGCTTGTTACATACTTATTTTGCTATAACATACCATTTAGTATCTCTATCTACATAAATATATAAATATATATCTCATTCGTATCCTTTACATGAGCATTCATTTTATGAGATGGTGCGCAATTATGATTCGTATTTGACAGGTTATTATGTTGTATTTAATCATTTATTTTCAAACCAAGAAGTAGGTGCTACATTAAATAAATTACGTTTATTTAGTGCCTATTAAAGTAGTTCATAAACGGCATCCAAGACGAGTAACAATTACTTAAGAATTATCTTATCTAATAAGGACTTGTACCTTGATGTTAAGTGTAATTCATTAAACTTAGCAACGTAACCGTTTTCCCCGTGACTTACGCAGTGATATTCTCACGATTACACCAAGACATGATCATGAAAACGATTTATTTAACGAGATCCCACACAAAGGTCTAGTTAAGCAACATTGAGCTCTATGTAGAGCGATTTTGCAATATGACGGGGGAGGAATGAATGTTGTTGGAAGCGGAAAACGCCCACGCTAGTTCGCACAGTTTCAGTTGGGCTAAATGAAAGTTAATTTAAATATCATTTGTACGACATTCTGTGGACTTAAAACTGTTAGCCGAGTTAACAAAGTTACCCAGTTTATTTGAAACACCGTAAATTGTGTATATTTTCTGTAATTATACGCTAGTATGCTTAAAATACGGTTTGCCATTATTTTTCCCTGTGAAATTTAAGAGTGACAGAGCACTCTTTAAATGAAGTAGGTTTATTGTACGTTTATGAATAAACGGATAAGTGTAATATCTTAGCATCATACACCTACCAATAATTTATATAATTACAAGCTTCTGCCCACCACGGTTTCGTCCGCGTTGACCATCCCATGTGAGTGTGTCTATGTGTTTATTCAGGGTTTTAAATAATGGTAATTGACGGTAACATTCCATAAAATCTACGTTTAGATTGATATAAAACTGTCATAGGGCATATTAGGGGGTATTAAGATTGGTAAAAATTTGTCTGTCGCCAAAAAAACCAATAAGAAAAGAAATTAAAGTTACGTTACGAGTCCCACGCGCACTCATCCGGTTTTTATTTATAAACGATGTATGCACTGTCTAGAAAATTGTAACTCGGCCTAAATCAAAGTATGACTGAGAAATTAACGATTATCACAAAACAGTTAGGACTGTTACCACTTGGACTTGGTTATTAAGTTATTATTTACAAGCTTTTACAGCAAACACAGATAAATTTGTCCTCTAAATCAATATTTTAGAATACCTAGCATTTTAAATCTTGTTAAAATTGCTTCCAATCAAAATAAAGCCCCCGCCAACAGTGGCAAGGAACTTAACTGCCGGCTAAACCCCCATCGCGGCCCAGCTTTATTCGGCCTAATTTAATTACGCCCTCTGATGACCTCATCATTGCCTCCTCGCTCGTCGGACCTTTGTTTCATTAGATACCAGCCCTGGGTTATTCCGCGGCGCGACCATGAAAAATGTATACAGATTGCAGAAATGGCTGTATTTGCCGGTAGAATGAGTTCCTATTTGAGTTTAGTGATGCATGTATTTTTTAAAGGAACAAATGAAAATGTTCACTGAAATAGCTGACATTACGAGAATGTTCTTACACGCATGTATTTAGAATTTATATTTTGTTTTTGTTATGAATAGGTACTATAATAATTTTGTCTATATGTACAATTATTAAATAATGTATGTATCTTTGTCGCTCTTATCACAATGTGAATAGGACATAAAAATAAAGTCTTTCAGTTTACCTACTCTATGTAGGTACCAAATACATATATGTAACTACTACCTACACTTCTAAATTTACTAGTCATAGGTAATCATAAAATATTGTAGGTAGTTCAGACATCGTTAACTTTCTTCCAGTGTACTAAAAATTAGTCATAATCGTATATATGGAAAATTTTCGTTACACAACTTCTTGAACCACATCCAACCAATTTAGGGAGCCACTATTTTAAAATCTTCTCCCAGTAAAGGTTTTTCAGTGTTTTATAATACCTTTGTCAAAACCATCCTAAACTCTTTAAACACTCATAGAACAAAGCAATATATAGAGAGGATCTCGTCACGTATTTAAATACAATTACAAACGAACAATAGCTATTCATAGATGTTTTGTGCTTGAAACCCACTGCCCGTGCAACAGCTCGACAAAGCGGAAATTAGACGTCACATGTTACGCGTGAGGCATCACAGTAAAGTGAACTTCAGTGGTGATCGTGCAAACTTGGCGCTCAAAACAATGCTTGAATGAAATAGGGATGATATTATGTCGTCAAGATAAATTACTTCTAACAAACTACGAAAGTAAGTTCTAGTAAATATACCCAAAACAGAGGGCTTATTGTCTAACGCACTCGCAATCACGATCGTTTTCATTTTGAAAATCGAAGGCCTGTCTGCATACAAAATGAAAACAATTGCTCCACTTTGAAGCCGGTTGCGATTGCGAGTGCGTTAGACAATAAGCCCTCTGGTCTATATTTGAATCCCTAATCGTCATTTGTCCTAATGCATTGTTTGTCCCATTTTTACTTTATCCAAAAGCCATTTCGGCGAAAATTTTGATTTGTTTAGTGTTGTTATAATACAATCCTAACCTAACTTAACCGGTACTTTTGGAAAACTTGAAAAATTATCTGACTCAGCTGAAAACCAGTTTGAGACAAACAATAATTCAGAAAAACGATGCGTTAAGACAAACGTTATTAGGTACGAATTCCGAGAGACACCCGCCAGAAACTTAAAACCGGGCGAATTAGGATTGTTCATATTTAAACAATAACTCTAATTCGAAAACCATTTAATTATCTTATAAAATTAAATTTAAGAAATATTCCTATTAAAATAATATGTTTTAGTTTTCCGATTAGTTCCATTATATTGCTGTATATTAGCTCAGCTAATAAGCTAATGTGAGAGGTGCAAGTAGATCACTGTAGTTCTGTTTTTGTTTCTACTGCGATCACATTGAATGGTGGCAATAGCTGCTGGCGGAGCAGGCAGCAGTGACAACTTACCGACCCGCTTTCCGATACAAGAACTTTTAGCGGCAACTATTTTTAAACAACTAAAACATGCCAGTCAGAGTTTGCTTTGGAATTCTAAGATTAAAACTATTTTAAAGGTAAGGTTTATTCTTGAATGAAAGGTTACCATGCAAAATAGGATTATAGTTTAGGTTCCATCATCATCATCAAGCAAAAACAATAATAAATATGATTGAAATTTTGTTTTTGTTCCCGATTAACGCTTTTTCAGTCCTAAAGAAATTCGCAATATAAAAAATCCAAGGCAAAATATAAATATTCCATATTTTTCAGAAATAAAAATACGCGCAGTAGTTAAAGCTTGTTAAAAGGCCTATTTACTCGTATGGCCAGCATTGCATCATACGGGCCAAAAAAGTATTTTTGTTTATAGTAATTAAGTATCGTCGGATAACTTTGCTGTCCAAGACCAAAGACAGACTATGAATATGACTATGTATTTCGGAAAGCCAGAAAAACCTTTTATATCAATCAGTAGGGCGGAAAACTTATGCGATACATATATTATCATATCACCCTCAAGTCACATTTGTTACAATATAAAATATATCAAGGGTCAAACTCACACAAACTGACTATATACAAACAAACACACTAAACAAACTTATAAAGGGAAATATATTATTTAATAAATAGGATACTTCCAAGATTCAGGAACAAAATATTTGCGCTCAAAATATTACATAAACATCTGCTATGACCTTGCTATGATCCTGGGACCATTAACTTTGTAGGCAGAATCACTACACTACATTCAAATTTTAGGGTTAAAGAATGCAAACCTATGTATACTCTTGATGTTGATGCTAACGCATGTGTATCTGCACTATATTATGGATCACTGCCTGCACATGCTATTTAGAACACGAGTGACATGTGCCGCCCACGACAAATAACCCCATTGAAACATCCACTGCCAGAATTTGATATTCGTCGGATAAAATTGGTATCATTTACGGCGTGACACTGGCGTAATTACACACGGTTGCTCCGGGACGGGCGCATCCGGCCGCGGCGATCGATGGGGCCCGCATGCAACGAATGCACTGCAAGCTGCGTTGCGTTTTAAATAGCTTCCGTCGAATTTAGGGATTCAAATGGCTCTTATTCGCATAAAATCAGAACCAATCCACTATATCGAGATCATTTCAAGGATGATGTCGAGACTATAGATGATTTTGGTTTACTAAAGATAAAACAAAGCTTTGTATGGCATTTAACAATTTTTAACTGACTTTAAAATAACCTACCTACATATAAAAATGTTCTTTACTGTAGTCGCTCAACTATCTTAAACGATATATTTTAACGCCACCCTTGAAACAGGTACCGTTGAGGAGTCCCGATGGCCATTTGTGGTCTTCACCATCAGTTCCACTTCACCAAATGATACTTTCTGGATGCAAATGCTAGACTTGTTACAAAAAATACTAAAATAGCTATAATGTTTGACTACAATATTTGAGGAGTTTCCTCATTCCTCATTGATACCCTCATCAGGGGCACATTTTATAAAGCTACAAGTTACAATTTTACAGGTCTAAACTGGCAACACTGCTCAAATAGCTGTTCGTCATTGGTTGAGGTTGTGTCAAATATAAAATTGAAATTTGTGGCTTTATAAAACAGGCCCCAGATTAAGATTTGGTGAAAATGGGACCACCTCGGAAGTATATTCTATCAAACCGAAAAAGAATTTTTGAAATCGGTCCACAATTGACGAAGAAATCGGTGAATATACATAAAAAAAATACATACAGTGGATCGTATAACCTCTTCCTTTTTTGAAGTCGGTTACAAAGGAGGAGGTTATACGATCCACCGTATGTATTTGCCTAGTGCTTTTCTCAGGCAATGCGAGAATTTATATAACACAATTGGTAATAATATTAAAAGAAAAGAAAAAGAAATAACTCATAATACCATTTACATTCGGAACAGAGACAACTAACTATGAAACTGATATTAATAAAAATCACCGATTTTAATGAAAGTATTAAATCTGATTTAAATTAATTGGGGCTTAAATTACACCATTTATTACGCGGTGAAATAAATTCGGCATTTTTTAATAAACGAAACTGTTTAAAAAAGGAAACTATTCGATACACTTTTAAATAAGTAAACGCCGTTGGTAAAGGTTAACGTTTTTAGTTAGTCTATGACATTTTAAAAAGCAAGTGAAATAAACATGGAAGAAGTTTGATTGTACTGCTGTTTATAGTTAGTTATCCTAGTCAAAACATGGTTTTAAAAAAACCGGCCAATTGTGAGTCGGACTCACGCACGAAAGGGTTCCATACCATTATCTATACAACATTAGCAAAAAAAGGCAAAAAAAATCACGTTTGTTGTATGGGATCGGGGGATAGGGGCCCCCTTAAATATTAATTTTATTCGGTTTTTAGTATTTTTTGTTATAGCGGCAACACAAATAGGTACATCTTCTGTGAAAACTTCAACTGTCTAGCTATCACGGTTCATGAGATACAGCCTGGTGACAGCGGAGTCTTAGTAATATGGACCCGTTTTTACCCTTTGGGTACGGACCCCTAAAAATAAAAAAACGCGGGTTATAATGAAATTTGTTTTTTTTTTCGCGGCCTCTGCCATTGATAAATAATAACTTTTCTCTTAATTTAACCTTGGCCTGGAACGCAGAACTTCGCGGGCTCTTTTTATAACAGCAAGGTTAAAATTTCCGAGCATTTTGGAGTACCTAAACAAGTTTATTGGCTTAAATCAGATTTTAGCTTATAGTGCAAGCCCACATTAGTATGATAGCTAAGAAGCACATGTGGAATATTAGCTACTAATTTAGGTACCTCATTCATACCTTGCGAGTGTTTTGTGGTAGTTTCAAAGAAATTCTTATTCTTGTGAGGGAAGTGAACTGTTTACCCTTTAGTTAATCCATTAATCAATTAGATTACCCGCGGTTTCGTTTCCCGAAATTAAATAAAGCTGATTGAACAAAATCCTATTAAGCTTGGCCTGTTGTCAATTTGTTGACCAGAATGCTAATAAAGTTGCAGCGCAAAACCTTTTAATGTCGCTTCGAAATTGTCGTAGTGACCTGTTGCGCATATAGCATTACGACGGGCTGGCGATCGTCCAAACGGCCTCCTGCGGCTCTTTTACATAACTCCCTCGATCCTCGATAGCCCACGTTCTAAAGTTATTACGCTATCGGTGATTTTTCAATCGTTTTAACTTAGCCGTTTATAATTGCTGGCAGTTTAAGCCGATTTAAAACGAACGCTTGGTTAATTTGATTCTAGACACTTTTCTGTTAAAATTTTAATTTAATTTTTGATGGATTAATGCTTCTAATTTTAAAACGTGGTTTTTGATGCTTTAGAAGTGTTTTTAGGTGGCTGAAACATCATATCAGTCCGTTTCACTGGTAGCTCTATATATAATGTCACAAAAAACATGTTTTCGGTCCGTTTTAGGCCACCCTCTATCATATTACACTATAACCTGAAAACCCATTTTAGGCGTTTTCAGGACCTCTTAAGTACATTTTAGTATATGGCCTTTTTCCACTACGAGTGAAAGAGATAGCATGATTTGAAAGAGACAGCGATACTGAGAACATTCAAGAAACGTGTGAAAGAGATAACACGACTAGAAATGAGACAGCAATACGCGAAACATAACATCAGCCAAGGACAACGCGATTGTAAGCAATGAGTAGAAAATTCCAGCTGTGAATAGTATCGGTCATCCTCGGCGAGTCAAAGTACATCGATAATTCAGAAGGCATTCTGGAATGGTCGGATACTGGGACTATAAAATGCGGAACGATTGCGGCTACGATTCATTTTCTTACTGGACAACGAATAGTGCGAACAAGAGCGAATCGAGCGATCATCCAAGTATTCGAAGCTTATTGTGTGATAATTGTTTGAAACGGTTAAGTGAGTGCGTCAATAAAGTCTTACTCTTAATTATCGGTGTAATTGTGTATTTCCATCAGTTACCTACCCCCACGTACGTGACAGTATTAATAATGATGCTGTGTAGGAAATATCTGTAACTTGACCAAAACGTCAGATTTTTTAAATTTTACAATGGAACTAATACTTATATTTGAGATGTTAAAATGGTAAAACACGAACAGCACGGCTAGCACAAGTTGCCCGCGACTTGTTTGTCTCTCTTTCTATCTAGTCTCTAACCATAGAGACGCACTGAGCGACAAGCGAGAAAATACAACTTGTGCTACCCGTGCAGCACATTATACAGAAGAGTAAACATTGACAGCCTTGTACCTAGACCCTAGAAAAGACGCATAACATTAAATTAAACGATTTTCTAAAACTAACAAAATGCATGAAATTGATATAAATAAGCGCGTCACTGTCCGTCAGCTTACTTACGTCAATCCTATACATTTTAGATACCTAACGATAAAAATCGCCGAATGAACATTTTCTTAGGCCACTTGTATGTTTTGGAGTCCCTGCAGCAATGCTAATTAACTGAGACTGTGGATATGCCAAACCAGCAGAGTGAACTTTTCCATCTGCGTCAGGGTGTGTGGCAAGTGGATGATACTTCCCGGAAATTATTATTTACAGTTCTGAAGGGATAATGATCCAGACGTAGAGGAAAGTGATTGTCAATAGAATGTTGCTGGACATACAAAAGACGTACCGGTTTTAGTATATGGAGATCGCGGATCGACAAACAACGAATAGGTAGGAATGGGTGTGACGACGACATACCTAAGATTGCTAGCAGCTACTGAAAAGTAATAGCTGAATTGCGCACAATAGGAGGTGGATTGGCCAGTTGTGGATTAATAATAGTAAAATAGACAATAGGGCCAATTAGAATCAGTATTCTTTAGTTTTAAATAAATAAAAATATAGAAAGAACACTAAAACTGATTTGACCTGAGTGTGTACTGTGTATGAACATTTGGGAACACAACTTACATAAAAATAAACTAGGGAAAAACATACAAAGGATGTAAAAAGCCTAACTTATCACTTTTAGATCGATATATCTAGATTTATTCTATAATTATCATAATGACAATGTCAACTTCTACCTCTAAATTCTTTATTCAGTAGCTGTCGTAAGTTGCATAATTATTTTCAGTTAGTTGAAACGCAACGATTTCCGAGGCAAATAACTGTCACGAGTACTAGTTTGATTTACTGATACAAACCGCTCGGTTCAGAGAAAACAGCTCGCTTACTAACTTACTAATTATTTACATCAAAATTAAAGTTCGGTAGGGTTATCTAACCAAGCCAGGCCTTTGGCTTGTCGTTGTTTTTAACCGACTTCAAAAAAGGAGGAGGTTCTCAATTCAACTGTATATATATTTTTTTAAATGTTTGTTACCTCAGAACTTTCGACTGGGTGAACCGATTTTGAAGATTCTTTTTTTGTTTGAAAGCTGGTGCTTTCCATTTGGTCCCATTTTTATCAAAATGAAGATTTGATGATGGAGTCTATGAGGAATCGACGGAACTCTTCAAAATTTATAGGCACATCTATAGCGATTTTGGTATTTTTCATTGTAACTCGTGTATTTGCTCTTGGAAAACACTATTTGGTAAAGTGGAACTGATGATGAAAACCACAGATGGCCACCGGAACTCCTAAACGGTATATATTTCAAGGGTGGCGACAAGATATTTCGATTAAGATAGTTGAGCGACTATGACGAAGCATATGTATGTTTAAGTATATGACTATGACTTTCCCACGGCGTTGCTTGCGGCGAGATTAAATTTCAATGTTCTATAGTTTCTTATTAATTCTTATTAATTAAAGTGGGACTACATAATTATGATCACTAAAAAGTATAAAATAAAATAAAAGTTTAAAAAAACAAAAAAACCGCCTTCAAAAACAAAAAATAACTTCGTTTAAAATGGTAGGTCAGTCCAACTGAAGTCGGCGTCCAACAATATTTTAACCAAAAGCAGACTTCAGTTGGACTGACCTATTACCTACCATTTTAAATGAAGTTATTTTTTGCTTTTTGAAGGCGGTTTTTTTGTTTTTTAAACTTTTTTGGTGGACGTTTACGTCAAATTACGTCAAACTATAAATAAATATGATAAATACAATTTTTTTAACAGTTGGTAAGTTTTCCTAATCATTTATCATACCTATTATAGATTTCTGTGAATAATATAATGCTATTGGGATGTTGGAATTATACAAAAGAAAGGATTTAGATATTTATCGAATGTGTATAAGGATATGAATGTCATGACCGCGTTGTATTATGAATATGAGAAACGGGTGCTAAGAAAATAAACCCGAAGGATTTCATAGAAATCAGGGGAAAGGTGAATTGCCTTTCATCATTCACTACGGCAAACGTTCCGCCCGGGGTTAGTTAACAATTATTATGGCTTAAGAGAACCCATTATTGGCCAGTTCATAGGAAACTCAGGTAGCGATGGTTCGACACCATTGATCACTAATAGCTGCGGATATTTCAGGGGGGCTTGATTAAATAGGTTTTGAATTGATGACGGTCATTAGTCGTTAGGAGGTTAGGCTATAGGAAAGTTGAAAAGTTAAGCTGGATTTGTTATGAAGTTTTATGAATGAGGGAACTGAAAATTTCTAGGTGGTAGGCAACTGATGTGTTAATTTGTGTCTCAAATGGTTTTAATTTTCCATATATCACTACATCAAAGGCAAGCTGTGTATCAAAAAGATGACGCAACTTTTTTCAAACAAGAAATTAAGGTACTTATTTAAACTACTATAAAAGGACGCAAAAATTGTTTTAAAATGTTGAATTCCCTTGAAAAAAATTAAGAGATGCATTTACCCCTCTGTCACAATAGCCCCGCTTGACCTTACCCTTGAAATATCGAAACTCATTTCATATAACGTTTCACTTCGCCGAATTTTCATTTCATCGACTGGCATTTCCACGTGCAGGAGCATTTTTTTTTGTGGTCCCAAGTTTAACCTAACCTAATCTACGTAATGAATGCTTAAGATAACCTGAAAACTATAAGATTTCAGCAGAAATTAGCTTTCGATGAAATGTAATTCGAAATATAAAATCGCTTACGTTTAAAAATATAGACAAGGTTATAATGATTATAACCTTGTCTATATTTTTAAACGTAAGTAAATTGTTATTTTGTTCATCACGGTGGATGCTTTTAACGTGTGGAAATCTAACCCAGAGAAGAGTCTGACCTTTTTGGTGCGTGTCCGCAATCCCCGCTAGTTTCAAACCTAGGAAGAGTAAGTTTGTCGACACATTAGTTATTCGTTCTATATTAGTTCAGCCTTGCCTCAAACACCAGGACAATATTTACTCATTTAGTCGACATCAGACAAAGTATATTAGAATAAGTTATAACTTGTTCCAGTTATATTAATCAACACATGTACAAATTTGAATTTTGCAATGGTCTTCATACCGTACAGATGTAGTAAATAATGTTTTGTCAACGTTTTTTGTCGGAAAAGTTCGATTTTATCTTGCTGTCTCATTCAACTTTAGTACCAGATAGCAGAGAAAGCAAGATCAATACGAATTTATCCGACAAAAAACGATGGCAAGACATTATTCACTACATTTTTTGTATTTTAGGGATAAGGCATTGATGAGGCAGGCCACTTTTGTATTTAATCATCTTTTTTTATATTTGAGTAAATTAAGTAAGTACATTTTCTCCTTTTATCATTATTTGGTACGAGAGGTGTTGTGAGTCCGTCTATCTCTCTATATGCTCTTCTGTGTGACATTGCCACACTAACCCAAATGAAGAAACCAATACCATGCAAAAAAAAACTTGTTTTATTTATAAGCACCTAAGCAAACTTGTGTTATTTTCAATTGATTAAAAATTTTCAATTATGCCAGCACAGGCTTCACACACCAATATAAAATAAACTTTCGTAACAAACTTTCAAACTGATGGCGTAAAATGCATGAATAATATGCATGGTTTAAAAGAACTAAGTGCATATACAGACCGACAGAAATAGTTACTTTGCTGTATGATATTTACTAACTATACCAAGAAGGTAAATTATTTAGGATCTTCTTGTGTTCATACAACTATTTTTGAATTTTGTATTTTACATGCGGGCTGGTTTCCGCAACTCGACGTCTAGCGCCTATTTTGCGTGTGGGTGGGATTACCACATGTTCAGTCTAGCCATCCCGACCCCTCGAGGAAGCCCACCAAACCTTTAATGTCGGTGGTGGCCTCGGGGAGACACCTCAGCGACCAGAGGGCCCTGCCAAGATGCACTACGCTAACTATCGTTTCTATTCGATTCGTTTTTAAACCAATCGCGTCCCTGGTGGATGACGTGATACGAGAAATCACGTGATCTACGAGTGACGCGATTGGTTTAAAAACGAATCGAATAGAAACGATAGTTAGCGTAGTGCATCTTGGCAGGGCCCTCTGAGGTGTTTAGCCCTGTACTGCGCCACCTCTGTGCAATTCAGCTCTACGTGGGCGGCAGTCTCTTCTGTCTCCATGCACGCACGGCACAGAGAACAGTCTGTAACACTTAAATTAAAAAGATGTTTGTTAAATGGTCCATGCCCAGTTAGAACACTAGTTACAGTCCTTAGTCGAGATTTGCTAAGTCGGAGGAGTGCCTTGGAGAGTCGACTGTATGATAGTAGGCCTCTCTGCACTTGTCGTGACTCACCCAGTATTAATAATTCACTTGCAATGAAATGTTTCGAAATTATAGTTCATACAACTAGAGTGATGAAACCAGCAATCGACAAGGCACCAATAATGGACACTTGATTCTTATTTTATGGTAGCACTTCACTTGGCCATGTTTGCCAAATATTGATCTTACATCTCTTTTGTTTGACATACTGATTGAAAAAGATGCAACGATAATATTTGACAAATAACAACCAAGTGAAGTGCCACCTTTACAGAAGATAAGGGTTATTTATTTGTTTTGCAACAATCAATTTAGGACTGTATGAAATTTTAATTAAGAGTGAAATGTTCATTACTGGTGCCTGTCAGCTAAAAGTGTCGATCATTAGTGCTGTCACCCTATAATTAACAACATCGAAACATTTCCAAGTGAATTATTTTTGAACGAAACGAACGCTGTATTCTCGATAGTAAATTTTATTCTCACCGATTTTTTGACTGACTTGAGAGATTTACAAAACCTTGTTGAATCAAAAATAAACGAATTTCAAGCGCAATGAAACCAGCGGCCAATCCTAAGACAAAAGGTTTTACGTCCAGTAGGCCCGCTCGTTAACGCAAGTGCCTATAATCTCTGCGAGATAAAGTATTGTTCTTGCACAAAGACAAGGCTACAATATGACAAAGGCTGAGTGAGCATTATGCCGTCGCTCGACTAGGGTTGGTTTAAATACAGCTTTTTACAGTTTTTTATTTCTTTCTTAGAGTTTAATTATAATGCATCTTGTTCTTTCTAACTACACTAATATTATAAAGAGGAAAGATTTAATTGTTTGATTGTTTGCATTGGATAGGTTCCGAAACTA
This sequence comes from Acleris cristana, assembly GCA_948252455.1. Lineage (NCBI taxonomy): Eukaryota > Metazoa > Arthropoda > Insecta > Lepidoptera > Tortricidae > Acleris > Acleris cristana. The sequence goes on along the minus strand of OX411781.1, from coordinate 3,670,524 downwards.
CTGGACCGATTTGAAAAATTATTTCACCATTATAATCCTACATTAGCCCTGAGTTACATAGGGTATGTTTTATTTTGACTTATTTTTAATGGATCACCATTATATAGTAAAATATAACGCCAAAAAAACACTTTTTACTGCCGAAAATAGTAAATCATCGCAGAAACTAACCTAACCATGACCTAACATAACCTAACATAATTTGGTGATCGTTTACTATTTTTAGTGCTCATTATATTTATTGCCTTTTATTTTTCTGCGCGGAGAGTCACGGGCAACAGCTTGTCGTTTATATAATAATCTATTTCTTATGTATTGTGTCATAAATCACGCTATACATAATTTTTTAAATTAAAATTTTACTGGATTATTAATGTTTAAGTACCTACTTATTACATGCACGTTCTAAATTTATTATGTGTGTCTGGTTATTTATCTTTATGTGAGTATCCATAATATGTCATGTAAACGGTTGCAGTGTGTTTAGCAAACATATTTTGTGAGTTTAAGTTTCATATTATTTTATTTAAAAGCTTGATCTTAATTCTATCTATTTAAAGAAAATCCGTTGGGCCCGTCAAGACTTATGGGCTCTGGAATGAGGTCAAGTCAAGCCTCGTCTAGATTTAACATTTCTAATTTATTCCACTTCTTAATTGTGTCAGAGAAAAACAATCTCATGCTTAAGTATGTTTCTTGTGACAGAGTTCTATGGTAACTAACCAATTTAACATCGTTATGGTACATCCGTAAATGAAAACAAATACCACCAGTGATGTCAAAACACGGTTTTAGGTAGTAAAGGCCTGGCCATGACATTTTATTGTTTTGGCTTGCTTGCTTGCTCTGGACCCTAGTCGAAAACAAAACACCAGCGCAAAGTCGACGATGATGGAGCGAGCTTACCCAGAAGGTTTATGTATATAACCGGTCAAGGACGAGGGTGCGGTGTGCAACATTCATCATCATCATCATCATCATCATCATCATCATCATCATCATCATCATCATCATCATCATCATCATCATCAGCATCATCATCAGCATCATCATCATCATCATCATCATCATCATCATCATCATCATCATCATCATCATCATCATCATCATCATCATCATCATCATCATCATCATCATCATCAGCCTATATCAGTCCATAGCTGGACATAGGCCTCCCCTAATGAGCGCCATAGCGCCCGGTCTTCAGCTTGCCGCATCCAGCATCTCCCTGCAGTCTTTCGCAGATCGTCATCTCACCTGGCCTGAGGGTGTCCTACACTACGTTTGCCGAGACGCGGTCTCCACTCTAGAACATGTGTACGCGTTTGTCGGTTCTTCGCGAGATATGTCCGGCCCACTGCCACTTCAGCTTGCTGATTCTTTGAGCTATGTCGATAACTTTGGTTCTCTGTCGGATGTATTCGTTACGAATCCTATTCTTCAGAGAAACCCCGAGCATAGCTCTTTCCATAGCTCGCTGAGCGACTTTGAACTGGTGGACCAGCACAACCTGGTGCAACATTATTAGGTGCAAATAAATAATTGGTTTCTTCGCCATTATTGCCTAGCGGAAAAATCAACTGCATGTTAATCGCTTCATTGTCGATCTATGCATTTTTATTCTGCTCGTCACGCTTCATCATAACTTTTAAAGTTCGAGGCTGCCTGCGAAGGTTCTGCGCATGCGATTAATTTTCTACTTTCAAGCGCTCCATTTCTCATGATTTAACAAATAGGCTACTATCAGTTAGTAAATAAGAGCTACCGTAACGTTGACAATACGATAACAGGTCAAAATCAATATGGTTTTACCGAGTAACATAGAATCCCTGTTAAGGACATCATTCATATTTTGCCTTTTTCGAAAGTGCCGGCCAAAATAAATAATTGGTATAGGTCCCTAGAATTAATTATTTTGACTTTTATTATGGCATGAAAGCTGTTAGGTCATTCTCAGACTTTTTATTTTATGGGTTCTATGACGGCTCATCAATTAAAGTCCGTGACTGTGCTATGAAAAAGTAGATCTTTCGAACCTCTATAAAAAGTCAGGCAATAATCCGACAATATTCGTGCCATAGTAAAAGCTGTTCAACATAAATAATTCTAGCGATGTACACCAATTTTTTTTTTGGCCGGCCCTTTATAAAGAAGGAGCTATCATTTAATTATTGGTCACGTATTCAGATGGTTAAAAACTACACTTTCAAATATATACAGTGTGTAAATGGTATACGGGCGTTTATTAAAAATGGCCATAGATTAAGACTCTACTAATCGTAAACAGAAAGAATTATTTTGATTACGCTAACGTATAAACCGTTATTAATTTTTGAACATACTATCGCCCCGCAATGTACATCTAAGTCCATCTGTCAGCTAAGTAATTTTAAAGTGCACCGTGCCAGAAAGAGTGTTATACATTGCGCGTTAAATTATTTTGTATGGATAACTTTTTTTTATTTAATTTTAACAAAAGCTGCTTAGATGTGCTCATTAGGGGCTATACTAACCACAGTTAAAAGGAACGCCCGTATACCATTTACACACTGTATAGGTACTTACATTTCCCACATATATCACATATTAACTACATAAAACAATTTTTAAATTACCAGTAATTAATGCATTTTTCCGTTAATGCAGAAGGTTATTTTATATATGAATATAGTTGATGTTTAGTTTAATGTTAAGAACCTCACTTTCGTAAATTGTGCCCCTCGTTTATTTAAATACTTGATAAGGTTTCGCTACGAGTGCTGCGCCCCTGGTATACGAGTGCACACAGTCGTACCGCTGGAGGGGACAATGAGTACGTTGTTGGAGCGGACATCCTGCTTTGAGCCTTTGTAGTATTTTGTCGCTGTGAAATTACAAATAACAGCTATTTACTACTATTTAGGTACAAATAAATTAAAAAAAGTGAAGTTCATTTAGCTAGTTCACATTATGTTTTTCTTGTATACGTTTTGTCAGTGTTTTATTCAAACATATTTCTTATCACAATTATATAAAGCATTATATAAAGCTACAAATATTAAACTAAATATAATATCAAATAACATGTAGTTCAGCAGGAAAACATGCCAAAAATCTTACGGGAGAGATAGAGGGAGAAAAGGAAAAAAACACACTACTTATGTGTATATAAGACGGTGCAAGACGACCACATAAATATTTCGATATGTTTTCCTACATCAAAGGTAGTAGTGACTGCGGTAATTGAAAGATGCAAGAGGGAATCATATTATTAATGATTAAAAAAACCAATTTACTGTTAAATTAAAAGCCTGTTAAAATTAAGGGTGTAATTAATTACTCATTAAACGGCTGCACTATCAGGGAATAACATGCAACGCAAATTGCGGTACAAGATAGCTCGTGTGACATGGAGGCAATCCCCCGCTCCACTGACCAACTCCTCGCTTCCCCATCAGCCTCAAGCTACACTCGTAATTATAACGGGTGTAATTAAACATTTAACTTGTTATTGTTAGCCTTACCACAGTTTAGGAATCGTTTTAACTATTCCATTTACATGTTTGTACGGAAATACAGGCGCTTCTTTTTCTGTTGTAAATTAAACACGAATTTGCCACTAAAATTACCACTTAATTACCCGTTTCCACGTCGCCTTGCAAATAAAGACCACTGCGTTACTTATTATTATTATTATTATTTATTTTATTAATCACAAAAATACAGTACCTAACTTATAAATAATGTCCCGCAAAACCACTTGCACGGTTTGACTGCGGAATCAATAAGTTGAGTCTCTACAGCTTAACTATAAAAATGCTCGAGTAACATTCTATATAGACTTAAATACTAACTAACGAAAACTAAAACTAACTGACTTAAGTACTAACTATAATAGACTTTATTCCCGAATCTGAATTATTAGTGTATTTCTAAGATAATCCAGTTTATTTGAACATTATGATTTTAAATAGGTTTACATTCACGTCAAAAAACGTTTTTTTAGGCATGAAAAAGTAGAATGGCCTACACAACACGATGCTTATGTTGTTATCATAGTTATCTCATCGGACAGCATGTGCAGTGCTTTGCTGGGTGGACGAGAGATTAAGCGGCAGACCGCAGGTGGAATCATCGCGCATTGAAACACATCCAATTATGTACCGACGACGGTATTGTTTGATTTTAATTAAATAATTACTAGTAAATTTACTCATAAAATAAAAACTGGGCAAGAACGACTCAGGCTCGCACAATTTGGGTTCCGTACTAAAACAACAAAAATTAGTCGGTAGGCCAATTAAAGTTTATTTATTTAAATTTTACCAGTATTCTGATTTGCGTGTATGGCTCGTCCAAAACTATAGTGTTAGTTTAGTACAACCGTTGTCTATTACTGCATGCCCTCTTGTGGTATGATTTGTAACTATGCAAAGTAAATTAATAATGTCCCTGTGTTGAAAATTCAGTGGCAACTTGTACGTCTTTATTACGTAATATTTTACCTTGAAATCTTATTTTAAGTACCGGGGCGTACGGCCTATTTAAAGCCGCGTTATTTACGTCAAGTGTTTCGGCATAATAATGGCTTTTGATCGACGCGGATCAAAGATCAAATAAAAAGGAAATTGTGAACTTTCAAATGTCTTTTGTCTTAGTGACTAGGTGAAGGTCGATTATTTCTGGTAATAGGACATGGTCAAAATCAATCAACGCTTGTAAAGACTCTTTAATAGTTATTTATTGTTATTTTGCGTGACACGCTTTTTCGTCACACGTTACACTAGGGTATAATAGTATGGGGCAAGATGATACATATTTATTTTTATGTACTATCAGCCCAATGGAACCCTGACCCACCATAGAACACAGCGACTTTATGATTCAAGTTGTAAGAAGTGTTAAACAAATGTTGTTTTATAATGTCTCCGTGACACCGTTCTAGGGTGGGTCAGGGTTCCATTTGGGCTGATAGTACCTGACAACAGCGCCCAATTCCCAATTTTGCTGGGTCTGCCCCTATGTTATTGCAAGTCGGTGGGTAAGCATTGTAAATGTACCTAGTAGTTGGCTAGTTTTAACATGATGATTTTTAAGGATCGAATCACTTTTTCTTATCTTACCCTATGGGCTGCCCCTATAGTAGGATACTTTATTTTAATATGTTTTTAGTATAAGTACATTTCCCTACAATTTATGACTTAATCTTTCTTCCGTAGTTAAGGATTAAGCGAGTCTTTCAATCTTACCCTGGCCAAATTTGAAGCAGTAAGATTGATAATTATTTGTTCTTTATTTAGATGCTTCAATCTCTTCAGGTATGTATTGAGCAGAGACAGAGATGGCACTGAGGCAGTTTGGCACCATTCACCTTAAAATGTTGTGCAATTGCAAATAAAATAAAACACGAATGAACAGATTAACGAATGGGAATGGTGTATACTAAAAATAGATCTGCATTCAAGGGTCCAAATAGGTACATCATAAAGATTATCGACAAACACGATTTGGTAACGTTATAGAATACCACTCCGTTCAGGCTCAGGTGCGTTTCGAAATTAGGCGCAAGCACCTACCTGCCTCGAGCGTTCCCCCAGAAATTATGACGTCTCGCGTCGCTTTGATTTAATGTTCGTTATTTATTTACTACACAAAAAAGGTTTTTTTAGCTTTTCAGAATGATCGACGTATTGTGAACGAGTACCGATTGGATGTGTAAACCTACAATTTTTTTTACAAATCGGGCCTACTTTATACGAAATTGTTACCTCCAAATTAACTCTGGAACACGCTGTTAAAATCCTTCGAGTACGTCCCGGTTATAATTTATGTAGGTAATACAGGAATTAACATTGTTCTTACCCTGCGTTTGCTTTTGTTTAATTCTAGTTCTTTGTCGTGAATAAAAATCATCGAGATAATCCTGTACGCTATACTAGACTCGTACTGAATTTTAAATAATAAAGCTCAGGTACTTGATTAGGGATTCTAGGTAAATGTCAGCGGGTAAGCTATTTAGGTGTCAATAATGTTCACTGCGCGTGTCACTGCGCTCAGTTGCAAAAGGTCGCTTTAAAGGTCAACTCTTTTGCTGATAGAGGATACACATTTCATTAATATTGTTAGGTAATATAGGGCAAAATTATACTTTCTATAGTTTCGGGGTAAACTGAACACTTTACAGTTTTAACTAAACGTTTAGGGGGTTATACAACCGCAACCCGTCTATGAGACTGACTTACTTCAACTTTAGTTCTAGAGTAAGAGGCACAATTTAGCTATTATTTTCTAACTTTAAAGTTAGGGGTAGTAAATTTCTGCAATTTTTATTGCGAGTCTAAACCTCGCTTAACCAAGCGAACGTGATTTTGATAAGTAAATCATAAATTCTACTATTTTCTGAAGCTGTCATAAACTTTGAATCTGCTGAGAGACTCTTCGTCTAGACTGGTAGTTAACAAAAAATAGGGTAAGGGTAAGGTTAAGGTAGGGCGCATCTTCAACATTGCTATTTGTCATAGTGGTCTACAAGTTTCAAGTGGCTCAGGCTATGAAGCGAGCGACGTTGGGTGCTCTAGTGACATAAAATCTTAACGAAGTTACTTTTCAGTGAAACGAGATTATACAGTAAGCGAGTCAGCGTGATAGTGGGCTACGCAAACGGGGCACTTTAATTCGTTTACGTTCGTTTTGCGCATGCCGCGGATTTTGCTGGGATCCGTCGAGTGTTCATCCATGTGATTCTCTTGAGCAATTTTACGGCCAAATTATCAACCAACGAGTTTAAATTGTCCCATCTAAGCGTACAAAGCATTATTTTAGGGTTTGTTATTTCTAAGTTTTGACTAAAGGATGTTGCGTTCCGGTTACGGAGCCAAGAGGGCCCATAAATAGCAGCGTTTACATCGTGACATCTAGCAAATCAGGAACTCGATACTTTTTAAATTTTCATATAAATTCAAATTCAAATTCGAAAATTCAAATTCATTTATTTGTCAGAATACAGTAATACACGGTCTTAGTTATAAAATTTAAGCACTTGTATTCAGCATGCAAGCAAGCGTACAAATATTGTAAATATTCTATTTTCAAAAATACTTTCCAATTTTATAAATTCTAGTCAATAAAAATATAATTTCAAACGTCTAAATATTCCTTGACACTGTAAAAACATCTCTCCGTTAGCTATTTTGTCAAGTTATGTTTAAACATTTTTTCCCAACAACTTTCTTAAGTATTGTACGTTAATCTATAAGATACATGCAATAATAATATTTATTAATATTTCTGTTTCTTGTGATAAATATTTCTTTGTAATTTTTAATTTATTGTTGGCATTGTTTTGCCTTTATATTCATTATACTTACTAAAATCTAGATTGTAAGACTACTGTATTACTAACACTTATGGACCCAGAGTCTGAAATAAATATATTGAATTGAATTGAATTGAATTGAATTTATTAAAGGTTTTCAATTTGAACCTAAATATGAAAACGATGAAGCAGATAATGTAATAGATCGGAGACCACGTTTAAGAAAACACAGACTTGGCCTCACTCCTACACGGTAGACTGACGAAGGAGATACAGCAACGAGCTTCTAGTTGAGAACAGGGGCTCTAATTTGAAATCAGTAATTCGAACTTCGGATCGCCCCGTCACTTTCTTGCGAATTAGTGACGCGTCGAGAGCAAAAGGGATAGCAATAGACGAAGTTCGAATTACGGATTTCAAAGTAGAGCCTCAGGCTCGCGAGCGGCGTGCACATCACGATAATTATGTGCAACAGTTACAGTTACAGCTCGCTAGTGAGTACCCGGCTTAAGAAGGCGATGGTTAGCACTCCACTAGGGAGGCTTATTGAGCAGGCAGTGGATGGCGATTAGCCGATTGATGTTTAATTTTGTGTTTACTAAATGCATTTCAATAATTATATTTAAAACATAATAAATAAAGTAGAGGCTGGAAAGTACGCAATTTACGGATGAGTCATAAGGAGTACGACTCCATCAATTGCATTTTCAGCCGAGTTAGTCATGGTACTTTTCACAACTACTGCCAGGAAATAAAGCGAAAAGTTGACCCTGCCTACGAAGCTAGTGGTCCCGGGTTCAATTCCCGGTTTGGGCAAATATTTGTATGATCAGCACGAGTATTTGTTCCAGAGTCTTAGACATTTTCTATGTATATAAGTACCTATTTATTTCTCTATATAAGTACCTATGTTTATAGTTGCACCCATAATACTTCTACAAACCTGGAGCTTAGTTTGAAACTAGGTCCCTTGATATTTATTTATATGTACTTATAATAGGTACATTCTACTTCATATAACCTACACAGTAAAAAAATATATATTGAAGAAGTCTTTAATTAGCTTCAATTCGAAAGTTGAAATAGACCATCACAGTTTCTGAGAGCGATTTTGTTTATTGTTGGGTTTTTATGAGACGAAGTCATCGTAAACTTTTACATGTTTTTCTAGAGATTTCTGTTTTGTGAATACTGTTGGTGTGGGAATGTTTGTATTACACTATAAGAAATCATGTTTGCAATCCACTTTCCAATTTTAATGTCTAATATCAAATTGTATTTAGACGATGGCATCAGTATAATTTTATCGTCGTTTTGGTAGCACTGTTCCCGTCATGAATATATTTAGTATTTGATTCACGTGGTGGTGTAGATAATTTTTTATTTGAGATAAAAATTATAACCGAAAAAACCGGTATGTTTTGACACAATTATCTCTCTTGTCATTTTAATTTTTAGTGTTCTTGGACTTTTTTATATTGATGTCCAAATCATGTTTCATGTTGCTGCCTCCTAAATATACCTTATAAAAGCTAATAAAAAAAAAACAAATCCTCTATACCTAGAACATTCACTAATAGTAATATGATTTTTCGCTAATTTCATATGCGCTAAAAGTTAAAAGGAAGTTGATAATAAATTCATAAAAGTCTTCAAACACTTCGGTGACATTAACTTTTATGTGAGGCTTATTACACAAATTCTAACCCCTTCGCTGCTACCGCTTACCAAAACAATTAGTATGATTTATGACAGAAATAAAAACCCTTGAACCCATTTCGCAGCATTTTTTTGCGTTGGCAATAGTCGACTTTTGTAATAAAATTTGATTTATAATACATTGAATTTTTGGAAGAAAGAGGGTGAATTCTATTAACAAAGGGCCTTTTTAAGAAGTACAATAAACAGAACGTGACTGTTGTATCTGTGCTGGTACATAATCTTGTGAAGAGATATTGAATCAAATAATGTTTTTTTATTCAAGGCTACCTGAAATCCATTCAAGCAATCGGTCAAGGCTTTTTTCCATACAAAATAACTCTTAAATATTATAATCTTAATAAATTACTTTTAAACAGTATATTTATTAAGCCTGATAAAGAACTCTTAAACATAATATCTTGACATCATATCATACAAGCTCAATAATAAAAAAAATAAAAAAAACAACTGCCGTTAAAAAAAAAAAATTGAACAAACAAGTAAAAAATAAGTTTTATTTTTCGAATAAGACGGAAAACGTTTTGAAAAATCAATTTACTTAGGTGCCTACGGTGAGGATGGGAGAATGATTAACGACTATATAGGTATGTACACTATGCTTTTTTGTTATTAAAAATCTCCCATACCAAACTAACGATTGGGCTTTGACTGTATTTTATGTAACTGATACATAAAGAGGGTCCTTAAAATACGAGTGTGGTTTTATGAAACGAGCTGAAGGCGAGTAATAGTAAACGGTTAGTTTACTATTTTTCCATTTTTGTTGTTGTTGTGAGGTACCTGCATTAAACACGTGAAAACTGACATTTGCCTTAATTTTCCTAGTCGATAACAATTTCCCAGGACTTGACAGAAGCGCGTGGAGCAAGCCCCATGTGCTTCTGTTTAGTCCACCAGAGTTAATCTCTTTAACCGAACAATTGTCCTCGCGTGTGATATCCATGGACTTGTTTCTCTAATAAGTTCATGGCGATTGTCTAAAACTCGATACTGGCGAAATACACCTTGTTAAAACAAGGAGTGAAAGCCATTAATTAAGAAAAAAAAAAAAAAAAAACAATTTCCCAAAATGTGTGAGAAAACTTGTGTTTTATACTTATACGTAATCACGAGTTGATCCTAACGATATTATAACTAAGTACGAGTAGTACCGAAAAAACTACGTGTGAGGTGAAGTACCTAATCCTTTCAGTCACGCAATTTTCCTGTTTGTTTTGCAAAGTCGACGCTCCGTAAAACAACCCAGTCATAGCCTGACATGTTACATAAAAACCGGTCATTTTTGGAGTTTGTTTGATTTGTATTTTTTATATTACGAGTAGCAACGCTGACAGTTTAAACCCTTACTTATAAACGTGGAATAACTATGCCATGTTTTGTCCTGACCTGTCGTTGTGACATTAAAATTCGACGGATAAGGACAAAACATGGCATAGCTACTCGAAGGTTATTCCACGTTTATAAACGTTTAAGGGGGTAAAAAGGGGTATTTCAAGACTTATTTATGTTTATTAGAACGAGGGCGCCACTGTACATCACGGAGTAATCCGGCGGAGGCTTAAATTAATGTCACACGTCAAAGGCCACCATTTGTCAACAAAAGTAAACAAAACGGCTTGTTCCGTGATTTTGTATGAATTTTTAAGCCGATAATGGCAAAGAGAACTCGCTACATTATTCGTATCAATTTCTAAACATTATTAAAGACACATACCGTAAAACTACACAACTATGATCCTAGCCTCGAACAATAGTCCAATTTTTCTCATTACATTATTCTAAAATATGATACCTTACTGCTATTATTGCTGGGTGTATTGTTTGGCCTAAAATCGATTGTTCTAAACTCTAGCTATAGCTAAAGCTACCATATTTTTAGAATAATGTGATAAGTAAAATTGGACTATTGTTGTAGGCTAGGACCATAGTTGTGTAGTTTTAAGGTAAGTCATTTTGGAATCAGGTACAAACTGATATTTCATAAATAGATGTTAGGGTTTTTAAGATGCTCTCATCAACTTGACCAAATATGAGGCGGATATGCAATTATTTAAGAATGCATTAAGCGTCCAGTGGCGCCCTCATTACTATTAATGTGTTTTCTAATAAACTAAAGTATTGGAGGATTGGTTGGGCATTTTATACGCTCAGCGGGCCTAGTATGGCTGCGTCTATATCGCGTGACAAATGTGGATAAAGCATCCATCACTCTCGTTCTTATTTACGTGTCAGAAGGTGACGGAAGCCTTATCCAAACTTTGTCACGCGATAAACGCAGCCATATTAGGGCACCTGAACATCTCTTTGATTAAAACGAGAAAAAAATGTGATTGAAAATAATAATTGTGAATAACAATTTTATGCCATCAGCATCATGTAGATAATGCCATTATGAATCAAACATGACCTCACTCTGTTATTTAGAGATTTATGAACAAAGAAGTATGAAGTTAAAAATTCGGAAGAGCGATGAACCGGACTACAGATCGGTAGTAGGAGAAAATTTCGGGCAAACAATTTTATGTGAACAAATATGAACCAGTTTATTCATTTTTTACTTTTCTTAATACCCTTTAAGTGAAAGAGAAATAATTTTGGAGTCATGCATAGCATAATTACATCATTAACAACTTGACATTATTCAAATATTATGAAAATATTTTTGTTTAACTTTAATAATAGCTTTTTTTTTAAATGGGAATCTGAATATCTCAATTATTCAAAAGCAAAGCGATTAAATAAGAAAAACCGAATATTATAATTTTTTATTGCATTATTTTGTCTTTTAGTTTCTGTAACAAAACGTGTTAAACTATGAACTTGATCAAAGTAACCAAGTAAAGTAATAATATTTACTAAACATATTACTACTCGTAAACTCACATTGTTCGCGTGATATTCTATCTGTTATAAAGTCTATAATATATTGAAAATCGGATGCGGATCGATGTCAAAAGCTTTAAATATTTCCTCGAGTCAGCTCCCGTCACACGCCCGACGCGCGACGGTTTTATGCGGGGCCTGCGAGGCCAGTAAATAAAATTGGAAATCCTCTTACCATGCCGTGTCGCTCAAATACAAGTATAATGAAAATAAAACGGCCATTTTTTATACGTTCTCGGAGCTTTATTTGTAATATTGATTTATTTTGAAATTGGTGGTCGACCGAGCAAGTCTCATGTTTGAAAACCGTCTAAACTTTAAAGTTATAAAAACAAATGATACGTGTTAAATGAAAGCTTTCACATCACGCTAAAATTAGTACATATAAATTTGGGCAAATGTTAAAATAATATCTAGGATTGTGTACAGTCAAAGGTATAAGTATATACATATATCGATACACCCTCTAAGCCTACACAATAAGGTTTGTATATATGTCACCGTAATATAGGTTTATAACTCTGATTGATTCAACTATCTTCTTTTGAACGATCGAAATTTCAAACTTAAGTTCGTGGGGGTACATAACTGGCAGAAATGCACGAATATATCGATAATTAAGCGCTAGACTTTATAACGCACACACTTAAGCCGTTACAGACAATTATCGCACAATACTTAAACTTTGATCGCTTTTGTACGCTCTGTTCGCTTTCCAAGTAAAGAATGTCTCGCCGCTGCAATCGGTCCGCCTTTTATAGTCCGAGGGTCCGATCATTCCAGAATGCCTTCCGGAATGATCGATGTGCTTTGTTTAACCCGTCGAGGACGACTGAGACTATTTGTTGCTGGAATGTTACATTGCGACTACATTGTTTACAATCGCAATATCCTTGGCTCACGGATCGGGAATGTTCCGCGTATTGCTGACTCATTTCTAATCGTCTTAAAATTATAACTGTGGAAAAATTATAATGAAATAAATTTCAAAGGCTCATAAGGGGTCCTGAAAACGGCTGAAAACATGTTTAAGGCGTCTGAAAACAACGGCAAGTTGGTCGAAAGTGATAATCTGGTATGTGATAAAGCTACCTCTAAAACGGTATTTGAGCCTGCTGAAAACGCTTCTAAAGCACGAAAAACCACGTTTGTAAATTAGGCACGATAATTCATCGGTGTACAATACAGTGTGAAAGTGGAGCGATCACTAGTATAATGGGAAAAGCATCGTTAATTGAGTTTATCGATATAAGCCATCACTAGCTGTCATTTACGTTTTGCCCCGTATATTCCGAGGTCTATTATCACAATAAATTGCCTGCTGTAGCAAGAAAAAAGGAGAAGCTTGAATTTAAGAGTAAAGCGAAAATAGACTGGTAATAAAAATTGCAGAAGTTGATGGCTGTCTTATTTCAACTTCAGTTCTAGAGAAAGAAGCACAATTTAGCTGTCTTTTTCTAACTTAAAAGTTAGAATAGGGCTGCAATCAACATCTGCATTTTTTATTGCTAGTCTAAACCTCGCTTTAATCGATTTCTTTACCTATTTTAGGTACACTTTAAATCGTACGCATGGTTGGTGAATTCACAATCAAGTTCTATGTATATTATGAAAATACAAGTGTCAAATCTAACCCTCTTTAATCTTCCCGCAGCCACCGCCAAGTTCCTTCCATTAGCATTAAGCTTCACTTGGCACGCGACTCGCTCGCAACTTGTTGCAACTTCCCCTAATTTCACGTTCCACGTCAATACTTGACCATTTTGGTTAAAACTTCATTTAATTAGGCGAAGTTTTCGAACGCAAGTACCTAATACTTAGGGGAAAACCATTTTCGAAGCACGTTAGGTGGTTACCTACAGGTTGGTAAAGAAGATAAAGGCCATATAAAAGTTAAATTATTAATGTGAATAAATAAATGTATAGGTATAATAATTGGATCCCGGCAGTGCTACTAGCTTAGTCAAGATAATGATAAAGTTGTATTTAGAACTCTGTTTGTTATGTAATAAGCATTGAATCAACTTGACAATGCTTGGTTGCGTCAACGTACACAAAATTTAGAAATGGGGCGCGCCGTCGTATATTGAAAACCAATTATTAGTAAATTATACACCGCGAGACTAATAACTAAATAAGTAATAACTCAGACAGCTTTGTCTTCTCTTATTCACAAATTGTTAAGTAATGTTAAAGATTCGACATTATTTTTACTTTTTCATAAGCGTTGTGGCTTCTCCATTTTCAGAGTATTCAAACAAAAAAACTCCTTATTATGCAGCTTCCCGGGACTTATTTACATAATTGGCAAGTTAAAACTATAATCTGGAGCAGTATGAAAAGGACATTCCTATTCCTTAATATTCACGTAAAGTTCTGGGACAAAGAGTATTTAAAAAAATTGAAGCAATTGGGATAGACCAAAAAAATAAACCACTGTTCTAATTTACATTCTAATTTAAGAGACCAAGTTCATTAATTTTGTATTTGACCCAATAGTTTTGTTTGAATATCTTTATTTAATTAGCAGACATTTTATGGATGACATGATTATTTTAAAATTGGGCTGGCATTTTCTAATATATTACAACAATTAAATGATATCTAATGATAAAAAGTAATTTTAATAATGTATTAAAACATACTATTTCAAGCGGTTTTCGCCTAACCCGTAAGATACACTTAGGAGGACTCCAAGCCAAAAACGAAAGTCAAACAAAGGTTAAATATACTTTTGTCGAAATATCCGCAATAGATAAATATTTCAAAAACTTAATAATGCATAACGGCTTTAAAACCTCTTTCCTCGAAATGGTTTTCGAATTAGAGTAATTGTAAAAATATGAACAATCCCAATTAAGAGTCTTACAACAACTTGAGGGCGACATTGCAGTGCATGTCTCAGATGCTTACAACTCGTCATACCTAAGCACCCGTTGAAGAATGGTTTCCATAATCAGCTGCTAAATACTAACAAACCCGTCTATTGCCTACCAGGTCAAAATTATATCATGTAAGTATAGAACATTAATGTAATGTAATGTTTTTTGTATAAAATTTACACGATATATTTTCGCTTGTCATTGAAAAAAATGCACCTATCAAGGCTAAGGCAAAGGAGTGCTAAAAAGTGGAATTTGCTGCCATCAGCTGTATTTTCTGAAAGATATATTTTGGGTATCTTTAAGAAGATTTTAAAAAGGCTGTTACTGAAGCAGCTATCTGCACCCGCGACTTCGTCGTCCCTTACCATTAGGTGAAATCTAATAGTAGGAGATCCGAATAGGACACGATTTGCACCGGGCTGCTTATTCGATCAAAAGTATTTTATATCAAATTTGATACGCTAAATAATATGTGGCGAATAGGTTGCCTGAAAAATTTCAGTCCAGTATATAATAAATTAAAAAATTAAAAATTAACTTTGGCTTAAAAAAAATCTATTGCTTGTTTAATAGACAAATTACATACCAATCTAAAGTATGAAGCCTATAGAACTTGCAAACGTTAGGTTGACTATTTTTTTCCCGTCAAACTATTGGATGGGCAGGTATAAACAGGTAAGTCGGTACTAATAATTTGCACCAAACCTAACGTTTGCATATTCTATAGGCTTCATACTTTCGATTAGTATGTAATTTACCTATTAAACAAGCACATGCAATTTTAAAAAAAAGTTCATTTTTAATAAAAAAATTAATGATATAAGTACTGGACTGAAATTTTTCAGCCAACCTATTCGCCACATATTATTAAGCGTATCAAATTTGATATAAAATACTTTTGATCGAATAAGCAGCCCGGTGCAAATCGTCTCCTATTCGGATCTTAGACCATAATGGTCAATCGCTGGTCAGTCTTTTGTTTAAAAAAATAACACGTTTATTTTGTTCCTACCAAGCATTTTTTTGAAGTGATCACTTCTTATGGGAGTGTACACTGCTTCGTTACGTAACGCGTTACGGCGCCAGTCTGTCTGGCTTCCCTTTCTCTCACGCATACGGCAGCGGTAGGCAGGCTCCTCCTCTCTCGCTTTAACCCACAGATTTAGAATAGTTTAAGTTATTACTTCTGTCGGGCGTCCTGAGACGCACACGTTTTTTTCGTGACAAGTATTTTCAGGTTAGATTATTAACTTAATATTTTACATAAAAGAAAACTTGCTCAAATGTTCTCTAGTGTGAAGTAAACCTTATTTATAAAACTTGCAAAATAAGACCTAACCTTAGACTAAAGTAAATTTACATAAATTCGAAATCCTCAGTGAGTAAGTCCGATTCGCCTTTGCCTGTTTTTTAATATTATTTGAATTAATGGAAAAAAAACTTTCACCTGACGTTAAGGTGTACAAGGAATTTTAATCATAGTCAAATCACATTAGGCATTTTCCCATGGGAACGTACCAGAAGTAACCAATTAAGGAGTTCGTATAAAAATAAAAGTTCAAAGAGAAACTGACGTTATCGATTTGGCTTAGACATCGGTATATACCGGTATATCGGTATATACTTCCTAGTTTATGACTGTGTTACACTATCCTAAATTAGTCACTAACGAGAGATACGTTAGATACTTATGGAGAACCTATATCTCGTTCCAACGTAGGTATTGCTGTGTCCCTCTTATTAGTGACTAATTTAGGAAGTTGTAATAAGCGCATTACTTAGCCCATAGTATATTATGTATGTTTATCGTTGTCTAATAGGTCTAGGTTAATGTGTGTGAGATTTTCCCGAGATATTTATTTTATTGATGAATAGCGATCGTACCTACAAAAGATATCTAGGTTTCAAGTAGTCATATAATACGGATAATTGCATTAGTTTAGCGCTTATTCCCTTGAATGCTAGAATTATCTGTAATCTGTATTAACTCATTTCCAAGCGCCTCAAGCCAAGCGCTGCCATTAATCCTTAATAACAATTGTTTTCGAGCCCTTAAAGCCATCTGTGGCGCGGGTGACGATTCCCCTTCTCCCAAACTTGAAGAACAGCGTTAAAATGGCTTCTTGATTGGATGACCGAAGACACTGAGCCACTTAATTTATATTATCTGATTAAAAGTTTTCCTCGTCATTGCGTCTTTTTGTTATTTTCTTAAATTGCTTTGTATTTTACATATTTTGTTATTATAATAGGTTCGTAAAATCCAATTGGCAAGAAATTAATATTTTATTCCTAGAATTATCTTCTTTAAATACTATTAATATCTATGTCTTGTTTATAATAGATGCGAGATACGACACAGGCTGCAAATCAAACTACAGCTCAAAAGTAGAAGTAGGTAGGTACTTGATTAAGTGACAGTACTTTTTTTTATTAATCTGTTTTTCTATGTACTATCTCATTTTATTACAATATTGTCGTTTATATATTACTAGCTTCTGTCCGCGACTTCGTCCACTAGATTTTGATCATCAGTATTCCCTCGGGATCTTTTCAATTTCCCGGGATCAAAAGTAGCCCATGTTCTATTCCAGGACCTAACCTATATGTGTGCCTGATTGAGTAACTTTCTCATTTATAATATAGATATATAAGTAAGATAAGATAATAATATGTTCGAGAAATGCAGACGCAGGAAGACGATCCTGTATCCTATTAAGATATGAGCGCCCGCGCTGCGCCCGCTTCAGAGCTTGTCGTAACGTGTTATCGGCCATATTATCATAACTTACCTTTGCATCGACCTTCTCAGAAAACAAGCTTCTGGCCAAATATAACTCGATGTTTTTGGGTTAAAGTTTAGTTTAAAATCAGTCTACACAATCCAATACAATAGGTATTCGAAGTACCCACGTTAATTTGAGTTAAACATTCTTTATTCTAGAAAAATGTTTTATTCTGTCGAATAATATTTAAGGGACTTTGTTTAGACGGTAATGTTTCCTAGTTAAGTATATAAAAATGAAGAGTAAATAAATATGACACAGTTTTCTCAGGGGGTATCGTCGGGGTTTTTTATTTGATAAACTTAACTAGTCAGCGCCCAGCGTGGACATGTATTTTTGTTTATGTTTCCGTGAAACAATTGGAAAATCTTATCTAGCTTATTCTGCGAAAGCTTTGACCTGCTCAAGAGCCAAGGAGAGCTTTCCACATCAAGGAAACTGGAGTATCACTTATCTAAATTGAAATTTGAGTTCCGTTTACTGCGGAGACCCGCGTTACAATGGACTTAGTGCCGGACAACATAAGCTGGCTACTAAATGAAATTTGAACACCTGTGAACGTTATAGCCTATCATGGGTTGAAGTCTTAGACAGTAGATTGGATCTCTTACATTTACGTACATTTTTTTATTTTCCTGTCAAAATGGTAGTGTAAAGAGGGAGCGGTAGGGTGCTATTCAATTAAACTTTAAGATATATTGCTACATTTATTTATAATATAGTAGTTGTTCGTTTACACATTTCTATTCAAAATCTTCAAAGGTTCTGTCGTACTTCTGTCCATGACATCTACTTATTTGTTATTTTCAGTCGTTCCTATTTTAAAATATCGGGCCATAGCGGCGACGTGGAGATCTTCAACCTTCACAGTAGGTAGCATCAAAGTGTTAGTTATAATGTATATGTATATTGTGATTGGATATTGTATTAATAAGACAAACTTTACATCCGGTAACAAGGGTATTGAATTGATTTATATGTAGACGACGAATCTATCCTTTATAACATATATTATTTTGGCATCGTGATTTATTAGAATGCTCCTTTTAAAACTAATAACCTAGTAATTAACTTAGTCTAATAAAAGATGCGGCGGCTGTAGTTGTAGAATTCAGTGGCTGGCACAATGTTTCGTCACTAAAAAAAACTAATAATTTAAGTTTGCAGTAGAAATATTCATTACAAATCAGTTTACCGTCTTGTTAATGTATTATTTTATGCATTAAATTAACGTAACAATCACCTTGTCTTTCAAAAAATATAATTTTAAGCTTTACCACTAATTACTTTTAATTTAAAATGACCTTTGTTGGGTACTGATCTCTAAAATTCATATTAAAACAACACACTACCAATTAAGTTCAAGCGCCATCTACCAAGATTTTCTGTTACTAACTTGTCTCGCTGGAAGCTTTGAGCGTGAAGAAAATTTGCTTTAGGAAGAGTGGCGAGGGGAAAATAGTGTAAGTGTAAACACAGAGGGCAGTAGAACGTAGCTTTGTGGCCTTGTGCTCTAGTTTAATGCTAAAAGATACAAGCAGTAAATAATAGAGGTCGTGTTTAAAAAATAGTGTTATTAAATAGTAGAGAAATGTTTTGTTTGGCAGCTCTCGCTTAATTTGAGTCGGTCAAGTTACTAAGATCGTTAGAAAATCAATGGCATTGTTTAAGAGTAAGCATCACACAGTGTCAGTTCCACACATTTTCCGTAGAAGTGGTTTATCGGTGGATGGTGCTAACGAAAAACCAGTGCTGACTTTGCCAATCTAGCCAAGGTGCAAAAGCTCTTAACGTTTCTATTTTCTATAGACTCTGAATGTATGGAGTTGACGGAAGGGGACATCAGCTTACGTCAATCCTATACGTTATGTCCATTTTCGAAAATCACTTCGTGAAGCACCACTTCGTGAAGGACTACTTCTTCTTGTGCGTTTCTCTTTCCTTTTTTGTTGTTTGTCACGGTAAAATGTATTTTTTTCTTTTTCTCTCGAAAACTGTCAAATTTTCCGAGAGTAGTATGCACCTCTCTGGGATAAAATATAAGACAAAAGTAGTCTCTGTACCAAAGCGCAAAGTTCAGGTCATGGGTTGAGATGATAAACTGTTAATAAGGAAGTAACAAAATTTAACTTTTCAATATTAAATATTAATGATAGTAAGGTTAATAAGGGTAAGGATTCTAAGCAAACATACAAAATTGACTAAAATATAACTACCACTTTAGAGCTCCAGAGGGCCCTGCCAAGATGCACTACGCTAACTAGCGTTTCTATTCGTTTTGTTTTAAACCAATCGCGTCACTGGTAGATCACGTGACTTTTCGTATCACGTCATCTACCAGTGACGCGAATGGTTTAAAAACGAAACGAATAGAAACGCTAGTTAGCGTAGTGCATCTTGGCAGGGCCCTCAGAAGTTGATAATAGCAACGTCGATGTTAATAGCTATAATCTATTATGGAAAATCATTTTGATTTAATCAATGCGCTTAGTTCAAGCATCAGTAAGTATAATTCGTGATAAAAACACAATACCAATTAGAGATATATTGACCAATACGATCGAGTACAGTTGCCATCAAATACACCGGAGCTGACAAGGTGCATATAAAAATATCTGAGCACGCTCTTACGCTTTAAACGATAGCGTTAGGGTCTCCCCAAACCTATCGACGAGGAATCGGCTTGAGCCGGTAAGAAAAACTTTCATGTCCATGCAATAAGGGCGAAAACGACGTCGTTCCGTTCGCAACGCCGAAGCGAGCCGAGCCGAGCCGAGCTACGTCGTTTTCGCTCTTACTGCATGGAGATACAACGTTTTCTTATCGGCTCAAGCCGATTCCGCGTCGATAGATCTGGGGAGACCCTTAGGGTCAAAAGCCCGAGATAAAATGCATTAGACGTTCGTTATTGTTATCAAAAATGTATAGGACTGACGTAAAACTGTCAGACGGTCGCGTCGAGGGCCTACGTCAATTCCATACATATTGTCAGTATTCGAAAATCGTTTACGTTAGCGTTAGCGTTGTCTAGCCTCACTGATGTAATTGAGCACCTTTTTTGACCCAGTAGGTACAAATTGATAGCAGTCGCTAGATACTCACAAATTGCCAAACTCCTAATCAAACTTATAAATTATAGGTACTTTCACAATTCCACTCTCGGTTACGCTGGTAGAAATCGCAAAAATAAAAATAACAATGATCTCGTACGGGTCCCTTTGCCTTGTACACCAATGTGACTTAGCTTCCGCGAGTTTGTGTTACTGCGAGATTTTATAATACACGACTGGCCGCGTACAATTTATTTACTTTAACCGCGTGAACAGGGTATAAAGCGCCAGGAAATGTACGTCGAAGCAGCTTGGCATGGTAAACAACGGCTGTCAACGGGATACGGAGTGCAATAGTATCCCGAGATGTAGCCCAAGTTTTTTCAATCAGCTTCAATGGCCCGCTTTATATTCTGATGGTTATTGAGTGTGGTGAACTCAGCCCGTTGGAGGATCAACTAAGATTGCCAACCCTTTAAATCTTTTGTTATCATATTCTAGCTAGCATAATTTATTGACACTACTTATTTTATAATTTTAATAAATAGTTAAAATAAATTGCCCGTTTAATTGGCACAATCAGTGTAGTTCAATTTTATAACTATTCTTTTTCAAACGAGAAAACGAATTAACGTTTTTTAATACGAAAAAAAAACCGGTCATGTGCGAGTCGGGCTTGCACACCTAGGGTTCCGTACCGCACAGTAGGTATTATTATATTCCGCTTTCAGATCAAATCAGCGCTAGCCCAACTCATACTTGACCAATTTTTAGTATTTGCTGTTTTTCTTCAGGTTTTCATATTTGAAATGAAATGAAATGTAATGTTTATTCACAAGAACAGGTAAGCAATAAGGATCTTACGAATAGATTGATTCCCAGATATGTTCAGCCGAGTCAGGCGTGTGTTAGTTAAAGTAAACAATATTTATATTTCTATGTCAACATGAAATAAAATAATACAATAAAGATAATCGATAATTTTATGATACAGCAAAAGCAAAAAATACGTTAAAAAAAGTTTCATGTATTACCCCAGCCGGTATATGTACTTTATTAATTTACTTTTTTTTTTTGTAAATCCGCCGCAATAACACGTTCTGAAAAAAAACCTGCTATCTATTACGGTTCAAAAGATACAGCTCTTTAAAGTTAGGACGGACGGACGGACGGACAGACAGCGTAGGCATATTAACAGGGTCCCGTTGAGCTACCTTTCGGGTACGGAACCCTAAAGACAAGATTAATTTAGGCCAAATTTCACAACCAATTTTCGAAGATAGACCGCGCCATGCACTCACTATAAACACTACCTATACTTTGCCCGAAAGGTTAACAAGCAAAGAACTTAAGTGTTCTTTGCTTGTTAAACTTAAATTCTGTTTGCCTTTTGTACATCACGTGTTGGTGAAATAAAAACAATTAGAAACCACTTAGTGTAAAACTATCCTCTACTTTGGGTTGATCCTATTTAGAAGTCAGACTTGTGACATGACATCACTCCTGGAATAGCGAGCTTATCCCTATTTCTGGTATTCAAATTATGAACGTCGCAGTTATGCCTATATATTCTCAAAGATATATTGAGACGCGACTGTAAGAATATTGATTTCTTTAAATTTATCCCGCAGCGAAACACGGGACCCCAATTGATAAATAGCACGTACAGCCCGCTTCTGTAGTACAAACAAAGATGATTTGGATGTCAGCCGCTTTTCCCCAGAGCAAAATTCCGTAGCTCATAACACTATGGAAATAACTATTACACAAGTCTCGCCGTCTCGACGTTAGTAAGTTGTCAAATCTTTGAACTCAACTGTACCGACTGTCTTTAAGTTAAACTGCGGACAGACGGACAGACAGACGGACCGACGGACTTGGCGAAACTCTAAGGGTTTCTTGTTACTGTATTTATTTATCTTCGTTGCTTTATCGATAGATACTTACTACTTACTGAAGCCAATCCAAAGCTGACACCAAAGTCAAGGGTATCTGAAAGGGATTCCCCATGGATGGATGTGATTTTATATAGCTGTAATGGTAACCAATCGATGTTTTGAAAAACTCTTGTCCGCTGTTCCGATTGTCCGAAATTTTCATTTGTCGAAAAATCATTTTTCTCTGAACCCAATGCTTTTCAAAATGTTTAAAGAGATATTCATACAGATCCCGTAGGTAAGGAAAGTTAAACGGCTTCAGAGAAAAACGACTTTCGGACAAATGGAAATTTCGGACAAACGAAACAACCGACAAAAGTTTTTCGAACTTAAAATAGGTAACCAGCTGTAATTGATGTCCGACGAGACTTCCTGCCAAAAGTTTTTGAGAGTTTTTCCTTGTATTCCCTAATCAAAACAGAAAAATCACGACGTAGTCGTCGTATAGGTAATTTCAAAAGATCTGGCACATACAGACCGAATGAGTGAACGATATATTATTATTTATTAGTGAATAATAGGAGTGGCATTTAGCTTTTTTTTATGTATAGATTAACCATCTTTTCATAAACGTAATATAAGCCTATTTTAGTTAAAGTATGCTTATTCTTAGTCAGATGCAAATGACACAGTGACATAAAAAGACAAACCAAAGCATATTTTAGCTATTGTGCGTTTATAAATAAGAGGGTTAAACCCGAATTCGACTAAAAAGAACATTAGCGGCCTGCACACGTAAAGTTCGGACCACGGGAAAGCCACGCGCCGTTCCAATCTTCGTTCCGAACCGTACGTGTAAATGCAACTGTAATAGTAAAATAGCAAAAAAAATACGATTCGGAACGAAGATTGGAACGGCGCGTGGCGTTTCCCGCGGTCCGAACTTTACGTGTAAAGGCCGCTATTGGCTGTGTGTAAGACGACGGCGCTACTAGAAGACAACTATTCTTACATAGACATAGCTGTCAAAACAAGTAGGTTTGATTACAATTTGATTTTATCGATTAAATATTATATAATGCCTTAATACCAAAACGCCTGAAATTTGAACGCAGATTGCTTAACCTATACACTAATTTCGCCTATGTATCTATATTATCTATAGTGATGCAATAATGATTTGTAATTGTTTATGTGTAATTAAGAGTATACATACATACATACGTGCAACTATGGCTGATTTTTATGACTGCTGTAATTTTCCATAAGTATATTTGTCATTATTTGACAGCCATTTTGCTTCACTGATCTTTTGGATTAAAGTTATTCTAAGATACAGCCGTATCAGTATTCAGGCATTTTGGGAATCAGACGTTTTGAGTCCAAGTCATTATGAAATTTCATAAGGGTTTTAGAATTAAGGGCCTGTTGTTTGATCAGTAGTTAAACTAACTAATCGTTAAAAGCCGTAACTAATGGTTAAATCTGAAGGAAATGTGTCAAATTTTCGATTCTTTTTTCGAATTTTAAACATTAGTCAACAACGGGCTCTGAGTCGTTCCATAGTTTCATACACAAGTTTCAAAAAGGAACAAGTTAGCTGTCTCGAATGGACAACATATTCAGAATACAGGTATGTCGATAGACAACGTCAAAATTTATTTGCTTTCACTTTTTGTGACCTGCGTAGTACATTTACCTCTCTAACACGTGAATGTGACAATGCATGCCATGGCGTTCTTACAAAATCAGCAGAGAAGCACGAATGATAGCATGACGAGATAAATAGATGGCCTCTGACAAATCATTATTTACTCTAATATAGCGATAATTCACTGTCTGTGGACCCTTGATCCAGTGACAACGATCCTACCTATCCCCGAACAACCGCTTTGCACTCAGCAAATCATGCGACTGCTGTGCGAAGTCGGCACTTACACATGATTAAGTAAAGTAAGTTTCGTTTTCTAGGGTAGAAATTATATTAGGACAAACTCAAAATGCACCAATGTTGCCACGATATGAGTAGTGCTGTTCGTAACATATTTTAATAGGAATACGACTTTAAATAACAAGTGTATTTTCCTGTGTGTGTAATTTTACGGAGCCTGCCGTTTGGCAAAAATATTTTAGCCAAATGTATCGTTTCCCAACTTTTTCATTTACCAACCCATTTTTTCCTGCAACTGTAAATATTTCAGGATTTATTTCAGTACCATCGTGTAACCCTATAGGTTAGGTTGGGTTAGTTTTTATTAAATCCTGAAATATTTACGGTTACAGAAAACAAAGCGGGTTGGCAAATGAAACGGTTGGGAAACGACATTTGGCAAACATATTTCGCCGAATCAAAGGTAACCCGTTATTTTAAGTTATATTAAAATAATATAATATTATCATGACTTTTTGTAACCTAACCTATATGGATTATTGTAATAAACATTACATGGGACGGTATTATTGATTAAGTAAGTCTATATTTTATTATTTATATTATTAATTATTTTAATGACTTATAAACTTCTTATATATCTATCCGGTAACATTTAATCTGTTAAACTAAATCACCTCAATAACAATAACACAGTAAAGATTCAGTCTCATTGGTCGATGCCGCGTGCTTGTAGCAATCCATTGACGGGTTGTTTTAACATTTTTGAACCGAGAGCTATTGCAGCGAAGCAATGTATCACGAAAAGCATGTGGGCTATAACTTGAGTAATAAACTATCAATGCTCCGGTTTTACTGTATTTAAGTTATTGGGCTTCTAGGTACTAACTAGGTTGTCTATCGCCGTCACACCACACCCTCTCTCGCATCTCTGAGTATATTTGTTTTGATAGATAGAGTGTGAAAGCAATAGAAATCTGAGTACTTTTAATACTGTACTTTATAAATGTGTCGCTCCTGGAAGTTTTTCAAAAAAGTACTCATAGTCAAGGTCTAAAATTAACAACGGTAACTGTTCCATTACGTCACGACAATCAACTATACTGTTATAAGGGGTTACCTATGTTTCAGAGAAATATGTTTGCCAAATGTATCGTTTCCCAACCGTTTTATTTTCCGACCCGCTTTGTTCTGTAACCATATATATTTCAGGATTTTATAAAAACTAACTTAACCTAACCTAAAGCTTTCTACACGATGGTACTGAAATAAATCTTGAAAAATTTATAAAACATTGGGTTGGCAAATGAAAAAGTTGGGAAATGATACACTTTGCAAACCTATTTTTGCCAAACGGCAGGGTCCGAGCTAAGACAATTAGTGGCATCTCAGATAAAACTCCTGTAGCAAATTGTACGAGTGAGGATTGAAACGGCTGCGGTTATTGAATGTGAGATACCACCTATTGGCGTATGAGGGCAGTACATAAATGTATGACTAACTGTCGTGACGTAATGGAAAAGTTATCGTTGTTAATTTTAGTCCATAACTATGTGCACTTTTTTTGAAATCGCCCTCCTGCAAAATTACCGAAACCTATGACACTTAATTCTTATGGCATAAGTTTAAACAACCTTGGATTTTTAAATGCTTAAAAAACTACTCTTCAGCGCGTTACCTTTTGAGCAGATATTGTATTATTTCAAATAGTAACGCTGAATCAAAAGGGCACGAGGAATAATTATTTTTACAAAATTCCAAGTCTTCGCTCAGCTTGCCAGACTCGTATGCGTTAAGGAACACTTCGTGGGAAGGTTTGTCTTCTTCTCGAGGTTCTAATCTGTAACAAATTAAGGATTTATTAATTAAAACTTTAATCATTAGAAACAAGAGAGGATACTAAAACTATGAAACGGGACTTAATCGCGTCCGATTAAGTCCCGTTTCATAGTTTTAGTATGTGTGAAAATAGCGTTAGTTTAGAACAAGAGAGGATGAAGTCTAAAATCGTTATTTCTTTAAAACCACTTTTCTACTTTACAAGTCAACGTGTCACATAAGTTCTAAATACTAACCTGTTTCTGTTCTGCTCCAATTACACTAACCTGCCTTATGTAACTATGTAAAAAATACTATAATAGTTATATTGAAATACTAAAATAGTAGCTAACAAACACAATTAAGGAAGTGACGCATGAGAATGTGCACTAAAAAATCTGTAAGCCGATTACACAACTCAGCAACCAGTCGAGTTTCAGCCACGTTTTCTTGCCTATTAGTTTGGCGTAATACTGCTGTGACTGAACGGCAGACATATTGTATTATTTCAAATAGTAACGCTGAATCAAAAGGGCAAAGGAATAATTATTAATAAGAATAGGGATTCGGAATCCAATAGGGAGTGAAGATGACCGATGGAAAAAAATTCCGGATTTTACTTTTGAATTATATTGTTTACTGATTGTACTCGCATTCACTTAGTATTGACGAAATCACTACAAAACCGCCATAAATACAAAAGAAGAAGAAGACAGATGAATATGAACTTATTATAAGTTTGTTTAGATTTTGGCATTTTACGGTGAAACCCTAAAAATCTCTCTCCACAATTTACTTTCGAGTTTTATCGTCTCTCGGGCCCCTATAAAACTCCCAATTGTAAACTTACGTCAACATGTACAAGAAGCCTTTTCGTAATTGGTCCTCGGCTGGTTTGGCTCCGAGATCGCAGTACAGGTACCGAGCGCACTGTATAGGGTCGTGGTGCAGTATTCTCCTCCAGCGAACATGTGGTTTCTGGAACAAAAACAAGATCAAGTGCGGGTAGTGCGAAAAACTCGCACGCATAATAAACGATCAAAACGGCGAGGTATATTTATTACACGACTACCCAAAAAAGAAGTGTAATGTTTTTTATTACTTATTTATTTAAAGGAATATAATGTTTATACGTGATTAAGTCCCGTTTTAGATTTATTACAGTAGGTGGAACATCACGAAAGTTGAAATCATACATGACAATATTGTGGTCTATAACATGGACAAGAGATTTTAAATAAGACGTATACCTACTGCTGAAAAATAAAAGACGTCATAATTAGTTTTGCTTAAATAAATAAAAAAGTCAGGTCAGGCGACATTATTTGCAAAGTTTCATTATCATAATTATAATAATATCATTTTTCACTTGTATCTAAAATAATAAGACAATGCAATGTTCAAAAAATTTGTTGTTATTTTTTTACGCGGCTTAATTTGCTTGATATGGGATTTCTGAAGATTTTTGAGGGCTTTTGAGTGGAGTTTGAAACTTTGTCAAGAGATACTACACGCTCTAATGGAGAACGGGACCATATTAATGAAATAAAATAAAAATCTCATGAATTAATAATATAATTTTGTTGTCGAATGTCGTGACTTTTATTCCTAATATCTACAAGTATATCTCTATTTAATGACGACATGTCACACGTAGGTGCTGATTATAAGAATACGTCTAGAGATTACATCTTGAATCCTTGTAGGGATATGTCTGGTTCACCATATTTGCTTCCGGCTATGGTTTAAATCATTATAATGATGCTGATAATTAAAAGATTTTTAGGTAAGTTATTAAATTACCAAAAAATATAAATGATTTCTCTGGAAGTCATAAATCTGTGCAGATTTTCTACAAATTTATTAGTAAGTCCAGAAACTTCTAACATTAATTGACTTTGACAAGGTAGGGTTTCCCAAAATGCAAAGGAAAATTTTTATAAGCAAAAAAGTTTATTAATTATTTTCTTCGTGCGGTATTTCTCTAACATTACTTATTAAGAGGCTAAACATCGTTTAAGACCTTGAGAGGATTCATTTCATTACCGAACGATTTTTTATTTATACTTGCTGTGACGCTTGATTGCGAGTCCTTAGTAATGGAAGGTTAGGTAATATAATGATAATATTCAAAAAACCAAAATCCGCCTTCAAAAACGCATTTGATATTTATTTTATTTTATACTTTTTAGTGTTCATAATTAGGCTTTAGAACATTTCAAGCTCGCCGCGCCGCAAGCAACGCCGTGGGAAATCAAAGTCATATATTTAATCCTAAATATACTTCGTCATAGCCGCTCAAATATCTTAATCTAAATATTTTATCGCCACCCTTGAAATAACAATAACCGTTAAGGAGTTCCGGTGCCCATCTGTGGTCTTCATCATTAGTTCCACTTCACCAAATAGTGCTTTCTAAGAGCAAATACAAGCGTTACAATGAAAAATACTTGAATTAGGATAAATCATCAGATCTTCATTTTGATAAGAAATCTGGAAGTATATGTACGCATTCGAATGAAAAAAAAATCAAATCGGTTCATAAACGTAGGAGATCTGAGGTAACAAACATTTAAAAAATACAATCGAATTGAGAACCTCCTCCTTTTTTGAAGTCGGTTAAAAAAGTAGAGAAAGGACTTCTACGTTGACGAAGTCATGGGTATAGCCATTGGTACAGGTAGTAAAACAAATGAATATATTAAGAGTAGGTAGATCCTGGGGTACCAAAACAAGGTGGAAAGATGTAGTGCTCAACGACAAGCAAGAGTGTCAGGCATCCGAGGACGATGTCGAGGACAGAGCGAAGTGGAGAAGAAAGATCAGGAAGGCTGACCACACCACCTTATATGATTAATAATATCTGGAAAGAGAGAGATTAGGAGTATTTTTTCTCATTTTTAATTGATCTTATATTGACGTTTGTACCGTGTAATTTTGGCCATGAACATCTCTTTTAAAGAGGAAGCGAAGTAACCTCGGAGCTGTTACGGCCTGGTAGTCCTGGACCAGCAGGTGGAGGCAGTACAGCACTCCAATAAGCAGGGCCAGCAGTATTAAGAGCCTGAAATTGATAAATAGTTTCATTTATTAGGTCGTTTTTGCACTGCGTTTCATTTCCTAAATAATTATTGATTTTGTTTTTGACGTTTTTGACATATTGCTCTCTATTTACGTAGCTCAGAATAAAAAAGTATTAGTAACACATTAGTGATACAGCGGTACATTTTTGATGTTACCTAATCATAAGAAATTTACACTTTTAATCCTTCTAGCTCTTTCAACGAACACCAGTAAAGCTTTGTCGACTGGGTTAGCCGGTTGAACATTTATTTGTGAGTAGTTATATACTCGTATTTGTTTAGTTTTAGCCCGCTTGGGATACACCTCATTTTAACAATGTATGAAAATTTGAAAACCATTTCGAGGAACAGATAATTTATTATATTAAAATTAAGAAATGACTTTTGTTTTCTAAATCATAGCACAAGCCTTAAGTTTAGTTTGGCACTAGGTCAATTTGGGTAAGATTGTCTCGTGATACTTATCTATACAAATGGTAATTCTTTTTGTTCTCTAATTTTATAAATGTTTTTAAAATTCGGCAAGTCTCTAGGGAATAGCGATAGCCGATATCCTTGAGGACGAAGTCGTGAGTAAGAGCCAGTTTGCCATAATCGGCGTTCGGTACGTTAGCAATCTTCCTAGTTTACCTGTGTATGTAATGGTGGCTGCGCGAGGACCGGTATCGGGAGAAAACGAAAGTCAACCAAAGGTTATGCTAGAACTAACAGTAACATTTATCATTTAGCGGTTGAAATTGGCCTGTTGTTAATAAAACACAGTAATTATAATTTGTTATTGTGTTTGTATGAAATAAATATGTAGAATGACTAAAAATTTTTATGCAGATGTACGATTACAATGACGTTAAACTTTAACTTTTTTTTGCCTCGGGGTCCCGGTCCGCGCTCCACATCGGTACCCCTACGGAAGTGATGTCGATCAGCTAGGATATCAAGGACTTTCTTGCCATAGAAATGCTGGCCCCTTCTCATCTAGTCTTGTAATTTTATCCCTACACCACAGCCTAACAGCTTTACCCCCTCGTCAACCACCCATCGTTTCAACACCCCATCGAAAACCCCCTTGACCTCCCTTAACTACCCCCAAATACCCCCCTCAAAAATCCTCTTTTATTCTCTAGCTTCCACTAGACCCTCATTTCCCCCTCCAACCCACCCTTCACAGCTTCCTTGACCCCCTTCCACAACCCCAATAACCCCATCATCATTCCCGCTTTACAACCCCTTTATATTACATTCAGAACTTTATTTTCCACCACCCTTTCGCCCCCAAATCACAACCACTAAGTTTCATCCTCCACACGATTTTATCCTACTCCCATTCCCATCAACAGCCGATGGATCGAGTTGTAGTCATATTTAATCCGCTTCAAGCCAAACTTCCTGGTTTTAAGACAACAAAGAATCCACGTTGAGTTTTTGGCACTGAAATATTTTTGATTATTCCTATTTACATCAGACGCGTCCATTCCAAGGCGCGAAATGATTCCTGATAAGGATGGTCCGACAGGTTGATCAAGGAGGGGGCATTATTAAAAAATTTTATGCAGATGTACGATTACAATGACGTTAAACTTTAACTTTTTTTTGCCTCGGGGTCCCGGTCCGCGCTCCACATCGGTACCCCTACGGAAGTGATGTCGATCAGCTAGGATATCAAGGACTTTCTTGCCATAGAAATGCTGGCCCCTTCTCATCTAGTCTTGTAATTTTATCCCTACACCACAGCCTAACAGCTTTACCCCCTCGTCAACCACCCATCGTTTCAACACCCCATCGAAAACCCCCTTGACCTCCCTTAACTACCCCCAAATACCCCCCTCAAAAATCCTCTTTTATTCTCTAGCTTCCACTAGACCCTCATTTCCCCCTCCAACCCACCCTTCACAGCTTCCTTGACCCCCTTCCACAACCCCAATAACCCCATCATCATTCCCGCTTTACAACCCCTTTATATTACATTCAGAACTTTATTTTCCACCACCCTTTCGCCCCCAAATCACAACCACTAAGTTTCATCCTCCACACGATTTTATCCTACTCCCATTCCCATCAACAGCCGATGGATCGAGTTGTAGTCATATTTAATCCGCTTCAAGCCAAACTTCCTGGTTTTAAGACAACAAAGAATCCACGTTGAGTTTTTGGCACTGAAATATTTTTGATTATTCCTATTTACATCAGACGCGTCCATTCCAAGGCGCGAAATGATTCCTGATAAGGATGGTCCGACAGGTTGATCAAGGAGGGGGCATTATTATTAGGTTTTTTAAACTGATTTTGGGGCCCCAGTTTGGCAGCCTTTAAGTACGGAAGACTAAAAATTATTAAAAATTATTCTTATTAATAAGGCTACGCTGTCCGTCCGTTTATCTATCCTACTTTAAAAAAGCAATATCGTCTCAATTCTAACAAATAAAAAAGTATGAAAATAAAATAATAATGTACATAACGTTTTTTTTAAACGTATTTTTCTTTAGTTGTATCGCAAAAACGGTAAAACATACAAGCGTCAAATTTAGTATGATGATAGTACAGTCAAGTTCATAAATTTGACATGTTTTAGTAGGTACCTTGTCTACTCGGCTGTCAAGTGTGAGTTGGGCTCGCGCTGATTCGATTCGTAATCGAATTCAAATCGAAATATAATCATGCCTACTACGCGACGGTACGGAACCCTCGGTGCGCGAGTTCAACTCGCACTTGACCGTTTTTATTTTTTAATTGATCACAGTAAGCAAAAGACAATCTGCCATGCACCTACCTAGTCGTAAGCTAAGCTTCAAGCATGTAGGTACTAGATATCAATGATAATTCTTATAATAAAGAAATGAATAGGTACTCAGATACATAGAAAATATTTAAAACTCAAGAACTAAAACTCATGCTCGATTCTTATTAAACAAAAATATTCACTCTAAACAGGAATCGAATCCGGGACTGTAAGCATCATAGGCAGTCACCAATTACCACCACTGCGTTAGACTAACTACGTCATAATATAAATGATAACAGGTTTATCTTATTGCTTGTACACTTACATTTTGGTTTGTACACTTTATTTTGCAATTTACTTTTAAAATATGTGTTTAATAAAAACTGTAGCTATAAATATTTAAGTACGTGTAGCAAACTGCTATAACTTTTAAGTTTGCACCAGCATCCAAATTTAGTAAGTTTTATATTTTTAAAAGCATTATGCGTGATTAATGCAACTTGTAATTCATTTCTCCGATAACACTATTAAACTTTGTAGGGTTCTGTAGTAAAATGGTAAAATGGGAACCCTTATAATATAAGACTTCGTTGTCTGTCAGCAGTTTTAGAATATTTAATAAACTTACTTTATTCCCATAGCGTATACTCAGAGCACTGTTAAACCGGAGAGCTCACTACCTACAGATTGAACGGAGGTATTTAGAAAAAAACTTCCGCACATCCCATGGATATACTTACCGCATATCTGGTATCACACGTCCAAACACAAAACACCACTTAGGCTTACACAATACGAGAAGTTAGTGGCTTCTCAATCCGAGCGTATAGTGTACTAAAGAGGGGGAAAGTGGTCGGTGATTTCCAGCAACGGGTTCGCTTACGTTTCCGCCAAGGAGTATTGCTGGCAGAAAGTCTTATTCTCGTTTGTTTATCGCCGCAGTAGCACATCGCCTGCATTGCGTCAACTAGACGTAATTCCTGACGTGTTAGTTTTATTAATTTTCTTTCCGCTCTACTTGGACGTATTCGAGTTTTGACATAAATTACTGCATGATCAACAGGATTTTCTAGTTTTTTTTAAGTTCACAATTGACCGCCATTGCCAAATTTTATTTCATAAAATGTAGGGAATGTAATAAAACAGTATTAAAGACAAAAGATGTTTAGTAACTTTATTATAGGCCGCACGGGCACTTTAACACGTGAAAACTCTACCAGAGCATTTCTCTTTTTTTTGCCACTATAAGTGACAACTCCATAATTTAAAAAAAAATATAGGTAGGTATATGTTCCATCAAACTATGCAATAATGAAATAATATTCTAATGTGTCCCAAAATATTTGTATGGAAAGTTCCTTTTGTGTTACCGATATTCATACGTTTTTGGTCAAAAAAAAAATTCAAAATTCAAAATTCAAAATATTTATTCAGTAAATAGGCCACATGAGGGCTCTTTTACACGTCGGTAACATGAGTGAATCTACCAGCGCTTCGGACAAGACCATCATTGCGGAGAAGAAGCGCCGCAAGAAACTCCAGCAGAAGGTCATTTTTTCAATAATAATAACAAAATAATACTTAAAAGTAAGTTACATTAAGTAATAATAAGGTAATAAAGTAATAAACAATAAATTCTTAAAACTAGCAAAAATAAAATTATTACAAATGTAAGGTCAATAAACCTTAAACTAATAATAAAGACTATGAGAACAACACGACGAGGTCTCTACGTCAAAAGCCATAACTAGGTAGAATGCTTAATTTAACAAAAAGTCCTTGCAAACGTGAACAGACCGGACCCCACAAACAGCACCCGTTCACGAGTATGACGCGTATCTCAGCCATCGCCTCTCTCAACCATGTGTTCGGGAAAGTGGCGACCCGATCAACGACGCCGCCGTAAGCAAAGACCTTTAAGCGAGCATGTCATGCTCATGCTGCCGGACAACCAACATAAAGGTAATATTGTGTGAAACAGCTGTCCGGCGAGAAACATCACAGTGTGTTCTCATTTAAAAGCGTCTTGTACACACAAGAACTAGTAAAGTTAAAAAAATAATAATACAGACAGTGAACATAAAATTTAGTGCTTGAATACGCAGTTTGCTTAAAGGCTATGTTAATCAAGGTACAAATATTGTAACTATCGTAGATACTACTTAAATACATCTTGGTCACTAATGAAGTCATTTACAGTGTAATATGCCCTACCCAACAAGCAGCGCTTGATGTGAGACTTAAATTTATTGAACGGCATATTGACGATATCAGATGGTATCTTGTTGTAAAAACGTATACAGTTCCCTGCAAACGAAGTGCTTACCTTACGGAGACGGTGACCTGGAATAGCGAGCTTATCCCTGTTTCTAGTATTTAAATTATGAACGTCGCGGTTATGCCTAAACTCATGTATGTGTTTACGTACATACATGATATTCTCAAAGATTGTAACACAAAAGGAACTTTCCATACAAATATATTTTTGGGACACATTAGAGTATTATTTAATTATTGCATAGTTTGATGTTCTCTACCCACCTGCCATTTTTTTTTTAATTCTTGAGATGTCACTCATAGCGTCAAAAAAAAAG
Organism: Acleris cristana; assembly: GCA_948252455.1. NCBI lineage: Eukaryota > Metazoa > Arthropoda > Insecta > Lepidoptera > Tortricidae > Acleris > Acleris cristana. The sequence goes on along the minus strand of OX411781.1, from coordinate 3,635,922 downwards.
AGAAATGCTCACCAGTGCTTCCCAAGAGGAGACCGCTGCTGAGAAGAAGTGCCGCAAGAAACTCAACTGTCAGTCATTCTCTGAAATAAAATAATTAATCTAACATAACATGCATAAAACTTTATATATAAAATAAAATATCATGCATAGTTAAGCAGCAATGACGTGTCAAAACTCAGAAAAGTAAATAAATAAATTTAATTTAATTTATTTTTCCTTTAATTTTTAAGCAGTTTGTATAAACTGGTAGATACTGTCACTTACGGGACAAAGCCAAGTAGATAACATGAAGCTAAGTTAAGTTAATAAGTATTTAGTTAAGCTGCGACCACACCGGAGCTTAAAATACGGTGACGGTACGGAATCGCAGTGACGCGTCGTATCAGCTCCGTTTTTGACGCAAGCTCCACACACCAATGCTTAAAAAACGGTGACGGTACGGAATGGCAGTGACGCGTCGTATTAGCACCGTTTTTGACGCACGCTCCCCACACCGCTACTTAAAAAACGGTGTCGTTGCTTAAACAAAAGACGGGGTCATAGTAACAACATGGCGCCGTTTTTGACGTACCGTAATATACGCACCGTTAAGCAGCGGTGTGGGGAGCTTGCGTCAAAAACGGAGCTGATACGACGCGTCACTGCGATTCCGTACCGTCACCGTATTTTAAGCAGCGGTGTGGGCGTAACTTTAGTCGTGATTGGTTTTTTTCTGTCCTCGTCCACTTGCAAAAACTTTCGCACGATTCGACAAAGTACACAGAGCAGTATATTTCTGCATCTGCATGTAAGTATTTCGCATCAGGGATTCTCTTCACTTCCTGAGGCGCAAAATACAACGAATTTGTCACTGGAATATTAACCTATTGTGAACGAAATAAAGTCATTTTTTAAATTGATCATCGGTCATGTAAACAAAAGAAATTCCACTATACTTCCTTTGCACTAGATCTTTATTTCAATGGCCGTATTATGTACTATTTTTAGTACCTACAAGGGACCTCAGGAGGTTACAGCGTATCACTTTTTAACTCAATGCAGCTAAAATTAACCGACGAGTTAAAATTGTCCCATCAGAGCGTAAAATACACATTTCAGGGCGTGCATTCTCAATTAGGCATGATACCACAGATCAATGAGCTTCAAACTGTGACGTAGGGCGATGGAACCAGTGATGAACAAGGCCCAATGATGGACACTTGATTCTTATGTTACAGAACATAATGGTTATTCATTAATTTTGTGACAATCAATTTATAACCTTAAGACCAGACAGAAGTTTTTGTGGCAAAAACGTCAATTAACTAGGGACTTAATTCATAGGCATACCTTTTAGGGATTTTAAAATTCAAATAAAACAAATATCAATTTTAATACATACAATTTTATTAATAACGTTTGTTGAATTGTTTCTTAAGCAAAAACTTATTTTAATGCTATTTAATTGACTTCCATACAATGTAAACTGAAACCAAGAGTGCCTTGCAACAAAGGCCTATATTAAGTAAAAAAATATTGTAAGGACATTATACTGTATAATAGGTATGCCAGTTGCATGTTCATATTTGTCATAAGAAAGTACAATTTATCGATAAATTAATATCGTTCTTAACCCTAGGACAATTTTATACGTGCCATAAAAACTTCTACGTCTGCTTATGACCCTTTAAGAGTTAAGTGTCGTCACCCTAGGTACTTCGTACTTCGTGGTTTCGCTTAACCTGTTAACCACAGTTTGGTTTGTGTTACATAATGCAGACCGCCGTGTCATGCAGGTTATCTGCGGGATCTCTTTATGATCACGTATAACCGGCATTGTGCTTTAATATGTAATCGCGAGGTTAGTATACTTAGGATTGCGTCAGCTGTTGCATATCATCTCGGCCTAGCTATTTTAGGCTGGCCTAAACTTCAAAATAATTCTTAGGAATTTGTATAAAATTCTACAATAAAATTCCAAAAAAAAAACTGATTCTAAATTTAAATCCGTCATGAAACAGAAACTAATTTCCCGAGTATATTATAAGGTAAACGATTATATCATGCATAGGGATGTTTGGCAGTGAGTCGTACATCCTGCATGAGTAATCTACGCTTAAATCTATCTATTAAAAAAGGTTCACCTACTGTGAAAAAATACTGTGACATTGTAAATGTATGTAAGATGTACTCTTTTTTTGAAAAAATTAAACCTTGCCGAGTTTCTTACGCCGGTTCTTCTCGGGGCAAAGGTTTTATTTTTCGAACCGGTGGTAATGCTTTTTGACATTCATAGGTGCATTATATTATGCCAACGTTGAAGAATAAAGAACTTTATCTACATCTATATCATAATTTCAATATAATATGTTCAGAAGCGATAAGCAAATACCCTACATTATGTTACCTGTATCTGTGGTTGCACTGTAATGTTAACATTAAAGTATAACATGTCAATAAAGTATCGGTTATCGCTGTAGTTGAATCTTAATGTTCACTTTACAGTATAAGTGACCTGCACTTTAATGTGAACATTAAGATGCAGGTACATTAAGATGCAGGGTAACGACGGATACAGGTTTCTCACATATTGTAGAAAACTTATGATATGTATGTAGATAAAGTTATGTATGTGACTGTACGCATAATTAGGCATTAAAACACCCGTGTGATCTTATTATGAAACTCGCCTTACGGCTCGTTTCATAAAACCACACTCGTGTATAATGCCTCTCATTATGCACCTAAATAACTATTAACTTTGAATTTGGCTTTAGGCAGTAAAAACCATATCGTCTTTGACATGTTTTAGTATAGTTTAAACTCCGCCGCCATTACTGTCAAGTCAAAACAGCTATCAAACCGTTGACAATACGATAACAGGTCAAAGGCGATATGGTTTTTACCGCCCAGAATTTCGGCTCAGAACTATCACACAAAACTAAACACGTAGCTTAGAGAAAAAAACAGTAGAAAAACTTGTTGTCTAGATATAGAAACTAGAGGACGACCTCCTTTCGCGTAGAATTAGGTTCCCGCTACTCCCCCTATTTCTTCCCGTTGGGGGTCGACTTTCGGGAAATCCTTTCTTAGTGCTCACTTACATAATGAAAGGAACCCCTGTACCAAAAAATTCAAGTTTCGAGGCACAGTAGTTTCGGCTGTACATTGATATAATAAGTCAGTTAGTTTTGCCTTTTATATATATAGATTACCTAAATACTTGGTGTCCAATGCTTACTCCCTCTAGCAAATTCAGTGACACACGCCAAAGTGTCTGACAGCGATGGACAGCCGAGTACTATTAATAGTATTAATATAATAAGCACATTGAAGGAGAAGTGGGTTAAATATTATAATTTAATGAACAAACTAGTTTTATGTCATTAAAATTTAGAAAGGAAGCCAAAAAATAACAAATACTAGGTACTTAGTACTAGTGGAAAGAAGTGGTCTCTGCCTATCCCTCTGGGAAACGATTTAATGTATGTATGTATGTAATTTGCCTAAACTTGATGCATGTTCATTCAATAATGTATTCCCATCTCACTCACGCATGAATGAATATGCGTCAAGTTTAGGCAAATTAGCTCTGCCTATTCCGATCTCTGCAAATAACATTAAAACAATAAATAACATTTCACTAAACTAAAAATAGTTAAAGTCCTTTGCAAAAACGAAAACCGGAATAAATAATGGTGACAACAGTTCTCTTGGAAAGTTCAAAAGTTAATAAGACCGCGTTCGTGACTTGACTCTGTTCTAGCAGAAAGATAAAACGAGATAAAGGAAATTTTTCTATGACTAGATTTACATTAAACACTTTATAACTTGAAGCCACGTTAAATATTTGCCGCGAACTAGTCTGCTTCCCGGGTTTCAGTACCATAGTAGGTACAAAAAGAAAATTAGGTTATCTCAAGCCTAAGTTTCTGTTACCTATTATCGCTCGGTAAATTGTATTACTTACATACACTGAAAAAAAAAACTTACTATACACAGTAGAGCAAAACACACTTAACTACTTACTTACTTGTAACTGATCACGAAAAGTATCATTAAATGATTAAAAAAACGTTGAAAAAATGATTAAATTGAAGTAATTTACAATACTTACAATAAATAAATAAGGCCACATCTGTGATATTCACCATTTCGATCGTTAGGCTCATACAGTATTGTGCAAAACAGTGGATGTCTTTGTTTTTTCGGTTAAACTAAAGATCCTGCTTTTTTTTTCAGTGTAGTACAATTTTATATGAAGTAATTTCATCTCAAGTGCCAGGAGAATAGGAGACACGATATTTAATAATAAACGAATCGAAATAATCAGGTTTAGACACACCTGCAACTACAAACGACGAGTAAATAGATTGCGTTAACAAAGTTTAATTACTTAGCAAAGGCATGGCAGTGACATGCGTTCAACTAAGTACACGGTGGCCCAGACTACCTGAGAACGTTAAACTTGTTAGAAAATTGCCTGGGCCCTGTGGTGGAAGCAACAATTTCAGTGAACTTGTCGCTTATGTTATCTCAGCCGCCCATAAACAATTAAGTTCCAGGGTATTGATTCTCTCAAAAGCAAAGGTGAGCGAATGCAGGAGTGAAGTCCAAGCGGCGAGTTTAAGTAGTCCCGTCAGAGCGAGCAAAACACATATTAGCGCGTGCATTCTCAATTAGGCAGCCTTATACGTTCGAGAAGTCATGCTGCCAAATTGAATACACGCGCAGAAATGTGTTTTGTTCGCTTTGACGGGACTACTTAAACTCGCCGCTTGGACATCACTCCTGCGTTCGCTCACCTTTGCTTTTGAAAGAATCACTACCCAGGTTGAACAGGTTGAAGACAATTTTTAATTATAAATTCAGTTCTCTTCGTTAATAATTCTGTGGCGAACTCATCAGCCAGTTATTAACCGGTGATTTGCAGTTTTCCCCTACAGTGCGTTTGGCTAACATTTTTGTGAATGTCTTGTTGTACTCGTAGATAGAGGTTTCGTCTTCGAAGAAACAACTAAAGCTCGACGGCTAAATAATTTGCTGAGGAGCTCGCCAGCGAATTGCTTAAGCGACAGTTAAAGGGGAGGAAACATTTAATTTTTTCATATATCTGAGTAGCAAGCGAACTCCGCTAATTTCTCAAATTATTTGAATTCTAATTTTATAATTCTGAAGTTTTATGACTTCAAAAAAATATAACGTGGAATTACCGAAATCTTGAGTTTTAGGTTTCCATACCAAATACTGAAAAAAAGAACTCCTATAAGATGACTTTGTTGTCCGTCTAACTGTTCGTAACGTCTGTCCGTCTGTCAGTCTGTTTGTCGATATTCTTTTACTCTAAAACGGCTGAAGTTATAGAGCTAAAATCTGGAACATTTTTAGTAGTTAGTGATATTTGTAATGTGGAACTATTTCTTTTTGCAGCAAAAACAACCGAGCCACCGAAAAACAAAAAAAAATGTATTTATCTACACTCATATCATAAGTTCTCTATAATGCGTTCAGAATCCGTAGACAATGACCAGCATTACTTGATACAATTTTACTATTATATGTTTTCTTATCTGTAGCTGTAATGAAAAGTTAAAATTACGATACAACTTTTGATAAAGTAATGTTGTTCAAATTTGGAACATCTTCCAAAACCAACAAAATTCAAACAGGGGGCCAATTCTAGTATCAATTGAACGTCAACTCGGTACATATTTGAAGTAAAGTGTCGTACGCCATTTTGATTTCGAATGACATTAGAATAGGGACTTAGTTAGTTTGTCTATGATTAAAAAAAAACATTCATATTCGTGACACAGGTTAGCTTTGCCGCCATATTTGTTCTGCCGCCTACTGAACGCATCTTAGAGTACTTATAATATGTGTGTAGATAAAGTAATGTATGTAACTGTACATAATTAGGCCTTAAAACACTCGTGTGATCTTATTATGAAACTCGCCTTCAGCTCGTTTCATAAAACCACACTCGTATTTTAAGGACCCTCTTTATGTATCAGTTACATAAAATACTATTACCTATCATCAGATGTATCATTTCAAAACTTCTCATCCTTGACCCCTTTATTTCACAAACTAGTAAAGATAAAAATCTCGAAAAAAAAAAACTAGTCGTAGTAGTAATTATACCCTAGGGTATAATCTACAAAAAATAGGAAACGATAACGATCTCGCCACGCAAAACCATTTCATCACAATAAGATATCATTTTGTCAATACAGGTATTTGTAGCTGTATTAACAATGAATGTTACCTTTATCACAAATTAAATAAGAGTTACGACGGTAAATGTAACAATCATTGTTAGTTTAAGTATACGAATGTTCATGACCATCAAAATCCTGCAGATTGATTGCGCCAATCATGAAGACAACCCTTCTTTGGTTGTTTGTTTATCGAGATTTAAATGTAATTTTGTATCTACGTTATTTTTCTCAAGCCACGACTTTCAGTATGGTATTCTGAAAATCCTTTCTTGACAAATAGACTTGCGATGCTCAACACAATAAAAGATGGATCCTTGTATGATGGATGGACTGACAGAATGACTTTGATTGATTAGTTCTTTTCAATTGAGGAAAAGTCGATTTTCATTTTAACAAGAAACTTATCATTTTTATTACTTTTTCATTTGTATCTCATAATAACTTTCTCATAAAGCTCTAATATACCTAGTGCAATATCTTTTAAGAAGACTTTCGGGTTTGTACTTCTTTCTCACTCGCTCTTATTCGCTTTTATGCGAGTCTTACCGCATTAACCCGAACCCGAAAACCATTTTAAGCCTTCTTGCATCTATAAAATCTAGTCAAGGGGTTTGATAAAGTCAATCGAAACTCGATGCACCTTTGATCCAATTGTAGGTATCATTTTTACAGACTGATAGAATATCTTGATGTGCGTGATTTCAAAATGGCACACTTTTCGCCGGCGTTCCGCAAGGCGGCGTGCTGTCTCCTGTTCATGTCTCTATTTTTAAAAATTCCATTTCCTACGCAATATCTTCTTTCTTCTTCACCTTTATGCCAATGACTCGCACATTATTCTCAGTTAGAGCTCGGTGTTCTCTCTTCGAATATTGCTTCAGCTTTTGTTGAAACGGAAAGAGCGAACACGTACCTAAAGGCTCCGTGCGTGATAAACCACGCGAAAGTGGCGTTTGTTGAAGTGTATGCAATTCGAAAAGTTTTACCACAGATTTAATATGGTTTTACAAGAAATATTGCAGTGCAGAGACAAACATTTAGATGCCTCATTACACCTTAAACTGATAACATCTCTCTTTTCTTCGTCAAGAATTAAATAGAGATATCATAACGTAAAAATAGGATAACGAACAAGACTCCGCGTAATAAACTTCAAAGGAATGCTGCAATGTCAAGTTACCCTCTTGACGTATCCTATCTTAATAAGAGCGTTAATTTATGCTTTAAGTTGAGCTTTTGTATTTGCTAATGTTAACCTCAGAGTTGAAGATGTTTCCAAGCACTCCAAATATACTTTAGTTTAATTAAAATCTTAATGAGCTTTCATATTAAATAACATTCGAATTAAATGCGAAAAAGAAATAATTTTAGTTACGACTTCGTCAGTATACGTCATTTGGTTTGTGACCAGCCCTTATTAGATATAATTATTACGCTTGTTTAGTGACGTGTTGTCTTATTAAGTATTGTTATAGCAAAGAAAATGACAGCAGCTACTTTAATCACGCATTAAATTTAATTGTCGTCTCTGAGTGCGGCAGTTATAGTTCCAGAATTACCCTACCGTCCCTTCTACCTAATTTTGCTCGAAATCCTTGAAAATTCGATCAAGAACGTTAAACAATTATATTGGTTATCAAAATAGTGCTCAGTCGATAAAAACAGGAATGACGGTGGTTGTTTAATTAGATGTTGCTACGATCATTAATATCATTATTCAAGAATCAAGATTATATGTAAAGAAACTAGCGACCCGCATTCGCGTCGGTTGATGTGAGTTTTCTGTAACATCAGGACATAAACCATATTTTATTATACATAAAAACCTACCTCTTGAATCACTCTATCTATTGATGAAATCCACATCAAAATCCGTTGCGTAGTTTCGTAAGATCTAAGCGTCAAGTCCATACCAACTGACTTGTCTTCTTTAGTAAACACTTTTATCACCTCAAAGTGCAACGTTATCCGCTAAAACGGCCGTTTTCTGGTGAATAAAGCAACAACAGACCACATTTTGCACATTATCTTCCTGATTTTACATCATGAAAACGATCGTGATTGCGAGTGCGTTATACAATACGCCCTAGGGTCAAAAACGATATGGTGCTAACCGTGTTGAATAGAGGTCCAGTAAGAAAAACGAACCATCATAGGGTGCCGCCATCTGTTAATAGCCATTAAAAAAAAACATACAGCCAAGAGCATGTCGGATGCTCAGTGTAGGGTTCCGACGCCGATACTACAAACACAACAACTATGTCGAAACACCGAGTACGAACGAATTTTCTATTAAAAGATATTTTGGTGCTGTCTTAGATGATTTTTAGTAAGTTACCTGAACACTTTAGTCAGCTGATTCTCAGGAACCAATCTAGTCTACTTACTCGTGTTAGTTTTCCTTTTAAGTTCGTAATACGTGCTTTCATTTAAGATATATCTCAGATCTAAATTACCTACCTACGTACCTAAGTAGTTTGCCAATACCCCTATTGGACGTAACTCCATCGAAAATTACACTTTTCGGGTTTAATACTTCTTAAACGGTCCCCCAAATCTAAAAATTGATAATAACATGTACATACATACATACATACATTAAATCACGCCTGTTTCCCAGAGGTGTAGGCAGAGACCACTTCTTTCCACCTTCTACGAAACAAATAACATGTACTATTTTATTAAAAGCTATCCATTGATACTTCAATCGATGTCATAATCATAATGCAAAAAATACATTACCTTTGCTTTACTTGTATGATATTTTACAATTTTGTTGGGATAAGTACAAATTTCACTGATGATTAGAGCGTTAACAGCTGTCAAAATGTATGAACTAACAGTCGATTAACATTGATTAAATTTAACATCGTTTGGTGAAATTGGTACTTGTATTAAGGCTTGCAATGTAAATGATTAATATCAAATGTATAAATTCTTATAAACTATTAGTGTACTTTAAAATGACGTATAAATTTATATTAATCAATAGAAGAATCAATCAATGCTAATGTATAGCTACCAAATCACAGCTTTGTAGTACCAAGAGTCTGAGTTAAACCGCGGGCAAACTGACATGGTGGAACTATAACATTTAACATTGCATTGAAAAGGGCTCTCAGATCTCTGCCGCGGCAAGCCGCTGCGCTGATTTTCAGAGTTACAAACTTAAAAACTAATTAAAAAAACGCCTTAAATATTCCTTGTTTACTAAGGAACCCTAAAAATAATGTCATGTGAACCGCGCTAGCTCCTTTTATTAAGTGAAAGAAGCTCGGGCTCAGACGAGCTCAAGCAAAGTGGTCGCCCGCGTCCTATTCATATAGGTACTATGAACTGAAGAAGCAACCAGGTCAAGTGCTGAGAGATCGTTATGTGCCGTCGTTTCTAAGTTCCAGAGTAGTACTTATACACAATTATATTATTTTCTGACTTCCCGCTCTTCAATTTGTGTGGGTTGTGGACCAGAAATAATTTAGTAATCATTACCTATAAAGGAAAAATAAAATCATTCTTTAATTTTTTATATTAAAAAATAACAACTTTCCTAGCATCCAAGGACAGATAAACTTAAGTTAAGTATGGATCGAGCTGGTGTATAGAATAATGATAGAGACGGATGGATCCATAGCCACTTGGTAGGCTAACAGAGGGCAAAGCCAAAGTCAAAGTCAAAGTCAAAGTTCTTTATTCTTCAATGTAGACATAATATAATGCACCTATGTATGAATGTCAAAAAGCATTACCACCGGTTCGAAAAATGAAACCTTTGCCCCGAGAAGAACAGGCGTAAGCCAGCTTGCAATAGAGTGCAGAAGTGTTTTTAGAAATCCTTTAACTTATTGATACTGTAAATAAAACCTTGTACACTTAAATACATAGAAAACGCCCTCACACAGGTTTTAGTACCTACTAGGAGGTCTCAAAAATATTGTAAACAACAACCAATTGTTAATAAAATAAATAATTATTATTTTTGAATAGATAACGTCTAAGACTCAGAAGCAAATACTCATGCTCATCACATAAATATTTGGCCATACTGGGAATCGAACCAGGGACCGCTAGCTTGGTCACTACCAACTAGGCTACCGCGTCGTCTTATAAACTTAACATACATAACATAAACTCACGCCTTCATTCCCAGAGTGGGGTAGGCAGAGCCACAGACTCACCAACAACTCCAAAAACTTGTTGATAATTCTGTGACCACATTTTGCACAACCAGGGGCGTATTGCATAAAAAATAATAGCTTATATTATAAGCGGAACTCTCTTTCCAACAGTATGTATTAAAAAGAGACTTCCACTTGTATTACAAGTTAGAAGCTTTTATGAAACGGGCCCCAGGCTAAGATGTTATCCAGTGTATTAGTGACAGGTTGCAAACCCATCGCCTAACAGCACTACACAGCCTTTAGTCCCTTAGTCGTCTCTTACGACATCCACGGGAAGACATGGAGTGGCAACATTCTAAACCCGGCAAAACACCACCTTATAAACTTAATAGTTTAAATTAGATCCATCGTGAGTAGGGTTAATCCGTCCGGATAGTCCGGACATGTCCGGACTTTTAGGCTCTAGTCCGGACTTTGTCCGGGTCTTTAATTGGTCCGGATTTTTTTTAATTGCATGGAATATGATTAATATGTTTAACTGGTATTTTAATAGTAGTGAGTTTGCGATCAGGGTAGTGATTCTTTCAAAGGCAAAGGTGAGCGAACGCAGGAGTGAATGTCCAAGCGGCGAGTTTAAGTAGGTAGTCCCGTCAAAGCGAACAAAACACATTTCAGCGCGTGTATTCAATTTGGCAGCATGGTTTCTCAAACGTATAAGGCTGCCTAATTGAGAATGCACTCGCTAAAATGTTTTGCTCGCTCTGACGGGACTACTTAAACTCGCCGCTTGGACATGTCATTCACTCCTGCATTTGCTCACCTTTGCTTGTGAGAGAATCACTACCCAGTGATACAAAGCTAGTCATCATTTCATAAATAACTTACTGATTTGCTTCACTGCACTTGCCATTTATATTTCTCATTTCATTAATTTTAATTAACACGTGTGCCATATTTATGCTTTTACTCATTACCAAGTGCCAAATGCACTTCGTTTCACCTGGTTACAGCAAGAATAATTAATTTAAGTAAATTACAGTCTGTGTTCATTTTAAAACACGGCGCTGCCGGCACTGTAATGACGACACGTCCAGTCTCTCTTTGTGCTGCCTTGTTCAATTAGCAGCAGCTGTGACTAGATTTTTAATTACATGGTAATAAACACCCACGTACGTTTTGTGGAAAAATTAAATTGTAGAAAATACATTGAAAAAAACGCTGGGATGCACAAGACGAAGCGACCTTTGCTTAATTCTTCTAAAGCTGAAATTCTACTAGTTGATGGAGATTTAAATTTACCTACGTATTACTTTTATCATTTGCTGTTTTCAGGGTTCCGTACCCAAAGGGTAAAAACGGGACCCTATTACTAAGACTCCACTGTCCGTCTGTCTGTCACCAGGCTGTATCTCATGAACAGTGACAGCTAGACAGTTGAAATGTTGACAGAATATGTATTTCTATTGCCGCTAAGTATAACAACAAATACTAAAAACATAATAAAATAAATATTGAAGGGGGGCTCCCATACAACAAACGTGATTTTTTTGCCGATTTTTGCTAATGGTGTATAGGTAGATAATGGTACGGAACCCTTCGTGCGCGAGTCCGACTCGCACTTGGCCGGTTTTTTTATTTAGTTATTCAGTCCAGTCCAGTTATATTATTTTATTCAAATACAAAGGTATTGGGTACATTATTAAACTTATCTTTAATGGTACGTACCTACTTCCAATTTGAGGGTTGAGTGTAAAGATTGACGATGATTTGCTTGGTATTTGCTGATCTGTATACTCAACAACAATAGAAACTGATGAAATAGGGCCATAAAATAGAATACTTTAACACTAAATTAAGTTAGATGTCACTGATTATTGTAGTTTAGCTTAAGTAAATTAACTTGTAATGTGTCGTAAGTATTTAAGTGACATGCCATTCAAACAGTTAAAGTCATTACTGAGTGTTTCGAATCTCAAAAACCAATTAAGTATTTTAAATAGCAATAGACAGTAATACCACCAAACTTTCATATGGAAGTGAATACGAATTATCGGGACTTCATCACCTCTCAAGACCACCTCGGAATACAAGTCAGACATTTAATGTCACAGTCGGCAACAAAGGCTTATCCCAAAACTATTTTTTGACAGAAACTAGGTATAAAAGTAACGCCATTCTGTAAAATATTTACTAACTATTATGAATATAAGTAGTTTTGGTGCCATTAACCAAAAATGTACGATATTTTCTGCCCACGGTAAAAATAAAATGTAATGTCCGGTAACGTTTCCTTACGATAGCTGCACGAAAACATATAATAGATACATCCGAGTACATAGCCAGGCGCCTGCCACACTTCCGCCGGACGCAATCCTATGAGTAAACAGATAGTTTATTGCAATGCTTTCAAGGCACGGAATAATGTGTTTGACCAATACATAGATAGCGTCGGCGTGTCGGCATTTCGATATGCACCCCTTGACGAATTTTCTCTCAAAATTTCGAATGCCCGAATATTCAATGGTTTAGGCCGTGTGTTCAGTCAGTCAGCTAGTCACAGAAGAGTTTTATACATATGTATAGAATAACAGTTATGTACTTATTTATGGCAACAAATATAATGAGCACCAAAATTAGTAAACGATCACCAAATTAGGTTAGGTTAGGTTAGTTTTTGGTGATCATTTACTATTTTCGTAAGTTAAAAGTGTTTTTTGGCGTTATATTACTATATCTTGTGATCTGTTAAACATAAGCCTTTGTTTATGTTCCATAATGAAGCTAATATGCTCGCCTGCTCGCAAGCACTCGCTCTAATCTCGGCACTTGTATAGTTGTCTAATATCTCTATTCGTATGACGTTAAGACTGATTCTTTATTCTACAGGTACTTGCGTACACACAGGTACCGAATAGTACATGGATAGGAAACCCTCGGTGCGCAAGACCGACTCTCACTTGATATAATTTTCCATGAATCTCCAATCTAAATCTCAATCTAAAGCAAATATAAGGATTTGATTTTGTTAATCGATAAAAACTTTTTCTTCTATCTATTTAAAAAGTTTAACATAAAAGCTCGATTACCGCCTAAGAGACTCAGGAGTTGAGTCGTTATTGCTGCGATATTTGCTTGACTGCTCTAAGGGGAAATGAAACCTTTAAGACCACCCATCTTATTAACATATTGAAACACTTATAAACGAAAGCGTGTAGGTATAAAAATGCCACAGGCACAACAACAGGATCTTCTGAGAGTGTGTACTGTAACTTCTAAACGTATTGTATTGATTTTTCTAAATTCAGCCTTTTTATTGTTCTTTCATTCTGGGTCTCTATTCTACTCGACAAAACCATATTGCTTTTGATATGTCATCGTATTGTTCTTAACTCGGCCGCCGTTACTGTCAAAGGATAGTAAGATCTGTTCCTCAAACTGCTTAATTCCGCGTACCAAACTTTCCACTCGCATTTTTCCCCACTTTAATTTTTCTCCGATCGCATTGTTTTCCATTTTGAATTTTTTCCATTAAGGATTTGCCCCACTCGCAAAATTTCCCATTGTAATTAAGTCGAAGTAGATCCAATTAGGTATATGTATAGGTTTAGGTTATGTTAGTTTTGCAGAAGGCCCGAAATAGGAGCGATAGCGGAGCTCCGTTAATTCAGTGAAATTGATTTTGAATTGAGAAAACGTGCAAGTGGGGAAAATCCAATTTGGAAAATATGCAATTGGTAAAAAAACAATAGAAGAAATGCGATTGGAGAAAAAATAAAATGGGGAAAAATGCGTATGGAAAGTTCGCTATGCGGAATTAGTCAGTTTAGGTAACCGATCTATGTTCTCCAAGTAGAATAGAGGCCCTGTGTTAGTGTCCAACTGCATGGCCAAAGCTTTTTAAATATAGCAATATTTTTACTCTGCTTCTTATTCTCAGTGTATACTCAGCCGCTGCTAAGCCTCTTTGCTGTATTTACATGTCGTCCTTAATGTTAAGATTCAAGCCAGGGTCTTCTCTCTCGTCTTCTGGATATGATTTGACCCCGTATCGTCCGGTGGTCTGTCTCGACTTTGGTTTCCAGCAGACGCCCTAGCCAAGATGCAAAAGCTACTAACGTTCCTCTTTTTTATCCCTCAAAATGTATGCGATGACAGTTGACCACGTGATTTATCGTAATGTACGAGAATGTCATCCTTATGTCATTCTATATATTTTGAGTGATAGAAAAGAAAAACGTTAGTAGCATTCGCATCTTGACTAGGGCGTCAGGTTAGGGTGTCCGTAGCGTTTAATGGCGCTAACAGTGCTCAATAATGCGTCAGGACTTACGTACATACGTTCAAGAGCCGTGATGACTTCCTGGGGGTCGGCGCTAGTCCAGATGAGGTCCTCCGCTAAAGTCCTCGCTCGACCCTGGATTGCTGTCAGCAACTAGAACATGTTTCCTGACATCATGAACGCTGTGTGAGTTACCAATCTCCGATAGGTAGTAGAAATAAAATAAGGAATGTCGGTGACTTTAATGCGTTGGCAATTGACCTCGGTCCTTATTCCTTACAATCATGGACGGTGAAGAAAAGTGTAAGCCGTGTTAGCTCAACAGAATTTCTGAGCATAGATTAAGCATATCTTTCAAAAAGCACTTAGTTAATCATTAATCAGATGGTAGCTAATTGCCCTCCATGTGAACGATTACTTCCTTGTCTTAAAAAAAAAGTAACTAACTCGATGAATATTTATCTTCAAATTTAGGAAGAAGTGGAAGGGCATTAAGTTTATAGTTTTTCGACGCTACTTGGTGGTTAGGTCACTCTTCTGTTGCATAGGGACTTGTTCGTCCTATGCTCTCGACGATCACGCGATCGCGTGCTCACGCAAGAGAGGAATAACGCCGGTCACGTTGACAGAGATTTGCTCAAATGCCTGCGTAGTGATTATCGACGTTTGGGGTTTTATAATACCTACTACTCAGTTTACGATGAGTTTTTTTAGCTATTCGAATAAAGCCATTTTTACATATAAACGTTGACCGTTTTATGCCGCCCCGAATCACCCCCAACGTTAAAACGCAACGCAGTAAGTATACAATAAGTAGACATATCCGACCAATGATAAAGAGATCATAAAAAACCAAGGATAATTTTATTATTTATTATTTATTTGTTTAATCTCACCCCGTGTGGTTGCCGGGTTAGAATAGTGCCACTCCATGTCTTCCCGTGGATGTCGTAAGAGGCGACTAAGGGAATATAGGCTTGTAGTACCTACTGTTAGGCGATGGGCTTGCAACCTGTCACTAATACGCTGGTAAACATCTTAGCCTATATGTGCAAAATGAGGTTACTGAATTATCAACAAGTCAAGTTGTAGGTAATTCTGTAGCTCTGCCTACTCCACTCTGGGATTACAGGCGTGAAGGTATGTATGTATTTATGTATTTAATCTTTATTGCACAAACGAATAATCCGTCGAGTAACCTTCTGGTGTATCAA
This sequence comes from Acleris cristana, assembly GCA_948252455.1. NCBI lineage: Eukaryota > Metazoa > Arthropoda > Insecta > Lepidoptera > Tortricidae > Acleris > Acleris cristana. The sequence continues at coordinate 3,620,111 of OX411781.1, read as the reverse complement.
TATAGTATGTATCTATCAGCCCAATGGAACCCTGACCTAACATGGAACAGTGTCACAGTGACATTATAAAACAATTTGTTTGATACTTCTTACGACTCGAATCATAACGTCACTGTGACACAGTCCTATGCTGGCTCATGGACCTCATGGTTCTATTGGGCTGATAGTAAATATGAGTGTAAAAAAGCATTCTAACACTGCATTTTTGCCATTGTTTTCGCCTTTCCGTAGACTAATGACTGGTTCAAGTTGTTTTCGAAATTCAGCATCATTAATTCTCACTTCGAATAAAGTAAACATTAATAGTTAGGCCTTACTTTTAATGATATCTGTCAATTCGCGTTTTTTAATTAAGATAAATAAAAGCCTAAATAAATTGTTTACGTCTATGATAGGTATCAAATACGTGCCTACCTATTCATAAACAAAATGACCGCGTGGTAACTAAATTTTTAAATTATTCATTAATCATTAGTCAGATTCGGAATCGGGCTTCCGAAAAACAGAAAATAAATCATGGTGCTAATTTAACTACGTCGGTATTTAACGACCCTCGTAGTATTATTATCAGTTTATTAAATCGTATATTTATTTGGTCACGTGGCCCAGTATTTGAATTTTCGATTTCGATCAGAAACAAGAATCGTAATCATTATTAATTTTAAAATGTACTTAAATCACGATATACCCCTAGGGCCTAGTCAAGATGCATAACGCTAGGTTATCGATTTTCGAAATATTGACTTAAGCTCGCGACAACCGCTTATATCAACCCTTACATTTCGATCGATAGAAAACAGGTTCTTCCGGTAACCTTCGAGGAGGGAAGATGGCCGATCGAGTAGTTGGTAGTGTCCCTGCCTACGAAGCTAGCGATCCTGAGTTCAAATCCCGGTAAGGGCAGATATTTGTCTAATGAGCGCGAATATTTGTTCGCGAGTCATGGATGTTTTCTATGTATTCAAGTATATATTTCTCTATATAAGTATTTATATCGTTGTCTAGTACCCATAGTACAAGCCTAGAGCTTACTTTGGGACTAACTCAATTGGTGTGTATTAATAGTCAAAGTTAAAATACCTACACCATCTTGTTCATGAACGAACCATAGCTAAAGTGTGCTTAAAATATGCTTTGTCTTTAAAGAAAAAACATACTTTAACTAAAACAGAGGGCTCATTGTCTAACACACTCGCAATCACGATCGTTTTCATTTTGAAAATCGAAGGCTTGTCTGCGTACAAAATGACAACAATTGCTCCACTTTGAAGCCAGTTGCGATTGCGAGTGCGTTAGACAATAAGCCCTCAGGTTACTATTAGTAGGTCTGTACACTTTAATAGCTACGAGTCTAAACCCTAACCCACTAGGCAACCGACACTCTCACTTACAGCGTATAACCATGCCCATAAAATTCCTGGAATAAACAAGAATAAACGAGATTATAGAAATAATGGCAGAAAAGGGCTTTTGCCCAACAGTGGCTTTTTAAAACAGTACATTTATAAGTACCGATATGAACACTTTTTGGGTTTTCTTTCAACATTTTAAGCACAGATTTAAAGCTTTTGGTATTAGAACCTGAGAACACGGCATTCATTAGCGGCCTGCACACGTAAAGTTCGGACCGCGGGAAACGCCACGCGCCGTTCCAATCTTCGTTCCGAACCGTACGTGTGAATGCAACTGTAATAGTAAAATAGTAAAAAATGTACGGTTCGGAACGAAGAGTGGAACGGCGCGGTTTCCCGCGGTCCGAAGTTTACGTGTAAAGGCCGCTATTGGTTTTCATTCAAATTGTTTTCAAAAGCATCTTTTCTATGAAGATGTCGAATTCGTAGTATTGTTTCGTGTACAACAGATTCCGATTTATTACTCAATATTATGTTACAGTCATAAAATAAATAAAAAATTAAGGGTCAACAAACATTATGATCATAAAAAAATAAATTAAGTCTCCATTCAGAATCGTCGTAATATAATGTATTAAACAACACAAATAACTTAATAATTTAGGTAAAATAAAATAAAATCATTCATAAACTCTTTCATGTTTATCAAATTCAATCTGTGTTGTATGAAAAATGGGCTCTTCCCTTTACCATAACATTTATACAGCAATGTTTTTGGTAATATCACCCTTTGCGTATTTAAGGAACATTTGCATATTGTGCCATATTTACGGACTTAAGCGTTTTATTTCATTTCGTAGTCATTTCGTTTGTGATTTCGTTTATCCTTCGCCAAACGACCGTGATGAAAAACCATATTGTTTATTCAGAGGGATTACTTAATATGCCGATGGATTACTGCTCAGTTCACTTCAAGCTTTCAGGACGGAATCACGCGCTCTGGGTCCCGTCGTTTTATAGTAAGTTAATATTGAAAAAAAAACGGCTTCTTGTTTTGTTGATATTGTATGAAGAACTAGACAAGTTGCAATCTAGGAAAGTAAAAGACAGTAGAAATCTGAAATAAATAGAAATACCTAGCCAATAAATAAATGCAAATATACACGTAGGTACACGTATATTATTACGTAATTAATAAATGGCAGCCAAATTTAGATGGCTACATTAAAAAAACGCCTTTTTTTAAATCCAGCGTCAAATAGAAAACGTTACGGTGACTGAAGGGTAGCGAATATTATTCTGTACGGCAATTTTGTTGTTTTAAAGGTTAGAGCCATGAAATGAAAGTTGTGTAGAAAGCAAAATGTTATGGACTTTTTTGGATAAATATACCCTTTGAAAGTGATGTTAACTATAATCTATACTTTTAAAAGAAGTTCTGACTCTACTCGCGGGTAGAAAGCTACTATTAAAAATTAATGACTAGGGAACCAAAACCAAATGGTTTAGAGAACCCAAGAAGATTACCAGGCTTTTTTTATATTATTCTACGAATATTACGTACTAGCCATCAAAAAACCATATTTCATTTTTTAAGCTAAATTTTAAACGATTGGTTCTTTCTTCTTTGTTATATAATTCTTCTTTGACGACGCGTTGGCCTAGTTGGTAGTGGCCTACGAAGCTAGCGGTCTTGCATTCAAATCCCGGTAAGGGCAGATATTTATGTGATGAGTGTGAATATGGATGTTTTCTATGTATTTAAGAATGTTTTTCTCTATTTAAGTACCCTAGAGCTTAATTTGGGACTAGGTCAATTGTTGTGACACTATCCCGTGACTTTTTTTTTACCTAAGCACTTTTTGGACCTTTTCTTATTTTCTGTTTCTTGGCAAGATTTAGACAAAATACAGCGATAAAAAAACTAATCAGTTACAAGATTGCTGTTTGTAGAAAGAAATAATGTAGCAATATAATAAAAATACTCTACAAAAACTCTATATTAAACTCCAAATGCAGCAAGAATGCAGATGTTGTATTTAGCAAGTAAAAAAGTAGCGCGAGCCGAACTCACACGTGACTGGTTTTATTTTTTTGGGTTTTGACTATAATCTTACTGACTTGCTTGTATGTTGTACCGTTTTTTACAATACAACAAAATGAAAATATTTTGATAATCTTTAAAGTTTCTTCGTTTAACTTTTACGGTTCGAAAGATACAGTTCTTTAAGGTTAGGACAAACAGACGGACGGACGGATGAAAAACGTAGGCTTAGTAATATAATAGCGGAACCCTACTTCAATACTCCCTTCGAGTACGGAACTCTAAAACTAAATGTTTCGTGGCTTGTTTCAAAAAATTAATTTCTATGTTGATGTCGTGTTATTACCGTGTAATATCGATAACCTAGTCGGCACCAGCGGTCCGGCGCGGGCTGAATTTTGAGAAGCGAGTGCTTGAAACGACAGGCGCGCTTGCAAGCGGAAGAAATAAAATTTAATCACAAGAGAAATAGCGTGACCCAGAACAATTTTTTTTTCTTTTCAATATTAATTTTCGAATAAATCTCAGTGAGACTAGACAAGTTGCTTAGCGCTAACGTAAACGATTTTCGAAAACGGACAAAATGTATGGAATTGTCGTAGGCGCTCGACGCGACCGTCTGACAGCTTACGTCAATCCTATACATTTTTGATAACGATAACGAACGCCAAATACATCTTGCCTAGGACCTCTGGAGCGTTTGATTCTCAAAAATCGACTGGCAGAAGTTGAAAGTAGATGTCATCTTCGCGTTCGCGTTTGGGCTCTTAAAAGAAATGCGAACCGAAGCTTAAATCGTGTTACTGTTTTTTTTTCATAGGTACCAATTTAGCTCCGGTTGATAACGTTTCTTACACGCGAAATCAAGACCGATATTCACGTTTTTTGAATATTTTTGTAGTTGTTATGAAAAACTAGTTTTCCATTTTTTTTTTCCAATAAGTTAATCTCTACAACAAATGAAACCTTCGTAAAAATCGGACAAGGTTTAACCCCTCGAGCGTCGGCAATTTTAAACTTTCACACATTCAGCATGGAACGTGCGGCAATGACACCGTTGCAACCGACGTCCGAGGGGTTAAGGGAATAGAAACGTTATCGAATTTTGTATGGTCATTTTTTATGCTTCACGACCCTCTCAAAAATCATGATTATTACAATGTAGAATACGCAACATGTACCGCACCCTGGTGCCGCTGCTCACGCTGGCAGCTGCAGTCTCCGGCGAGCTCAGTCTCTGCAAGCGCCACGTGTACCTCGCGCGCGCCGAGCAGGCCGACGAGCAGGGCAGGAAGTGCTGGGACCATGTCAGGGTGCCCACCTGTGGGGGGAGGTGCGATTCCAGAGAGGTAAGGGACGAGTTTTTGCAATTTTTCGATTAAGGAAATGTTTTAAATGGGTACCTATTATTTTATCGAAATGCCTTACAATGAACGTGTCATTACGCAGAATTTCATCGAAAGGCATTTGTCACAGCATGAGTGGTTTTTGTTTGGTTGCTTTCTATGAAATGATAATTATGATCAATGAAGCGAAATTGGATAAAATAATGGGTTACCTACCATTTTTGATACTAATATTTAAGTTAGATATCTCACTTCTTCGAATTGGGTCGAATAGATGAAAAATATTATTACTAGAAACCAGATTTATTACGTTAAACCAGTTTTTTTTTTGCTAGCCTTTATCGTCGTGTCCGTCCATTTGGGTATTTCATTATTGACACTTTGTATTTTTTTATGAATTCACTCAAATTCTTGGTCCTACTTATCTAAAAGACCAAAATTTTTATGAAATAAGTTGGTATTAAGGGGTTGCACACTTTTCAACTTTTGAAATCAATTACTTTTTAACTTTTTAAAACAAGGAGTTAAAGCCATTGACAACGTAAGAAAAAAAAAACTAACAAATAACTGCGTTTATTACAGCCTGTCAGTCCAACTGTTTGTCTTTGGTAGCCTAAGCCGAATTTATTATTATTGTAGGTCTCCGACTGGCAGTTCCCGTTCAAGAAGGCCCACCACCCCGTCTGCGTGCACGGCTCGCGCCGCGCCCTCGTCGTCAAGCTGCGGCACTGCGACGCTGGCGTCGCAGCGGACACCGATTTATTCCGCTATGTTGCTGCCGAAGATTGCCGCTGCATGGTATAATAAATTATTTTTCACTTCTCACCCTCTGACGGATAGGCGGATTAAATTGATGCATTTAATCCTTACGGTCTAAAGTGACACTTTACTCCCTAGAGCCTAAAGTACTTTTTTTTTAAATATTAGTCCCGTGTTGAACAATCTACTATTTTGCATCGATGTCACGTAAATATCTACTGCCTTACAATTTTTCAAGTTTTTTTTTCTTATACGAATTGTGACATATTTATAAGTAGGTACCTAGATAGTTATATTTTACTTTTCGTACTCGTATTAAAAAACCAAAATACCATTGTTACTCGTTAACCACGTAGTTTTGAAGTTTGAGCATGGTCGATTGTGATGGTGATAAATAGACTACATGAAAAAAACAATTTTTATACCCACATAGATACATACAAACTCTTACATAACATTACGTATAGTTTAAAAACATTGCAGTGCTATCATTCAACATACTAAAGCACTTACCCCATTTATAATGCAAAAAATCGTGATTTACCCGCTCTATTTACTGTAGAATTTTTGCCTTATTTCCAGACTTTGTCCTTTATTTCCAGACTTGTTCCTCGGAGCACACCAGCTGCGAGTGGCTGCCGCCGCACTCTTCGATCGTCGAGGGGATTGTCGATGAGATGGAAGACGGACAAATATAATTAACTCATTATGATACCTATGAAATCCCTTACGAAAGAAAGTAAACTGAGGTTGACATAGAATTCAATAAATTTTACTGGTACCTATCGATTTTACGTTATTTTCAGTTTTAAGGATCCGTACCTAAAGCTGCCATTGAGACCATATACTCAGCCGTAAGCCTATAGTCTGCCACAAAACTGCGGGTCCATATTGGCTCATATAATTATTTTTACCCATAACAGTCATAACGTATTATAAGTCAAAATCATCGCAACTCATAACGTATTTTTTCAGCAACTGTTACTTTTTCAGGATTTTTATAAATTAATCCTTACCTAACCTAGTCTTATCTACACATTGAATATTTCAGAACTTCTGAAAAGTTTACGGTTCCAGCGGTATAAAAATTATATTTTCGGAGGAGCTGCAATTTTATATGAACTTACTGCATTATTTTAACGGTATTCAAACAGATCAAAATGTATTCAGAATACTTACCTACTTGTCACTCTGACTCATGACATAATATACAAGAAACCGTGAAAAAGAAATGCATTTTACCAAGTTTTTAGTAGCTCATTTTTTTTCTGTCCGTGTTTTTAAAGAACCGAGAATAAACAACTGTTCGGTACAAGTGGTATGTACTTATGTATGTTAAACTTTAGTGTTCAAAAGAAAGACAAAAACAAAATGTACCGCGACCCATCAACTTCATTTCTTCCTTCTATATTCAAAATTCAAAATTCAAATTCAATTTATTTGCTTGAGAAGCGGTTACAATGGTTGTTCAAAGTAATGATACAATTTGATCAGCGCTCTCACCAGCGACACTGGCATGCAAATTTGATGTGATTAAAACTAATAATTAATGGACCCTACTCCCTTGCTGATACCCTTATAAAGTATATTCAGGTTACTAATATAAAACTCTAGCTTCCTTACAATATTCCCACTTTCCCAGCTTCTTAATAGCTTTCAGCTGGCTATTGCTATCACGCTTGCACTCGGAACTGACAGTATATTTGTCACTCGTGTGTCATAGAAAAACGAAGATTGCCGAAAGCTATTAAGAAAATGGTACCGCGCGATAGCTCTTGGAAGGTGCTTCGGGTTTGTACTTGTCTCTTACTCGCTGCTATACGCTCTTATTAAGAGCGAGTGATAGAGAAGTACAAACCCGAAGTTCCTTCTGAGTGCTTACAGATTGTAGCACTGTACGTTACATTTGTTATACTTAATTAAATTATATTCTACCCCTTATCCTCTATGTTGGTATACATAACCTTCTGTCATCCACTTCCCCGCTATTCGTTACCTGTCAGTGGGCTTAGCATGCAAGAACACTAGAATACGTCAAACACTAGTTAGTGTCAAATATGTCTATTCCATATTTTAACTAAACGTTTAAGGTTTTAAATAAAAGTGTATTTTGTGTGACTTGAGTCGTTTTATTACTAAGCATCTTAAAGTGTGACGTTAATGTCATATTTTCATAATAATATGAATGACATAAAATATGACACTAGATAACGCGTAGCATACTAAGCCCACGGATGTCCTGTGATTGTCTGTATCGTCCATAACATCTTGTTATTTCGTCAAAAAATCATAATTTATTCCAACACTGAACATACTCGTCACGTGCGTTATGTCCACAACTTGACATTGGCATAATACACATTACCAAAAAAACAAAGAGTGAAAGCCATAAAAAACCTTGAGGTTAAAAACCCAGCCGGAAAAAAACTAGTACAAAGGCGAATTTATCCCTTACATGGTAAAATTGAACTAACTTCCAGCGGGCCTATTATGGTCGTGTTTATCGTGTGGACAAACAATCTATCACTTTCTGACCAGTATGTCAGTGCGAGAGTGACGGATGCTTTATCCACCGCGATAAAGGCGACCATAATACGGGCCCAGGGCGCCTATGCGTTTATCGCGTGACTAAATATGGATAAAACATCTATCACTTTTTGACACGTATCGTACGTACGAGAGTGACGCATGCTTTATCCACATTTTGTCACGCGGTAAATGCAACCATACAAGGCCCGCAGGATTAGATAGCGTGGGCTTCATAGATTTTGGCCGGCAGGCTGCTGGATCGGATATAGGACTGCATATTAGTCTGAGTCTAGACCTAGGAACATACTTTTAGGTCTTGCATTATTTATGCATTTTATATTAAAGCTGTTCTTTGACGCAGTTTAAGATTAGGTAACAATTAAATGCATAATTAATTAATGAGTATGAACTAAGGTAAATGATTCGTGATTTTTGACGACGCGCTGGCCTAGATGGTAGTGACCCTGCCTACGAAGCTTGCGGTCCTGGGTTCAAATCCCGGTAACGGCAGATATTTGTGTGATGAGCTCGAATATTTGTTCCTGTGTCATGGATGTTTTCTATTTAATTTAAGTATTTATTTCTCTGCATAAGTATTTATATCGTTGTCTAGTACCCATAGTACAAGCCTAGAGCTTAGTTTGGGAATAGGTCAATTGGTGTGACATTGTCCGCTGATATTTGATTTGATTTGATTCTGATGTTGTCATTTTTCAAACGTAAATGATCCATTGTACGCACTAGTTTTCGACCTACTTTTGCATATGATTTAAGAATTCATGAATATAATACAGGCATAAAGTTCGAAAAACCGGTCCCATAATCCCCGAGAACTTTATATATGAGTATGACCGTCTCCCGTAGTCATATATCAAGAAAACTTGGGGCCAGGTAAAGTTAGACGTCACAAATTACTCTTCCGCGGCACATACCGATCGTTACTTTGCTGGCGACTTTTTTTGTATTTCGCACGCAACCGCATAACTTTTGGTTTACGAATTCATTTTGTTGGCTTAAATAATTCAAGGAAAGTAGATTAGGTATATAACGGAGAAATTACTAGGACCTATAAGCTTATCTAGACGCTAGTGTGTTAAAGTCGAGAATGGAAAATGGAAAGGGCGAAATAACTGCTATATAACAGTTTAAAAATACAACTTTTTAAAGTTAGGACAGACTGACAGGCGGACGGACGGATGGAAGGACAGCCTAGGCTTAGTAATAGAGTCCCGTTGGACGCCCTTTGGGTAAGGAACCCTAAAAACACTAATTGGTTAACCTAGGTACCTATAGTTTGCCTAAAATATGGTCTACCACTACGGTTGAAGTTCATTTGCACGCCATGATACAACAAGTTCGATTTTCACTTGCAATAATATTATTACAGTGACAAGTGTCAACCTTAGCTATAATTAGATCACACAGAAACTTTTGTCAAAACTGGTAGACCACTTTCTTGGCCAAACGTACCTAGTGCGTTTTTGCTACATCGTTTTATTTAATTCTAAAACATTTACCTAAACCAAATTACGAAGGTCTAATACAAAAAGAAGCTTAAGCGTAAATTTATTTGCCTTACTCGTCATAACGATGAGTTTAACTGCTTTTTTACTGCACCCCGCCTTTTCTCTGTTTCCCTTTTACATCGTAAAAATAAAAATGTCTTTCCGCGACAGTCATTATTGTAAAAACTGAGATGGCAGAAACAAGCCCGAATGATTTGTATCCGCTTGAAAAAACAAGGAGAAACAATAATAAAATATGAAAAACGTCCTCAAATTGCATTGTTTTGACAAAGTTTAGTAAACATGGATATAATTGAAAAAACAATAAAACAATTAACCATTACTTCAAGAACACCAAAAAATCGACAACAAAATGCCGCCAATGCCAGTGCTCACCCACAAATGCATATCAGACACATTTGCCGATAAACAACCGACCAGCGCAACGGGACCGCAGTGAAAACTTGTGTGCGTGATCCCCCTATTGTTTGCACAGAAAATTGAGTATTAGCGGGGTTCAGGATACAGTGGGAATGGGTCGATCTGGGATTACTCTTCCGAAGGGGGGCGCCTAGACGGCGCCGGCAGTGCTGCGTAAGCCGAATCATAAAACCACTGCATCTGACTCATTTTTAGGGTTCCGTAGTGAAACTAGGATCCCATGTAGCTCCACCACGGTCGTATTCATGTTCCTCTATTCATCTCAATCGGTATATCACAGTTTTTTAATTTAATAACCCAATAAACTTTAGAGTTTTGGACTACCGCAAAAAAAACATACCTAGGTAAACTATTAAACAATGCTCCATAAATAATAACAAATAGTTTGCAGCCTGAAACTAACTGAAAATTGCTGTAATTGCCCTCGTGTTAACAAAATTCGAAATTATTTCCACCACAAGCAATACACCATAATAGGGTAATGGACCAGTAATGAACATGCAAGGACTGAAATGGACACTTTGAAAATGTTACAGATGATATTATTCTTTTTTTTTTGAGAGAATCAAATCGGGATAGACCAAAAAAAATAACTCACGGTTTTTACTTTCTAATTCGAAAGAATAGGTAATTTTAAGAGACCAATTTCATTAATTTGTATTTGGCCCAATAGTTTTGTTTTAATATCTTTGTTTATTTAGCAGACATTTTATGGACGACATGATTATTTTAAATTTGGGTTGGCATTTTCTAATAAATTACAAAAATTAAATGATATAGGTACCTATGTAATCATAAAAAGTGATTGTAAATTGTGTATTAAAACATACTATTTCAAGCGGTTTTCGTCTTACCCGTAAGATACTCCTACTAGGAGAAAGGAGAAAGTCAAACAAAGGTTGAATATACTTTTGTCGAATACCCGAAATAGATAAATTTTTCAAAAACTTAATAATGCAGAACGGCTTTAAAACCCCATTATTCCTCGAAATGGTTTTCGAATTAGGGTAATTGTAAAAATATGAAAAATCCCAATTTATAATCTTATGATGTTTGAATTATGAGTTAAGTAAGTGTTCATTATTGGTGCCATCAGCTAAAAGTATCCATCATTGGTGTCGTCACCCTACCTACTTAATTAAAGTACCTATTTATTAATTAAAATCGTATACATTATTAAAACAGTTATTCAAATTATGCGCATTTCCGAAATATTTCCCATTTCTAGCAAAGTTAATCTTGATATTAAATTCCAACAATTTTCCACGTTAATTAAGGTTAAAAAAATATCATAGAAATAGCCGCTCGACGAAGCCGCTGCTACCCTCCTGCAAAGCCGTGGTCGGTAGGAATGGCGCGACATTTTTAATTAAGTAATAGTTATTAATTAAAATGAAACTTTAAAGTATCTTTAGACATCAGAATTACCTAGCTCGTGACCTCGTCCACGTAGAACTGGTTCGTAATTATTGTCTCCCTTCCTTTAGAGGTTGAATTTAAAGTTAGACCCTCGGTATTTATGTTAGTAACAACGATGGCACACGTCCGTTGCCGATGCGTGGCATCGTCGCAACGACGCTGAGATTTCAATATAGAGCGACACACATATTTCAACGCATCTCGTGTGAATTCGTGTGGCATGTCGTTCTAAACGCAGCGACGACAAGTGCATCTTATTTCCTCGCCAACAAAAATTAAACACTATAGTGCAATTAATGAATCAATCTAACTAGGATTATCCTTGCAACTCCTACAAACACGTATTAAACGCGTCACACACGGAGCTATAATATGCCAAAATATACCTCAATATTTAAGAAATGCATCTTACGATATACTCGTATTTTCCGTGTTATGTAGTCGACAGTCGTCCTAAACCACACCCACACACGATCATATAATGTTTATTTATTTATTTATTTTAAATCCTTTAGATACAAAATAGTGTACAAAAAGCGAACTTAATGCTACAAGCATTCTCTATCAGTCAACCTTAAAAAACAGAAACCAAAAACTAGATAGGTGCAATAAAATGACAATGCTTTCCCTTTAACTAATTCTGAAAAAAGTGAAATATTAATACATTCTATAGCTCGGTATGTTACGATATATTTTCGTATATTTCGGTCAAATAGACCATGTTCCTTTTCACATAACTTCGAAACTGGTATATCTCTGTTTCTCTCACATTCCATTACCATTATAGGTATTAGACAGAGAGCGTACGCCCGCTCGGCTTGCGCTCGCGTCATCTGTATGGATTCAATTGATCGTCTCAATGCACCTGATAAGACAACACGTATATCAAATACTGCATCAGAATCGTCCTCTGAAGCACTATCAATCAAATCAAATCTCACTTACCTATGAAGTTACTGAACTCGTGTGGCTTAGCTATCCACCTATACTACTAATATTGTAAATGCGCCGCGCGCGCTCGCGAATGTTATTATTACTCCTTCACGCTTCAACGGCTGGACGGATTTGGATGAAATATGAAATATGTAGCTTACCCATAGGCTACTTTTCATCCCGGAAAATTTTAAAGTTCTCGAGGGAATAACGATAATGAAATCTACGCGAAGTCGCGGGCAGAAGTTATTATAATGTATATTTTGGTATCTTACGTTTCATTAATATAATATATTATTCACGTAGCTCCGTGTGTGACGCGCTTTACACTTATTTCTTTGACTTTTTAGACGACGCTCAGGAAAATGATTATGATTAATCACCGCTTATTTATGCCTCGCTTGCGAGTTTCGTAAGTGTTTAAAACACGTTAAAAATTACCAATACGGCTGTCCCAGTCTATCATCCTACACCGACCGAATTACTTTTGCGAAGGATTTGTTCTAAAATCAACGCATTCATAATGCTATTGAACTAAAATTTAGAGTGGGCCTCAATCGAGATTTGTTGAATGTGTTTTAGTGTGTTTAATTTTAAATCAATAACGTACTCATGTGAAAAAGCGTCTTACGTTCAAGAAACAACGAAGTGTACGCGTAACGGGGTATTAGCGACTTCAGCCGCGAAATCCTCTTAACACTTCGCGGGCCACTGTTCGTGCGAATTGAAATTTGAAAATTACAATCAGTGACTCGATTCGTCTTCCGCGTTTTGTACAAGAAATTCAGTCCAACCAAGCAGTTTTCACGGTATTATGAATATTTCGTTCTCACCGATATTTCTAAGGATTTTTCTGTTACGCCCGCACGCTTAAAAAATCATTCAGTGACCAAAACTGACGCGCATGTTTTATTTTTGTGCGGTTTTGTGTATTATTGTGTGCGGATCTGGCCCGCGTGCAAGCGCAAATCCCGTGATATGAAAATGACTTTTGTCATTTATGCATTTCGACCGTCGATACGAGTAAAATCGTAACTACAAAACAGAGGTTTTCAGGAGAGCGAAAAAACGTATTTTGCAACTTCAAACCGCGATATTTTACTTATTAGTTTATGTTTCCGTACAAATGTACATATCATATTTCTCAGAATTTGGTGCTCTTTAATTCTAAATTTTTATTTTATTTCTAAACTGTTTATTTTAAATTTTAGATCGAGTTACGATCACGTTTTTTGCGTTATCGACTATCGAATATTATTGTATATTACAATACCATCTTACAGCTCTAAGTTTTGCCATTATTTGTTAGGCCAATATCATTGTATCTAAAGAAACCATGTTACTTGCAACAGATTCGCGGCTACTTTATTGTATTTTATGACTTAAAATATAGTAACTCCGGTTAGAAAATATAAAAAATATATATTTATACAGTGGATTGTATTCGTTTCAAGTAGATAATTGGCAATTATCTTTATCGTTCATTTAAAAAATATTTTTACTGAATATTGAAAGAATAAAAAATAGATTACAAAATAGTTTTTTTTTATACTTTAACATAATAAATAATAATTAAAAAACAATAAAAGTACTTTAACACCATAATTTGGTAATTACCACCCTCAATAAATAGGTACTTAAGTACTTAGGTACTTCAGGACTTATCTGGTTGCCAGCTAAATAGTAATTAATAAATTAACATCAACACTTGCTTTGTCTTAATCAAGTTATTTAGTAACAAATGGGTAACAAAACAAACTTTCACTTTGGCACTATTAAGTGCTAATATTTAGTATTTTGACTACTTTAATTAACTATTTTAATAACCTTTCTTCTTCAAAGAGATCACTATGATAAAATAATAGACCAAGTACGTATAACTTTATGACAGTTCAATTAAGTATGTTATGTGTTCATCGATGATCAATATCAATATATAATACTTAATAAAGTAGTTATGTTTTTATTTCCAATTGACAGTAACTATATAATTAAATATTACGTAACTACATTACATATGGGAGGATGAGTTTAATAGCGAATCTTAATCTTCAAAAGTATTTTGTTCAGTTTCATTTGAGTGAGGCAAGTTTCTGTAAAAGTCTCTATAGTGTTCAGGTATCGCTCTACTGACACGGAGAAAACTTAACTCCTAATATTTTATTTTATTAATAAAAATGTTTAAAGACAATGAAGCGACTCCAAACAAAAACATTAATTCAAAGCGTCCTAAGTCAGACTAAAGTAGGCTTTTTGGTTAAAATATTCTAGGACGCCGACTTCAGTTTGTTTAACCCAAGATGTTCTGAACAAATGACTCCGTTTAAAGTCGGTTCCTTCTTTTCTTAATTATTTTAATACCTATTTAATTATATTATTTAATACCCTACCTAACTAATATTTTGTCAAAAAACAAGCACAAGTTTAAAGTGTTCCGCAATTAACGCAGCGTGAAAGTCACAGTGCGTTGTATTTAATAACATTACTATCTTAGAAGTATGAGACTTATTTTTTCAAAAGAATTTTGCAAATCGGTGAAGTAGCTTTTTATCAATCCTTTGAAATATTTCAAATCACGCTCAAACAAACGCTAAGTACGTATCTATACAACACCATACACATCGGGGCCATTTTTAAAAAAAAAAGTCGTTTAGTAATAGTAACGAAATACCGGTCGGAAATATTTTTTTAATTGTTTCTCTTAACGTACTCTAGTGACTTTTTACCTAACTAAAGAAAGTAGTTATTCACTAACAAAACCAGAATACTTAATATTCGAAAAAAAAACGTTAGTATTACTTAGTAGGCGATTTACACTGAATAAAAGTAGATGGTTGTTTGGTCGAATTAACCTTTAAATTAATTAAAAATGTTTATAATACAATCGCAATAGGTAAATAGTTTTTTTCTTACGGGTACTTTTACCACTCTTCATTCATAACTAGATTCAGTGGAACTTTTCCATGTTAATTGAAGTAATAAACACTCACTCAAAAAAAATAAAAATATTTCCCATACACATAAACAGACAGGCTCCTACATCCACGTCACACGGTGCATGTAAAAACCGCCTTCAAAATTATTCTTTCGAGGCAAAAAATGCAAATGGAAGGAACGGGCCAGTAAAATCATAGTAAATCAATTTAGGCGCAAAACCGAAACACCCATAGCGCGAGCTCTTAAAGTAGAGTAACATTTTAACCACATTTACGTGCTCTGTACTTGCTAAAACGTTGGCACATTAAAATCGTAACTATTTATGCGATGATACTGGCCTGTGATCGTGACAATTGGAAGCGATTTCGAGTAAAAAAATATTCTTAAGTCTAGTTACAATGATTTTCTCTTAATGTAATAGTGGATTACTATTGATGAACCTCGACATACGATGTTATGAAATTGGGTATTTTTTTCATTTCTCAATGTATCAAAAATGTAAAAATACAGTTTTGTAGATCTTTTTTCACTTAACTCTCCCTGTAAAAGTCAAAAAAACACTTAAATTTAGTTACGATTTTACTCGTATCGACGGTCGATTTGAGGCCTTCGTCTGAATGCAACTTTTTACTGTGAGAACACTAAAAAAAATGAGAGCCAACAAAGAGAGATTTTCTCGTAGTTGACAAAAAAATAATACAATAGTTAAGATATTAGTTATATCAACATTATCAACCAAAGCTGACAGTAACAACAGTATTATTTTTAGTGATTCAACTAACATTTTAGTTGATGTATCTAACCTCTTAGTTTATGTATCTAACGTCTTGTCAGGCTCATATGGAATCAAGACGTTTATGCACAACAATGACAATCTTGTTACAAGCGACCAATTATTTTTTTCAGTGAATACCATTTTTAAAAGGGAATGATATTAACTATTTGACGTAAAATCATCCCCTAAGACATTCCGCCTTCCCCTTGCAAGTGCTCGCGCTCCATGTCGCATTGCAGGAGGGGCCTGTGTGGTGTATGGTGCAATCTACGAGCCGCGAGGAAAACATGAAACGGGTGCTTACTGTAGTATAATAACAACTTTATTATGCTTAATTAGGGGAGCGAGCCAGCAAGTCGCCTGATGGAAAAACATCACCGCCGCCTATGAGCACCCATGCTGGTGTGACTAGACGAGGAAACTTAAACCAGAACTTGCTGTGAAAAGATTTGTGATCAAAATAGCTCACATTCATTCAAATTGTATAATGACCAACTTCGCTAAGTAATGCGGTCTAAGGGCCGTATTAATAAACTCATCTTGTTCGAGATATAAGTCACAAGACACGTCAAAAATGACAACTTTGTATGGGTTGACGTTTAGTTTGACGTCTCTCGAGATGGACATCTCAGTCAAGACGAATTTATTAATATGGCCATAAGGGTATGTATAATTCGGTCGTAAGTGAGATACCTATCTCAAGATTTCCTGCCTTCTTTGCGTTCCACATCAACAACATTACTGACTCTAAGAAGCTCTGGAGAAACTTAAAACGCACAGTTATTCCAGACTCCCAGACGCAGACTGACCTACCGACTCACTTTGACGACCCTGATTTAATGAATCGCCATTTCCTTAACACACCTGGAAAATCGACTGTTACTATATCTGACCTGACTTTTTACGAATTCGATAGGCACGGTGACAAAACTTTTACTCTTTTACCTACGACTATTGAAACTGTTGCGAAGATTGTGACCAAAATTAAAACTACCGCGAAAGGACTCGACTCGATTACTATCGACACGCTACTTATGACTCTTCCGAGGACCTTAGACGTACTGACGTACATTATCAACAAAAGTATTGAGACTATGACTTTCCCAACAGACTGGAAAATCGCTCAAGTGACCCCGTTACCCAAAAAACCAAATCCTCTAGACCTATCCGACCTCCGTCCTATAAGTATCCTTCCTTGTACGTCGAAGATTATAGAAAGGGTAGTTTGCGATCAGCTGTCTGAATACCTGGAGAAAAATGGTATCCTACCTGAACTACAGTCGGGTTT
The DNA here is from genome assembly GCA_948252455.1 of Acleris cristana. Taxonomy (NCBI): domain Eukaryota; kingdom Metazoa; phylum Arthropoda; class Insecta; order Lepidoptera; family Tortricidae; genus Acleris; species Acleris cristana. Next base: position 3,602,783 of record OX411781.1, on the reverse strand, counting down.
TCGCAAGGGTCGATCGACAGTTACTGCACTACTCGATGTAGTCGATAACATTTTACAGGCTCGGGATGCTGGTAAAAGTACCATACTGGTACTTTTAGATTTCTCTAGGGCCTTTGACTGCATTAGCATACCCTTGCTATTATCTAAGATGTCCTATTACGGATTTGATGTAACAGCGATAAAAGGGTTTAACAGTTATCTGACCGACCGTGCACAGGCAGTTGCGTTGCGTAGGATGGATGGCGGAGCTCTGCGATCCTCTCTTTGTCCCGTGACAAGGGGAGTACCGCAGGGTTCGATCCTGGGGCCTCTGCTCTTTGTTCTGTATAGTGCTGATATTATCAGCAGTATAGAGAACAGTAGGTACCATCTTTATGCGGACGATTTACAACTTTACTTCTCCAGTGCACCGTCGGACACTTCCACCGCAGTAGAAGCTATCAACGCGGACCTCCATCGTATTTCCTCTTGGTCGGAAAAGAACTGTTTGGTCCATAATCCTAACAAGTCGAAATATGTGGTTTTTGGGTCAAAACTTCAAATCCGTAATACTCTTGATGCTCTGACTGCCGGGGATGTTGCCGTCATGGGTAAACCGATAGAAAGGGTGGTAGAAGCAAATAACCTTGGCCTACTAATGGACAGCGAGTTACGCTTCGAGAGTCACATACTTAAAGTAGTGAGCAATTGTTTCTATCGCCTTAAAGTTCTATATAATATGCGTGATTACCTAAGTGTCGATTTGCGTGTTGACCTTTGTGAATCGCTCATACTGTCTAGATTAAACTATTGTGATGTTGTCTATGATGGCTGCATATTTGGTCGTTCAAAGAGGTTGATACAACGAGTGCAAAACGCATGCGCTCGTTTTTGTTTCCGCGTCCCTCCCCGCTCCCACATCACTCCGTATTTGAACGCCGCTAACCTGTTGAACATGCCTGCACGCAGGCGCCTCCACCTCGCCTCCCTGCTGTTCGGTGTGATAAGGCGCGAAACCCCGCCATACCTTTTTGAAAAAATTAAATGGTCAAAAAGTGCACGAAGGTTCAAAGCAGTCGCTATCGTGCCGGTGCACCGCACTGCGGCATTCAGAGGAAGTTTCAAGTTTGCGGCGTCCAAGTGCTGGAACGATATCCCTCCCCCTATCCAAGGGGCGTCTAGCAGGTACACCTTCAAGCGCAAGCTTAAGGATTATTTGTTGACGCTCCAAAAATCCTAATCCTCATCCAGCACTTACACACTTCGTAATATGCCAACCTGCTGGTTTTAAAATTACCTTTTATTCATATTTTTCTTTGATATTTTTATTAAGGCTGTATATCAGTATTTTATGTATAAACTTTATTATTTTTAACTTCTGTCACTAAATTATATAGGTAGTTTACACGTATATTATTATGTTTAAGCGTATATTGCATATAGTATAGTATAGTATTTTTGCACAGCGCTCCGTGAGTCACTAAGGCGGTACTGGCTGAAAATCAGCGCTGTAGGTGTCTGACACCTCAGCATAATGCTGAGCCAGTGTCCGTTTCACTACCGCGAGGACACACACTCCGTGCTGTATGTTACATTGTTTTTTTTTTATTATTATTTGTGTGTTTTCTGTGTAGTGAATAAATGTATTTCTTCTTCTTCTTCTTCTTCTTAAGATACTCGCACGTCTTAACAAAGTTACCTATCGATGTTTCAAACAACTTTTGTCTGATGTTTCGTTTGTCTAAAATTATAATTTGTTCGAAAATATTTTTTCTCTGAAACTGTTAACTTTTCAAAATGTTTAAACAGATATACCTACACATAGATTAGGTAGGTTAGGTTGTTATCTTACAGATGGGCCATTTCGGATACACTTCGACCCTTTAGGATATTTAGTGCAATTAACCTCTTACACACTCAGCTGTTCGAATGTGCAGGTTTCCTCACGATGCTTTTCCTTCACCGAAGGTAGGTTGCGTTACTTTTATATCAACCAGCAGGAAGGTTAAACGGTTTCAAAGAAAAAGTATTTTCGGACAAACTAAACAGCGGACAAAAGTTTTTCGAACTTAAGATAGGTAACCCTTGACAATGCCCCCCTTCTACTTCAAGTGGAACGGGCCCCGTATGGAATCCGTTTAGTTTACAACGGTGACTTCAAGTGTTTCCACCGCGAGCCAAGCCTCTTGAAATCATCGTTGTAAACTAAACGAAGTCCATACGGGACTCGCTCCGTTCGCAGTGGAAGGCATAAGGGGTTGAAACTACTCGTGCATAATGAAAGATACCGGCTATGCAGGTAAACTAATGTATTAGCTCTAGCTTGTCTACGTAACAAATTGCTAGAAACTCTAGCGCCTGTCGCTTACGTTCGCTGATAATAGGGGAAGCAGTAAGCTGCCTTATAAATTGCTTTTGGTAATTTAATACATCGCGCCGACAAAACTCAGGGGTTTACCGCGTACAAAATATTTTACGTGCGGTATTGAAACTTAAGCCCTTAGTTGCTTCGACTAAAAGTATCAGCTGAAAGTATTTCGTCGTATTTTTGTGGATATTTTACTCAAGTGATATGAGAATTCAAATTAAATTTTCCTGTTATATTTTAGTTATCTATCACAATGTCTTTTCGTTCCTAATTTCCTTTGCCCGAAGCATATCCGAAGAAATATTGTTTTTGTATGAAACTGTAACTGTCGGGTTGGCATAAAACAAACTTAATATTACCTATAGTCCTAATTGTCCTATTGGCATATCTCTTTAATTAAACATTTGGAAAAGTTCAAGGGTTCAACCACATGAAACAATTTTGAACGAGAATAGGACTTGTAATTGGGTACCTAGGTACCCAATATTTTTATGTTGTTTTGTTATCTATATAATATAAAAATGAACCCCTATTTCTTCTGGTCACGCTATAACTTGAGAACGGCTCTACCGATTTCATTCATCTTTTTTTTCATGTTTCCTAATACTTCGTAGAAGGTTCTTACATTAAATAAAATAAAAGTTTAAAAAAACAAAAAAACCGCCTTCAAAAAGCAAAAAATAACTTCATTTAAAATGGTCGGTAATAGGTCAGTCCAACTGAAGTCTGCTTTTGGTTAAAATATTGTAGGACGCCGACTTCAGTTGGACTGACCTATTACCGACCATTTTAAATGAAGTTATTTTTTGCTTTTTGAAGGCGGTTTTTTTGTTTTTTTAAACTTTTATTTTATTTTATACTTTTTAGTGATCATAATTATACTGTTATGTTATGTAGTCCCACTTTAATTAATAAGAATTAATAAGAAACTATAGAACATTGAAATTCAATCTCGCCGCAAGCAACGCCGTGGGAAAGTCATAGTCATATATTTAAACGTACATATGCTTCGTCATAGTCGCTCAACTATCTTAATCGAAATATCTTGTCGCCACCTTTGAAATATATACCGTTTAGGAGTTCCGGTGGCCATCTGTGGTTTTCATCATCAGTTCCACTTTACCAAATAGTGCTTTCCAAGAGCAAATACACGAGTTACAATGAAAAATACCAAAATCGCTATAGGTATGCCTATAAATTTTGAAGAGTTCCGTCGATTCCTCATGGACTCCATCATCAAATCTTCATTTTGAAAAAAATGGGACCATATTGGAAGCACCAGCTTTCAAATAAAAAAAGAATCATCAAAATCGGTTCACCCAGTCGAAAGTTCTGAGGTAACAAACATAAAAAAAAAAAAAAAACACAGTCGAATTGAGAACCTCCTCCTTTTTTTGAAGTCGGTTAAAAAAATAAGAAAACAGCGCAGAATAAAATAACCACTGGGAATGTCGGAAATTTGCAGCGGGGTGAAGCCGCTGGCGGGCCGCTAGTATATGATATATTTTGTGCACCATAGTAAAATAGTTTTATATTTAAGTAACTTAGTAGTTGCACTCGTAGTCGAAAGATTTATGATGATAGAAAATTCGAAAATCTTTAAATGTGTGTGTGAGTCAATGTGATGTGTGCGTGTTACAAGAAGTTTCGTCGATTCCTCATGAATCCCATCCCGGACCAAATTCGAAGTCAGAGTATATTCTTTCAAATACATTCTTCTTTCAAATAGTATTTAGTTTATGTAACAGATAGATAGTTAGAAGGCCTATTTATGTACCGTTGTATACATTATTTTATCGTCACACATTATAAGTACTTACTCTAAGATGGGTTCAGAAGCCGAAGGCCGAACATTATAAAAGTTTATGAGGATAATTATAGTGTGCTGGTCTTTCAATTACCTAAGCAAAAACGTCTAAATAGATTAGAACGCAATTCCGTACCCAGTTAGTTTATATGCTGGATGTAAGAAAAATGCTTTTTGTTAAAAAAAGTTGTGGCTAATTTATGACGAAGTGGTTGATATATAAAAAAAAATCAAAATACAGAGTGTTCTTTCTTACAGCCGACGTAACTTAACCATTTAACAAACAAGAATTTTAACGACTTCATCTTGAAAGGGTAACCTTTTGAGGTTTCTCTGGGAATAACACCTCCCTTGTGAAATTATGAAATCTCTTGGCATAAAAAAACCGGCCTAGTGCGAGTCGGTCTCGCACATGAATGGTTCCGTATCATTCTTGTTTTTTTTTTTTGTTTTTTTTTTTTTATAGCGGCCTATTACGGTTCATAAGATACAACTCGCTGACAGACAGACAAACGAACGGACAGCGGAAGCTTAGTAATAGGGTCCCGTTGGGACACCTTGGGTACTTCCGTACCGTAAAACTACACAACTATGGCCCTAGCCTGAAACAATATAGTCCAATTTTCCTCATAACATTATTCTTAAATATCATACATCATTGCTATTATTGCTGGGTATATGTAATGTTTGGCCTAAAATCGATTGCTCTAAACTCTAGCTATAGCTAAAGCTATCATATTTTTAGAATAATGTGATAAGTAAAATTGGACTATTGTTGTAGTCCAGATAGTTGTGTAGTTTTACGGTATCCAAAAGGTGCTATCACTAAAAATTGAAAACCAAGAAACAAAAACCGGCCAAGTGCGAGTCGGACTCGCGCACGAAGGGTTCCGTACCATTATTTATAAAAAATCACGTTTATTGTATGGGAGCCCCCTTAAATATTTATTTTATTCTGTTTTTAGTATTTGTTATTATAGCAGCAACAGAAATACATCATCTGTGAAAATTTCAACTGTCTAGCTATCACGGTTCATGTGATACAGCCTGGTGACAGACAGACGGACAGACAGACAGACGGACAGCGGAGTCACAAAGACCCCGTCCAGTTTTTACCCTTTGGGTACGGAACCCTAAAAATAAAATTAAACATAGTTGCGATACCGCTTGGCTTTTACTTTAGTAAATGTTACGCAGTTTGAATACCTAGATCAAAAACCGGTGTAGGTATATACCTACGCGTTGATTGTGGACCGCTGAAAACACCACTGATAGGGTATTAAACAAAAAATACAGGGAACTATAACTAAAAACCCTATTAGTCTTTTCTTAAATTGCTGTTAGAAAGTATAAGTTGTCACTTAACATCAGGTGAGACTAAAGTCACAACCCCACAACGCTAACCCATTTTTGATAAAAAAATACGGTACCCTCTCAACGTCTTTCGGTAAAGCCGTGTTCGAAAATAACACGCCAGGTTCCAGTAAGGCTTCAAGTGAGTTAAAGGTAGTCATTTACAGTCAGTCCAATGGACCTGGGGGAAAATATGGCTGCGTTTTTCACGTGACAAAACATGGATAAAACTTAAAACATTCGTCACTTTCTGACACGTATATCAGTACGAGAGTGACGAATGCTTTATCCACGTTTTGTCACGCGATAAACGCAACCATACTTACTAGGCCTCCTGGTCCAATCGAAGTAAATCAAACAGATGGACTCCAATTTTCTGGCTACTCACGACTTTAGTCCAAAGGCTTTAAATTCTCAGTCAAAGAACCCGCTAATTTATATCGATTTGTCCTTTCAGAGACTGCGCGGTGTGATACCACGGCCCCACGCGTCTTCTTCTTCTTTTGTCAAGCTATAACACCCCCACTGCTGAGTGAAGGTCTTCTTCAAAACGCGCTACGTCCCTCTGTCCTGAGCCACAATACTCACTTACGATTACATTAATGGAAGGACAGAAAAAACCCGCAAGTTGTCATTACCTATTTTAAAAAAATTGTGCGTCTCGGTATGCCCGACAGAAGTGATAACTTAAACTTATCACTTTCAAAAACGGTCATAGTTTTAGGTTATATGCTCACTGTCAACAGTATTTATGCTTAGAAACGCATGGTGACGTCACAGGTTCAAATACCGTTTACCATTTTCGTCCATACCTTACATTACAACTTAAGATTTGCCTAGCGGCTGAGAGGTAAGTCTATGGCGCTAAGGTGCCGCGGATCAAATCCGATTTATGCATCTTTTTGTATTTTAAAAATTGTTTAAAAATTAGTACTACCGCTGCCTATGCATGAGAGAAAGGGAAGCCAGACAGTCTGTCATTAATCGCGCGTTACGTAACGAAATTGCCCTCCGTAAAGAAGTTATCACTTCAAAAAAATTACATTTGCCGTTCACGATCAAATTTGACACAACGCCGCGCCAATTGGCTCGATGGAGTGACCGTGAATGATCACCTTTAGCGGGGGCGTAGAATTGAGGCTAATAGGCGTCCGAGTTGAGTCGCAGGTGTTGTTTATTGGGAGTTGAGGCCGCGTCCCGGCGGGCGTTCCGTGTCCAACTTGGGCTTGAATTAAATAAATCATACTTGTTTTGACAAAATAATTTTCTATAACACCCGCAATTAAGAAAACTTTTTGAGAGCAACGTTTGTAACAAAAAGCTTAAGTGGTCAATTAGAAGATCAGAGTGTATAAAGTGGGCTTTATTCTACATTATTTTTACCTCTATTGTTATCATATTGTTATTAACTCGGCTCCATACTGTCAAGTTAATAAGAGCTACCATTAGATTGATAATACGATAACAATAGGAGCAAAGACAATTTAGAATAAGACCTCAGCATGATGATTATGATAGTGACGCCATCTTGGAATAATCATATTCAACGTTTGGTGCAAAGCTGGATGAATGCTCTTTAGTTTATTTCCCAGTGACTTGTAAAAGACGGTTGCGGTTGCGGTTGCGGAAGCCTTCGATTTTCAAAATGAAAACGATCGTGATTACGAGTGCGTTAGACAATAAGCCCTCTGGATGTCATGTCATTATTGAGAAAAGGTTTTTGTTGACTGTACCGCAGGACGTAAGTCCTAAGCTTATTTCACGTTACAGTTTTCTTACTTACCACCCTTCGCGTACTTCTTCCGCGTTTGTCTCGCAACATACAAACTCGTACATAGGTGAATAGTAGTAGGGCTAGCCAATTTTCCTTTTGCGGAAGATTACAATGGTTTTCGGGAAAATAAAATGAAGGGATAAAATAACTTCAAACGGTAAAGGACAGAACATCCGGATTACTTTTAATAGCGAAAACATTTTCATGTCGAAATAACAAAACAATCGTTACCATCTGTTATCAGAGCTGTATCTTTTTTTAATCTATGCTTATTTACAATATTTTGGCTTAAATCTGTAGGTACATACATTATATATATGAGAAATAAACATTTAATGAAGACTCCAAGATATACAACACGAAATAATATATTTCCAATCGAATGTGGAACTGTTTATGGATTATAGAGTATCTTTTTCCTTAAATCTAAACTTAAATTAGAAGAAACCTATGAATTCTCGTGCATTTCATTGTATGAAATACATAAATTCGGGTTGGCACAACTACTAATTTAACAACAGTGAAAATAGAGATGAACTTCATTTAGTCCGAACACGATTTGGGTTTACCATAAGTTTTTTTAGTAGAAAAGTGTATTCCGATAAATTGTCTACCTAATGGACTTGCGTGGTTTATCTTAGAACTGTTGGGAGGAGCAGCGTCAGCACCGGGGCCATCCGGGCGGCTGTGTTAGTCGTCGCCACACTTGGACTTGCATCTGAAAGTAAGAATTCATAAATAAATATATAAATATCAGGGGACAATGTCACACCAATTGACCTACTCCTAAACTAAGCTCTAGGCTTGTACTATGGGTACTAGACAACGATGTCAATACTTATACAGGGTGTCCTAAAATTCAACGATAGCCTGGTGCCGGGCGAGAGGTCAAGTTATACCAGTTCTGGAAAAATAAGAAAAAAAATCTACATCACAATTTTCCTTATTTTTTCCTTAACTGGTATAACTTGGCCTCTCGCCCGGTACGAGGTTATCGTTGAATTTTGGGACAGTATGTATAGAAAAATATATACTTAAATACATAGAAAACATCCATGACTAAGGAACAAATATTCGTGCTCGTCACACAAATATCTGCCTTTAACGGGATTTGAACCCAGGACCGCAAGCTTCGTAGGCAGGTTCACTACCAAATTGGCCAATGCGTCGTTTTAAGCCGGCGATTTATTACCTACTTTACACGGTTGGGATAACCACACCACTCAACCAAGGTCAAGATATCCTGTATCTTGTTCGAAGTTGATCAAATACGTCGTGAAATCGTGACGTCAGTTGGACTACCAAATTGAATGAATTGAAGTTGAAAAGATAACTTGACCGTAAGTTGCGTGGTTCTTCCCACCGTGTAGAATAGGTACCTAACTACAATAGAAAACACAATACATTAAAATATAATAGAAAATATTAGAGGGTAAACCGCTTGTATGTATGTAGGGCCGTTGTAGTAACAGTGTATTATCGCTATATTAGATTAAATTATGATTTGGTAGAGGCAATCAAGTTAATTGAATCAATTTCTCTCATTATGCTCTCAGTTGTACTTCTCTACTGCTTTTGTTAGGACTAGGGAATGCAATTTTACCGGTTATTAACCGTTTTTGTATGAAAATAACCGGTTAAAACCGGTTATAACCTAAAGAAATAAATGTACTACGGTCACAAAAAATTAAAAAAAGTAAATTTTGATGGTTTTATCCACATTCCCATTATAATAATTTCAAAATGAAGATTAATATTTATTAAGCTTTATAAACGTATAGTTGCTACTTCTTGCTATATTTTTTTTCGTAACGGCGTACTGAAACAGAAATGCTGGGCCATTTGCTAAGAGTTCACAGTGGATTGACAGAGGTAAAAAACAATAGTTGCATTGTGCTAATAGCCATAAAAGTTTTAAACTTAAAATTACTTTTGGGTGCACGAATACTTCTGGAAACATCGTCTGGAAACGTCAATAAAATAACATTGTTATTAGTTAAATGTGTGGTTTTGGTAATTTTTTTATCTCCGTTTAAAGTTGGTTCAGCCTGATTAATCATAACTAGGTAACTACAACAATTTAAAATACATTAAATACATTTTATGTACAATCCAATAAAATAATGCCTGTTTCAATATGCCCACTCCTATCTACTATGTACCTGACTTTTGATTTACCGTGTACGTATACAAGTATTAAATCAATTCCTGTTTTATGAAAATAATTATTAACATTTCAATTGTTAAATACATATAGCCAGTTTAGACAGCGATTAGACAAAGAGATCCGATATTCACTGTGACGTCATGTAATACATCGGCCAAATAAACTCCATGTTAAATTCTGTTTTGTTATAAAGAGATAGGAATAAATCTTTGTTGGCTTATATCTTGGTTATTTTTATAGCTATTAAAAAAAAACTCAACTGTTTGTTACATGAATCAGCTTTTATTGAAGCTGTGAAAAAGAGTCTCGAATATTCCCTATTACAAAAACAACATGTATTTACAAGGTGTTACTCGAGTACAAAGGCGAAGCCTACTGACGCGCCATTCTTTGTTCTTCAACCAGAGGCGTTATATTCTTAGGGCCTGTTTCACAATCGTCAAGTAAAGCATATCTGACACATAAATTTAGCCCTTTCCTTTTCTTACACTTGAACATAGACGAGAGAGCTAACTTTAACTGGCACATAAATTTACTTGTCGATTGTGAAACAGGCCCTTAGTAACGTAACGCCTTCTTGTCGAACGGTCTATTGACCGAGTGAACTCAAACAAGTGAGTGTTGTTTTAATCTAAATAAAAAATGCACGCCCCACAATTGTAAAGTCAACATGAAAATGTATGAGCTTTTGTACCTTGTCGATTTTCAGTCCAGTAAGATTATCAAATTAAGTAAAGGTGTTGTAAGTTAATTTTCAGCATTACATTATACCACGACACCATTATCCATCACCATCCACCATCGTTAAAGACAATAACTGTTTTATCTACATATTTTCACACACCCATTTTCTACGCTCATATAGGTTAAGTAATTAATAAAAAATGGGAATAGAGTCGACCCCGGCACGCTTCCCTGTGGGACACCGAAGGAGATGTCAGAGTTCTGACTTGCATAATCATCAACCTTATCCTGCTAACCTCGACCATCTAGGTAATTACTTAGCAAATCCAGGGGTTTACCTCCTACCCCGATGTATTCTAGATTTGTATCAGAATTGGAACAGAGACAGTGTCGAACGCCTTTTAAGGTCCAAGAAGACTGCCAGGCACTGATCACCCTTATCAACTTGCGATAAAGTACAAAAGTGATCAGCTACTTTTGACGCTGATTGTACAGTCAACCAATTTGATTTCTAGGCCACTTTGGACTATGTTAAAGTGATGTTGAAAACCAAAACGTTACAGACTTCTTATGATTTGGTTTACAACGTCACATTGACAAAGTCAATAGTGGCCTAGGAATCAAATTGGTTCACTGTACATGTAGTCTGTACACTGTCGGGTCAATTTAAACTAATAAATCTGATCGGTAAGAGGCAACATATGATAAAGTTGGTAGTATTCCGCGGTCTGGATCTCAATAACTATAACACCTAGTGTTCTCTGGGTATATTAAACTTTGTCATATTTCATTAAGACTGTTAAACGTGAAAACACGATCATAAACAAAATCCTGTATAGTTTTATTTTTTAAACATGACACCTTTTTCCTATGTTTTTATTGAATCTTTGAAACCCCACGATCTTTCACGATAATTTTTGATTCAATAGTTGAGTGCATAACTCCTTAACCATGGTTAACCACGTTTTTTAATTTTGTGTTTTTAAAATAAAGAGCAATTATTTGAGTTTGACGCTGTATTCAATTTAGGCGCGCGCAAACTCACGTCTCCATCTCACGTTCTTCGCGCGGAAGCACATAAAGCCATCCGTCTTGATTCTTGTGTGGGCGTGGCATCATATGTGGCCTCTTAACGTGAGTTATACCAAGAAAGCACATTGTAATAGATATTAGATACCAGTACCCTTACCATGAGTTACAATTACCCTACTCACTAGCGAGTCGAATGCTCTGTCCCTCGCAGACCTCGCAGTATTGTTATAGAGTGCGAGGAACAGAGCATTCGACTAGCGAGTAGGGTAATTGTAACTCATGGCAAGGGTACAGGGGTTGTAGCCAAGATGCAAACGCTACCGTTTTTCTTTTCTATCACTCAAAATGTATGGGATGACTGTGGACCTCGTGGTTTATCGCTACGCACGAGAACGTCCATACATTGTGAGTGATAGAAAAGAAAAACGTTAGTAACGTTTGCTTCTTGCTTGGATATGGCCTCTGGAGCACGCGGAAAAAAAACGTTAGGTACTAATATTTAGTATGGGACCTAAAAATCAAACTATAATTATTGAAACCCAGTGTTATTTATTCATTTATCTACATCCATATCATAATTTCAATATAATATGTTCAGAAGCGATAAGCAAATGCCCTGCATTATGTTACCTGTATCTGTGGTTGCACTGTAATGTTAACATTAAAGTATAACATGTCAATAAAGTATCGGTTATCGCTGTAGTTGAATCTTAATGTTCACTTTACAGTATAAGTGACCTGCACTTTAATGTGAACATTAAGATGCAGGGTAACGACGGATACAGGTTTCTCACATATTGTAGAAAATTTATGATATGTATGTAGATAAAGTTATGTATGCGACTGTACGCATAATTAGGCATTAAAACACTCGTGTGATCTTATTATAATATAAACCACACTCGTGTATAATGCCTCTCATTATGCCCCAGTCACATAAATAACTATTTATTAGGTGGATAAAATATACGTTTGGTTTTCATTCAACTTTAAAGATTGCATTGATAGGTAAATACTACCTATACAAATAATCAACTACGCTTAGAGAAATAACATTCAAAATGCAGGGCAGTCTATTCTGAATTTCTGACGTACCAAATAATATTCCGATTCCATCCAATAGAATAAATAGTTTTAGTTTATAATCGGCTAAAGCTGGCTGTAATATTTCAGGCGTATGTTACCCACTCTCTGAACAAACAGCCGGCGAATCGTGACCAAAATACCAATTCGACAGGGCTAACAGTGAAAAATTGCTAGCGTAAAAAGACTATTTTTACACGAGCGTTCAGATAAAAGGAGTGTAATGTTTTCCAGGTTTCATGTATTTACGTATCTTTGTAAGATACTTCAATAGAGCGCACCTACCATGTTCAACAAAGCAAATTTAATTCTTTATTTTGCTATCCTTTTACACATCTGTCAAAAACAAAACCTATCCTTAATAAGGTCTGCGCCTCTATTCCCGACGGTAAAAACGACGTCGTAGTTGACATGTGTATTGTAATGACGTCAGACGCCATTACTGTCAAGTAAATAAGAGCTATCAAAACGGCGACAATACGATAACAGATCAAAAACGATATTGTTTTCACCGTGTTGAACAGAGGCCTTGGTGGGGTAAGTTCCCCTTTCCCCACCAGACTACATCTTAAGATATCACATTTTGATGCTATTTTAATTTACCGTTCTTATTAAAAACCTGGGGTGTTATTCTCTGAAAAGCAAAGGTGAGCGAACGCAGGAGTGAATTCCAAGCGGCGAGTTTAAGAAGTCCCGTCCGAGCGAACAAAACACATATTAGCGAGTGCATTCTCAATTAGGCAGCCTTATACGTTCGAGACGACATGCTGCCAAATTGAAAATGCACGCCCTAAAATGTGTTTTGTTCACTTTGACGGGACTACTTAATCTCGCCGCTTGGACTTCACTCGTTCATTCGCTCACCTTTGCTTCTTGAGAGAATCACACCCCTGGGGGCTATAGCTGCGTTTATCGCGTGACGAAATGTGGATACATCCGTCACTTTTTGACACGTATATAAGTACGGGAGTGACGGATGCTTTATCCACATTTTGTCACGTGATAAACGCAACCATTATAGTGCCGCTGGAGGCAATTGTTGTAGTCCTTTGTAATAAATATGGCACGGAGAATGCAAATGAGCAGACCAGCTGGCTGCTGAATCTTAAGTTCTAAACTATCTACTTCGTAGCATATAGGTCAAATCAAGGAAAAATAATATATGTTTTATAAGTAATTTCCCGAAAATAATTAAACTGTTATTTACCGCGTATTTTCTTTGACCCTTAGTATGGTTTCGCATGCCTTACAGGACTAAATAATACAATTCATAATCTTTTACCATACTCTAGTAGTACATAAAGCGTTTTATTAACAACATTTTTATTGAAAAGCTATTACTTTGTCATACAATGAAAACGTAGCTCTCATTAATTTCGCATGCAATGGTTAAAATTTTCATATGAAGCGAAGCAGGTTTTTTTAATTATTTCGGTAGGTAGTTGAATACGAAAACTGTGTATGGTTCGTACAAAAAGTCTTAAATACGTGTACAGTGTATTATTGTTATAACTATCGTTATCATACACTTTATAAATTATATATGGAAAGTCTTTCTTAGCTTTATTGTTCTAAATTTGACTCGTCGAATTCGTCGGTTTTTATCAAGCATCGTTCATTGTATTTAAATTAGTAATAATGAAAAATAAACGTTCAGTTTTACTTGTAGTTTAAGTTAAAAAAAGATAAAAAGATGTTTATTCAGTAAGCAGCCCGAACGGGCACTTTTACACGTCAAAAATCTACCAGCGCTTCCCAAGAGAAGACCACTTCTGAGAATAAACGCCGCAAGAAACTCAACCTTGACCTAGAATTCTATAATAAAATTAATGTATCTAATTTAAAATATCATACGTAGTTGAGCAGGAAATGTTGATACTTTTGAAGTCTTGTGTAGTACAGTCAACAGCACAAATAAGTGATCATTTATGTACCTAGTCGCTTTCAATCGTTTCACAATTTTGTATAACATTTTAAACACGACGTTAAAGTGACAAGGTACATAAATAATCACTTATTTATGCTGTTGACTGTACCTACCTACGTATACATACCTATATATTTTACGAGTTTGTCTGTACGAGTTGCTAAACATTCTAGATTTCGGAAATGTTCCGATTAAATTACTTAGAACATTATTGGAAGCATTTGAGAGCATTGAGAATTTCCTATATGCAAAAAATTAGAATAAGAATAATTATTAAGTTAGCTGTCCGCGCCCGGCGCCACCTGGGTGTATTTTTTTATGAAATATTCTTAACGACCTACGACGATACGCCTACCAAATAAATACATATAAAAACAACTTACAAATCGAGTCGTTTCGAAGGAATTCGAGCACAAACACCGAAACACGAGTTTTTTTTTTATATACACCATTTATATTTCCCATGTAAGTTTCAAATAAAACAAAATTGTATTAATACAACGTATAAATACGCATACATAACGATGATAAATAATTGAATCTCGGCTTTGGCGTGCCCCGGCGCAAACTAGCTATCTACTCGACAGAGATAAGCTTTATTGCTCTGAATGCATTGAAGCGTGTGTAATTGTGTGGCAGACCCCGAATTAAGCGGCACGAACACAAAGTGGAAGTATAAATAAAGACTAGCATCTAGATTAAAAATAAAGGATATTTTTGTATTATAAACCGAACAAAGACACAATGCAAAAAGTGTCAAGCATTTATTTAGCATGAACTTTTATGTCAGTTTTACATGTTACTAGTATAGTAAGGATTTGATAAAATATCGGAATCCACTTAAGAACTAATCTTTCAAATAATGGTATTGTTTCTATTATAAACTTAAACCGCAAAATGATCTGTGCAAAATTAAAGGAAATAAATAATAAAATAATCCATTTGAATAGCGAATTTGCCGCTTAAGCTAAAATATACACGTAATGACGTAGCAAGAAACTATACTGTATCTCACTGTTGCTAATACAAGAGACTACCTGGGTACCGTTCTCAATTTCAAAAAGTATTGTAGCGAATGTGTTGTCATTTCAATTTGTGCCTTCAAGCTTAGGTAGCAAAGTCGCTATTCAAATGAAGTCTTTTTTTGTTTATTACGTTCCATTTTGCACTGATCATTTCCGGTTGGAGTTTACAACTGAAACAATACCATTGTTTGAAAGATTAGCTCTCAAGGGGATTCAGACATTTTATAAAATTCCTACTATAAGTACCTCCCAGAGTTTTCCTTTACCACCAATTTTATGTGCTTATAATTATGGCATTCCATCTAAGCTCTCAAGAGTCTCTGTAAGCAACACGTTTGCAATCTTGATCTTGCCCCCAAGTTAGCATATCTGCCTTCCTTATGTCAAAAATCAGTTATTACTTACAAGAAGAAAGAAAAACACAGAATCAATAATCAATTAATATAAAAAAAAGGATAAGGTTTATTTTTATATTATTACAAAGGTCAGCCTAAGTCCCTGTCAGTTAATGCATTCACTAGCCGGGAATACTTCTGAACTGTTATGAGTACCAAAATACAAATGATTAAAGAGTAATTTATACGATAGAAATAAAATTATATCAGTTGTATATACAGGGTGTCCCATAATTGACACGTAACACTGACACCGGAGATAGCCCACCCCTAGACCTACCAAACCAGCCTAATAATATTTTTTTTATTTTATTTTTTTCTAATTATTTTTTGTTTTGGTAATAATTTTCATACGAAACTAATTATCATTATGGGCAATATCTCGAACACCGTGCAACTTCTACTGAGGTCATGTTAGGCTGGTTTGGTAGGTCTAAGGGTGAGCTATCTCCGGTGTCAGGGTTACGTGTCAATTATGGGACACCCTGTATAACCATAACTTGTGTAACCATAACTTATAGCATATTGGTTATACTTAAACACGTCAACAGTTGGTTTATTATTTTCCTGGTGATGTGTAATTTAATTACTTACGAGTACCTCCGCACTCCAGTACTCTTACCATGAGTTACAATTTACCGTACTCGCTAGCGAGTCGAATGCTCTGTCTCTCGCACTCTACAAGAATACTGCGAGGTCTGCGAGAGACAGATCATTCGACCCGCTAGCGAGTACATTATTTGTAACTCATGGTAAGGGTACAGAGGTCGTAGCCAAAATGCAAACGCTACTAACGCTTTTCTTTTCTCTCTCAAAATGTATGGGATGACAGTTGACCACGTAGTTTATCGTAACGCTCGAGAATGTAATCCCATACATTTTTAGTGATAGATAAGAAAAACGTTAGTAGCATTTGCGACTTGGCTAGGGTCTTAGGTGATGCGTAATTCGTTTGTTTAGTACTAAAGTCGTATAAATGCAGTTGAAATGCGCTCTTTGTGTAGTATGTGTGGTGTGAAACTGACTGATAGAGTAAGGAATGAAAAAGTCAGGGAGAAATGTGGACTAAAAGAAGATGTAGTGACTAAGATTGAAAAGGGCATGCTTCGATGGTTCGGTCATTTGGAAAGGATGGATGAAAGAAGATTGACGAAAGAGATATACAGAGCGAAAGTGAGTGGAAGGGTCGGAAGGGGCCGCCCTAGGCGTACTTTTTCGAATCAAATCGGAGAAATACTGGAAAAGGGCCGAATTTTAAGTACCCGAAACCGACGTGAGTGCATGACTCGATGTATGAATGTGGAAGAAGCGAAAGAGATTTATCAAGATCGTAGCAGGTGGAAAGAAGTGGTCTCTGCCTACCCCTCTGGGAAACAGGCGTGATTTAATGTATGTATGTATGTAGTACTAAACACTTACTAGCTTTTGGCAGCCGTTGCACGGAGTATATTTGCGCGTGCCTGATCATCGGTTCGCTGGTGGTGGTCGTTCGAATGACTTCTTGTTCTGCGCTCTTTTCGAGGCTTTTCAGGTAGAGAGAGTAGATTATCGCTGTACAACGGACCTGCGCAAATAATTACTTGATTATTAAAATAATAATTACCATAACAATAAAAAACTTTTTTATTTTCATTTTTTAACCCTCGACGCAAAAAGAGGCACCCCTCTTATACGATTGACAGCATATATATGTGTGTGTATGTGTGTGTGTGTGTGTGTGTGTGTGTGTGTGTGTGTGTGTGTGTGTGTGTGTGTATGTGTTGATTTTTCAGTAAATAAAATTATTGAGCGACCAACGTTGCCTTTTTGGGCAGCGGAAAAATAGGAATTTTGTACCAAATTCGTCTTAAGGATTTTGTAAGTACTAGTCTAGTCAGGCACGCGGAATAGAAAAAACAGTGGAAGTGGCATGAGCTTCGCTTAGTATCAAACCCGTTGTCGCCAATACTCAAACTATCATGAAAAAATTAGCGATCGCGGCAAAAGTATGGTAGGTTGCGCGGAACTCCGTATAACCATGCCACACGTTACACGCCCACTTGACACTTCTACTGTTTTTATCTGTTCTATGCTCAGGCACTTTCTCCCGGCTCTACCACGCCACAGTTGGTTTTTAGTCTGACGTCTCCTCAGTTACACGGTATTACATTAAATTAGGCGCCCATTGTTAGTTTGCGCACGTAGGTCACTAGTTATGCACTGAGTCACCAGCGACGTTACTTAATAATAGAAAACAATAATAAATAACTGGGAATTCTCAACCGCTGGCATTTAGCGAAACATTTAATACTCTATTTATAAGGTCATGGACGATAATAAACCGGCACCGTCTGGTTTTAAACATTTAAATTTCCGTTTACGTCAACCGGTTAACGGTTAGGTTAGGGACAAACTATATTCGATAACACCGAGGAAGGGAGTAGGTTCCACGTTTCGCCATGGCAAAAAAATGCTTAGTTTTCACTGAACCATGCGATCTACTTTGTAAAGAAGCCATCTAAATTATTTGTTCACGAGCATACTTAGTTGTACATTTTAACCTACCTAAAGTATTCGTAGCTTCTTAATAGTGTTCGAATGGCTATCGCGTGCACTCGCAATTGACAGTAGATTTGTCACTCGTTTGTCATAGAAAAACGAAAATTGCCGATCGCTATTAAGAAAATGGTTGCACTGTGCCATAATTAACTGTGACAACTGATCGAACCTGACCTACTATAGACTTATTCTCTTTCTTTTGATGACGCGCTGACCTAGTTGGTAGTGACGCTGCCTACGAAGCTCGCTGTCCTGGGTTCAAATTCCGGTAAGGGCAGATATTTGTGTGATGAGCGCGAATATTTGTTCCTGAGTCATGGATGTTTTCCATGTATTTAAGTATATATTTCTCTATGTAAGTATTTATATCGTTGTCTAGTTCCCATAGTACAAGCATGAGCTTAGGTTGGGACTAGGTCAATTGGTGTGACATTGTCCCCTGATATTTATTTATTTTTATTAATTCTACTCGGTAAAACCATATTGCTTTAGACATGTTATCGTATTATCAACGTTATAATGATGGTTAGGATTTTGGTGACAAAACGTGGTTCTAGAATCCATGGAGTCGCTATTTCCTAATTATTATTACACATATCACTTACATTTTAGCCTTTAGTTTCGGCATATTTCTAAATAAACTAAATACATTTTTAGTTCATTTTATCCGTACCTACTAACATTTGTTTGTAGTTATAATATGTAAGTATGTAAATTACTTCATTGCATGAACAGGAAAATAACAAACAAAGGAATAGACAGCTAGCTAATTGCTTTATTTATTCGATGGTAATGGCAGCCCAGTTAAAAACAATACAATAACATGTCAGATCAGAAGCAAAATATGGTTTTACCGATACCGATAATGAATAGTGCCCCAGTTACAATAACATTGATATAATTATTCAATGCTTGTCGGAGACACTACCTTAGAGGAGATAGTAGAAGGAAAATACGCCGAAATAAAGCATCAATTAAAAACGGTCATTTTTTCATTAAATATAGAGTATGATAGAAAGAGTCTTCACTGGAATATCGTAAAAAGTTCACTCCCGCGTACGCGTTTTTTTTTTCATAGAAAACTTGTTAGTAGGTACCTACACAGAACAGATAAAACAGAAGAAGTGTCAAGATAGCGTGTAATGTGTTCTATTCCGTGGGTACCTACCTACCATTCTCAATTTGACTATCAGATCAGACATATTATTAGAAGTACTTATTTTTAATAGAGATACAGTATTACTAAATTGTCGTACGCGCAACAATATATTTTTAAGAATCCTATTATTTGTGCTTCAAGCGAAAATATTAATTGAATGAAAAAAACTGTAAGTGGGGTTTTATTAACATATTCAACTATGATTTAGAAAATCAAACGAAAATTACGTCGCTGATAAGAGTCATAAGAAATATCAAAAAATAAAATTAGCGGTACGAAAATAAATAAAATTGTGTTTAACGACATTCAATATGGTGTTTAATTTTCTTGTAAATATGTTAGATACCTACTACAGTCTATAAATTAATGATAAACTTAATTTATTTTTGAATATTTTTACCTGATAATTTGCGTAAGTCCATTTGATACACAGCGTATTAAAATTTATAAATAATAAATAAAATTGTCATTTTAACTATTTAGCTTAGTTTATTTAGCTAAAGGAATCAAAGTTAGACCGCAAGGTTCTTTAACAATATCATTAAAATCTTAAAAACTCCTAAACTTAATTATCAGATCGAAAAGTATACCTATTCTGGACCGGTAAAGAAGGCGCTTTCTTATGCCGTAATATTGACATCATATTCTGGGACACCCTGTACAACCATGTTCCGTCACCTGCCAGTATATCACAAACGTTTTTTGTCACGCCTGTGCCGAATTTACCTATTATAAATTTGAACGGATCCACCGTTCTTTCTGCTCATCGTTAAGTTAGGTTTTTCCGAAACCCATCTCGAACAAAGCTTATGGAGAGAAAAAGTAACTTTTTTTTAAATTGCTATTGCTTGTTTAATAGACCAATTACATACTAATCGAAAGTATGAAGCCTATAGAATATGCAAACGTTAGTTTAGTGCAAATTATTAGTACCGACTTACCCACCTACCCAATGGTTATGACGGGAAAAAATAGTCAACCTAACGTTTGCATATTCTATAGGCCTCATACTTTCGATTAGTAGGTATGTAATTGGTGTATAAACAAGCAAAGGCATTCTATTTAAAAAGATTACATTATGTACTGTAACTGGACTGAAAACTTTCAGACAACCTATTCGCCATGTATTTACTTACCATATTAAATTTGATATAAAACACTTTTTTATCGAATAAACAGCTCGGTGAAGGTCCTATTCGGATCCCCTACTAAAAACGTTCCAGAGTAACCGCGGTTGGCGGCTGACCTGACTTCGCCTCTCCTTTAATTCTCCTCCGTCCTCTTTTTAATTTAGGAAACTAATTTAAACGTGAAGCCCGTAAACAAACACAATCACAGAAACTTGTGACTATCGACTAAAAACGATTTGAAATTTAATAAATCATAGCACGAAAATCACGATGAGTGAGGACTATTCTTTGCGAACAAATTCCCGGCGAATTGTTTTAGAAAAGTTTATTTTAATAAGGGTTTATTTGATTTAAGATTTTATGTGTTCCATTATCAAATCACTTGGAAACTAACCTACTTTTAGAATGGTTTATGACTTGCAAGTACCAAACATATGAGTAAAAAGTATATATTTATTTTTGCATGACCGTCGTAATTATCATTTTTTTTAACAGAAATTGCATAATTTCGATCTGTAATTCAACCAAATGATAAAACAATAAAAAATTATAACAACTTATTGCAGTGTTCTTAAAATATTATTAGTTATAGTTATAATAACGTAGTAACTGTTATTTAATCTGTGGGTATAGACGGAAGCGACAATTCAAACATTTTTAATAACCGACCTCTAGCTCAAATATTTCAATCATACGTCACGTTTTCGAATTGTTTTAGACAGGGTTTAATTAATATCCGTTAGATCAAATTTCGACCAGGAATTTCAAAAATTGTATGATGTTACTAAAATTTTATCTGACCTATTTATTAACGAGTCTTTATAAAACTGGGCCTTATTGTACTAATATACTTACTTTGTAATGTGTTATTTCTATTGATTTTTTTTGTGAAAGGCTAAGGTTTATAGTAATCTAAAGTTCTGATGACCCTTAGGAGATCATATATTTTGAGTTATTACAAACCATTCATCCTCTGCACTGCACTGTAAGCAATTTATCCTGTTAGTTAAAAAAAAAACGCTTGGCGCCGTCGAGCAGCGTTTCGCTCAGCAACGTACGTTTTAATTAAAATTATAAGTCGTGGCTTCGTGTGGCACCAAGGCATTTAAAAATACGTCTTTTGAAACATCTTTAAATCTTTATGTTTAACCTGTGAATTTAACTTACTTATTATATTTTTATTATATTCACTAATCATAAGGAATTTAGTAAACAGGGCTCACGTTCTACAATATGTACTACACCATAATAATATTTAGTATAAGACCTTTTCTACGGTGCCTTCTTCGTATATTTCTTGCAAATAAAAATTAAAAGAAAACATTCCGATACGTGATCCAATTATTTACAAAAACGGCAAATAACGTCTTTGTATAGAATGAAAAAACTAACATCGGTGATGCGCAGCTTATTTTATATCAAACAAGAGGACGCCCGCGACTTTGTAAATGTCGAATTTGTTTTCCGCTTCGCCCCTATTTCTTCTCGTTGGGGGTTGATTTTAGAAAAATCCTTTCTTAGTGCACCCAAGGGTTATTCCGTCCAAATTTCAAGTTCTGTAGTTTAAACAGTTTAAGCTATGAGTTGTCTCTCAGTGAGTCAGTCAGTCGGCTGAAGAGTTTTATGTGTAAAGATAACAAAACAGTATTTCGTTACTACTTTGGAAAAAACTCGTATCTGATATTTCGAGATGTATGAGTTTGAACTTAATTCTCTCCACGTTTAAGTTTAAAATCGTACGTCACAAAACATGAGATACGAGGTTTTTCAAAACAATGAAGATTTTAAAAAAGTATACCTGCAACAAAGAAACGTATACGTGCGAGTTAGCCTGGATGTACAGTCGACTACATAGAGACAGTGTGCGGCAAACGCGTAATGGAGCCGGTTACACACGTAATTAATTAGTGGTCGATTTTTGTACGTATTTTACGTAGCGCGGCTACGGGAATTTTTCTCAGTGTGGAAAAATGTGGTGCTGAAGAACATGCAGGAGTGTCAGGGATCCGAGGGCAGAGCGAAGTGGAGATGAAAGATCAGGAAAGCTAACCCCACTATGGAATTATAATAGTTAGGAAGAGAGAGAGAGATAATGCTACAAAGTAAACACTACTTACTTTAAGCCTTTCCTCAGAAAAGTGGTGCGGCTGGACGACGAACTGAATTGTGCTGTAGGCGGACATCAGGCCATCCTTGGACCCGTCGACTCGGTGCCACACGTGCTGCTTCAGCGCCTGGCCGTTGAAACGAAATGGGGAAATTAAACGAGTAAGTAATAGAACATATAACAACAAAATATCTATTTCATCACACTTGCTCGGAAAGGGTGTTATAACACGCAGACGTCTATGGCAGTTATAGCCGATTTAGCTAACGCGGGAGTTATGGATTTTATAACTACCTAGGGAGTTATGAGTCATGGATTTTTATAACTACCTAGGGAGTTATGAGTTTAGTTTTAAAATGTAGAATCCACTCGTACATTATTTCAGACTAAGGAGGTGTAAATTCAGCCAAGGTTTATTTCCTATATACAAAACTTGGCTACAAACCAATTTTACTGTATAATTAAACTTATACGGTACATTTATGTGTATTATATTTATATTTTACCATTGTTTCAGAGACTGCAATTATTTTATTAAATTTCATTTTGAAAATCGGTACTATCTGGCAGTATGGCCTGTCAAGTTTAAAACTAAAACAGTTCTAAGCATTATCTGTTGAAGACTATATTGAAAATAGTTAAAAAACTCTTTTAGCGAGTCGAGTTAATTTGTTTGATTGTTGTTTTTTTTCTCTCTATTTTTTTTTATTTCCTCGCAAATGTGATGAAAAACATTGTGTGTATCACGGGCAGTACGGGGATTGCCAACTCGAGTCATTAAAAGCCCTCCGCCTTCGGCGTCGGGCTTCTAATAGCCTCTCGTTAGCAATCCCCGTCTTACCGCCCTTGATGCACAATGTACTATTACTACCCACTTTGTATAATTTCATTTCATATAACATTCAGTTAGTGTAATGAACAAAATGTATAACGATAAAATATATTATAGACATAATAACTTTTTGTATAATGACTAATGAAGGAATTTATTACGTTAGCCATTTACTAGGTACCTACGGAATTTGTAACTTGGCAAGTTTTTATATTCTTCATAAGTGTTCATAACTGATGAAAGTTTAGCTGTTACCTACTAAGTAAAGTCTTTACAGAACAAAAAATGTTACTAAGTAGGTACCTACTAACTACCTGGGCGATTAAGTCCAGATTTAGCATAGTAATTATACAAAATGTGGTTAAAGAATTATCAATAAGTTCTGTAGCTCTACCTGTCCCACTCTGGGAATTTGTGCTCTCGAAAATTGAATACTGCCCTCATAAGGCAAAAGGCGATATCTAAAACTCAATAGCCAAAGCAGATGCAACCCTCTGCCTTTAGTAATAAGGTTGCACTTGCTACAGGAGTTATGACCGAGCTACCGCCATTTGTCTTAGCAGCGGGCCGATTATGGTCGTGTTTATCGACGTAGATAAGCGTAGATAAAACATCTGTCACTTTCTGACCAGTATGTAAGTGCGAGAGAGACGGAAGCTTTATCCACCGCGATAAAGGTGACCATAATACGGGCTCAGGGGGCCTAATATGGCTGCGTTTATCGCGTGACAAAATATGGATAAAACATCTGTCACTTTTTGACACGTACGTAAGAACGAGAGTGACGGATACTTTATCCACATTTTGTCACGCGATAAACGCAACCATACTAGGCCCGCAGGGCAGAATAGTTCCCGAGATGATAACGATAAATGACTTCTGCGAGGATAGAGTCTGAGGCAAAAGTTATAAACATAGGTGTATGATTTGTAAAAGAACTATTTTATTTTTATTTACAGGTTTCATCGAATGTAGTATTTCACCGAATTTCACTTCATCGAAAGCGATTTTCTGCTGAAGCCGAGCTATTTGCAGGTTATCTTAAATAATAAAAACGTAACTATAGTTAGGTAAGACTTGTGACTATCGGAAATGTGAAACCCTGCCCCTAGAAAAACCTGTAATATTTTGCGAAGAGATACGTTCTATGAAATGAATTTCGACAAACCATGTCCAGACAACCAACCGTCACTAGAGTAAAATAAGTATTAATTAATTTTCACTCCATTGTATAATTTTATGTTCAATAAATTACAATTTCGACATTTAATTTATACTGTACAAATTATAATCAAGGTCTTTATAAGCTGCTGTCCATATTTAATTAGTTAGCCTGTATAAAACAAGATTTACTCAATTTACCTCTCTCAGATATTCTAATAATTGGACAGGCAATTGTTCTGGGCTCATTCACGTCACAACTGGCACTCGAGCATAATTAACGAGTGCCGCGTACCGCGTGTGCCCCGTACAAAGCCGAGATTAGAGATGTGTCAACTCGGTTTACCAAACCGGTTCAAACCGAGTTATGCTCAACTCGGTTTGGGTCGGTTTGAAGTTTCTCTAACTCGCTTTGAGCGAGCTACTCGGAAACCGTGAGCCCGCAAGTCAAAACGGTCGTTCGCCTCGCTCGATAGGACGAATTTTACCGATTGAACCCGATCAAACGCGGCGCGGCGTTCCGATGACGGGTGGACGAGCGGGAGCGAAGCGGGACTGGCGAAGATTCCCGAATAAACCCGACACAGACTCGGTTTGACTCGTTTCCTGATAAACGAAACGCTAGTGTGCGTGCGTTGGTTCGTACTATCAACTCGGTTTGAGCAACCCGGGTTGAAACCGGTTTACATCAATTTTCGACTCGGGTGACTCGGTTTCGAATATTTACGGTTTGGCCCATCTCTAGCCGAGATTTAGGCGGTATGCTATTAATCGTTAAATTTATAGCCAATCCAACATTTTCGACGCCATTTAACAGAAGCGGCCTGCACACGTAAAGTTCGGACCGCGGAAAAGGCCACGCGCCGTTCCAATCTTCGTTCCGAACCGTACGTGTAAATGCAACTGTAACAGTAAAATAGTAAAAAATGTACGGGTCGGAACGAAGATTGGAACGGCGCGTGGCGTTTCCCGCGGTCCGAACTTTACGTGTTAAGGCCGCTAATGTCGCGAGCTACTCTGCAAAAATCCAAAGGTTACGAGTCGAAAAATTCGTAATCGATTTTTTTGGAGATACTTATTAACCTTTTAAACAATTAACTATTAAAATTTGCTTTAGCCGAAATGGACTTTCAAAATATAAGACCTATAAAACCTATTTTGACTAAGGAGAATTTAAACAATTTTAAGTAACCTTCAGTACCTTACACCGCCTCTCACTGGTCCGGATTTTACTAAACACTTATTTCGTAGGAAAACTTAATGGATCATTTAATTTTGATGAAAGCGAAACAGAACCAGACGAGACGCTTTCATGTAATAAACCTGGGACCTTATTCTACTAGATAAAACCAGGTCTCTCTTTTACTCGGTAAAACCATATTGCTTTTGACAAGTTATCGTATTGTCAACGTTAAGATATACTTGATAGAAATGCCGGCCGAGTTAAAAACAATACGAGATTAAAAACAGTAGAATTTAGGCTCTATATAATGCGAACCAAAGCTAAAGAATGATGGAGAACTCGCTACACGCAAATCTGCATACATACGAAAATCTGCCAACATCGTCAAATCAGGATCAGACACAAAAGCCGGACACAAGTAATTGCGAAATTTTATCGTAGTAACTTAGTCGTTATAGACGAATCCGTGGCGAATGCAAGGCGAACTGATGCCCTAGCCAAGATGCATTACGCTAACTAGCGTTTCTATTCGTTTTGTTTTTAAACCAATTCGCGTTACTGGGAGATCACGTGACTCATCGTATCAAATTCTGTGTGTGCGTGCTGTGTGAGACTGGGCATACTAAAGTTATTCTAGACAACGTTTCGCTGTTCACTATCTACTATTTACTTCTGTTACACTTTCGCAACCGGTGTGTCATCCGCTTCTAAGTTTATAACATACTAGCTTTTGCCTACGACTTCGTCCGCTTGGAATTCGACTATCGTAAAGGTCTCCCCAGATCTATCGACGCGGAATCGGCTTGAGTCGGTAAGAAAAAGTTTTATCTCCATGCTATAAGAGCAAAAACGACGTCGTTCCGTTCGCAACGCCGAAGCGAGCCGAGCCGAGTCGAGCGACGTCGTTTTCGCTCTTATTGCATGGAGATAAAAGTTTTTCTTACCGACTCAAGCCGATTCCGCGTCGATAGATCTAGGGAGACCCTAAATCGGATACTTTTCTAAGTCCATTTTTGATTTCATCCAAGTCCAGCCGTTGCAGCTAGAAGGAGTAACAAACTAACACACACACAAACTGTCTCATTTTTAATATTTTATTTAATTGTCTGGCAATAAGTAACAAGAAATACAGCTATCAGAGATTAAATTTGGAAGATTTGAGCCACTTGGTAGCTTCGTCATTAACGCAAAGATCCTTGGGGGGGGGGGCATCGGCGTATCGCGTAATTGGACAATCGAGAAGGATATGATCAAGGGTAAATCGTCAATTACTGGCCACCGTCAGTAACTGGCCACTTTGCAATAATCTGTTTGAAGCAAAAGATATGCTGATATTTGTGCGATTAAACTAAAATACCTAGATCCAGAGTTGTTATCCGGACTACTGCTAAAATATCTTTACGAACGGCGTTTGTATATATAATGGGTGGCTAGTAACTAAATGACATTTTCTCAAGTGGCCAGTTATTGAAGATTTACCCAATATTAGTACGATCCAACAGAAAGGAACTCCAAGCGGATCTTGTTAGCAAAGCAAATGGTGTGAATTGCAATGGAAATAAAATATGGAGGTATTAGGCTAGTTTACCGGTTCGCTGTTGATGAAGAAGGACAGGTTGGCAGCCGGCCAGGAGTTCTTGCTGGAGCATTCCGCCTTGAGCGTCATGCCGGCGCGGTAGCGGCGCTTGATGCCGATCATCTCCGGGTCCTCAGGCAGAACTGTGGATGATATTGTCTTGAATAAAGTGATGATTAATCTCCGTCTTAAAAACAATACTTATTGTCGTAATAATTATTAGCATAATAAAATAAATAATTCACCGTGATCACGTTTATAATGAGGTGTGGTCTACAACGAATTTCCTATCTCAATGTCCCGAATGTTTCCTGTATTAAGGCCCGATTTTATAAAAGCCCGTTAGTTAATACGTCAGATAAAATTATGGTAACTTCATACAAATTTTGACATTCCTGACCGAAATTTGATCTAACGGGTCTTTATAAAACCCAGCCTAAGTAGGCAATGTATTTAACGATTATGTAGGTATAATTATGTAGCTACTGTTTTATCGAAACGCCTTTTAACGAGCGTATTATTACGCAGAATATTAATTTCAACGAAATGCATTTTTCGCCGCATGAGTTTTTTTTTTGGTAGTCACATGTCTATTAACCTAACATACGTAACGAATGTTTAAGCTATCCTAGAAACATCACGGTTTCAGCAGAAAATAGCGTTCGATAAAATGATATTCTATGAAATGATACAATCGATGAAGTGAAATTCGATAAAATGATATTCTATGAAATGATACAATCGATGAAGTGAAATTCGATAAAATGATATTCTATGAAATGATACAATCGATGAAGTGAAATTCGATAAAATGATGCGTTACTGTCTTTAACATGCGGTTTACATAGATCCAATTTGGAGGTTTTCGTCAATTTGGAACTATTTTAAAGACTGAATATTACATTAAAACGGTAACATTATTACGAAACTCGTTTATTATTACTCGTAACCGTGGCGGCTTTAGAGTGAGAGCCCTGGGGACCACCTCCCCTGAAACCAAAAAATGTTTGACAGGAGACCTAAATTAGGGCGTCATGGTCTGACCTAATAAATGTAACACCTGCGCCTACAAATGAAATGTACATGACTTTACAATGAAAATAAATAATATAAATAAATAAATAAAATAAGGCTGGTGTAGGTATATCAGTTCCCCCTTCGCGCCCCCAAATGAAATTCTAGAGCTGCCACCTTTTAAGTAAATAAATATTTATTTTAACTAAACGACCCGTTGATCAATCTGTTTTATAACTTATAACATGCTAGCAACCCCGCCCTCGCTTCGGTTCTGTTTTTTTTAGTTTTCTCTAACACCCGTAGGTACATAAACCGGAATTTATTATACATAAAAACCTTTCGTTAACAATTAATTATGTAACTGATGGTGAAAACCGCATAAAAATCCGTTCATTAGTTTTTGAGATTATCGCTAACATACAAACCGACAGACGCGGCGGGGAACTTTTTTTTATATTACTACCGACCCGCCCTCGCTTCGCTTAGGTTTATGTGAGTTTTCTGTAACACCCGTACATAAATCAGAATGTATGTACAGTCGAGTTCATAAATATAATATGTATACACTTTAGTACCTTATCTATTTAATGTCATGTTCAAACTGCCATATATGAATTGTCGCAATGATTAAAGTGACAGGGTACTAAAGTGTATACATATTTATGAACTCGACTGTACATAAAAACCGGATGAAAATCCGATCAGTACTTTTTGAGATTATAGCAAACATACAGACAGACAGACAGCGGCGGGGCACTTTATTTCATAATATGTAGTGATAAAGTTCGTTTCCATAACACCGAACAGCAACGATAACAGTAATAAACTTCCGATTAAATAACTTATACAAAAAGTTGGTATGGAAACAGTAACTAGGGCATTAAACATTACGAGACACAATATTAACTCATTATCCCACATCTATACGAAGTAGTTCAGATAGACACAATTGTATATAATGTAGATAAATGTACCAGATTACCAGCCAGCATCACGCTGAGTTGACCATTTCGGGACCAATCATGTTTTTGTGTACAAATTATATTCCTTGTTAATTAAGTATCATTTGTATTTTGTATTTCACGAATAAACAATTTCTTCTTTTCCTTTTTTTTTCGGTTTGCATCTCCATAAGAGACGACAGACGGACGGACAGACAGACGAAGATTATAAAACTGCGAGAGGTCCTCCTTGACGTTCTATTTGGTATAGATATTGTTCACAAATCTATACTGATACTGATGGGCACATTATACTGTCTGTAAAACTTTTTGCCCAACAATTAAGTCACTAGATAAAAAAATCCAAAAGAAAAAAATACTTTCTTTTGTATTTAACTTCACAAAAAAAGAAAGAAAGAAACGTCTATTTGACTATGATATAAAATTACAAAAACAATTAAATAAAAAACTACTGCTAAAACAAAAAACGAAAATCGGTAATGCACACACATGACATTACTACAGCCGAAAGGGCTAACCAGCTCAGCTTGTAGCATGTACAAATGACTGTTAAAATTAAAAAAGCAATGGCAATGTTGCCCGAGTAGTTAACATTAAAAATCGTCTTCTTCAAAATAAAAATACAAAATTCTAAAAATTGTGGAAGCTAATACCATCTACTGGTATTTGTAAATATATAAAATGTAAATGTAAAAATAAAACACAATGTACGCTATATCAGTTCGTACGTCAACTGAGCGACGTCAACGTCGTAGAAAGGTTAAAGAGTCCGCTTTATTTACTTCAAAGTATCCTCTCATCCACCCCTTTAAAACTTCTTTAGCTACGCGACACAACTCGAACTTTTCAAATCAAAGTTCGTTATGAATTGACAGGAAAGCACTTCTTACCAGGGGTCGGTTTAAGTGACGTTGTTAGGGTTCGAAGGCTAGTCTAGGAAAAATAAACGCTTTCTTTCAGATTTTTTTTAATAATTAAAAGATTAATTCTAACGTCTGTTAAAAAAAAAATATAAATTACTCAAATGAATGTTCGAAAAGCTTTTGTCGCGCATTGCCTAGCCGGGAGTTAGTTAAGTTTTTAATGTATAGGTATAAGTAATGTTTAATTTGTCTTGTTGTTATGTTTTATCTTCTTTTATTTCTCCTGTATAGTGTTTTATTTATCTACTTTATCTAGGTAAAGTGAATAAAGTAGAAACAAATAAGTAATTTAATTCCGTTTGTATTTTTATATAAATAAAGAAAATGATGCGTACAGACACCTTCCTCGTCTTCTCGCCTCGTCCGCTAATGGCCCCTCTTCACGTCGGCGGATCATGGGCCAACGTAAGGGACCGAGCAATACGCAAGAGTGAGATGCAACAATATGTTGCTCACTTCTAGGTGTAAATGTGTCTCTTACGTTGGCCCATGATCCTCCGACGCCGACGTGTAGAGGGGCCATAATCATAACGCACTAGTTGCGCCCCGCCCCACCTTGCCCTTTAAGTACGGCGCTTGTCTCAGCCTCCGCATTCACCTTTACAAGTATAAGTAACTTTGACACGCATCGATTTACAAGTTAACAAATGTTTCTCATTATCAAAAGTAATATTGCTTTGCCGAGTAGAACAGAGCCCCGGGTTTTGTTAAGTACGGTATTATTGATGTCCGAGTCTGACTTGCTCATGAACTTGTATGTTGACGACATAGATATCTCACCAAAATATAAATGTAAAAAAATGCTAACTTCACATATGCCACCGAAAGTTGTTATAACTAAAAACCGGTCAAGTGCGAGTCGGACTCGCGCATCGAGGGTTTCGATTTCGAATCGAATCAGCGCGAGCTCAATTCTCACTTGACAATTTTATTTTTTATTATTATTATTCTTCTTCAGGGTTTGTCCTTTAATGACTCCAAATTTTACAGTAAAAAAGTTTCATACAGTATGTGATAATGTTTCTCTGATATTGATTATGAAAATTCTTGTTTTGTTTGAGAGGATATACTTCAGGAGTACCTAATCCTGAATTTAGGGACCTCCTCAAATGTTACGGGCATTAAGTAGCGATTGGTATTTTCGGTACCAAATCCAGCATTTGCACAGAAAAAGTATCATTTGGTGAAGTGGAAGTTCCACTTTGGAACTGATGGTGAAGACCTCAGAGTAATTAAAACTGCTAAATCCCGGGAAACCTCTGTTTTTAATATATGTCGAAGTTTTAAAGTAAACAGCAATTATTTGAATGCGACTCACGTCCTTCGCGCGGAAGCCCATATAATATACAGGGTGTTCGGCAGAAGGTTGGACAAACTTCAGAGACTAACTCTGTAGGTCATACTCATCAACTTTTATTATGGGACCAACATCCAAAACGCGAAAAAAAAACAGCCGTTTGTTCCATACAAACTTTGAGAGCTAAACAGCCGAAATGTATGGAGCAGTTGTTTTTTTTTCGCGATTTGGTAGTTTTTTGGATGAGTATGACCTACAGAGTTAGTTCCTGAAGTTTGTCCAACCTTCTGCCGAACACCCTGTATAGCCATCTGTTTTGATTCTTTTGTGGCCGTGGCAGCATACTCGTATGTGATCTTAAGCCCGGTTCACACGACAACGATTAACGTAGCGATTTAACTGCGCAGATCGGTTTGTGCAGTTTTGTCTAACGTGTGTACGAAAATCGGCACAGTTTTTTTG
This sequence comes from Acleris cristana, assembly GCA_948252455.1. Classification (NCBI taxonomy): domain Eukaryota; kingdom Metazoa; phylum Arthropoda; class Insecta; order Lepidoptera; family Tortricidae; genus Acleris; species Acleris cristana. The sequence goes on along the minus strand of OX411781.1, from coordinate 3,570,842 downwards.
ATTGGAGTTTGGAGTTAGCGATTGGAGTTACACAGTTTGCACAGTTTTTCATCAAACTTAGCTGAAAACCACCCTGATTAAACAATCTTTCCATTACAAAAATCACGTCCGAATCTGTCCATCCGTTTGAGAAATCCGTCCAAAAAAGATTAAAGATGTTTATTCAGTAAGTAAGTAGAGCGCTTTCCAACAGTAGACCACTGCTGAGAAGAAATGCCGCAAGAAACTCAAGGGCCAGTTTTTCTCTTTTTTTTTAAATATTGCTTATGACAATGACCTTATCTTATTTAATGGGATCCTTTCCGATACACTTCGACCTTCGATCATTTGTATAAATGACATTGATAATACTAAACCTAGCAACTACACTGCACTAGATAGGTTTACACCCTCTGTTTGGACCCAATGTTAACAAGCAAGCAATCAGGCCGGAGTGTGTTGACTCACCCACGACATACATGTGGGTGTGGACTTGCGCTGTCTGGAAGGAGGGCGCGTCGGCGGAGACCTCGCAGGTGTAGCGGCCGCCGGCGGTGAACGTCGCCGCCGTGATCGTCAGCTGCCTCGCGTCGGTTTCGTCGCGCTGCACAACAATAATAATTATCAGGGGACATACATACATAACTTCACGCCTGTAATCCGAGAGTGGGATAGGCAAGGCTGCAGAATCACCTACAACTCTAAAAACTTGTTGATAGTTCTGTAACCACACTTTGCACAAGAAGGCTGAGATGTTTACGCTAAGATAAGTTCGCTTTTGTACATAATTTATTTTAATACTAGCGGCCCGCCAGTGGCTTCGCCCCGCTGCAAATTTCTGACTTCCCCGGTGGATTTTTTAAATTTTTCAAAAGGAATATTCAAAATGTTTTAAAAAACAAAAAACCGCCTTCAAAAACGCCAAAAATAACTTCTACTACTAGGTACTTAGTAGTAGGTACCTATCCTATTAGGTTAGTCCAACTGAAGTCGGCTTTTTGTTGAAAATATTGTGGTCGCCGACTTCAGTTAGACTAACCTAATAGGATAGGTACCTACTACTAAGTACCTAGTAGTAGAAGTTATTTTTGGCGTTTTTGAAGGCGGTTTTTTGTTTTTTAAAACATTTATTTTATTTTACACTTTTTAGTGATCATAATAAGCTTATGTAGTCCCACTTTTTAGTTGATATATGAAACTTTAAGACATTTCAAGCTCGCCGCAAGCAACGCCGCGAGAAAATCATAGTCATTTTAAAATAATTAAATGTGCTTCGTTGTAGTCGCTCAACTATCTTAATCGAGATATCTTATCGCCACCCTTGAAATCGTTACCGTTGAGGAGTTCCGGTGGCCATCTGTGGTCTTCATCATCAGTTCCGCTTCACCAAGTGACACTTTCTGAATGCAAATGCTACATTTGTTACTAAAAATACTAAAATCGCTATATGTTTGCATACAATATTTGAGGAGTTCCCTCAATTCCTCACTGATCCCTTCATCAGATTCAGATTTGCTGACAATGGGACCACCTCGAAAGTATACTCTCTCAAACCAAAAAAGAATTTTTAAAATCGGTCCACAATTGACGGAGTAATCGGTGAACATACATAAAAAAAAAAAAAAAATACATACAGTGGAACGTATAACCTCCTCCTTTTTTGAAGTCGGTTAAAAAAAAAGAATTAGCGAAATCGGTTCAGCGCTCGGCTCTCGAGATTTGCGCTTAGCAACACATTCAGCGATTCATTTTAAGATTATACATGTGTTTTTTGTGAGTGAGTACTTATTTAATTTAAGATTAATTAATAACCGTTTATGGGTAAACCAAAATACTGCCATACTACCAAAGAAGGCGGCTAAATGCATAGTAATAGTATCAGCATTTTAAATTTTATGAGGTTACCAATAGAGTATAGAATGGTTTGACTACTATATTGCAGTTAGCCACCTTCTTTGATAGAACGGCAGAATGTGGCCCTAAACAAAAACGTGTAGAAACAAGAATATCACGGAATATTAATAAATCCTCGTGCACGGTCCATCCGGTTACCACCAAGCACAAATGTTTGCATTGGTGTGTTCCGGTATGGAGATAACACAGCATAGACGTATTCTATTTAACAATGCATTTGCAGATTGTACCTTAGTCTTGAGAATGCAAACGCAGTCTGGCAGCGCTGAGTTTTGAGGTTTCAAAAATATCAAAGTTGATTGTTTTTGGCATATAGTTTCCGGACCGTTTGCCCGATCTAATGTATACGTTTGTGCCATATTAGGTGTTTGCTAAGGTAGAAACTTAGATATTTGTCTTTTTTAGGGTTCCGTACCCAAAGGGTAAAAACGGGACCCTATTACTAAGACTCCGCTGTCCGTCTGTCCGTCTGTCTGTGATAGTGAAATTTTCACAGAAGATGTATTTCTGTTGCCGCTACACAACAACAACTTGAACGTGATTTTGTTGCAGTTTTTTGCTAATGTTGTATAGATAATGGAGTCCGACTCGCACTCGGCCGGGTTTTTTTAACAGTAAGGGACGAAAATAAAATTCGAGATGAAAATTTATCTTTTGCGATAATAATGAAGTAGTAATCTAAGTACATATGCATTTTATTTCAACTTCATCCATTGGGATATTGATATTTAACCTAACCTAACCTAACCACATCGCCCTAATAGCTCTGAAAGAGAATTACAATCGCTTAAATTGATGCTACCCGTTTCAGTTAATCAAACCAATTTGTGTCAAATTCATCCATGGCATTTGAAGCTTTTCTTTTATTTCAACTCCCTGTAAATAAATGACACAAAAGAAAATTAATATTATTAGAGTTTACGTCTACATTAGGTATTACTTTATTACCTACTAGAGGCATAACACTATGTCGGTTATTTTTGAACATTGTGTTGTATAATATATTATTGCTGGTGACTGTACAAATATATCCGCTCTTCCTACAGTGTTTAGGTAGGACGAACGTGAACTCAGCGCTTCTCTTTCTATCGCATAGGTAATTCGTATTTATTCGCTCGCAACCCAACCCATTCAAAATAGACCTAACAAATGGAGCCCGCCGCTGTACGAGCTTCGAGCCTATAGTCACAGGATACATAACAGTCCAAGTACAGAAGGCGCTCTTTCGAACAAAACGACGGTAGGTCGAGCGTGCTTACTCTGTGCATCGATTTCTAATGCATACAAGTCATACTCGGTGATGGAAGGCGACGTAGAGTAAGGAAAACTGAGAGACGTACATTTTTCACTTTTGTCAAAATGTGGATAAGACATAAAAAGTACGTCGTCCAGTTTCCCTTATGTGCCTACTTGTAGATTTGCGCCTAAAGCGTGGTGAGCGCCGGTTATTCGTTAGGTCAAAATTTATACTGTGATTAGGCTGGAAACAAATGGATATCCTTTGGACCGGTCCATTAGCCATTCAAGCGTTGAAATTGTCGCTTAAAACGTTCGGCTTACGCAGATACATACGGACGTTATAACATCACACTAAAACAAAAAATATCTTGTTAGGTAATTTGTGAAATAATTTAGATTTTTAATCGTAAACGGATTGTTTTTAAATCCATTATTTATGTTATTAAGCTGTTATGTAAATAAAGTATTCAAAATATATGGGAAAACCGGGGCTGGAAGTTCCCGGAGTAAGTTGATCCGATGATGGCAATAACTTTGTAAAGTGCGCCGATAAAAGCGTCCGTACCCTTACCATGAGTTACAATTAACGTACTCGCTAGCGAGTCCAATGCTCTGTCCCTCGCACTCTATAAGAAAACTGCGAGGTCTGCGAGTGACAGAGCATTCGACTCGCTAGCGAGTACGTTAATTGTAACTCATGGTAAGGGTACTGGTGTCGCGCCGCGCATAGTAATTGTAGTTACTCCGGCGACGACGGTTAAGTGGATGTGTGCAATCTGTGTATGGAGCTATCAAAATTACCACGTTTTTTTTTCATGTTATACTTTTTGGTCTATCTCTGTTTATTATGGACTGATTAATACGTGATATACAGAGCGAAAGTGAGTAGAAGGGTCGGAAGGGGCTGCCCTAGGCGTACTTTTTCGAATCAAATCGGAGAAATACTGGAAAAGGGCCGAATCTTAAGTACTTACCCGAAACCGACGTGCATGCATGACTCGATGTATGAATGTGGAAGAAGCGAAAAAGATTTGTCAGGATCGATCCTCTGGGATTCAGGCGCGATTTAATGTATGTATGCATGATTAATACGTAACTTTCCTAAGTTGTACATTAGTAACGTGTCTTATTGTTTGAGTATTTTTTAAATTTATTCTATTACTTTTCTAGTACTTCGTATAAAAACGTAATTTGTGATGGACGTGATATGGATTTAACAAACATATAATTTGAATATTTTTTTCAAACTCAGGAAACCACTAAAATATAAATTTGATATTGTAGGTGGGTATAGCATAAACATTGCATACAAACAATTATAAAATGGTTGTTTTATTTGAGAAAACCTATATTATTCTGACAGTACATTGTGATAATTTAAGCAGAACAATTTGCCTCAAAGATGGAATCGCCCCAAGCAAGGCTGAATGTTCCACTTCGAAAATTGACAAAAATTTACTTCTGTAAAAATAATCATTGAGATAATAATCAAATAATTCATTATTATAGAATAGGCTGTCATTTTACCAATGATAAACACCTGTTCAATATGTATACCTTTGCACATGTTGAAAATCAAACCCTTCATTTTCATAATAAAACTTAATGTTATTTGAAAATCGGAACGTCCAGCCGCGCTCTCCCCTACGATATTTACAATATTTTCATGTCTAATTGTGCACTTTAAAAATTAAAAGTATTAACCGATTAAAAACCAGTATTTCAGGAACGAGGTCGGCAATTTACCGGTTTTGAAATTTAACAAGTAATTGCATTCCCTAGCTGAGCAGGGGGTCGTAAATATTACTGTAGGTATACAAACATCAATATACAAAATGTGAATTTTTACGGGCTATTGCTGCAAAGTTACATTTAAAGTAAATTCAAGGATGTTATTTGCATGTAATTTTATAATTTTGCCGTTATTTAACATTGTTGTAAAAAAAAGTACTATTGTTGAACCTTGCTTTAAGTAAAGTATTATATGCATACCAAACTTTGTTACCTACATACCAAAGCCCAGAAATATTTTTCTCATAGCAAAATCTGCTATGCTAAACTATACTTCTATCAACACGCCAACAGATAGACAGGACAGACAACTGGTCGACAGAGCGGGGCACCTATTTCTGGATTGTTTGGCCCTCCGGGGGCCTGAATCAACTAACTAACCTAACCTATTTTTAAAAGGACTTAAACTTAAATTTGGCTTTGAAATTATACTTATAAATACGTTATATTCAATGAGTATTATAACAAAAATGCTTATATTACATGAATATTATACTTTCAGTATTTTAGTTCAAATGTTGTTACGTGAATTGTTCAGTAGTTACCCGTTCTAGGGAGGTACGCAATAAAACTTTCCGTTAAGATGCTCTAGCCGGGAAAAGACGTATAATCCCTACACGGGCTTTCTGGCTAAAAACGAGGCCATTATTCACCCGTCCACTGATAACATTATTTTCTGGACTAGCATTATCTGTCTGACTTTGATCTTACTTAAGGTTAGATGGTGGGAAATGCTAGATAGTTTTTTACCCGCGTATTCGTCTGCGCGTAGAACTCGTTTATTGTTTTTCCTTCTGTTATTATATTACCTAATCTAGGGGATGAACTATCACTACTATAAATATACAGGGTGTCCCAGAAACCGACGTCAACCCGCCTAGGACTGATAGAGCAGCTAAAAAGCTATCGATTTAACCCCTATATATATGTTAAGCTATTTTTGCTAGTTTGGGAGATATTGATCATTTTAATCTGAATATTTGTAATTTTCCCTTATGTCCATGTTTCGAAAAATCATTAATATCTTGTTTTATTTCATACGTGTTTAAGGAGCATCTTACATAATTAGAATCATTATGAATCAGCGAAAATTTTAAACTTATTTGCCCGTTTTTTTCAGTATTTTTTTTAAGTAATTACTTAAATTTTGTTTCTCCATACTAGGTATCCCAGTGTTTGCTTTTCACTTTGTATGGAAAAAACAACTTTACGTGATAACTCAAAAAAAGTACTGAAAAAAAACGGGCAAATAGTTTTAAAAACTTCGCTGATTCATAATGATTCTAATTATGTAAGATACCCCTGAAAAACTTATAAAATAAAACATGAAATTCATAATTTTTCGAAACATGGACATAAGGGAAAATTACAAAAATTCCGAAAAATATAACAATATCTCCGAAACTAGCAAAAATCACTTAACTCGATAGCTTTTTAGCTGCTCTATCAGCCCTAGGCGGGTTGACGTCGGTTTCTGGGACACCCAGGTATTTATCGATAGCTCGGGTGGCTAAACATTTCGTGTCATCATGGCCTATTTTAATCCCTATACCTAAACACTATACCATTTCGTAAAAATAGTTGACTGGTATGGAAAAAGGTTGTGTGAGTTGATTAATGGCGCGCCTAATATATTTACTCATACAAATTATATTGGCATGTTGATGTTTTGTATTGTATTATAAGGTCGTCCAAATTCAGAAGCACCTGTCCGTCCTCAGCTGTTTTGAAACAGCTTCTCCCTTGCTGTTCTATACTTGAAGCTAATTAGGGGAGCCCATTTCATTAGGTGGGCGAGTACCCTTCAACTAGATACTTATACCGCGGTAGCAAACTAATAAATTTACTTAATCGGCACCAACAGCGTATACTTAGTACAGTCAAGTGCATAAATATGTATCGAAAGAATCATCTCGTAAATATGTTACGAATTTCTTATGACGCTGGAATAAGGTGAATCAGGACATATTTTTGAGATGTTTTGTTCTCAATTATTTTTACACGTGACTGTACATAAACAGACCTCAGTTCACATGTAATTATTACAATACAAACAAATCAATCGTGTGTCAAAAGAAATTCGGAATAGAAAATGGTGACGCGTCAAGGATATGTTTTATTTACACAAACTGTTTCAAAATACTTTCGACCCGCTAACCTCAAAAAAAAAGGTCACACTTCAGCCGCCTGTATCTCAAGAACAAATCAAATCTACTTAGTCGTGATAGCTTTCCTTTTAAATTTCTGATAATGTGCTTTCATCTAAGATATTTTAAAAATATATTTGTCATGTTCAGTGGTAAACATGTTTTGTCTAAGTAATATTATGGATACCGTATAAGTACTTAATGAAATTGTATAATGGATTACTTTTGGAAAGGAAAACCGCGATGTCAACTCTCTTACACAGCGCGTTGTAAAGATTTTAGGTCCAGAATTTAATGTAAAATAACCTTTTGAATAGGGTCGCAACGTCCACTCGTCAAATGAGGACGTTACCGAATACAAAAAACATGACCACTCTAGTTTTCTTCTTATAGTATGTAGATACCACGTCCGCCCTCCCACTACGCCACGGTCCAAATATCGTACTACCGGACATACTGTATCCCCGGATACAGGTAAACAAATCCCCAAATAATATCCATTTTTCAGTTCATACATACATACATACTTTAAATCATGCCTGTTTCCCAGAGAGGTAGGCAGAGACCACTCCTTTCCACCTGCTACGATCTTGACAAATCTCTTTCGCTTCTTCCACATTCATACATTCAAATTCAAAATGTTCAGTTCAAATTCCAAAATATGTTTTATGATAATTTATAAAAGTTCTAGATAGGCATCATCCCCCTGTATCAATAATAACCTAAATACTAAGTAGCACAATCTTAAGAAGCGTACTGTGCGAAATCAGTTCGGTCAACATTTTTCCATTTTAAAACATACATTATGTCCGACTGGGGTCAAAAAGCTGCCTTGTAGCTCGTAGACTAATTAAAAATACCTAGCGCGAGAAGAACCATAAATTAAAAAGAGCAGCAGTGTTTAACAATGTGCTTCAGCGTAGTGCAAGGTTGGAATGACTAATTAAATTGGGCAAAAAAAGTAAACAAAACCAAACGAACCCACTTACCATTATTACTCGATAATCACGTACTTTTAAAGATCAAGTGAAATCTTTGCAATGATTTATGCACTTTTGATCATTACTAAGTATCATTTAAGTGACAGATAAAAAAAAACTTAGGTACACTTAAAAAAAAACCACGCTTTATGAATATTTGAGGTTATGTGTCAAACAGTACTAATTTGGTTACAGACTAACCCTTACTAATAAACGTTGAGTAACGGTGGTATAGCTATACAATGTTTTGTTCTTATCTGTCATTGTGACATTTGGATTTGACAGATAAGGACAAAACATTGTATAGCTATACCACCGTTACTCAACGTTTATTAGTAAGGGGGTATACATATACGTATTCTAACTTGGTCTGGGTAATTAGGGTTGTCATCATCATCATCAAATGACAGATTCACTTACCATCAGGTAACCTGTGTGTGCGTTTGCTTTTCCATCACATACCTAATAAAAAAAATGTGGTCTGCTAGTTACCCAGAATAAATGACACAAATCGTTGTAGTTGCAGACCCTTTGACTTTTACTATAAAATAATAAACATATACAATATTTCAGTAATTATACAAGCGCTTACGAAAATTTTAGCTCAAAATATAAACTTAGCATACGTGTAATCCGGGTAATGGTTTGGGCAACAGTCTCCTTAATACTCATCCGAAGTTGCAAATGGTTTTTGCAGACGATCCCTTTATAATTATGCCAAACATGGGTCTCAGGAGGTTTGCTTTCGTTAGACTTTATTTCAGTTGTTGCTCGACAAAAATGAGATTATCCATTTAAATAATAAAGCAGCTTGTAAACTCGGAATATGAACAAATGTGGCACATGATGTTGGCGCTGTCTCACGGGATAATGCCATGTTATTTTTCGCTGGATTATCGCATCTTTTACTTTGATGAAAGTATTTATTTATGGCAAGAAATACGGAAACCCCTTTAGAGGAACCAGTCAATGCAATCGTAAAATCAGTTAATGGAACTTCCGAGGATCGAGTAAAATATATTATTCCTCTCGCCATTCCCTTAGTAAATATCTAATTACGAGTGGATTAGATGATATGACAAATTTGAATTATATTTCGGTCGTCAGAAATACAAATAAAAATATAAAAGCATGATGAAGCAGAAGTGATGTCACGTCATGTTAATAATGAAACAAAAATAACCAATCCGTAGGGATCGTCATAGTAAACATTGTCACGTCAGTGAAAAAACAAACAACGTCAAAAAATAATAGAAAAATAAAATTAAGGTACCTATACAAAGGCAAAAACCTACATCAATCTACAATGTACGTGTCAAGATCCATATACCTACTCCTAGGATTACTTAGTATAGTGGATTTTCCAACAAAACATTTCTTAGCCGACGCCTAAATGTTTCGTGGTTTCTAAGATTGTTCGTGTTTGATTTGAGCGATTACATGCTCGTAGTGGTCATTGACGCGCGGGTTTTTACCTGCAAGTGCCATGCGACGACTAGTGAATTTCTGCCGTAAGCCCGATTTACATTGGTCAAAGATAGGGAATGCAATTTAACCGGTTATTAACCGTTTTTGTATGAAAATAACCGGTTTTAACGGGTTTATTTGCATTCCCTAGTCAAGGACAGTGGACAGTGGACAGTAGTGTAAACTGATCGGAAAATAGCGAGTCAAGTTGCCTTGCCAGTGGATCCAAATAGACTCGCTTTCTATTTTTTCACTCCACTGTCCTTGGCACTGTACTTGCCATTGTCCTTGAGCAATGTAAATCGGGATTAATACCAAAGAAGGTGGCTAACTGCAATGTAGTAGTCGAAGCATTCTATACGCTATTGGTAACTAGATTAAAATTAAAATGTTTTTTCTATTTCCATGCAGATAGCCCCCTTTTATCAGGGTGCCCTGTGTCCGTCTCCGAGTCATAATCTATCTCTGAACTGAAATTCACGTGGATTAATCGAGGCGTTGAATCATAAAGACGAATCACGAACATACGAGAGACACGTCAAAAAAAAAAAACTCTTTTTACTCGCCATTTTGTTACTGGCAAGATATACACCATTCTAAAGCGCGAATTAGACTGGCAATAAAAGTAGCAGCAGTGGATTGCTGTCTTAGTTTAACTTCAGTTCTAATGCAAGAAGCACAATTTTGCTGTCTTTTTCTAACTTAAAAGTTTGAGTAAGACAGCAGTCAACTTCTGTAGTTTTTATTGCTTGTCTAAACCTCGCTGAAAGGCAGGTTATTTGCTAAGAGATTTGAAAATATAACACTGCATAAATCGGTTTGTTTTTAATTACCTATTTCAAAATTATCTGGCGGGAATTTGTTGGCAAAAATGGAGCTCACTCGACGTGATTTTTGTTTGTGATTTTGCTCTATTCAGATGGTTCAGTTTTCGACTGGTTATCAGAATTTAAAAAAGAACCGCCAATCGCGGTTAAGAAGAAAACGTTCAAGCTGTCGGAAAAAAAGGAAGAAAAAAATGTTTGTGACATACTGGCAGGTCTCAAAACATAACTATAATCCGGAAACAAAGCAACACAGTATGGTGCTTTGAAGATGAGCCAACTCCAACGGAATGTCGTCGTGCAGGAAGCAGACAGAATTAAATGGTCGCCTTGCAGTAGGTACTAGAGAATAATAGGACAGATAACACCGAATGGGAAAACAGGAAAACAAAAGTAAAAACCGAAGCCAAAAATCTCACAACAACGGCGCTGCACAAAACGATCGGCAAGAACACTCGACAATTTCAAAAAAGTGTCATTCGTTCATTCTGCTTCACGCGCCATATTTCTCTGACCAAGCACCTTGTGCTTTTTATCTCTTTACATATTTTTTAAAAAAAAAGTGCAAGTAGCTGTTCGAAACACGATGCCTTGGATACCTATAACTTCGTTCATTGAATACAAAAGTGTTGCATTTTAAATTTAAAAGCTGTTGGTATAAGATTTTCAATGCAAGAGGAAATTATTTTGGAATGTGTCCGTTTTGTATTCAATGAGCGACTTTAAGATTTCTGAGATGTCCTAATAAGAGTATAATTAAGTACTTAAAGTATAAAAAACTGTTTTTTTTTTTTCAGAATGTAATTTAATAAGCCAAAATTTTAAATATTTCTTATGGTTTCAATTTTGAGATTTTTTTTCTTCAACGATGCCTACGTATAAACAACACCCTCACCAAATATCAAGTTTCTATTCTTAGCGGCTCGGGCGCGGTGAAAATAAATACCTACCGTCAATCAATCACAGACATAATAAATAATACAAAATATAGGGTATATTATTTCGTTCATTTTATGCCATATTCTTTTTAATTCTCGACGCAAAAGAGGGAAGTACCTAATAATTTGACGCCTACGTCTGTCTCTTCATCAGTTTGTGGCATTATAGTTCCCAACGGATGGGCCGATATGGAGGCTACGTTAAAATGGTGTGGTTATTAGCTAAATTATATAAAAACTGTAAGCTATCAAAGAATTAAACAGCTCACGTAGGGGTTTCAATTACGTAAGGGGTTTTTATCTGTCTAATACTTACATACATAAACTCACTCCTTTACTCCCGTAGTGGGGTAGGCAGAGCTACAGAATTACCACTATTTAAAAGTTATTTATTAATTATTTATCAAAATTTTCAGACGGCCCAAACAAGATTCTAATTAACTGACGCAGTGAAAAAGTTTAAACATTGGTATCATTTTCACACCGCCAACTTGGTTGGCTGCGAGCGTAAATTTTTAACTTCCTTTTATGTGGGATGTCGTTTGCGACCCTTAAATTTTATCACGTGGCCGCCAGATCGCTTAATTACTGGAGCCCGGCGGCAGGCACGTACCGTTACCCTCAAAATATTATAACAATGGGCGAATATAAATCTACAGGAGAAATATGGGAAGGCAACTGTCTTCGGATGTGGTTACCAGCCGGGTAATCTAATTGGCTCTAGCCAAGATGCATTACGCTAACTAGCGTTTCTATTCGTTTCGTTTTCAAACCAATCGCGTCACTGGTAGATCACGTGATACGAAGAGTCACGTGATCTACCGGTGACGCGATTGGTTTAAAAACTAATCAAATCGAAATGCTAGTTAGCGTAATGCATCTTGGCTAAGGCCTCAGACCAGCTATATTCGATTTAGTCATTAAACATAATATTTAGGAGATGTGTACTACTGTTAACAGTAGAAGATAACGCAAATATGAAATGGTCTGCATGGCTAGCCAAGTTGCTTTCTGTAGAAATCGGGTAATATATGAAATCCTTTAGCACATCGATTTACGTCAACCCTTTACATTTTCATTTCCGTATTCGTTGCGTTCGTTCGCAGAAAGTGCCTTGACTTCCTTTGTTTACCAACATTTTAGAATCGGAACAAATAGAAGTATGTATACCTATCCATAAAATGTGAATTTTACTTTTATGAAAGTTGCTTTGATTTACAGGGGATCCAGCCGTTTTGACAAAATTATTTTGGTAAAATTTCATTACCCAAACATATTTAAGCAACTGTTTATTTGCCAATGCAATGTTTGGTATAATTATATTACGCATAATTATTTTCATTTGGTCAAATTTTCATTTAGAAAAGTTTTACTACGGAAACGGACATTTAGGCATTTGATCTTTTGTCTCTTCTATAAAAACGTTGTAATTTAATTTGTATCTTCTGCACCATTGAACTCAATGAACAACCGACTGAATAGAAATAGTAAATTGAATATTGACGGTACTAATCATTTGACTTATTTTGTTTTGCGTAAAATATGTTATGCCAACTAAAGTATTTGACTAACGGCCGAACCCTATATTCAAACCGCGGATAGATAAGGCTTACTTCGGGTTAAAATTTGACATTTGCCCATACAAAATGTGTCAAATTTTAACCGGAAGTAAGCCTATCTGTCCGCGGTTTGAATATAGGGTTTGGCCATAAATGAACTTTGGTCAAACTACCAGTCGGTAAGCGAGTCAATGCCTAAACATTGATGTGCCAAACATTAGGTTTGCGTAATAATTATTTGTAAATAAGTAGTTAATTTGGCAAACGATTATTTGGCAAATGAAATTATACGAAAAAAATATTGGGAAGTGATAATTTGTCAAACATAATTTGATAAAAAGGAGGTAACCCGATTTATAGTTGTAGATAATTGTAGGTAGCTGCTGCAGGTAAAATATTTCTACAATAACGAGATTTTTATGCTTTTAATGTGCCTGGTTTGGGATTTTGTAACAGAAGTTATAATATATTTGAAAAATGGTCAAAAATCAAAAAACTAAATTACAGTTTTCGAATTAAATACCTAATTTCTAAACGATTCCTCATATCCTAAATTTGATGATAATAATTAAACCATATGTTTGATTTGGTTAAAATATACCTATATATATATATACTTAACATGGGTTTTTAAGTTTTTTATTTTAAGACTCAGCGTAATTTAAATATATAACTATGCCGAATTACTTACAGCTTTGTTATACAGAGAGTCTCTGGGTTAATCCGCAGACGGACAGACCGACATGACGAAACTATAAGGATTCCTTTTTGTCTACGGAACCCAAAAGCCACATTTCGATGTACATTTTAGGAGTTAGCAAAGGTTTATTAAAAACGCGCAACGCAGATTAAACCGCAAACAGCCGCCCGAATAAAGTGGTCAAAGTACAGTTATCTTGATTAAAGTGGCCTAATAGAAAGCTATATTATTATACGGTGTGCGGTGTTTTCTATGTGTCCATTCTTTGAAAATACTATATAAACGGTGCCTGTTGGATATATGTTCAAAAGAATTACATACATACCTTCACGCCTACATTCCCAGAGTGTGGTAGGCAGAGCTACATAATTACCATATATATGTATATATATATATAATATGAGTATATATTATGCAGCAGAAGCGAAGCGTGGCTTAAACTAGTTGGCAACCGGAGGGCTTATTGTCCGCACTCGCAATCGTAACCGGCTTCAAAGTAGAGCAATTGTTTTCATTTTGTATGCAGACAAGTCTTCGATTTACAAAATGAAAACGGTCGTGATTGCGAGTGTGTTAGGCAATAAGCCCTCTGGTCTGGTCAAGTGCCTGGACAGTGCAATATATGTTTTGATTACAATTTCGGGTTTTCGGATCGTCGCTGCTCGAGTTCACGTGCGACAGGTGGCGCCGTGACCTCGCGAAAATATAGTAAAAAGTGATACCTAACGACTATGACTGCTTGCAAATAAAGTTTAAAATTGGATTAAAAACCCATAATGGTCGCGCCTGACCTGAGAAGCTTTTTCTACGCGGTTTTACCGAGTATCACCGCCGATTTGTTTTTATTGTGCTAGTTCTAAGTTCTAGGAAAATGTATCTATGTGTTAGTGCAGGTCCGGTGTCGAGCGGCCGGCTTGTATGTAACTTCAAGCGTAGTAAAATGTATATGTGTGTGTATGAGTACATTTTACGTGTTTATATGTAGGTAATATATGTGAATGTGTGCGGGTCCTGCGTTAGCTATTGGCTTTCGTATACTCGTAGTTCGTTCGAAATAAACTGGCTTTATTCCACTTGAGACGGTCATTAGAAAACAACAATAGGATTATGCCCAGGAAATTGTTGTGTACTTCAAATGATCTTGATACTTTCTCGCTAGCCCGATACTGCTTGAAATATTACTCAGTTGTTCTTTAAACTTCAATGTGTTTTTTCATTCCAGTATAATCGAAATATTTCGACCGTGGGAGCAATCACCTACCGATGTGCCGCATGAAGAGGATTATGAAAAATTGGGCGTAAATATAATAAACATTAATGGCTGGATACTAAAATAATAATTAAAAACAATTAGTTTACTTTAGTAGCAAGTGTGAGTGAGAAGAAAGGAATTAAGGGAAACGTGTCGGTTGGCGAAAGTATCAGCGAGAACTATTCAGAGAATAATTTTTGCATGTAGCAATTTTTTCACCACGAAAGAGAACCAAAACAGCCTTCGCAAAAATGTCTAACGTCGTAATCGGTAATGTTGTCAGAATTGTCCACGACTTTTATTCAAGTACTTCCGTAGCATCAATAACAGATATTTACAAGGCAGTGAAATCTAGTAAACTAGGTACTGTAGGACCACTCCGTAGTCTTTGTTAAAGAAACTTGAGTTTAAGTACGGCAGACTCAACGATAGACGAGTAATAATGCAATATTCAGGGTTGTTTCAGTTAGGAGACAAATACATTTACGAAATTCAGAAAAAGCGTTCAGAGGAAAAACAGAAAATGTAGATGACATTTGGTATGATACGCAAGACATTGTAAAAAAGAGTTCGGGTAATTGTGTGCCCAACGCTCCTTGCAACAGAGGAAAACGTCTTAGTATTTTGCATGCGGGAAGTGAAAATGGATGGATGACAAACGCTTTACTCATTTCATCTAAGTCGTCGAAGATTTCAAGTGCCGATTATCATCAAGATATGGACGCTGAATTATTTGAAAAATGGGTTAGTGAACAACTATTACCAAATATTCCAGAAAATTGTGTTATTGTTATATAGACAATGCGTCTTATCATTCGCGACAGTTGGAAAAAAACAAGTACCCGCGCAAGAAAAACCGACATTAAACGTGGCATTTTACCCAGCACAGTGATCTACAAAAATGGTAGAACTTTGAAAAAAAAAATGTGTTTTATAAAATGACACAGGAGGCAAGCCATGAAATTTATAGGCTCCCTCCATATTACTGCATTTTCAAACTGATAAAACTTATGCGGCGCAATTTAAAACAGAAAGTACGAAAATCCAATATATCTCCCACACCAACGGTTGCAGATAGTGTTATAACAAAAAATCATGAAATGATTGAAAACACAGACCCGATATTGTAGCAACCACTGTATAAAAATAAAAAAGATTTTGTTAAATCACGTGTTCCAGTTTTATAATAAATGTTGAAAGCGACTCGGGCACGGAGATGATTCTGATTCTGAATAAAATGTAAATCTTTAAGTAATATCTCTTATTAGTATATTATTTTATGATTTCATGAACAAATAATGTAACATAATATTGTATGTTATTCCTACAACTTCGAAAACAAACAAATTCAAATAAATGTATCCATAATAATTGAAAAGTATCAAGACATGGTAGTTTTTGTAACATAGTACAAAACAAGATAACGCCGAAACATCACACAATAGTTTTATGAGGCTTTATTTTACCATCCCAATTTAAGTTCAAGAGGAACACGTTAGCTTATTTTGAACTAACTTTCGATTTCGCGCGTAATGGTAAATTGGAATTGCGGCTTGTTGCGTTTTGTTTATCCATCGTATTATATTTATACTGTGTTAAGTTAACGGGTAGATAAAGCTGTAGTATACCGGGTACTTACTGGTGCGTTTTGGTTATGCATAGGAAATTAGTGTTCGACTCTTAGGGAAGACTTATGGTATGGTATGTAAGTACTTTTCTTGTTTTATTACCACTTTTTGCACAAATTACTATTATATCGTAAATATGTTCTTGTGAAATGTACTTCAAAGACCCATAAGGGGTCCTGAATACGCCTGCAAATAGGTTTTCAGGTTATGGCGTAATCTGATAGAGGGTGGCCTGAAACGGACTGAAAACATGTTTCAGGCGCCTGAAAACCAAGGCAAGTTGGTCGATATTTTTATAATCTATTATCCCATTGGTGTTACAATATCTTGGTTATTTTTATAGCTTTTCAAAAAATGATTTTTCTCAACAGGTTGTCACATGAATTAGCTTTTATTGAAGCTATGAAAAAGATTTTGAATATTCCCTATTATGTAATGGTTTTATTATTCCAAGTAGTTCACGAAAAATAATCATTTAAACTTGATTTACTTCCATTAGTTTTTACTCTCAGTTAATACTTAGATGGCGGTAGCTGTACAACCATTTAACAATAAGAGGCCTTTAAAGACGGTTCTATTATAGTAGGTTAGACTCGCATGAGAGCGCGTAATAACGCGTGAACGAGAAGTACAAGCCCGAAGGATGTTTAAGGTCTATTGTTCTGTACGTAGGTACTAGGGAATACAAATAACCGGTTATAACCGGTTTCAACCGGTTATTTTCATACAAAAACGGTTAATAACTGGTTAAATTGCATTCCCTTGTAGGTACACACACCATTTTACAGAAAAAGAACATCATTTTCTAAATCAAACATTCCTGCAAAGTTAGGAACAATTATAATAAACTGGTACCTATGAGGGCATAATGTTCGTCTCGTTGTTTTAATTAAGGATACATAAAAATGTAAACAAATATAGTAAAAAATATGCCTGCCTCGTGAGTAAATGTAGACAAAACATGCGTCAAGAACAACCCATGTAAATGTGCTGTGGGATTACCAGGTAGTGTAGAACATTTTCTTGTACTTGGGAGAAACTGGTTTTGTGTTACAGTTACAGCTTGTTTAAAAAAAACTTTTACTTTTACATAAGGCAGGCGTGCTATTTTCCCCTTATATGTGGAGTTTTAAAGCAGTGCTTAGTAACCAAATAATTTTCATGGTGGTCATTTAAATTTAGCCTCCTCGCTCCGCTCAGAAAGAATACCTTGAATTCCTTTGCTACCATCGGGATTGGACTTAGTTTCCTTCAGCCGGATACTGTTTGTATATTTGCCGTTTATTGGCCTTAGTCGCCGCCACTAAACGCGACCACTAGTGGTTCAGCTAAGCCACTTAACACAGCCACTAAATGCGGCCACTGGTGCACGAGGCGAGCGACAAACACCACAAGTAGCGAGCGCGGACGATTCCCGCAGCACAAACGCTCGGTATGTGCCGATGCTATACAAAATATATGAAAAACGCGTCCGCAACTTGTGGGGCCACTAGTCGTTCTAATGTGGTCGCCGCTAGTGACACAAAACTTAAGCTATAAGTACCTCCACTTCTATCCCTGGTATTCTGAAGACCTTGAGTGGCGGCGTGTCCCGCGGCTGGTACCGGCAGAACTCGCGGTCGCCGCGGTACCACTTCACGGCGTACAGCACCTCCTGCTCCAGGTCGTAGAGGCACTGCATCCTCACCTTGGACCCTCGCTCCGCGGCTTCTGGCACTAATACGTGCACGTTGCGAAGACATATGGAACCTAAGAAAATTGTGGAATAATAATTATGTGATAATGGAAATTGTGGAATGGAATAGGTATGTAGTGCTTAATAAAAAATCGGGCAAGAGTTTTGGTGATTATTTTTAGTAGTTATTAGGTATAAACACTTCAGTCGCCTGTAACCCAGGAACCAATCAAATCTAATTATTCGTGATAGTTTTCCTTTTAATTTCGTTATACACTTATGCATTCATAAAAGATTTGCAACTGCATTCAATTTGACCCTATAATGCATTATGAAAAAGTGAACCATTTTCGAGATAATTTTATTTTAAGTTTTTTTTTCGAAAAAAGTCAGATAGGCAACTACAGATATTTATAAAAAAAAGTTATTACTCAAATCTTTTTTTTCTTTAGTTTTATTTACACAACAAAACAGTTATTAATTATCAGCAATTAGTTTCATTGTTACTGAAAAAAAATAGATCTCAAAGAGAGCAGGCAGAAAATCATGTTCGATCAAAACTTAAAATCATCACACAAAGTTAGTCATAAAATTAACAAAAAACGTTTTTCAAACTGATGTAGTTTACTCATTGATAGCTACATGGTGACCGAGGAGTTCGAACTAGGTACGTTACGATCACGAGTCCCTAAGCCACAACACAAGGTCACCGACGAAGCTCTAAGCTGACGGGTAGTGACATGCTTGCAAGCAGTTGTGAAATGAATAATGATGAATGTCATAAAGTAGCGTAACGATTTTTTTCGGTTATTTTTTTTTATAGTGATGCAGAGTATCGTAGATGTTATTAATTTGTAGAAGATTAATATTGAATTATGTTTCATTTAATAAAGACTGATTTGCAAAGTACACACTGAATTGTAAGTATTTAAATTGTACCTAGACTTTGTAGCGTAGGTAATGGAACATCACATTGGTTTTGATAAGTTCAACACAATTTATTCGACCTCGTCCCATCCTTTGACTTCGCCTGCTTATATTTCGATAACCATTTTTCCCTCGGGAACTTTTAAATTTTCCGGGATGAAAATGAAGAAGTAGCCTATGTGTTAATCCAGGTTATAAGCTATCTCCATTCTAAATTTCATCGAACTCCGTCCAGCCGTTGCAGCGTGAAGGAGTAACAAACTAACACACACACACACACAAACTTTCGCATTTATAATATAATAATATTAGTGGGATACAAAAATGGTTGAGAACAAGCATTATTCTCATTGAAATGGAAGACACATTTCAGTGCGTTTAAATAAAAATAAAATATGGATGGCATTCCATTACGTCACAGAACTTTTTTGTAAATCCGTTGAACAACCAACAAGCACTCTTTTGCATAATACACTCAGTAAAGATGTGAGAGTATATGAACGCGTAAGTCGAATATATTTCAAAAAACTCGCTTAAAAGTTTGCTCATTAAAACGTATTTTGAAGCACAACAGAGGTTGTTAGAGAAAAAACCTTCCAAACTTCACTTACCTACTGCTTGCGGACCGATATATAAGTAAATGTGGTTGTTGAAAATTTATTAGAATTTGTATTCATGCAAACAACAGCTGCACATACCTACACCATTACAGGGCCGGTATTCTAGGCGGTTATCGTATTGTCAACGTTTTGATAGCTCTTATTAACTTGAGAGTAATGGCGGCCGAGTTAAAAACAATAGTGAATATCCATGACTTTTTTCACAGCTTCAATAAAAGCTGATTCATGTAAACAGCTGTCAAAAATATTTTTTTAAATAGCTGTAGAAATAACCAAGATATAAGCCAACAAAGATTAGTTCCTATCTCATTCTAGCGAAACAGAATTTAACATGGAGTTTATATGGCCAACCTATTACATGGCGTCACAGTGCATATCAGATCTCTCTGTATAATCGCTGTCTAATTAGCAGTTTAAAATGCGTGTATCATTCGTATTTCTGGGCCGATTTTAATCTTAAGTTTACTTTTGTTGATCTCTTTTACGGTATTTTCATATTTTGTTAATAAATGCGATTTGAAAAATCCATGCAAATTCCCTATCAAATACGATATATCTTTTTTACCGCCTAGCAGAGAGGCCATGTTGGCTGACATCAATCTAAAACGCATTCACCGTAATGAAAATAAAGCCTGGGTTCAAAAAAACAATAAATCGCTTAGGCCCTGTTGTTTGATCAGTAGTGTAACTAATTGTTAAAATTCGAAAAAAGAATCGAATATTTGACACATTTCCTTGAGATTTAACCATTAGTTATGATTTTTAACAATTAGTTAGTTTAACCACTGATCAAACAACGGGCCCTTAGCTGTAAGACAGCCGGTGTAATGACTAGCATAGAGGCATTCCATCTTAGTCCTCAGGGTTGGCAACGCATTTGCAGTCTTAGGATTGCAGTCTTGTGAATGCGAATGTCTATGCGTCACAGTTTCCACTTACCATCAGGTGGCCTAGTGTGCTCGGTTGCCTTCTCTATGCCATAAAAAAAAACTGAGGCGGTATTAACCATACTGTCTTTGAGCTGTTATCGAATTGTCAATGTTCTGATATCTCTTATTTACTTGACAGTAATGGCGGCTGACGTCAAAACCGTACCATAACATGTCAAAGACGAAATGGTTTTTACCGCCGGGAATAGAAGCCCTTTTCATGTGAGTCATACTCAAGCACCGAGGATTGCTACTTGGTATCTTTATCTTTTAGAAGCCCCATCATACGGGACATATCTTCCGCTCAAAGCTGTAACTCCCAACTGTACTTCCTGCTTTTTTGTCAACAGACTAGATCAAACGCAGTACAAAGTTTCCCTGTAACAGTTTTTGTTTGTTTTCCTAAAAAAACATGTATCAGACCATTCTATTTGTTTTTTATATTTAATACGTAGGTAGGAAGTTTTGTGACTTTTGAGACTGGGTGATTTTCTTTGCACTTCACATTAATTATAGCCTAATATAACAAAAAAAAAAAACGTTATTTAACTTAAGAGCTTTTAAATTAACATAATGCTGGGTAAAAATATAAATATAATCGGGGACTTGGTTATTCGCCACCTACTATAGTACATTGTTGCAGAGGATAGAAAGTACGCGATTTTTGGACGAGTAATATAGAGGGCCGAAACGTAGTTGAGGCCCTCTAGAGTACGAGTCCATAAATTGCACTTTCTACCGAGGCAGACATAGTGCTTTTCACAACTACTGAGAGGAAATAAAATAAAAATTCATATTCAAAACTCAATAGCGGTAGTCAATTGTCGTCGGTTTTTCAAAGGTAGTATAGAAGCTGTATCACCGCCAATTTTACCATAGATAACTTTTTTAAATCTGGACCCCTGTTCTCGTGGCACTCGAGATTAATAAACTAACATTCGAGATGAAGATGTCAACTCCATATAAAATTGTATTTGTTTCGCCATATCTCCCATGTAATTTCATCTCTAGTGGTTCGAGATTAGGGGCCAAGTATGAATTACATTTTAAAAAAAAGCAGTGACATTGTTTTTAGTCTGTATCTTTTAGCAAAAATACACCCAATATTTTACGACACAAAATGGTGTGTTCTGATTGGTCGATTTCAATTTTTCATTTTAAGGAGCTGACACTTAAATTTATTGATTGATTTTCATTGGTTCTTAAAGTTGGACAACTATGTTCCCGACCAATCAGCAAACACGCCGAGAAAAACATTCTTGGTGTGTCCTTATAAGTGACGTTTTGTGACCCCAAACAAGACCATCTATGGCCATATTTCCGAGCAATGTTGTGAAAAATTAAAAATTAATAATTTCAATTATCATTTTTTATGATAAGGCTGTGTTTGAACCACAAGACAGCAACTACAACCATGCCGATTTTCAGAAAATGGTCTGGGCACACCGAAGAACAACAAAGTTTTCTTGTTCTATTATTTTTGAGTATTTGGTACCGAGTCCTAAAAACCATTATGTAGGTCAATTTCAAGAAATTTCGTCTGTCATCATTCAAAGTATCTTTGTAATATTTAACCCAATTACTTGTATTCTAAGAATACTAATTCGTAGTAGGTACTAAGCTTGTTTGTTTTTTTTATACGATACCGCAGCAAGTACTTTTTTGTTGTTGAGTGTTTCGTGGCTAAAGGGTATATTAAAAAAAATAGTTCTTTCAACTGAACGACAAAAACATAAATAAAATGCACATTTGCGTATTCAAGATTGTCGATCGCGGCCATTTTGATTCATTTAAAAAAAAAGGCTTCCACGCTGCTTCTAAATTTAAAATAAGGATCGAATGCCATTATAAACTTTTGAAAAACAGTGGAGGAACGGCAAAATTTTAAATTACCAACTTTAAAACTGACCTATCCGCTATTCATACTAAAGAATAAATGGAAGGAACAACTCGACCTTTCAGATAAAAATATAACTCGTCGATAATTATCATTAATAATACCATAAATTAGTATGTTGTCAGAATCAGCATTAAACGGACGTTTTTACATGTGATTAACTTTTGATAGTGTAATTTTTTTTCACGACATCTTTTACAAAATCAACTTAAGATTTTATAAGACAGAATTCTTTGTAGTAAAACTTTTATTTTTCTGATATAATGAACATTTTTCAGTTGAAAGTACCATTTTAGAAGAGTTAGTTTTTTGTTGGAAAAAATTGCTATTATGTTTTTTTTAATCCATAACTTTTTAACCGTCAAGAATTCAATGAGCACTTATCGGTTAAAATGATCGGAAATGACCGCCTGTATGTCCCTGTTCGATTTGATCCACACTTATAAGGACACCCTGTATAATAGTTTTGTGCAATAAGTCCTAACTGCCCATAATTTAAAGCGTCGTATCTCAGTAACTATTAAGTATATAGAAATGATTCAAATACCAAATTGTAGCGCATTTAGGCTTGTTAGTTTTTTTAAATACAACTTTGCTGTAATACATTATGTTAGGAAGCAGAGCCCGTGGCAACACCCCAAGGTTGAAAACTTGAATTTTTAATAAGGGCCTCTATTACGTATCAAAAAATGGCGGGTACTCGACCTTTTGCAAGGAAGGTAACCTTAATTCATACAGATT
Source organism: Acleris cristana (assembly GCA_948252455.1). Classification (NCBI taxonomy): domain Eukaryota; kingdom Metazoa; phylum Arthropoda; class Insecta; order Lepidoptera; family Tortricidae; genus Acleris; species Acleris cristana. The sequence continues at coordinate 3,547,635 of OX411781.1, read as the reverse complement.
TACTGAACTATTAACTAATGGGAAGCAAGCTTTAAAAAATACCCGTCTGCATTTTTTTGTATTGTCGTCAACATAATGTTATTCTTTCAATGTCATTATTATTTTTACCCTGATTACTTTGATTCAAATAAGCTTTTGTCACTCCCACAAACAAGACGTATCTAACTAAAACGCACTCTTCAAAATCGTTCAAATCGTTTAGGCTACAGGATGTCATAATGGAACGGACACACATACATACAAACATACGCGCGAAAAACATTACCCTCCTTCTGGGTCAGTCGGGTAAAAATGTTTTAGAACGAAATATCCTCATTTGTTTCAGCTTAAACATATAATCACATCCAAGGGCATAAACTCTTTTTAAGTTAAGAGAGGGATAAATCAGTGTCATTTGTGCCATGAATGTTACTGCCTAATGGCACAGTTGGTCCGGAGAGCAAATAATGGATCTATATTGGAATCTCTAATCGCCATTTGTCCTAATGCATCATTTGTCTGAATTTTCGTTTATCCTAAAGCCATTTCCACCTGAATTTTGTATTTTTAGTGCTTTTATATTCCAACCTTAACCAAACCTAACCGCAGGTAATTTTGGAAAACTTAAAAAGCTGTCTGAAACAGCTGAAAACCAGTTTATGACAAACAATAATTCGGAAAAAACGACTAAACTGTGTGCTACTTTGCCTTCTCTATGCGATAAAAAAAACTCAAATTTACATTATAGTCACGGTAAAAAAATGTTCGTCACTTTCGGACCTTAATAGCGTTGAAATAGAGTCGAAAAGTGACAAACCTTTTCTTACCGTGACTACCATATGAAAAAGTTTTACATAAACGGAGTATACTGGACTTAAGCCCTTTTTCACTTGACTACCATACCTATTACCATACACCATACTACCATATACCCACTTTTCTTACCATCGAATATAAATACCTGCAGTCGCTGTCGTCGGTTTAATATGATATGCCCTACTTCACAGCTGTCAAGATCAGTGAAGTCGACTTATAGCATTTTTCCCTAGAACCCCAGAATTAACATCGAACATGCCTTAAACACATATCTTGTAGTTAAGTGATTAGAGGCAATAAAAATTGCAGAAGTAGACTGCTGTCTTACCTTAACTTCAGTTCTAATGCAAGAAGCACAATTTTGCTGTCTTTTTCTAACTTAAAACTTAGAGAGCAGTCAACTTCTGCAATTTTTATTGCTAGTCTAAACCTCGCTTTACTTTAACTTCAGTTCTAGTGCAAGAAGAACAATTTGGCTGCCTTTTTCTAACTTAAAAGTTAGAATAAGAGAGCAGTCAACTTCTGCAATGTTTATTGCTAGTCTAAACCTCGCTTTACTTTAACTTCAGTTCTAGAGCAAGAAGCACATTTTGACTGCCTTTTTCCAACTTAAAAGTTAGAGTAAGAGAGCAGTCAATTTCTGCAATGTTTATTGCTAGTCTAAACCTCGCTTTACTTTAAATGCAGTCCTAGAGCAAGAAGCACAATTTGGCTGTCTTTTTCTAACTTAAAAATTAGAGTAAGAGAGCAGTCAACTTCTGCAATTTTTATTGTAGCTTAAACCTCGCTTTAGTCAAGAACCATGTAATAAATGTATACCAATTAAATTTGATGTTTCGAAAATAAAAGCGGTAACCTGAAAGCACTCAGTTTCCGCCTAAAAACAAACTGATTGTGCAGTTTGGCGGACCATTGTTTATCCCAACACAACGGTTTACAAAAAAACCGGTCAATGCGCGTCGGACTCGAGTACTGAGGGTCCGTACCGTTCTATTTTTCGTTGAGTAATTTTTTTCTAAATTATTTTATTACCTATTAAAACATTAGCGTAATAATTTGACAAGTTTCCTTTTTCTCCAATTAGATTTATGGGTAGGTACGAGTACGTAACTGTCTGTGCATGTATGTGATCAAAATTTGAATGTTTCACTCTAGCTTCTGAACTATTGGGCCGATTAGGTTCACTATTTGAGTATTGAGTATTACAATATTCACTTGTATTTGAATTTGAAATTCGGAATTCTTATCGAATTCGAAAGGTAGTAAGTGCTGCTATGTTAGCAGAAATAACTATGTAATGTAGATGGAGTAACCGATTGTGATATGTAACGGAATGTACAGTCAACTGCAAGGAGATGTATCCACTTTTTCACCTTATTGCATTGTAATGAGGTCCAAAAGTAGATACATATCTTTGTAGTCGACTGTACACGCAGCGCTATCTTTTAGGTTATTATTTGGGTTAGGATTTTGGTGGCAAAACGTGGTTCTAGAATCCATGAAGTCGCTAATTCCAAATTATTATTACACATATCACTTTGATTTTGGCCTTTACTTTTGTCCTATACATTTTTAGTTCAGTTTATCCATACCTACTAATATTTGTTTGTTTGTTACGCTTTCACAGCGGTGATTTCCTCCGTACCAAAATGAATATAAACTCGTTTAGTGATTAAATGTAAGATTGAATTTTGAAATATGACAATATGAAGGTCGAAATCAAGGTGGTATGTATTATAATAATCAGGAAACAGCGACTCCATGGATCCTAAAACCACCGTTTGCCACCAAAAGTCGTAACCCTAGTTATTACGTTACTAAATGATCAAAAAGAACAACTATCAGCTAATATAGTCATACAGTTCAAATTGCATTGCACTCCCAGTTTTTAGGGTTCCAAAGTTAAACTAGGAACCCTTATATTGGAATCAAATTGAAATAGCATGTGTGTGTCCCCCCCTATATAAAACCAAAACTAAAAGTAATAAAAATCTGAAGAAAAAAAAAGGAAAGTATAACGAACTTAAAATGAAAACTATAACGGCTGAGTAGACTTCATTGGTTCCTGAGATACAGGCGACTAAAGTGTTTATAACTACTAAAAATCATCTAAGATAGCATGTAGTACTATTGAATAGAAGAAAATTCGTTCATATAGGTATGTTGTTTATCGAGATAGTTTTCTGTGTTGGAAGTAACGGCGTCGGAACCCTACACTAGGCATGGTCCGACTTGCTCTTGCCCGGTTTTATTTTTAAGAAGTCGGTTAACAATTTGATATACTGTTTTAAACGCGATGTTAAATTAATACTTTAGAAGGCATTATTTATTTTATTAGCTACATACAGTTTATAAATCCGGAGTATTAAAATTAAAATTTTCAAACTATGTCTAAGTATTTATATTCTTAACCACTTACTATTACTATCTTACTAAATATAAAATGGGAGATAATATTTGTATTTACTTACCTTGTATGCTTAACATGTTCAGAAGTATCCATAAAACTTTTTTAACCTTGAAACTCATCATCAATTCATTCAACTAATTAGCAGCGGTCACTCCTCACTGTACGTTTTTAATAAATATTATTCACTAAACGCACACTCCATACACTTGCCCTTCGAATAACTTTTGTGGCCGAGAGAAGAGATTCGCGTAGCGTCCCGTAGCTAGCGGCGCGAGCGGGCGTCCGTAGCACGCCTACGAGCCGACTGAGCGGCTGCGGCCGGCTACGACCCTCTACTGTCGGGATTATAATGAAATGTTCCACTTTTCCCTATTTGTCTTGCTTAGGTACGGATAATGCCTTATTTCACAAGAAAAATATATAACAATGGGCTTCAGCAAACATGTCTTCGCTGCACGCTCTTATGGATAAAGGCTTATTTTGCACTGGTTTTAAATTGTTTTATAAAACATTATTTATCGCTTTTATTTTTAATTTTGGCTAACGATGCTTTACTTATGTTTCGTTACTTGATATTCGGCAAAACGTGTAACATTTTACAAATAGTAGGTAGGTACTTCGCACCTACCGCAACATTTTTAAGATTAAATCTAACCTTACTTAAGTAACTACCATTAATCCTACATGGGCTGAACCTGTGGGCTTAGCATGCGAGGCGAGGAGAATACGTCAAACCTCGTCAAACGCGATTTAGTGTCAAATATGTCTATTCCATATTCTAACGTAAGGGTAAACATTTAAGGTTTTAAATAAAAGTGTATTTTGTGTGAATTGAGTCCTTTTATTACTAAGCATCTTAAAGTGTGACGTTATGTCATATTTTCTTATTTTCATAGGAATGACGTAAAATATGATAGTAAATCTCGCGTATTCCCCTGAGTACTATACCTAATATGTAACAGTTTAAACACAAAAACGGTTCTGCGAAGTAAAATAAATGTTATAAAAATAAAACATATCTTTGTATAGTAAAAAATTAAGTCGCTATCCGAAACCGCTTTTAATATGAACTCCACAACGATTTACAAGTTGTAAATAGAGAAAACTTCATGTTTTATAATCAAGTCGCGAAAAAACGATGAAGTAGCGCCTAATAAATCGTGGGAATCGTCCTCTAGTTGAATATAAAGTCATTGCATTTACTTAATAAGTTGTTTTATAAACAGCTGCAAAAGTTAAAAAAAACCGGCCAAGTGCGAGTCGAACTCGCGCACGAAGGGTTCCGTACCATTATCTATACAACATTAGCAAAAAACGGAAAAAAAAACACGTTTGTTGTATGGGAGCCCCCCTTAAATATTTATTTTATTCTGTTTTTAGTATTTGTTGTTATAGCGGCAACAGAAATACATCTGTGAAAATTTCAACTGTCTAGCTATGACGGTTCTTGAGATACAGCCTGGTGACAGACAGACAGACGGACAGCAGTCTTAGTAATAGGGTCCCGTTTTTACCCTTTGGGTACGGAACCCTAAAAACCTATCGTACCGCAGGTAGTTACGCTACGCCCGCCCCATGATGCATTGATTCATGTTCCGCTTTGGGCAAACTGAAAATCTAATTAAATATTTCTTTAAGATAACTCTTATGCTATTAAAGGTTTTTTACTGCAATATCATTGCATTTTATAGCATATTATTATTATTATTATTTATTATGAGCCCATAAAGTCCCACTGCTGGGCAAAGGCCGCTCTCTCCCTCTTCCACTCTATCCGATCTTGAGCGGTTTCCCTCCAGTTCTATAGAATATAAGAGATAAAAAAAAAATAGGGTTAAATGTGTAGTAAAGATAGTGCTACACCAGCTGCAAAATGGCGGTTCGAGTACAGTTCTATTGCAGTTGACGTAACTGCATCAATACGTACGTACTTCAACTGCACTCGAACTGCCATTTTGCGGCTGGGTGCAGTTTAAATGATATCCGTCTGGACCAGGGCTTAAGTATTTTCACGCGTGGGATTAGTTTAGACTCTACAGGAAAGATGTAATAAATAAATGGAATTAAAAATAGCAACGGACGTAATTTATAAAAACACTAATGGTCTGTAACGAGTTCAAGTAAAGCTGGGCATTCACGCACGCGCCGTTTGTCCCGGTGACAGATTGAGTGTATACAACTGGATGGGCGTAATGTTTTGACCATATTCACGGACGCGCCACGCCGCGCCTCAACGGTGCGACAAAAAGGAGCAGACTGATTAGAAAATGGTAGCCAGAGAAGGCATTCACGACGGCGCCATTTGGCTTGGCGCGGAGGTGTGGCGTGTCGCAGCGCAGCGTTGAATTTCGATATTCACGATAGTTCCATTCGGATTGCGCGTTGGCGCGTCGCGCTGGCTTTTCGTCCATTTGGAAATCCAACAGACCACGCCAATTACTTTTAAACACTACAGTTTTGACATTCACGGATCGATTTTGGCCCGGCGCTGCCTTATTCGGCTTGTTGGAGCGATCGTGAATGCCCAGCTTAAGTAGACGAAGAGCTCGTTTTGAAACTCACTCGGCCGTGGACGGAGGTATGCCGGCGATTTTAATTGTGCACCAGCCGCCATTTTAACAAGAGATCCGGTCTTTGACCTCTCTTGGGCTTAAACTGAAATTCGCTAAGTAATGAAACTAATTCTAAAGTTAACAAGTTATTTGTTGCTAACGTGATCGAGCCATGCGGCACCAAATAAACTAAATCTGTCCGGAGTGCGACGTGAGCTTTATGCTTCTCATACTATGGTCATATCATATCTTAGCCTGATTGTGCAAAATCTGATTACAGAATTAACAATAAGTTTTTAGAATAGTTGGTAATTCTGTAGCTCTGCCTACCCCACTCTGACAATGAAGGCGTGAATGTATGTAGTAATTTTGTATAATGTAGGCCAGTGTCAATTCCACGAAGATGGGCGTCATGCAGGACATAACAAATTAGAGCGATTCGTCACACGCCCAGTAATCTGTAACGGTTTTGGAGCTCGTGGTGAACAAAAACGTTATTTATTTGAATAGCAAGAACTTAATATATATATAAAAAACTTAACGAGCTACGTTGCTAATTAATTTAAGCATGACACTGCATACTTTTAAAAACTACTAGCGACCCGCCCTCGCTTCGTTTCTGGAACCTGGAATTTATCTATATATATAAAAGGCAAACCTGACTGACATATATATCCGCCGGAACTACTGTACCTAGAAACTTGAAATTTGGTACAGGGGTTCCTTTTATGATGTAAGTGAGCACTAAGAAAGGATTTTCCGAAAATCGACCCCCAACGGGAAGAAATGTGGGGAGTAGCGGGAAACTAATTCTACGCGTACAAAGTCGTGGGCGTCCTATATTTATCCATAAAAACGTTCCTCTTGAATCACTCTATCTATTGATGAAAACGGCTTTAAAATCCGGTGCGTAATTTGAAAGATCTTAGCGTACATACAAAGGGATATACGGCCGGAAGGGACTTTGTTTTATACTAAGTAAAGATACTATCTTATCACTAAGTACTGAAATAGTTGGCAATTGATAAATTATTTTTCGACTACAGGATCTCCGCTATACTTAACATAGACCCACCGTGTTGGGACTCATTAGTTCGGTCTTATTAAGCAGATAAAGATTTTGCAAAAAAAAAGTACAGTCGGCACCAAAAGCTTGTCCTAAAAAATTAAATTGTTGACAGAAACTTATTTTGTTATCTCTTTCGTTTTGGTCACTGCTTACCTACAAATACGTAGTCGAACTACTCATACATTATGAATGGTGTTTTAGTATTTGTCGTTAGTAGGGTGCTTTTAAGGGTTCTGGGCCATATCCGATCTGGTATAAGTAGAGCTGTGTTTGGTGTGTTATGGTGGGTGTGCATAGTTCAGGTTACAATGGTTATGCGTAAAAAGCATGTTTAAATTAACGATGTATGTGGTTTGGATTGGTGAAGGGTTTCTGTAACGTTGATGGTTGTAAGTTGTGAGTAATCGCGTGGGTGAGAGCTCTGGTTGGATGCGTGGAGTATGGGTATGGGTGTCAGGCGTGGTTGGTTTCTGGTCGGGACCGGGTGCGTTTGTTATAGTAGTTGTTATCGATCGAGTTTTTAGCGGATGTCTGTTTATCAGGTGTCGTCGGTCTTTGAGTGGGGATTCAACCTTGGTGCATATTGTTTAGTGGGTTAAATTGATATATTGCTAATTGTTTTTAGGGTTCCGTACCTTAAAAGGAAAAAAACGGAGCCCTTATAGGATCGCTTTGTTGTACAGTGTATAGAGGTATCGAGTTGAAATTTAAACCGTATACTCAAATCTACAGTCCCTTGAAGCTGTGAAAAAATCAAACTTCTACATTTACGTAAAAAGAAGATACGGCTATTTATGTCGCAAAAAACGTGTATTTCGACGTCTGTTTTACTCAATAAATCCATATTGCCTTTGACAGTTTATTGTATTGTTTTTAACTCGGCCGCCATCAATGTCAAGTAAATAAGGGCTATACCTAGTTACGTTAACAATAGGGTTTAAACATATAGAATGGAGGCCCTGACGTACGTATCTATTTGCTTCTAGTTTACTCTAGCAAGGTTTTCTCACACCGAGCTGAAACAGGATATGAAAACAATTCCAGTGAGATATGCTCATAAGATGCTATCATGCGAGTGTTTATAAACATCAGCCAACAAGGTTTATTTGATCCTCCCTCTATTTCTTTCCGTTGCGGATCCTTGAATCCTTAGAATATTTCCTCCAAATTTCTGGTCGATATTTTTAGCCTAAACCTAAAGATATAGACCAGAAATTTGGAGGAAATGCTGTGCGCTATGTGTCAGTCAGTCATTCAGTCTCAGATGAATTTTATACGTTAAGTTGTATAGGTGTAAGTAACGAATTTAAACGAAATAAAGTATAGAAATCCCTTTGTAAAGAAAACGGCTACTTTATTTAGAGTAGTTTAAATAAAGGTAAAGGTAAGGAAAGGAGATATTGTGCCTTAAAATTTTATTAAAATTATTAACCTCTACATATATATAATAATGTAGGTTTAAAAAAAGGATTAAAAGCGTTAGTAATATGTTTTATGTTAGTATAAATAAATAGAATGTAAAGAATATAGTCAATAGAAACGGATTATTATGCAGTACTGGATTTGTTCCGAGCGGCGTGAATCCACAGAACGCGGCGAATGAGTCGTGGGCGGAATACTGATTTTCTTTATCGACGCTTAATTTTTTTAACCCCCTGCATTATTAGGGAAATATATTTTTACCCGAAACATGTCATACGTAAGAGACAGGCAGTGTTATGTAGCTATAAAATGTATAGCAAACTAAAACTTTCCCGCGATTTCGTCCGTTTAACGTTATTCCCACGGGAGATGTCATATTATCTGGGATGCAATGGAAAAGGAAAATGAGCACACAGGCCACCTGATGGTGAGTGAACTCTGAAGGCCATAGACGTTTCTAATCTCACGATAGCAATCTGAAGATGACAATCTCAAGCCCGTAAATGCCTTATCAACCCTGAGGACTTAGATAGAATGCCTCTATACTAGTCATTTCACAATATATTTCAATATTGCTTTTTACCTGTTATCCTATTGGCGGCCAAGTTAAAAACAATAGACCATAAGCAATATTCTTTAACGTCGTAAAAAAAGAGGACTGCGCTACTAGCGTTTCTATTCGTTTCGTTTTTGAACCCATGACGTGATACGAAAAGTCACGTGATCTACCAGTGACGCGATTAGTTTAAAAATGAAACGAATAGAAACGCTAGTTAGCGTAATGCATCTTGCAAGGGCCTCCGCTGTCATTACCTGCGCACCGGAACACAAAATGCAAACACTTGCCGTTTGGCCGCAGCTTAAATGGTAAGATGGTGGTAACAATCCAGACGGCCCACCATTAAAATAACTAAATGAAAAGAAAGCTTTTCAAATCCGACTGCATTTTTTATACTGTCAATATCCATGTTAATAATTGACATTTTGCCACTGTTGTTATTTCAATTTTAACAGTTTAAGTATCATTTTTTATTTTTTAACAGAAACGTCTGTACGTAATTCAAACTATATTAAAGCGAAAAATTTCATCGATCTTAGGCAGGATTCGAACCTACATCTCCTCTGGCAATCCGGGCCGATGCAGGCGCATTACCAATTATGCAACCAAGACCCTACTTAAGATCAACAAAATCGCTTTGATCGCTTACTATTTCATACTCGTAGGGTATGCTGACGCCATCTATCGTTGTTTTTTATTAATAAACGACACCCATGTTTCAAGTATCCTATGCCACCCGGGATAATGAAAGGATACTCTAAATCGGCTCAGGGGTTTGGAAGTTATGGTGGAATACATACATGAACCCTGAAAACATTACACTCCTTTTATTGGGCAGTAGTGTAAAAAGTCACTTGTCAAAAGATGAATGACGTTTTATCTAAATTTATCCATTTCTAAAATGGTTTTTTGATGCTCACTCTTATGCCCATCTAAGTTCTGTGTGCGTCAGTCAGTCCGTCTCTCGCAGTTCGCTTTATCAAGTAAATGTGCAGTCGACTTCACTTGTATGCAAATTATTATGTAGATGTATGGTTGCACTTTGCCTGGCGTTGTCTTAACAGTCTGGGATTGTTATGCATAATTATAATAATGATTATAAAATATGACGAAAATGTAAGGTGCCTCCATATTTGCGTCAATTAAACTTTTTGTGTCTGGCTGCCCTGTTATTTTACACTCACTTTTTCTCAGAAACTATCAAAGTTTCAAAACTGGAATTTTGTTCAGGTATTTATACCGACTCTGATTGTTTTATGTTTCATCGTGGTTGAACAGCTCTTAAAAATCATTATATGCGATACATTTTTAGATTTAAGGAATAATGGAACTCGAAGGGTGTAATTTAGAGTAAATAACTTCGGCCCCTATACTTAGCCAAAACTACAAAATTAAAATACTACAAATCTGATAAAAAATACTTTTAATAGAAAATTAGCTCATACTTGTGATTTTTGGAGATAGATTTTTCAATTTACTACAAATTGAAACGTTGCGTTGACGGCAGCCTACCGTTTTTTTATAATCAGTCCCAACTGTCGTTAATCTTGAATGTCGCTAGCCCACCTCTCACGTATTGTTTATTTTTTTAATATTGTATAATGCCTAGGACTATACGTTAAAGTCATATTAAACTATCATCGAACCTCATTGTGTTTACCCACCCAATACGAATACTTCTTAGAAATAAGAATCGAAGTATGCTGGTTAGAAAGTTAACGACATACTAAATCGGAACAATTCTCATTTAGGGTCGATCATAAACACATCTTATCTGCCTTGCCAAGTTAAGTGGCACACTTGATGTTTGCAAAAAACACACTTATCTGACTTTGCAGCATTTATAATTACGGAGCTTAAATACCCGAGCGCTTTCAAAAGGTGCTCAAGGACGCTGGTGATCCCTCTCACTCGACCCCTCGCCCGCAAAGGATTATTATGTCCGCCAGTGTAGTTGCAAAGGCGTAAGGCTGCCTGTCCACTGGAGCGGAGCAAGGCAGCGGAGCGGCGAGCGAGGAAAAAATCCACCAATAGGATAGCAGCGCTGAGCGAGGCTAGGAAAATAGAGTATTTCTATTGGTGAATCTTTTCCTCGCTCGCCGCTCAGCTGCCTCGCTTCGCTTCAATGGACAGGCAGCCTTACAGTGTTGAACAACTCCCTGCTCAATTCATCCACGAATTACCCAGCAAACTAAAGTTTACTTGCGCGCTAGAAGTAAGGCATGTAAGGCTGAGTTAGGTATGCTACCGCTTTGGCATGATCCATGAACGACACTGGCGACCTTTAAAATACACGGACTAAGATGTTAATAATGCTCTGCCGGGATAACTTAGACTCGTCTTAATTCGACAACAAAATGAAAGGTGAGATGTTTAAGACAATCTCCTAGTTAGCTGCACACAATGCATACTATATAAGCGGTACTCATTATTATTACCTTGTATACATCTACGCTATGTATTTATATATATACAGGGTGGAAAAAACGAACGCCACATACCTTAAATATTGGAAATAGCAAATTTTACGCAAAGGAGACTTACTTTTTATTTTTTAAAACAGTAAAATATTGCATTAATGTATTTTTGAACATTCATCTGCCTTTTCCGCGCTATTTCACCAACTAAATATACCGATTCTCCGCAAATACCTCACTTCAACGCAAATAAAAATCAACCATATGGTTATATTTCGGTCATAAGTAGGTAATAAAATAACTCCTAAATACGTATAAAAGTTCGGGGTTCTAAGGTGAGGCCTATTAAATAATTAGAAAAATTATTCATTCGGGCAAATTATTTTAGGGTAAGCCACAAAAAAGGCAAGTGAAATTAGAGTGCAAATTCTCAGGGCTCAGGGAAGCCGTTGACTAAATATACTTGTAACTATGTATTTCTGAAGGATTGGCTGGGGCACGGGGTAAAAGGTGGTTATTGTGTTAAATTAATGAACTATTAATATTCTGTAGGTACAAGGGGCCTTTATTCCTATTGAAATGTTATGACTTGGATTTCTTGGTTTAGGTTCAATTAACTTAGCCTTTGGATTTTGTGCAGGAAACCTTCAGCAGGTTCGTATTAATAAATACATTTTATGCCAATATAGAAGACAAAATAGGTATAGTTTGTGCCAACTGAAATAGGCTATTTGACTAATTTTAGAAAACCTTATTAAATGATTCTTTATTACATAAGAAGCACACTACATTGATATTTCCGTGAGATTCTACTATATTGTCAATAAAAATCCATTTAAAAGTTTAAATTTTCGAAACCGCGCTAATAACGCTGTTTCTATCATGGCGCTGGCCATGTGACAAGTGTGACGTCACACGCAAGTAAACAAGAAAAAATCATTTGAAGAGATATGCCCTTATGATCTGTGGTTAGTTGCGTGTGACGTCACCAGCGAGTAACCACAGCTACAAAGCAATCGCATAGCGTTTTTGCCACAGATAAAATTTCAAAAGATATAATTTTTTTTTTTGCCTACTTTTCAAAAAAATATGCTTAATTTAGTTTAAAATAAAGTGAAACATGTTGTTTTACGCTATTATCTAATAGGATGACCACGATTTTTTGTTTATTTTCAATGTTGTCAAATAGCCTATTGGCAAAGATGTAAATACAACCAAACGAACCAATTTACCATTATTACTCGAAAATCACGTGCTTTTAAAGATCAAGTGAGGTCTTAGCAATGATTTATACACTTGATCTTTACTTTCACATGAAGTTTAAGATTAAATAACTATTAATACGTTATTTTAAATAAAAACACGCTTGATGGATATTTGAGGTTATGTGTCAAACAGTGTAGGTATAATAATTTGTTTACATCTTTGGCAATTTCAATTGACACAGGCTATACGTGGATGTCAGAATATAAGTTCTATAAAAGTAGTTGTTTTTTTATTGCTGTTAATTAGCTTGATAAAATCATAATACAATGTTTTTTCTAAATTTAATGATACGTAGATAGTTAAAGGCTACCTCCTACCTTCTTATTCATAAACGCACTATAAACCTATTTTAGTAAAAGTAATACTGGTCACTTTCTACAAATTCATTAATAAATATCAGGGGACTATATGGAGGATATAGAACACAGGGGAAATACTTTTTTACAGAACAATTTTCCTCGCGAGTGTAGCCATGGACTTATTTCTCTAATAAGTCCATGGGTCTCGACTTTGGCGAAATACATCTAAGCATGAGTTCATTAATTAAAATTACATTTAAAATGCCCATTTTAAGAACACTTAAGCTATCGTGCTATAAATTAGAGTGCGAAATAATATAGCCGAAGCCAAAATAGCCGAAGATATATAAATAATAAATAATATCCTTTTTTATACTATTTGTTTTGACAAACCTTTTTTATTGTTACAAAAACATGTTGCTTAACCGAAATGTCCGAAATATTCAATACAAACTCATGTATAAAAACATTAAAAAAGTTTCAATACAATCAAATTCGTACAGCTGTATACCATGTACCTACTAGCCCCCTTATTAATAAACGTTGAGTAACCGTGGTGTAGTTTTAAACCATGCTTTATCCTCATCTGTCATTGTGACATTTGAATTTGACAGATAAGGACAAAGCGTGTTTTAGCTTAGCTACACCACCGTTACTCAACGTTTATTAGTAAGGGGGTATATGTATATAACTAGCTATATAACTCTGTTTTGTCACTTTAAGTATTTTAATTAAAAAACAACGTTAAATTTATTGTTACTGCGACTTAAAGTTAATATGCAAAAGTAAATAAGTATCATAACATAAACGGCCATATTAACCATTTATGCATTCAACTATTATTTTATGAGCAAAATATAATAGTAGATGTTATAATAATAGTACCTAGACGTATTAATTGTAAATTGGTTTTTAGATGTTTGGTAATTTGTATTAAATTAAATTATACCGACGATATTTTTTTTGACGTACACTAATTGAAAAAATGATAGCTTCGTGCAAACATTATAAATCAATACTCGTTCCATTAATGTACGGCTTTTGCTGAATAATGTGACTCAAATTACACCGCACTACATTCATAGAATTCATAGAATGGAAACCGTATCGGTAGTCTGTTTAAACAGCCGCGCACTTCAAATGGCTTTGAATTTATCAGCTGAAGTAGCTCTTCTATTTACAATGGCCGTGGTCATTAACAGAGCAGTGTAATGTAATACACCTGTGTATCACAGGGTTAACGGGGTTTACAATTGTTTTAAGGGCGTGCAATCAAATCGATATCCATAAAGGATCGCGAGGCCCTACAATAAAAAAAGTTTTTCTACCAGATACATATTATATTATGTGTTGTAAACGCGAAAGTTTAAAAATATTTATTTAAAAAATACTGTAAGTTATTAAGAAAATATTGTTTATCAAGGGACTAAAACAGGCCGTTATGACACGAGATAATTAGCCACCCGAGTAAAGCTAGGGTGACTATAAGTTCGAATGTCATCGTGGCATTTTAGTCTAGAGTTAAATATTTACTTTTCACTTAGATTGTGATAAAATAAATCAAAAATTAAAAGATTATCTTCATGAAAAACTACTTGTCACTCAAAGCAGAAAGATACAGGGCCTCTATTCTAGGCGGTAAAAACCATATTGTCTTTGACCTGTTATAGTATCGTTTTTAATTCGTTTCTGTCAAGTAAATCAGAGCTATCAAAAAATTAATACTACTTCCAATTCATTCCAACTCTGTCCTACGGAAGTCAACCGATCAACATCTAGTGTCACAACTAGTAGGTATGCCCGATGCATTAAAAAAATATTTGAAATAACGTCGGCAACCATGTAAATAACCATACTCGTTTTCCGTTTGATTTGGTTCTAGATATTATGATTTTGAAACCACTCCACTAAGCTACCGTAGATTTAGCAAGTAAAAACTAAAACCCAACCCATAATGTCCTCACTTAACGTTACGAAATCCAACTACTCACCGTTCATTTAACTTCGTACTCGTGAAGTGTGCACTTAAGCTTTTCTTTTATGAATCAACTGCTCCCTTCTCGCCAAGAAATTAAAAATCATCCCCTATAAGTTTCGAAAAGAGGGAGCGAACAGAAAAGTTCGCCAGCAAATAGGTTGGGGTGTCGATTCAAACAAATAAATAACCCGAAACGAATGGAAACGGTCCGCGCCAGGGGTTGCCTTACAAATATTGTAACCGTACTCGCATAGCTATATGTTTATGCAAATGAAAATAAGGTTCATAAGGGTAAATCAGGAAACATAACAATTTATTTGGGTACTCGAGACCCTGCTGAGTCAACAAGGATGGGTAAATGGGGCACGTTATATGCCGGTCCTGTCCTCTGTAATTCGATTAGGTAAGAAAAGTATACAACCCTAATCGATTTAAGACTATGCTTTTATACTACATACAACCTTACTAATTTCTGGGCATTGTTGACCCTTCTAACACAATAAGATATTAGCGAAATTAAAAACGTCATCCTTACATAATTTATCGTCATTATTATTTTATCTTATTATTATAGGGTTTAACTTAATTTAACTTACTTATGGCCGGTTTTATAAAGGTTAGTAAATATGTCAGATCAAATTTTAGTAACTTCATAAGTACAAGTTTTGACATTCCTGACCGAAATTTGATCTAACGGATCTTTATAAAACCCAGCCGTAGTCGTCATAATTTACCTTTAAAATTCGTTATTTGTGATTCGGGGGTGTTAGTAGGGGGTGGGGACACGTAACTACAGTGAAAATGGCACTTTTAGCGATCAATGTACCTATCTTAAACGGTCCCCTAAATGTTATATTAGATATTGACAAACACACGATGTACGATGACGTAAAAAAAATACCCTTACTTCACATGTACATATGTATTTTTTTTCCTCATTTCTTCGTAGATCTTAGTGCGCGGTATAAATATTTATATATGTGTACAAAATTTCAAAGTTACAAAAGTAACTTTGATAGTTTCTGAGAAAAATTGAGTGTGACATAGGTACATACAGACGGACAGACAGACATGGCGAAACTACAAGTGTTCCTAGTTTGACTTCAGGGGCCCGTTTCACGAAGCTACAAGTTACAAATTACAAGCGGAAGTCTCTTTCTAACTCGTACTGCTAGAAAGAGAGTTCCACTTGTAATTTGTAACTTGTAGCTTCGTGAAACGGGCCACAGGAGTCTTAAAAATTTAGTAGTTGGGCGGGGTTTGAAAAAACTATGGTTCATTAATGTTTTACCAAATCATCATTTGACAAACTATATCATTTTACAAACTCAGGATAGGTACCAAAATAATACTTACCTCTTAATTATTTTGTAATGCCAATGGTTCAATCCTTTAGTGTTTTGTTTTTTTATCAGTCATCCATCTCTCATTAAGGACATCATACGAAAAAATCAAACTCTTAACTTTAATTTAAAACAGTTGCTACTACAAGTCAGTAACAATAACCACGTACCTATACCGGAACTTTGATGCGTTATGCCGTCGGGCATTTCGTGGCTGAACATTCTCAGGTAGAAAGGAAATTAGGTTGCATGTCTATTTAGATAGCAACCTCATTGTTATCCGAAGGCATATAGCGTCTATTTAACCAGTGTAGTTGTAAAAGTTAGTTATTCGATGCCTGATATGTAGGTATACACTTACATGATCATGTAAGTAATCTTAAATTTAGAAGTTTCAATTCACCGACATAATTTTGAAGTCTAATAATCCCCTATCGCGTCTGGGGAACATAATAATTGCCGGCTAACTCTCGCATCGATCATATTCTCTCCCATTTATACGCTTTTGTTGTTACCACTTGCCCTAATCAATCTTCCCGATAACTGAATAGGTAGGTACTCAAGCGGGTATTATGTTTCCTCTTCGAAATAATCTCTTTACTTTTACATAATGTACCTATTGTATGTATTATACCATAATGACTAGGTTGTGGGTTTTTGTCATGGTCGTTCATAATAATATTATTATAATCGTCATTATCCGTCAATTTGAAGTTTTTGTTTTGGAATCTTTCATTACATAGGTTGAATAAGATATTTTACGTCACACCTGGCCATAATGTGAGTTTTATGGCACGCTGCGCGCACGGTAAAACTCGCATTGTGGCCAGGTGAAGACGTAAAATTGTGTACTCATCACGGGCAGTAAAAAAGAAAGCCCTCTATCGCATATTTACGACCCTCGCCTACGGCTCGGGTCTCAAATACCCGCGATTTCGGGCTTTCTTTCTTTTACAGCCCTTGTTAAGTAATGTACTATTAAACGTAGCCTTCGATTCCTTCGAGGTATTTCTCCTTAGTTAGATCGGCTTTAAGTTTTTTAAAATGTAAATGGCATAATAAAGTCTCAAAAACTTTGCGTAGCATTAGTACCTGTAAGTTTATTTAGCCACTTGAAATTGGTAGCCGTTCCAGAGTTATTGATCTGAAAGCAAGGTCACTCACTATTAGTCGTCTGACTTCCAATTCGGTGCATATCTACGGGAGGGTGATTGGTGATACATTTTGTTCTTGTGCCGTAGAATGCCCGCTGGTTACCGTTTAAACTATCGTTTCTATTCGTTTGATTTTTAAACCAATCGCGTGACTGATTGATCACGTGACTTTTCGTATCCCGTCATCAACCAGTGACGCGATTGGTTTAAAAACGAAACGAATAGAAACGATAGTTAGCGTAATGCATCTTGGCAAGGCCTCAGGAGCAGCTGGTGTGTCAGAGAACTCATGGGTGATTCAATAGTTAATTGTTAACCAAAGCATGAAATTGAGCAATTACTCCCTAGATAGTTAGGCTGTACAAGTGCTAGCGAGTACGAATATTGTTCGAGGATGCAATAAATACCTACTTTCAACCGAGAGTAACACTAATTAAAAACCGAATTTATTCCATTATGCCTGTATAAATAAAATCTAGGAATAAAATAGTGAGGTTATATCATACAATATACATTAAATCACGCCTGTTTCCCAGAGGGGTAGTACGCAGAGACCGCTTAGTTATAATATATTAAAACGAATAATTAAACTATTCAGTATTTCAATTTAGTTTTAAACGCATGTTTTGTTACTTTAATAATGGTTCATTTGATCATAATTTGTCAGTGTATTTAATTAACAAGCATTTGCATGAAATGCAATCAATTTGTACAGAAGATTTATCGTTCAAAAGCGCAGGTTTAGGAATAGCTTGTAAAAAAAATGTTGTGCGAACTTTAATAACTAGTAGCTCTTAAAAGTAGGATTGGAGCTTTAGTTAGAATTACGAACATTGTTCATGATTTCTTTTTAGGGTTCCGTACCAAAATGGTACAAAAGGAACCCTTATGGTGAGACTTCGTTGTCTGTGTGTCTGTCTGTCTGTCTGTATGTCACAGCAGGTTTTCTCAGCAACTACAAATGCTATCAACTTGAAATTTGGCATAGTTGTACAACTTGCTTGCCCGCATCTATTTGTAGTAAAAAAAATATGAAATTAATTTTAATAATAATTGAAAAGGGGTGTAGAATGGGGGGTTCAAAAATGAAAGTGGTTCGATTATTTTTAATAAAAACTGATAATATTTCTGTCTGCAACGTTAATTGGATTTTTAAGCCCGACAATTAGACTACCTACCTACAAAACAAAAACCACATCTGTAGACCTCACTGTTTTCATTTTATAAGCGACATGAGGTGGTAATTGTGGCTATTATTAAAAATCGAATAATAAATACGTATAAAATCGCTGAACCTACATAGGGTGTAACCGATAGTATTGATGTCTTCCTTTGACCATTTTCGTTTGATCCTCAACTAAAGTTACACCCTGTATTATTCTAGCAATCATCAATCGACAAGACCAATTAATTTTTGATTTTCTAAATTTTAAATTAGTTAGTTATTTTGCCAGAAAATGTGCCATTCATGGTGGCTCTTTTATAATTGTTAAAAGTACTCTTAAATCTAAAGAAAGAAAGGATATTGTAAAGCTATCGATAGAAAGGATTGTAGAAATTTCATGTGCAGAACTAGAAAGTTATATAATAATATGTGTTTACAGGCCACCATTGGCTGATTTTAGCACATTTGAATCTACAATGGAACATGTGTTAAAATTAGCATGTAATAGCCAGAAGCATATTATAGTTTGTGGAGATTTTAATATTAACTTACTCGAAACATCAAATAATACCACTAGGTTACTAAGTTTATTTAAATCTTTTAATTTAAGTAATCTGTTCTTTGAACCAACACGGATAGGTGTTAGTAGTGCAACCTGCTTAGATAATATTTTTTGTAATTGCGAATGTTTGGATAAAGAAATATTCAATTGTTTTAATTCGGACCATAGTGGTCAGAAGGCATCTTTCGTCAATGATTTTTATCAAAAACCGCAGACAATAACATACCGACCTATAACTAGTAAACGTTTGGAATTATTTAAAAATAAAGTTCAAAGTAACCTTTCTGTGTTACCTTTCTTACAGAATGAGAGTAATAGTATTTATAAAGACTTATTTGGCGTAATTCTAGATCAATTTAATAATAATTTTAATATGAAAACTATTTCGAAGTCAAAAACCAAGTTTAGTGAATGGGCTACTGCAGGCATTCATAAGAGTAGAAATAGGCTTTATGAGCTGTATAGAGAGAGGGAAGACAATAAGAACGCTGACTTCCTAAATTATGTTAAAAATTATTCAAGGACCTTTAAGCAAGCTTGTTTAACTGCTAAGGCAAATTTTCTTAGTCTTAAACTCAAATCATCTGACAATAAAGTAAAAACTGTATGGAATATTATAAATAGAGAAACGGGAAAATCAAAAACTCGTGATAATCAAGTCACCATAAACACAGGTAACAAACAAATCACATCAAATAAAGACGTTGCCTTAGCATTCGAAGATTATTTTTCCAACATAGCCAGCAATACTACAAAATGTCTTAAATCATCCGCGGTTGAAGCTAAATCATTACTTTGCACTAATGTCAGTAAATGTAATATAAACTTTGAATTCAGCCCTGTAAATTCAGATTCAATAGTCAAGGTATTTAAATCGCTTAGTTTAAAAAAGACTGAGGATTTGTGGGGCACATCAGTTAAAGTAGTTTTTCATATCATAGATGTAATTGCACCCCACCTAGCATTAATTTACAATAACTGCATATCAGAGGGGACCTTTCCAGATCTCATGAAATATAGTAAAGTCATACCTCTTTTTAAATCGGGCGACATGAGTGATATAACGAACTTCCGTCCCATTTCCATACTACCGGTTTTAAGTAAAGTCTTTGAGAAACTAATGCTGAATGATATGTTAGGTCACTTTAATAGAAATAAACTACTTAATAGTAACCAGTTTGGGTTTACCAGAGGTCGATCAACAATTGATGCGGCATCTGTTCTCATTAAATACATATATAACAGTTGGGAGAAATCTTGTGATGCGGTAGGAATATTTTGTGATCTTTCCAAAGCTTTTGATTGCGTGGATCATTCGACCCTTATTTTAAAATTAAAACACTATGGATTGTCCAATAAAGCTTTAAGTCTTATGTCTTCTTATCTAAGTGACAGAACTCAAACAGTGGTTGTAAACAAAACGCAATCAATTGGAGCTACAGTGAAACTAGGTGTGCCTCAAGGCTCCATTTTAGGTCCTTTTCTATTTCTCGTTTATATAAATGACTTACCACCAACAGTAGATAAACTTTGTGATATTGTGCTTTTTGCTGATGATACTTCATTAATTTTCAAGGTAGATAGAAAGTCCGTAGACTACAGTATGATAAACGCCATACTAGTTAAAGTACTTAATTGGTTTACTAGTAACAATTTACTACTAAATGCTAAGAAAACTAAATGTGTTAGGTTCGCTTTGCCTAATGTTAAACCGGTAGATTCTAGTATTTTTATAAATGACGAGTGTCTGCAAATGGTAGATAAGGCAGTTTTTCTAGGCATAACAATAGATAAAAATTTGCAATGGGGTCCCCATATAGCTGTACTGGCAGGTAAACTAAGTTCGGCAGCTTATGCCGTTAGGAAAATTAGACAGCTAACTAATGTTGAAACAGCTCGCTTAGTTTATTATAGTTATTTCCATAGTGTCATGTCGTACGGTATTCTGGTTTGGGGTAAGGCAGCTGAAATACAAACTATATTTGTTTTACAAAAAAGGGCCATTCGTTCTATTTATAACTTAAATTCTCGTGACTCCTTAAGAGAACTATTTAAAGAAATTAATATCTTAACTGTAGCATCTCAATTTATTTATGAGAATATTATTTATGTTATTAAAAATTTAGATTCTTTCACCAAAAATTCTGATATACATAATTTAAATACAAGAAATAAAAATAAAATTGCTATTAGAAAATTTCGCGTACGTAAAGTATATAAATCATTTGTTGGTCAATGCATTCATTTCTATAATAAATTACCTGACGTAGTTTTAAAGTTACCCTTTTCAGCACTTAAAAATTACTTGAAAAAGTCGTTAATGTCTAAAGCGTATTATAGGGTCGAGGATTATCTAGCAGACAAAAATGCATGGCCTAAACTCGAAAATAAGTCAATAATAATTTGTTCAAATGTACAACCTTTATCTTGTCTAGGGGACACTGTTGATGTAGGAAAACATGTCGAAACTTTGTTTATTATTAATTTTTTTGTTTTAGCCTTTTTCTCCGTCTATATCTCTCCTAATATTTTTGCCATGTTTTCCTGCTGATCTACGCATGATATTTGATATTATATTTAAATTAATATTTATAGCTTTATATAATACTAGACTAAGTTGTATCATTGTAATAGGAAATATGGTTAAAAAAATGACTGACTGCTGAGTTTCTTGCGGCGTTTCTTCTCGGCAGTGGTCTCCTCTTGGGAAGCGCTGGTAGACTCCTGACGTGTAAAGGTGCCCGTGCGGCCTACTTACTGAATAAATGACTTTTATCTTTTTTTATCTTTTTTTTTATCATGACACTTTTAGAGCTTATTATTAAATTTCCTATACGGCCCCTAAATCTAAAAAATACTTGTGACATACACATGTTGGTTTTTTAAGAGCTGTCTTTAACAATACCTTAGTCGATTGTAGAATTAAAATAATAATTTACACTTACAAACAGTCGAAGTTATTGAATTAAAAAAGAGAAATACTGTAGTGGCTATGAAAGTATAGCCTTATTTTAAATGCGTTGATATTTTGGAATCATGGTGTACCTAATTCAATACACTACGGTGTTAAGAATTAGATATTAACTTTTGGAATAACAAATTATAACTCATTTTAGCCAAGGGGGCCAAAGGTGTACCGCAAGGTAGCATTGTTTCCCAGTATCATTAAAACCTTAATAACTAATAAAGAATTAACATATTGAACAGTTGAAACTATATTCCGGACTGGTATACAGGGGGCTTTCTTAAGCTGTAATATTTACGTCAAGTATTAAAGATAGATCAACGCACAGCCGAAACCGCAAGACGTAGGGACTTGAAATTTGAAGGAAATATTACTTGGATATTCCAGGGGTGCAATATGAAGGATTTTTTTGAAATTCATCACCTTAGTAGTTAATAGGGACAGTAACGGGAAGCTAATTCCACGCATATGAAGTCGCAGGCTAGTAGCATAATCTTTTTGCATTTTGTCAAGTCAAGGATATGATAGATTATTATAAACACCCTATATTTTTTTACCATAAAGAAGGCAAACGAGGACATAGGCCAGATGGTAAGTGGGCCCTGAAGCCTACAGACATGTTCTATCTCAACAAAACCATACAATAGGGGTGAGTCCTGGGTAAAAAAAATATATATTAGTCCGTCAGTTAGATTATAAAAAATATTGAATAAATATTTTTTGCTTTATCAAATAAATCTAAATTTACAAATATAACGCGCATCAAAGTTTGGCGTGGGGAGTCGTGACGTCACAACATGGTATTAAGTGTGCCACGGCGTGACGTCACGCGAAACTTCAACGCACTTTATCTTCGTAATTTTTTGTTTAATTGACAAAAGAAAAAATATGTGTTCAATATTTTTTGTTAACGTAAATGACAGATTAATTAGAGTTTTTTAGGACACTAGCCTATACTCTTGTAACAAAACACAGTTATAATTGCCTACTGTCTATTGTTTGGATGATAAGAAGCTGAATATTCGTTTGATTTTTGACATCATATTCGAAATAACATTTGCAGGAAATTGGATATCGGAACTGTGACATATACGCCCCGAGCCTTGTGTGGCTATGAACGTTCGGAACCCAACCTGGAACTGATTAACTTTTTTTGTTTCCAACTACATTATTGTTTTTCGTCTGTCTGTCTTTCGGGCAAGACCGTTTTTCTCTGAAACTGCTAAAGCATTCGAGCTGAATTCTGGGAATATTTGTATCATTTTAACAGTGAAAAAAGGCGTCATCGAAAAAAATCTCTTATCCGTAGCGTGGTATAATAACATCACTTGAAAACTTCAAAGTTTACTGGGTTAATCATGTTTTTTTGGAATTTAAAAGTGATTGTTTTTTTAGTGTGGTTGCCGGGTTAGAGTGGTGCCACTCCATGTCTTCCCGTGGATGTCGTAAGAAGCGACTAAGGGAGTAAGGGCTTGTATTATTGTAAGGCGATGGGCTTGAAACCTGTCACTAATACACTGGTAAACATCATGGCTTTATTGTACAAAATGTGGTTACAGAATTATCAACAATATTTGGAATAGTTCTACCTACATCTCTCCTCTACCCCGCTCTGGGAACGAAGGCATGAATATGTGTGTATGTTTTTTTAGTCTCCAATAAGTAAACAAACAGAGTCACATACAAAAACACGGCTCTCCATCATCCGTAGCCGCTTTTATGTCGAAAATAAGGGTGTTTTTTGTCCATTGTCAACGACCACACTACCGCCATACAAATTACTGAACGGTGTGGTATAGAAGGTATAGTTGAAACTGAACCTTATTTTTCTATTAAAACCGAACGAGGATACTCTTACATTTGTTATAAAGAATGTGTGAGGAAAAGAAAAACATATGTGTTTTATTGCATAGAATACAACTAGGAAAACTTAGGGCTGACTTTTCAATCCTCAGATAAAGCTATCCGGAAGGTAAATTTTAGCTCTGTCCTTTTCTTTCATATGACTTCAGAAAAGGATAGTAATACATTTAACAGACGGATAGTTTTAACTGGGAATTGAAAAATCAGCCCTTACTCGACTATTATTTAGATACAAGAAACATTGTTAACTAATGCATGTTGGTTAGAAATTGGAATAGGAATGTTAACTTAATAATCGGGTTAGTAATAAAACGATAACAAAATTCGCGATCATGGAAAAATGGTAATAACGCTAAAATTAAACGACGAATAAAAAAAAATACATAATCCGCCAGCTGACAACCACAGCCAAGTGTCAGTGAAAATAGCCCGACTTGTTGCCACGACCTGTGGCACATACGAGAGTCAAAAAGAATATTTAAGTAGCAAGGAGAGGCTCTTTATTCACAGCATAGGTAGATGCCATTTTATTTTTGCTCATATTCTTAAAATTCACTAAGTTAACTCTGAAAAGAAAGTCCTCGTTTGTACTGCTCTCTCGCTGGCTTTTATTTGCTCTCGTAACAGTAACATCGAATTTATTCCAATTCGGAGAACCACGGGTCACGGTGCCGAATTAGTTCATCACGTTTATAGTTATGCAGAAGCTCACAGACTTCATCATCATGTGAACGTCGAAACGATCCAGTTCTTCGACAACACAGACACTGTTGACTTCGACGAAACCTTTTGAGCGGTTTTAGTGAAAAATAGTGCAGTAACTAGTGCTATGTATAAAGTGCATTCCCCTTAATAGAGACGTTAAGAAAAATGTTAATGGACAGTTCTTAGCTTAATTGAATTAACAGTTTAACCCATAAATTGACAATGTATCTAATAATGCACATATTATAGGGTGACAGAACCAGTAATGGACAAGGACTAATAATGGACACTTGATTCTTATTTTACATTAAATAAGAGTTATACATTTGTTTTGCAAAAATCAATTTAGGACCCCATAAATTTGAATTAAGAGTGAAGTGTCCATTACTGGTGACTGTGAGCTAAAAGTGTCCATCATTGGTGCCGTCACTCTAATGTTCACATTTTTTATATTTTTTTGTTACTATTTTTTATGCTGATTTCAAATCAAATAGGGTATGAATTCACGACTTTTTTATTTTTGCCAATTTAAGCCCTTTAGGCTATATTGTATTAATTTAAGGTGTATTATTTAAAACAGCTTTGTAAAAAATGTTTATTGCGTCTGCTCACATCACACAAGTCTACATTCCTGTTTCTACCTGAATAAAACGTTTTCCCATGTTACCCTTGTTCTCTGAACCATACTAGGCACTAAAACACCAAGCAAAAACCTGAAACGAGACGTGTGTGTTTACTTTTCGTGTGTAAACTGTGTTAGCGTGTACACTGGCGCTTCAAACGGACCCTGACCACTCACATAAACGTAAAATAGGTTTATTTTCTCCAAACGCAATATTACGTCTAATTTGAAATAATGTAGATATCCATAGCCGAGGAAAATTGCTAGGTATAAGAGCTGCGAGGAATTCTTAAAGGGAATTTCATTAAATTCTCGTGCCTCTTATTGATATGGGTGGCGAACGCTCCGGGCCGGGTCGCGCTTTATTAAGAAATCATATAGATGTCTGCGGAATAGCGCGAACGTGACGACGCGAGGTATTGCGGCGCCCGCTGGAGCGCCGGCGCTTCGGGCGCGCCCGGCCTTCCCGGGCGCCAAGCCTGATTAATTTGTACATCCATCAAGACTGTTTACTAAATTAATATATTAATATGTAAAATATACGTAGAAAACTTAAATGTGCCTCATGCATATAGCTGGGAACGTGATACGAAAAGTCACGTGATCTACCAGTGACTCGATTGGTTTAAAAACAAACGAATAGAAACGCTAGTTAGCGTATTGCATCTTGGCAAGGGCCTCTGAGGCGATTTTCAAAGTAGAGACGCTGGGCTTCTATCTACACGGTAAAACCATATTGCCTTTACTCGTAACCTTACTCTTAAGTGTTGCAACTTACAAATTTTAAAAAGGTTTGGTAGGTAAAACGTATTCGTTTTTTTTTGGTATAGAAACGATTATTTTTTATTGATATTCTTGATATCGATTACGAAATCAGCCTACATGGGAACCTACTTTGAAAATCGAAATTCCAAGTTACGTAAGCTCCATCTCTTTTCACCTGACTACCGCAAAGCAAAGGAATGGTAATGATTCTCGACGAAGTAACAAACGAAAACTGAAAATAATGGGCAATTAAGGTTTTGAATTTAGTTCTTTATAGTAGCCATCCTAGTGCTTGTCCGTAAAATACTAGAGCCAATCAAAAATAGAACTAAAACAACTGTAAAACTTTTACGTAGATCGTGGGTCGCTGTCTTTTATTCGCTCCCGTACATTGATAACATGTACCTATTAACATTTTTTTTCATTTTTTTCCCACCCCACTACACCCGCACCCACCGCCCGCGGCCTGCCAGCACGAAGATTTTCGGAAAAAGTTGTTCAGGGAAGTAGCTATCGGAGTTTCAATACAGCTGAAGCCACATGACCGATTTGGTTTAAAATGGCGCACAAATATTCTTCTTAATCATCGTGATTTTTCCCAAAGGAATAACAAAGTATACACAAATCACCCGTTCACAGTAAATTATTGCGTTTGTTCGATATGTCTTTCAAGTGACTTTTGAGTGTAATTTTGAAAACCACTGCTCCTTTTATGATTATCATTGGTACGCCATTTTGTGCCTCGATTATTTTTCTGGAAAACAAAACAAGCTGAAGTGAACTTGGTTGATTATTCTTGACGTTAGTATCTGATTTGAGAAAGTATATTTGTTAGCACCTGTATGAATAAAAGACTGGTGGGCGGGTATTTTTGCCGGTGAGTATATTTTCACTAGGGCCACAGCGTAGACGTTGACAAGTATGGAACCCTATCTGTGCCGACTGTGTCGACCCGCCCGACACTCGCACGAGGATTTAATTCAATCCGCCGCACTCCACTGCTGCTCTTAGTCTAATTAGCTGTCCAAAGAACCGCGGAAAGTTTAATGCAATTAATAGCAAGGAATTCCATGTTCATTCATTATTAATTACATGTAACAGAGTTTTAACTTGTATATTGGAAAGTTTGACACGGTAGGGAAGTGAAGTTTCAGACGTGTCGACGCAATCTTAACTCTACCAACACGAACATTGTTGTAGAAGGAGAGCCGACTGCAAAATTTCGTACCGACTTGATACCGCGATGAAATGCACAATAGTTTCCCATAAAAGTGATGCTAGTCCGAATTTGATAGTCTGCCACGGTAGAACCGGCCGAAAGTAAAAAAACTAAAGTCCGGTGCGAAAAAGGCGTTACTTTACCCATCTGATACTGAATACTGAGCATGCCGGTTGATTCACGGCCAAAAGTCGGAAGCTAGTCTACTTTTAGTGCCTGCGGCCTATCCCAATTGAATTTAGACGGTCGGAAACGACGGACGCACGTTGTAAAGCCCGCATTACCACACGGTGTCCGAGGTACAGTCACCCAATAAAAATGTTGAGCATACTTAGAACTTTTTCATTGTGAATGTCATTGTCCTTGTCATGTGTGTCATTTAATGTTCTGTGTGAAGTTTACTATAACAACGCACTAAAGTGCATTAACATTTTCATTGGGGTACTGTACTTACCTATTATTTTATCGAAACACTTTTCAACGAACGTATCATTACGCAGAATTTTCATTTCATCGAAAGGCATTTCTCACCGCACCAGTTTTTTTTGGTAATTACATGTCTAACGTTACCCTACATAATTAATGTTTAATATATCCTGAAAACATCCAGGGGGCTTAGTATGCTACGCGACTGTCATATTTTACGTCATTTATATGAAAATAAGAAAATATGACATAACGTCACACTTTAAGATGATTAGTAATAAAAGGACTCAATTCACACAAAATACACTTTTATTTAAAACCTTAAATGTTTACCCTTACGTTAAAATATGGAATAGACATATTTGACACCAAATCGCGTTTAACGAGGTTTGACGTATTCTCCTCGCCTCGCATGCTAAGCCCACTGAGGGCCCTACTGCCAAGATGCACTACGCTAACTAGCGTTTCTATTCGTTTCGTTTTTAAACCAACCGCATCACTGTTTGCGTGACTTTTCGTATCACGTCATCTACCAGTGACGCGATTGGATTTAAAATGAAAAAAATAGAAACGCTAGTTAGCGTAGTGCATCTTAGCATCTTGGTTTCAGCAGATAATAGCGTTCGATGAAATGATACAACAGATGAAGCGAATTCGATAAAATGATGTGTTACCCCGTTTTCGATATCATAATATTATTATGGTTTAATGGAGTAAATTTACTACAAACTATGTAACGCAAGAAACCGCAACACCGCAGCATTTGAACGTGCCATAATTCCACCTGAAATAGCGCTGTTGTGTATTCCACCGGGGTTTTATGAAACCTGCCTGAATTAATTTAATTTCTGTTCAATTCAAAGGGATTTGATGTTAGCCACAATTTAATGGAGTATAATAACAACAAAGCATAATAGGTACCAACTATTAATTTAAACACAATAATTTAATATCGGCCAATAAACAGAATTCTGTTAATTGTTGTCCTTAAACCTATTGGATAGGATTTCAATTCCAGAAAATACTAACCATTTATCCTTATACATATTTTTCTCCCACATGCTCGGAAATGTTAACCTTACAGTCGCAAAATCAGCCCGCGAAGTTCTGAGTTCCAGGTCCAGGCAAAATTAAAAAAAAAAAGTTATTATTTACCAGCGGCAGGGGCCGCGAAAATGTATACAAATTTCATTACGTACCTACCTGGTGTTTTACTTTTTAAAACCATGTTTTGACTAGGATAACTAACTCCAAACAGCCAAACACTCGTGCAATCAAAATTCTTCCTTGTATATTTTACTTTTTAAATGTCATAGACTAAAAAGTTAAACATTTTCAAACAGCGTTTACAGCGTATTTAAAAGTGTATCAAACAGTTCGACGTTTTTTTTATAGAAATTGTGTTCATAAACAAAATAAATTGCCGAAATAACATAAACGCGTAATAAATGTTGTAATTTAAACCATATTTTATTGAAATTGAATATATTACGTTTAAATGTGTGATTTTATTTAATGCTTTGTTTCAGTGCTTTTAATCGTACGTGTTTCTGTTCTTTTTTTTCAAGGAAATTTTGACCTGTGTTTAATATTTTAACAATGTGTGTTATATTTTCTTGCATTGTTGGAGAAAAGCACTATACAATCCTCGACCGGGAAGGGCGGTTGCTGGACTCATATATAGCGCGGCCTCGACTGCGTCTCGGCCACGCTAA
Organism: Acleris cristana; assembly: GCA_948252455.1. Classification (NCBI taxonomy): domain Eukaryota; kingdom Metazoa; phylum Arthropoda; class Insecta; order Lepidoptera; family Tortricidae; genus Acleris; species Acleris cristana. Next base: position 3,518,364 of record OX411781.1, on the reverse strand, counting down.
CTTTACTCGTCCCGCAACGGCCTATTTCCCGGTCTGTGCAGTAATGTACTATTATCAGACGTTAAAATATTGAGGAGAAACCTTTGTCCAGCAGTAAAAGGCCTAGTTAATACATGTCATGTTATTTATTACTTAGTCAGAAAACATAATTATTTGTCGCCGCGGTTCGCCTAGTTTCTACCTACTTGGTACGAATCTAGCGGTTTCGGGTTCGATTCCCAGAATGGGCAAATATTTTGTGTTATGAGTGCCAGTATTTGTTCTGTATTACTCTATATAACTATATTTATTAACTACCCACGGCACAAGCCTAGAGCTTAGTTTTTAACTAGTTAAAGTTTAAAAAAGTACATTTGGCAAAACGCTTAAGAGTTAAATCATTGATTAAATTATGCGTTTTATTGCTTATCATGACCAGCCATGTGACAAAAATAAAAATAAAAAAATTCTCAATGAAGACCTATATCAAAGGAAAGCTAACTTACCCCCTTACTAATAAACGATGAATAACGGTGGTATAGCTATACAATGTTTTGTCCTTATTTGTCATTGTGACATTTGGATTTGACAGATAAGGACAAAACATTGTATAGCTATACCACCGTTACTCAACGTTTATTAGTAAGGGGGCTAGAGAGGAAGAAAATTAAATCATAAAAATATAGTCAATAATAATATTGAGTTTCCCTGCTTTTATTGAAATCTCTCTGATTTTGTATAACATTTACAATGTACTTAGGTACTTACAGACATTTCCCGTTGCGGTTCTCATCTTACTTATACCCTCAGGGCAGAAGTCTGGCTCGCACTCGGTCAAAATTTTAATAGTTAAGCAAGTAAATGAATAGGCATTATATCGTGCAAAGCAGGGGCAGGCCGACGGTTGCGATTCATCTCCCGGCCCGTTTGTAAGGGAGTTCCCCCTCGGCCCAGGGCGACGACCCATTCAGCCAGAACAAACAATATTACGGGTCGGGAAAGCAGCATAAATAGCGCTTGAAACTTGTGTCTAAGTTAGACAAAAAAATATTCATGCTAGAGCAACATTTATTATTTTATACAGTTCATATATGTATACACTTTAGTACCTTGTCTATTTGATGTCATGTTCAAACTGACATATTAAGGTGCGAATTATCAGTTATCACAGCGATTAAAGTGATAAGGTACTAAAGTGTATACCATATTTATGAACTGGACTGTACTGCCGTGTTATTTCTAGTGGTGGTAGGATCTTGTGCAAGCTCCGTCCGATCGCTACCACCTTTTTAACTTACGCCAAGCACCAGTGTTCCGGCGTAGGAATAAGATAACCGGTGAAATGAGTAGTCCTCTGGGTTGGCAACGCATTTGCGGTCTTAGGATTGCAGTCTTAAGCTTGTAGTCTTGAGAATGCACATGTCTATGGGTCACAGATCCCACTTACCATCAGAGAGGCCTTGCCAAGATGCATTGCGCTAACTAGCGTTTCTATTCGATTCGTTTTTAAACCAATCGCGTCACTGGTAGATGACGTGATACGAAAAGTCACGTGATCTATCAGAGACGCGATTGGTTTAAAAATGAAACGAATAGAAACGCTAGTTACCGTAGTGCACCTTGGCAGGGCCCTCTGGTGGCCTTTGTCCTCGTTTTCCTTTTATTTCTTTCTTTCTTATTTTACAATTAAATCCTTCCAGAAGTATACATACAGACAGACAACTTGTATAATATAACTTTTTTTATATGCATAGATAGATTCAGGCTTCAATGTGTTTCGCTCGTGTTCAAACTGCGCAAATCCTCAACTTAGTACCAATTTCACCAAACGATGTTAAATATTAATCAATGTTTATTGACTGTTAGTATAAACATTTTAACAGCTGTTAACACTCTAATCGTCTGTCAAGTTGTTAACATCGTTTGGTAAAATTGGTACTTAGCCTATTAAGTAATAATTTCACCAAACGATGTTAAATTTAATCAATGTTAATCGACTGTTAGTTCATACACTTTGACAGTTCTTAACGCCCTAAACGTCTGTTAAGTGGTTAACATCGTTTGGTGAAATTATTGGTACTTAACCTATGATCGGCCTTTAAACGACGATAAAATATTTAGTAAGTTAAATTAATATACCACTTTTTCTAGTAAATACGGATTTTAATGTCTTGATTGCCGAAAGTAACTTGTACTTGTAAGCGACTGCTTTTAAAAGATTACGTGCGTGTTTATGCGGCTAATAACTTCACTTTATCACGCTATAAATACCATGTACGACATAAGTATTTAATTTATGTCCTTTAGATAATTTTATCACGTCAACGCCGATAATGATTGCGAGACAGAATAAAGATAAACAAAAAAAGGTGACTGAAAGAGATCAATTAAAGGGATAAATTCGCCTATGTATAGTTCAGGAAATATGATTTGGCCGTCTGTTATCTACTTTGCGATCTTTTTTCTGCGTTAAGACTTACCAGACCTAACCTTAACCTTAATCTTAACCTTAACCTTTCAACCCACTGTGCTGTTTGAAGAACCAGGGCAGTTTTACGATTACCTTTTCTTTAATATTAACAAAAAGATCTTAGTGAAGATTACAGACGGCCAATTCATATTTCCTGAACCATACTAATTTTATTTCTGTAATTTTAATATTTGTGTAATGTAATTGTTTTAGTACAATAGAGTGTTTACATACATACATACATACGGATTTGGTACCGCTACGTATTCTGTTATTGAGAAGCGGTAGTAGATAAAACAAGAATCACCAATATAACCGCTTTGCAGCGCTGCAGCGGCCGGAGGGGCGACGAGTGGCGCCGTGCAGTCGCGGACGCGTTGGCACAGATCTATTTGGCGGAGCTGCATGCGTTGGGCTGGGGGTGAATGAATCATAATATACAGGGTGTCCCACACAGCTATCTCCTATATTATAAACAAGCACTTCAAATTTAGAGGGTACGAGGGCTGTTTGAGAAGACCTTTTAAAAAACTATTTGTAAAACCTTTTTAAGAAAAATGGCATAATTCACCTATCGCTGGGAATTGGTCAATAAAGTGCACTTTCAGTATACTTGATCCTCCATGGTAATTCAAGTATACTGAAAATAAAACATTATTATTTGATAAAAAATACCTACTGGTCAATCCAGGTGAATTGGGATTGTTCATATTTTTACAATTTCTCTAATTTGAAACTCATTTCGAGGAATAGGGTTTTAAAGCCGTTCAGCATTAATACATTTTTGAATTTTTTGTCTATTGCGAATATTTCGTTTGACTTTCGTTTTTGGCTTGAAGCCCTCCTAGGTGTATCTTACGAGTTAGGCGAAAACCTCTTCAAATAGTATGTTTTAATACACTATTACAATACTTTTTATCATTAGATAGATATTATTTAATTGTAGTAATTTATTAGAAAATGCCAACCCAAATTTAAAATAATCATGTGAACCATAACATGCACATAAATAAAGTTATTAAAACAAAACTGTTGGGTCACATACAAAATTAATGGAATTGGTCTCTTAAAATACCTATTCTTTCGAATTAGAATGTTTTTTTTGTTCTATCCCAATTGAGGCTACGGCGGGGGTTATGCAATGAGTCCGGGTTAACTTCCTATCTACCGAGCACTATAGGGTGAATTGCAAAAATATTGTACATAATTAAGGGCTCAATTAAAAAAGGGTTGTTAAGCCCTTTACGTATTCCTTTGTGTAACGGAGATTAGTCATATAATCATGAGGATAATTTTCGTTACACAAAGGAAAAACAATTGAAGAAAGTTAACGTTATCTCAATTAACTCCTTAACTATGTACAATATTTTTGCAATTTACCCTATAGATTGATTTTAGCTTCTACCGGCTCTTAAAAGATCACCATGTTTTGAGAGCGGATAATCAGAAATAAAACAAAACAGCATCAGTTTGCCGTTGTATTATAAAAATCAAAAACACACATGGAACTATACGCTAAGAGTCTTGGTACTGTTTTTTTAAACCATCACCTATTACGCTAAGTTTTTTTTATTTGCATGACTACCTAAAACAAGGTGCGAATCTAACTCGAGCACCGAAGGCTCCGCACCTACGTCCGTCCGTCCGTTTTGACACTGTTATTGGTATTATTCGGTAAATATTCGGTACAATGTAAAAGGGAGAAAACTGAAAATCAGCGCTGCGCAGCAGTCCAGCGAGAGTGCGGCCAGCACCAGATGAGTTTACTCCTTTTGCTGCAGTCAAATAGTCTGTATGTTGTAAAAGCTTAATTATTTTTTTTACCTTTCATTTTAATCTTATTGGATATAGATATAGATATCCAAAAATTCAAAATTCAAAATATTTATTCAGTAAATTGGCGAAATTAGTACTCTAAATAAAATAAAAAACATAAAATACATACACAAACATACGTAGTCGTACCTGCTTATAAAACACCAGCATGCTTATTATACAGAACCTTATTCTTGGAGGTTATCAAAGTAGTGCTTGCGCAACAAACGCTTAGGAAATTTCCTCTGAGTTTTCCTAACTCGAAGCGGTAGCGCGTTCCATTAACCCGGAGCGGTGATGAGGCATAGAGAGCTCAAGGATACTCGAGGAACGGAGTACGCCACCGAGCTGAGCAGTTTGAAATTGAAATTTAGTCTTAATGTACCTAGGAGAAGTCGGGTCAAACAAAACAGAATAGAGAGTAGTTAGAACAGATATGCTTTCGCGGATGGAGAGCCATTTGAGCTGACGACGGAGAACGGAAATGTGGTCGTACTTTCGTACGCCGAAGATAAAGAGAAGGTGATCCAACCTGTTGAGAGAGAGTTGGGAAATATTAGATATTAGAGGACGCCCGCGACCTGGTACGCGTAGAATTAGTTCCGCGCTACTCCCCCCATTTCTTCCCGTTGTGGGTCGATTTTCGGAAAATTCTTTCTTAGTGCTCACTTACATCATGAAAGGAACCCCTGTACCAAATTTCAAGTTTCTAGGTACAGTAGTTTCGGCTGTGCGTTGATATATAAGTCAGTCAGGTTTGCCTTTTATATATATAGATTACTGTAGCATACATCAGCATAATTGATGATAGGGAGCACAAGAGCTTGGCTAAGGAGACTTTTAGTGCTAACCATTAGGAAATACTTTCCGGGATGAAATGTAGCCTGTGTTAATCCAGCGTATAAGCTATCTCCTAAATTTCATCCAAATCCGTCCAGCCGTTGCAGCGTGAAGGAGTAGGTAGCAAACAGCGCACCCAAATAAATAGGGTCGTATCTAGGACGTTACATCATTGCGTCCTTGCATCCAAACATCGAACTTTTTAAGGTAAAGCGGCTTATCCTTTATGTTTTTTGTGCTTTGGCACAGGTTTTAACTATTTCGGGAATGGAGTTCTAGTTGTAAGGCTCCTGTTGGTAAACTATGTTCATTGAAGTAAATATTATTCAAATATTATACAATACAACACAATACAGATATTCTTGATTGAACACCACATACAATAACAGCATGGAAAGTAAATACAAAAAAAAACGGGCAGGTACGAGTCGGACTCGCGCACGGAGTAGGGTTCCATATAATATGCTTATATAGTAACCGCAAAAGAAAATACTCATTTTGTTATAAACTTAATTTTCTATGTTCAACGGACATTTTTTGTACACTTTTGGCTAGAAACTAAAAAGTGCATCAAGAAAATTAAAAAAAAAAGTTTTTAAATGTGCAGATAGGTGCAGATTGAGCCCTTTCATATGACACTCCAATTTGCGATAATGAAACCACTTTCATTTTTCAACCGCCCATTCTAGACCACTTTTCAATTATTTGTAAAATTAATTTCTTTTTTTTTTTACTGAAAACAGATGAGGGCAAGCATGTTGTACAAATTTCATGCCAAATTTCAATGTTTAGCATTTTTAGTTGCTGAGAAAACCTGCCATGACATACAGATAGACAGACAGACGGACAGACAGACAGAGAACTAAGTCTCACCAACCCTAAAAAATAAATGCTGTAAACGAGAGTCTCCCCGATCGCTACTTTTGCAACGTTGCAAGTTGCAAATTGTAGTCGTTTACGTGTAGACATTGTTGTTTCTACTCTGCTCACATGATACGTGTAACGTGTAGCTGTAGCTATGTGTGCTAGCGGCCACATGTGGCCGGAGAACGGACTCCTCGACCTACGGAACTAACCGTAATATTTCAAATCACAGTGAGTAATTCCCTCTCAACCCCGTAACAGAACAGTGCGCCCGTCAAGTCGCCGCGGAGAAGCGATAAATCTGTGAGAACCTTAACATTTACCTTCCACCGAGCGAACGAACAGAATGAAAATAAATCGCACCTAATTCGGAGCCAAATCGGCGAGATAAAATTGAAATTGAGATTGGGCTGTGTAATGGCGCCATATACCTAGTTAAGGCGCAGCTTCGCTGAATACCGCTCTGCGGCCCTTTTGCCACGTAGGTACTTGGGACAAAATGCTACTTTATTTGAAACTTTAAGGTCAAGTGGGGCAAGTGCGTCACCGGGGTACCTAGGTACGAAAAACCATATATTTTTAGGAGATATTGTTGGTTTGACGCTTTTGCCCCGTAGACGCATTTGCCCTTTGCAACTTTAATACCTAACTTTAGACTCACTTATCAGTATCCTTTTCGATCGGAATAGTTTCAAATGCATACAATTACATCAATTTTAACTAATACTAGCATCAATAATTGTATACAATAGCTGTTAAGAAATAAGTACCTATTTCACATTTAGGGCCGGTCTTATAACAGAACGTAAGTATATTTTCGGGTCTTTTTGACGTAAATTATACTTACCGGTCAGTTTTTGCGTCTTACAACGTTCCGTTAGTCATATTTCAGTAAAATTTAACTCCCTAGCTACCGACGGCGATGTCACGGTTTAAGCTTACTTACGGACGGTTAAGCGGTTTAGCTCTCCTCTCCTCTCCTACATTATAATGCATAGGTAGGTATATATTCTTACTTCTTAACAATGTTTTCACAGCACAGCCACAATGTAAACCCAATATATTTTATATTCTATTTTTATTGATATATTTAACGTCAAGTTTTACAATTGTGAATCCTTTTTCGTGGCAACATACCGGGCACATCACCTCGTAACACCGAGATCGCTACCACAAGCCGTCGGCAACATCAAAGGTCTTCTAGGCTTCCGTAGAACTGGGTTGGCAAGAGTAGCGTTGACCTGATTAAAATTTGCAGCTTTAAAGGATTTTATATTTATTTCATCTTCATACCTCCACGTGTTTCTAAGGGCCATATTAGTAAACTGATCTCAACTGAGCTGCCTGTCTCAAGATACGTCAGAAATGACAGTTGACATGACATGACTTGACATTTACTTTGATGTATCTTGTGACGCGCATCTCAGCCGAGATGAGTTCATTAATACGGCCGAAAAGGGGCTTTGACTTGCCAGACAGGCAGACAGACAGAAAAACGTACAACAAGTAGAGTACGGATGGCAAAATCTTTATAAATTTAACCGAAATCCGATTAAGATACAATTGATTTTACAACCAATTTATTTTAGTGCTTTCACAGCAGTATTACTTGACTCCCACTCTTATCAAGTATGCCTCATAGAAAGATAGATTTGTTAGGTCTGGAAGTCCTAATAATATCTCATGTTAATCCTTGTACAGTCAGCAGCAAAAGTAGCTACGCAACCGAAGATGATCAAAATGATCTACACTCGACTCTATTGTCAAGAGAATACGTCGTGTCTAGATCATTTTGAGCATGTTATTCTGCTTAGCTACTTTTGATGCTGACTGTACCATTTTTCTGTTATTAAAAAGGTAGGTAAGTACGTTTACATTTCCAAATGTTTTTTCGTTAGGAGGGCGGTGAAAAAAATTGTCTAGTTTGGGAACCTATGCTCTAATCGATAATCGATTAGCGCGCATTCGTAGTAGGTATCGATTGATCGTGCTGCATATTTCCCGCGAAGTGCAGAAGCCCCGAGAGCCGGGCCTTAAGCGCGCGAGTTCTTACGGGCGGAATGCCGTAATTAATGCCTCTACGCGACTGCTCCGCGCACATTTCGCCGATACAAAAATACCCCCGCGCTATAAACGAGAGAGGAAATTGCCATTTCTTTAGCCGTATTAAATATCCGGAATCCATCGTATTTGCTCCGCCCTGCTTAGGTTTAAGCTTTATCATACCTTTAAAAAAGATATCTATGTGTAAGCGCGTTACGAACATATTATACGTGTATATACAGGTGGGAAAAAAATGGGCCCAGCTGGCCTATTGCCTAACGCACTCGCAATCGCAATTGACTTCAAAGTGGAACAATTGTTTTCATTTTGTATACAGACAAGCCTTCCTTTTTTTAAATGAAAACGATTGCGATTGCGAGTGCGTTAAGCAATAGCCCCTCTGGAGGGGAACTGCCTTGAATCCTTAAGTTAGATTATTTTACTTACGAGTAAAGGAAACATTCTTTTATTTTTTTAAAGAAACAAAACAGCATTCAAAGTTATTCTAAAATTTCCTTGTCTCACCCACCCGGGAATCGGACCAGGTAAAAATTCAAAAAATAAACACTCGCTATTTAATGTTAGAGTTCACGTTTTTTTTATTTTTAAGACCAAATGTTTATTAGAGAGATTTTATCCTGAACAATAATCCTATCGATTAGTAAATAAAATAATGAGTGTTTATTATTAGACAAAATCCTTTATGTAACATTATCTAACTTAAGGTATTAAGGTAGTTCCCCTTCAGGGCCCATATTTTTTTGGGGTGTGTAATGTTTAGCATAAAAACAAATGGTCTAATGATCATTTTGCATAACACTAATTGCATAATTTTAATCTGCATAATAAACCATCGATATAATAGTGATGATGCATAAAACGAAATGCATAATTTCAAAAACTATAATGTTTATAAATTGAAAAATAAATATTTCTAACTGCTTTCATTACTATTAATGTGGTCACAGTTCTAACCTAACCTAACCTAGTTAGAAGAAATTGACTTAAAATGCATAATTACAAGAAAATAACAGTTATGCTAAATGAGTATTATGTTATTCGATCGTATGCCAGTTAAAATTATACAATTGGTTTTTATGCTAAAAGTTCATTAATTATGCTTTTCGTGGTTAGTTAAATGAAATTATGCAAAATGTTTTTATACTGATTGCAGCGCACCCATTTTTTTGCACCCTGTACTTATATAAATAACATAAGATAAATCGTAATTTATAATTAAGTCGTTCATCGCTCAGCCCTCGGGAACCGTACATTTTTCCGGGATAAAATTAGTCTATGTGCTATTCTAGTCTTTAATCTATCTCTTCGCATTTATATTATTAGTATGAAGCATTGTAAAAAGTCAAAATTTTGATTGAATAAGAATATTATGCCACTCGGTATATAACCGAGAATGCCGTAGAATGATAATGAATTAACCGTGATAAGGAGCGGGCTGGCTCATTTCCCAGCCCTCCTCTTGAGCACATGTCAATCACACCGGCTCGTTTCGTATGTGAGGTCAGGGGCTCTACTTTGAAATCAATAATTCGAACTTCGGATCGCCCCGTCACTTTCTTGCGAATTAGTGACGCGTCTAGAGCAAAAGGGATAGCAATAGACGAAGTTCGAATTACGGATTTCAAAGTAGAGCCTCAGGTTGGAGTTGATGGGAGTTTGTAAAGTCACCGACGCTTCAGTAGCTCTACCCTTTAGGAAGGTACGGTCGAACTCATAAGCAACTGTACATTTTAGTACCTACCTTGTTGCCGCTATAGATGTACTAAATTCGAAACACTCTCACTTTGCTTGCTTGCCATCTGTTTTTTTTAATGTGGGTGTCGAAGTGTGTTGTTAAAGGTTTGGTAGTACTCGGAACCCTTAACTAATGCATAAACGACACGAAATTAGCCAAAAAAATTAAGGTCAGACAGTAACGGAATTCTTTTCCATGTGTCTACGTGGTGTCGGGTCTCGTCTAATTATTTTGTAACATTGGACGTAGATTAGCAAAAACGTTCCAACCCACAACTTGGTCAAAAATGAGTTATCTATACCAATGAGATCAGTACCTAAACATGGTATTTTCATATAGCAAGAACGTTCCTAGCTACCTTGTGTGTGTGAGTAGATATGACCATAGTAGTCTAACCCACACATATGGCGAGTGTGAATAAAAAAAACACAGAAACGTTCTAACCTGTCTGAAACATTTTTGTTATATTGTACAGTTTGATGCTTGTTAATATTATACCGTTACGAAAAGGATCCAAGCGACCAGAGGGGCTAGACAAGATGCACTACGTTAACTATCGTTTCTAATCGCTTCGTTTTTAAACCAATCACGTCACTGGTAGATCACGTGACTTTTCGTATCACGTCATCTACAAGTGATGCGATTGGTTTAAAAACGTAACGAATAGAAACGCTGGTTAGCGTAATGCATCTTGTCTAGCCCCTCAGGAACGTTTTTGAGAAATATGTATCATGATATTCAGGATTTAAAATTACTCCTAAGACCGTTCCAAGTAACTACGTTTTTGTGAAATGTATCTTTCATAAAAACGTTTAGATGTAATTCATAAAAACGTTCCAAGAATTTCTCCGCTTACTTCTTTAAAACTACGCAACTGATTGTAACACGGTCCTTGCTTATTGTTAAGACTGATAAACGAGGATATCATTTGTAAAAATTGCATCTGTGCAAAGCCGAAGCGTTTCGATAATTTCTACTACTTAGTAATTTGGAACGTTTTTGAGAAATAGATGCAGGGGCTCTACTTTGAAATCAGTAATTCGAACTTCGGATCGCCCCGTCACTTTCTTGCGAATTAGTGACGCGTCGAGAGCAAAAGGGATAGCAATAGACGAAGTTCGAATTACGGATTTCAAAGTAAAGCCTTTGGAACCGCGTTAAAGAAATGGTAATTAATGAAAAACGTTCCACGCCCTTTTTTTCCTATTTTCTAACAATTAAATATATTTAATTAGATTCTAATTTATGAAAAAATAGAACAAAATATCTTGCTTACGATTAACACTAACATAAAGTAATATAATGATCCATCACTGAACATTACTCTGTTTAACTTAAAAAAATTATAAGTATCTCAAAAGTTCTCAGTTTTTGCTAATCTGCGTTTATGGTTCACCAAAGAATGTATTTGCGTAGCCTGGCACTTGTAAGGTTTTTAAATAAGTAATTTAGTGTAACATTTACTCAGAAAGATACATACTTATGAGTAACGCGCTCACGTTTGCGTTATACCTACCTACTCGTAAGTAAGTAAATTAAACGTGGTGTAGAGAAATTAATTTATTTCAGTCTTACATAAAACATAACGCAAAACGTTGTCTTCCTAATTTAGGTACATATATTAATGGCGAACATTGTATTAAAACAACAGTATACTAGGAAGTCCACCTTTAGCGCTATCGCTAAATCTACTTTTATTTAAAAGTTTCTTTGTCTCACGCTCGCAAATTAGATTTTTTCTCACTGTCTTTCGCTCGTAGCACAATCTAATTTTTGCCGACTGACTTTAACGCGCTCACGGACTCTCCGGCCACAGACGTAAATGAAAATCCTCGTGATATGACACCACGGCTGTAACCAATTATGTTTCCCGTGACAGAACTGCTACTCTGTCCACAGCCGAAACATTCTCATAGGAATACAATGAAGGCAGGGGCTCTACTTTGAAATCAGTAATTCGAACTTCGGATCGCCCCGTCACTTTCTTGCGCATTAGTGACGCGTCGAGAGTAAAAGGGATAGCAATACACGAAGTTCGAATTACGGATTTCAAAGTAGAGCTTCAGGTATCTTGTGCCGTATCACGCACACTAAAAAAACACATATGGCATATTTTATAAAGCTACAAATTACAATTTACAGGTTACAAGTTTTCATTTGACATAACCTCGACCAATGACGATCAGCCATTTGAGCAGTGTTGCCAGTTTAGACCTGTAAAATTGGTACTTGTAGCTTTATAAAACGTGTCCCTAGTGTCGCAGCAAAAACTTTAGGGTAACCTCGACCTTATGCACTACCCATAAAATGGGAACAACGCGTGCTGCGGCACATCACGGCTGTGAACGAGCTGCCAGCTGCCACACAGGAAGATTTTTATTGTACGAAATAACATTCATATTTTTCCGTCGGTGGCACAATGCTTAACGAAACGTTAGTGTGACAGTCCGTCCATGGCCGTTGAAAAAGTTGTAGTTCCAAGATTTATTTGTGCCGCCATGTCTTGCAATTTTGAGAGTTAGGTATGCTGTGTCTGTGAACGTGTTAAACAGCAAAACCAGCCTTTTTAGGTTCTGAGTGCTGAGGTGAAAAGTAAATTACCAACCTGGAGGATCAGTAATCTGGTTTTTTGTAAAAATAGCGTTGTTTCAGGGTAAAACTAACATTCCATATTCCATACTAATATTATAAATGTGAAAGCAACTTTGTCTCTCCGTCTGAATGTCTGTTCGTTACTCTTTCACGGTGAAACCACTAAACCGATTTCAATGAAATTTAGTATGAAGATAAATTGAGTCCCGAGGAACGACATAGAATAGGTACCTACTTTTGAATAGTTCCCAAGGGAATAGCGTTTACCGACTTCTACGCGGACGAAGTCACGTGCAACAACTAGTTTTATATTAAGTTCCTCCTAAATCAATGAAATGGCCTGATAAAGAAAGCTAGGTAGACATTACTCGAAATATAATACGTCTTTAATCAAAGTTTTGCAGAAGCCGATCATGAGTGAAATTGCTTAGAAGAAAAGTCGTAACTTAGTTTCTCCGGAGCAGCAGCTGTTTAATTCTATCGCACGTTTTTTTATCTTCCCCGGTCAATGGAAACTTTGTAACATTAATTATAAGTTAAGTTAATGAAGCTCTTGCTAGAATACTTAATACCCCAGGCCTGAGTCTACACGGAAAAACCTTATTGCTTTTGACGTGTTATCGTACTGTTAACGTCTAAATAGCTCTTTTACTTGACAATTTTGGCGGCCGATTTAAAAAAAATGCAGTACAAATTCAATACTGTTGTATCTAGTAGAATAGAGAATAGAGGACCGCCGCCACTTACTTTTTTACAAGCTTTTTATTAACTTGCAATGTTTGTACGTCATTTTAATTTTAGGTCAAATGTTGCAAGTCAATCTTGAACCAGTTCTCATTATAGGTACTCGAAACTCGAATTCAAGACCAAAATCTGACAGTTCCCATCTTGATTATTTAGTTATTTTAACATTATTTCATAAAAACGTGAATGAGAACTCGTGTAACCAGTAATATTAGGGTAAGTTTTATTGATAAAAATACCTACACTTAAACCAAAATGCAGTAATCACAGCGAATGTGCGCCCGTTGAGGTTAGGATTTTGGTCTTGAATTCCAGGGGCTCTACTTTGAAATCAGTAATTCGAACTTCGAATCGCCCCGTCACTTTCTTGCGAATTAGTGAGGCGTCGGGAGCAAAAGGGATAGCAATAGACGAAGTTCGAATTACGGATTTCAAAGTAGAGCCTCAGTTTCGAGTATAGGCATGAGCTGAAATTTGGACCACATATGTAAACCCGATGACAATGCAATATGGACTGTGTTTGAAATAAGAAATTTGAACTGAATTGCATTGAATTGAAATATTAGGGTACCTATTTAAGATCTGATAATGGAGTCCGCCGTGTTGAGACCTTGTTGGGACTCATAGTTTGGTATTGATAAGCGGAATAAAACTTTAAAAAAATTACAGTCGGGAATAAAAGCTTGTACCAAAAATGATTATTTTGACAGAAACTCATTTTGGTAATGATTCGATATCAGGCTAAACGGTCATAGGGTCAAAATGTTATCTAATACTTATTGTAAGTCGACTACATATAATAATACTTAATTCTAAAACTGCCAATCTACTTACTTTTTGACTAAATAACATTTCTGATATTACTACAATTACTGGTAGGTAACGTGGTCTGATTGGGGTTTGACAACCTGGGCATTTACTTTGAAATCCATAATTCGAACTTCGCCTATTGCTATCCCTTTTGCTCTCGACTCGTCACTAATTCGCAAGAAAGTGACGGGGCAATCCGAAGTTCGAATTACTGATTTCAAAGTAGAGCCCCTGGACCGTGCATGCACTTAAAACCGCGTCGAGACGTTTCATTGAGGTGGAATATAATATGCACGTCGTTAATTTGAATAATTTTGAACAGCTTGTGCCATCAAATAGCTAAATTACATTCGTTAACAATCTTGTTGTTTTAATTCTTATGGAAAGCCAAAATAAAATTGAACTAATTCTACTTATAGATGGCACTACGGCGCTAGCCGCACTCGATCCCGTAAAAATCCCGAAATGTCGAAAATGAGTACTTAGTACTGCTTAGGCGATCTGTCGTCAATTACCTAAATTACATTCGTTTAACAGTCATGTTGTTTTGATTTATAATGGAAATTTTGCCACGTATAGCGCCAGAGGCTCTACTTTGAAATCAGTAATTTGAACTTCGGATCGCCCCATCACTTTCTTGCGAATTAGTGGCGCGTCGAGAGCAAAAGGGATAGCAATAGACGAAGTTCGAATTACGGATTTCAAAGTAGAGCCTCAGAATGCAATTGAACTTTAATTCGTATTGTAGATGGCGCTAGCAGCACTCGTTCCCGTAAATAATGTTTTAATTCCATATAGAAAAAAATATTGATATCGATATTTTTCATATTATGAAGTGAAATAACGTTATTAACGTTATTTCACTTCATTTAATACCTACTCTGTCTACTCTACGATTTAATACATTTTTAATCTGTGGCTTAAGTCAACATTGAGGTTATGTTATTCAATATTTGTATCTTAACTTCTTTAGATCCGATTATGATTTAAATAGCGCTTACCTTTATCATTGAAATTAACTCTGAAATATAATGACATCAATACTAATTAATGCATTTAAAAAACTGCATTTAACTGTCAAACCTCAAATAAGAGCTTTTGCCTCGGCGAGTGCTTCAGCTGTAACAACAGAGAATAATCCATTAACCGTAACCAAAAAAGAATGGAAGATCGCACCGCAATACACTAAGCCCCGGGAAGTATGGATTGAGAATTTAGACTCTATAGAGGAACAGAAATTGGGATTATTTGAACTTCATCCGTCAGTGTATGCTGCTGTGCCTCGCATAGATATTATTCACCGTAACGTGGTATGGCAGAAGAAGTATCGATGGGTGTCTTGGGCCCATTCTAAGACTAGAGCTGAGGTACGCGGTGGTGGCCGAAAACCATGGCCTCAGAAAGGGTTGGGTCGCGCAAGACACGGCTCTATTCGGTCGCCCTTGTTCCGCGGCGGAGGTGTGGCGCACGGGCCTCGCTCGGGCAAGACTCACTTCTTTATGCTGCCCTTCCACATCAGACTGCAGGGCCTGACGTCTACTTTATCGGCAAAACTCGCCCAAGATGACCTTCATGTTGTAAAAGACCTCGAATTGCCCTCCGATGAGCCTGAGTATCTTGCTGAACTTATAGAGAAGAGAAATTGGGGACCATCTGTGCTTATTGTTGATGAGTAAGTTCTTATATGAAAACATTACATATTTTGTGAACCTGCTAGACTAAACTTCATTTTTATGGTTCGGTACCTGAAGGGTAACTCAACAGGACCCTATTAATATGTCTGCTTTTTTTCCATCTCTTCCATTGCATGGAAAATGCTATTTTTTTTTGTTCTGAAATATAAAGTCAAAATAAAAAATAATCACTAAAAGTTTTATGGTATTCTCTATTAGTTGACCATCCAAAAGCTTTATTTTAACCTGATGTTGTTTATGTAAATACCTTGTGAAGTCAACAACATAATAACTAAACTTTACATGGGCATGGACAGCTAGTTTAGTATAAAAATTGTTTGAGCACCAGGGACATGCTAGAAAACTCCCAAGAAATCCACAATAAGTTTATCAACTGATCTGTCTCTGTTGCCTCAACAAGTATAGTACTCCCAATTTCTCAATAGCATTCAGTTATTGCACACTTGCACTCTGACAGTGACTAACAATTTTAAGGAATTGGTAGGACTATAATTATTTGTGTGCACATTGTGCCCTGTCTGCGACTACTATCTATATCTGTGTTTAAGGGTCAATACCAAATATGAATGTATGATATTTTCTTTTCCAGTACTGACTTTGTGCCAAGAAACATAACAGTCGCCACAGATGTTATGCCACATGTCAACATTATGCCTGTTTATGGACTGAACGTGTACTCAATGTTAAAGCATGATACACTCGTCCTAACAATGTCTGCGGCTGAAAAGATTGAAGAACGGATCCTGAGCCACCTCCATGGCATCACTACTGAGAGGCAGTCAGAGTATAAGTTAGATCAAGTATAATAACATTAGGAAACAGTTAGAATAGAAATAAACAATTTAAAGAAAAAAACATCATTTGTTTTGCAGTCACCATCAGAGAAGTCCTTGCATTAGTGAATGGTTTTCATTCTTGAAAGTCCTATGTATTTAAGTAAATATTTGTGGAGTTATTTATGAAAAGGGACCTTATTGTCGATGGCGCTTTCGCCGCACTGCGTCATGCGACGATCTAAGAATCGTTAATAATAGCGGAATCGCCATCGACAATAAGGTCCCTTTTCATAGATAACGCAACATTTCTCAATATAAGTAAGTTTATCGTTACCTAGTGCAGTCACCAGCAATCCAACAGTAGCCGCAAAAATGTCTGACACGTCTTTATTAAGGTAAAAGTGTGTCAGATATTTTTGCGCCCAATGTTGGATAATATATTATTGCTGTTAACTGTACCCATAGTATGAACCTAGAGCTTAATTTGGGACTATAAAGGTCAATTTGTGTGACATTGCCCCCTGATATTTATTATTTATTGTAGATGAAATATTAATGAAACACCATAGGTAGCAACTTACTCTCTTTATTAGCTTTTTATTGTTTATTAGGCTTATTATATCATACCCTCCACCATCCCTACTCACTCTTACTTATATATGACGAAGTATTTAGCCTCCTTGATGCAAGGTCCTTCAAAGCTAGTGTTCCTGGGTTTGATTTCCGGTTTGGGCAAATATTTGTGTGATAAGCACTAGTGTATTTAACAATTTATTTCTCTATATAAGAATTTTTATTGCTGTCTAGTAACCATAGTATAAGCCTTGAGCTGGATATGGATGCGTTCAAAAGTTCGTCTCTACTTTTGACGATAAATATAAGGCTACCTAATAACTTCTAAGTTCTAGTTTAAAATAAAACTAGCTTCCCTGTGCGAAACCGTAACAATCATCTTTGATTAGTCTCCAATGCAACTTTGCACGTCCGTCCAAGCACCATTTTCTCCAAACTTTGCTGGGGTGGGTATCAATCATATAAAAACAAATAATTTAATATTGGTCAATATAACTCGATTGGTTTACCTTATGAATGCACAAACAAATAACATACTATTTAGTAAGTACAAAAAGTATTATTTGATATAGAGGACGCCCGCGACTCCGTACGCGTAGAATTAATTTTCCGCTACTCCCCTTACTACAGGAATATAATAAAACTAGAGGACGCCCTCGACTTCGTACGCGTAGAATTAGTTTCCCGCTATTCCCCCCTTTCTTCCCGTTGGGGGTCGATTTTCGGAAAAGTTTTTCTTAGTGCTCACTTACATCATGAAAGGAACCTGTACCATTTTCTAGGTACAGTAGTTTCGGCTGTGCGTTGATATATAAGTCAGTCAGGTTTGCTTTTTATATATATAGATATATTTGTTATAAGAATTTTTAAAAGAATATATTGTAGGTCTAATCTTAAAATAAAATTAGATTTAAATCGCAACAAAAATGGATTAGGTCAGTGTTGTGTTAGTGTAAGGCCGCTGTCCCTAGCCTTTGTGACCGGGATTGCGGTGGGAGAGGCGTGTTGGTGGTGAGATCTGCCACTCTCCCTACCCTCCGCAATCTGGCGGAGCCGCAACGTTTTTTGCGGCGTGGTGGGCCGCAGAGGAAGAGGAGTCCCGGTATTACGGTGCGCCGTTCTCCCTATCTTCTGAGGCCGAAGTGTACCTGCGGGTGATGGATCGGGGGGTCTGTCGCCTTTGATCCACTGGACTGTGAGCGCCCAGGATTCTCCCGGGGTACTTTTTCAGTGTCAGAGGCCTGCCGGTGAGGGTCGTACTTGAATGCGCAAGCAGGTTCTGCGGCCTTCGCCAACAACTGCGTGGAGGAAGAATCGCTGGGTTTTTAGTGGGTATCCTGGCGACTCTCGGTTGGTGAGGCCCACATAAACACCTTAGGATCACCCGGGCCCAGTTGGTTTGCGTAAAAAAAAAATTGACAGCTAAAAAAAAGCCTGAGGGGGTAAACAGCCCGGAAACAGGAGCCGCGCGCTCCGCCGTCCCCCTCCTAGCCCTGTTCACCTGATTTTCTGGTGGCAATTGATTCAATTAAAATATAGCATAGTGGTGTTTCTTACATGAATATACTGTATCATGATATTATACTATTTAACACAATATTGTATCGGTAAAAAATATACAGTTTATTCATTATATGTTAATTACTAGCTGATGCCCGCGACTACGCGTAAGTCAGTAAAATAAAGTACCCTATGTCCTTTGAATGAATGAATGAATAATTTATCTTTCTCAGGTTTCAAACTATCTCCATAACAAATTTCGTCGAAATAGGTTTAGCGGTTTAGCTGTGAAAGCATAACAAATAAAGTTACTTTCACATTTATAATATTAGTATGGGTTATACCATAAGTTTATTTATTATACTAATGGTATCCAATACATTTACAATGAAATTACTACTGTTGTTATACCAATTATTCATCATTATCTTTTGAGTGATTATATTATATCCCTTGACATTATATCAAATATTGTTACAGAATATTACACACCCCTGTTTAACACATTCACAGTCCAGTGCCCCATGTATGGAGCACGGCAAACTAGCTCCACAAGTCCAGTGCCCCATATATGGAGCGCGGCAAACTAGCTTCACAAGTCCAGTGCCCCATATATGGAGCGCGGCAAACTAGCTTCACAAGTCCAGTGCCCCATTATGGAGCACGGCAAACTAGCTTCACAAGTCCAGTGCCCCATATATGGAGCACGGCCAATTACCTCCACAATATAAATTAATTTGTGGACTTGAGAAGAATGTTTAAACATTTGTATGGGGTCGGAGTACATTGGTATATTATGTATGGGGACTGTGACTGTGGTATATTATGTGTGGTATCAATTATCAGTATGTGAACCATTCCTAGAGAAACCGCATTCACCACAGGAACACTAAAATTATCACTAGATTGATAACATTATCATTAGTTCAACTGTAAATTACTGGTATTGTCATATACATTGCATTTGCAATTTTAAGTTAAAACATATGAAGTTCATAATCAAAGTAACAAATATTGAACAAGGATTAAAAACCCCTTAAATACTAACAAATTAATCCAAAATACTTGCAACTTTACAATAATGTCCTACGTTAAAAAAAAAGTGTCATTTGTTCGCAACTTTCTGTTGGGATGCAACATCTGGAACCTGAAAAAGAGGTAAAATAATAATTAAAATGCCTTTAAATTGCATTATTATTTAAATTAGTACTGTAGTCACATGTTAAAATATGGGAGAACGCAACATCTCAAAAATAGGTCCCAAAGCACCTAATACTAAAAAGAACTTCGTAACATTTATGAGAGGATTCTTGCGATAGATGTTTTTGCACTTGACTGTACTAGAATATCTTTCTTTGGGTACTCAGGCCTCCCTGCTACAGGATAACTTAGTGAGGGTTTTTTTAATTACCACATGCAACCAAACAGGCCAACAACCCACCTGATAGAAAGTGATAACACCACCTATACACATAGACAAGACACCATAGACATAAGCAACCTCAGGGTTGCTACGCATTTCTTCATAAGTTTAAAGTAGTTACAGATGGTTAGAGGTGCAGAGAAATGCTAATGCCTTGCACGCTGATAGACTCCAGCACAAGACATTTGAATCCTGAAGTAACTAATTGTTGACAATAGGCAGACGGAACATCTTTAAATTTAGAATCTTTATACCTGCTAATCAACCTAGTAAACCAATTCCCCGGCTAAAAATTTTGGTCGGTCCCATTTGGAAGCCTGCTTCAAGAAGGCATGTGAATATGATGATGTAGGTCTCCTACTTCAGATAAGTCTATCCAGAGTCTTCTCTACATCATGATTCATACCAAATTTTATCATAAGTAATGTAATACAGACAGATGCATTCCATTCTCGTAAAAATAAAATGGATATTTACTTTTTTCTGAGTTTGTTTACAGCCTGCCATTTTCTGTCGCACACTCCACCGTAAATCCGCCCAGGCATTTTCTCCAGGCACATTTGACTTGTACTTGTCCCAAAGTGAGGTGTAGTAATGGTACAACGTCACAGGATCACACTTCCTCTTTGCTAGCTGCTGAGGGACCTTTATAACTGAAAAGAAATAATAATGTCTTCGTATTTCTAACCTCCAATGCAAAAAGAGAGGTGTTGTAAGTTCAATGTGTGTATCAGTGTGTGTGTGTGTCAGTGTCAACGTAGTTCCCAAACAAACTGACAAACGGCCCAAACCAGATGGCTTTTTAAAAAAAAACTATTACAATTTGAATGGTTCTTAGCTAGGTTTCATGATTATTTTTGGGCCATTTTAGCATGAAATCAGCATGAATGTAGCAGTTGCCTTTATATCCATGGTTTATATTTTTTTAATTAATATCTCTACAGTAAAGTTTAAAAACATTACCTCCTTGATGCTAATGAAACTCATTGACATATCGATCATGTTATTATCCATAATATTAAATGTGTCAAGGGCTAATTTATTACTCACTGTTGTTATTCAAAGTATTAGCTGCTGTTGACGGTCTAGACTGACTAGTTGTAGATTCTTTTTTTTCGACTCTAATGCATGAACACGCCCTGCGCAGAGGCTTGTCTTCGGGCACTTCACGCCTTACATTGGGGGCAGACTGTATGCCGCGTATGTGCAAAGCCTTTCTTCTGGTAAGACAGTCTCTAGTGCACTTGAAATCAGTGCCTTCTGAAACTCGGGACCTTAGCCTAGAGGAAAAAGTACTTGCACTGTGCAACCTTTCAGGCCCTTGAACATGTTCGTAGCTTGGAATCTTGGATTTGTTATGCTTCTGTTCAAGATCATACTTTATGAACTTCTTTAAATCTGTAAACAAAGCACCGATCACAATTACGAAATTGACTAAATGAAAATATTGAAGTAAATTAAGCAACTAACTAATTAACATTAAGCCTACCTGTTATGAAGTACTTTAAAACCTCTCCACTTATGTTATGTATTCCTAAATTATTTAAGTACCGTAATACTTCTCTGGCGTCCAGTTCCGCTGTAAGTTGGTAATATTCATCACCCATGGCGAAAATTAGAGTAAATTAGGCACTGTCAGCCGTTCGAATATAAATAACGGCACAACTTAGCCTTCCTTTTGCATCTCTAGCAAAATTATTTATAATCTCATCTCACTCAAATTCAACCGCAATGCCGTAACCACAGACTAAAAAGTAGAGAACTGACTGCTGTCATATTTCTGACGTACTGACCGATGACTGACAATTGTTTGACGTATGTCTACGCGTTGCCCGATTTTTTTAAATGTGAACTTTGTCTACGGGCCATCAGCTCGAATTACTGATTTCAAAGTAGAGCCTCAGACATTGTGACAAAAGTTTGAATTATAACAATTTTCCTAAACATTTAAACTAACCTAGTCCAAAGTGTAGCAATAATAAATAACTTAACCAGAAGGCAGCACTCCTCGACATGGCATGCATTGTGAGGTGAGGAGGTTCCTCTCTCTGCAGCCCTAACCACCGATAACTTGAGCCTGAGGCCCTGATTTGAAAGAAAGTAAGGCGTAAAAAAACTATTCATGAAAGTCGCACTAGGGCCAAGTGCCAACCCAATAAAATTTGTAAAGGGCAGAATTTGGCTACCCTTGATCAGTTTTAACTGTCACAGTTACAACCGATCGTAACGTAACTGTACTGTTGGTCATCCATCGTAACGGTATATCTAAGGAGCCACATATACGGTATGATCCTTCGGTTCAGACTGAAATCGAGCGATGGATTGTATGTGTGTGGCAATATCGCATCAAAATTTCAATAGAAATATGAATCGTTCGATCGTAACGACGGATCGTTCCGAATATGGCTGCCTTAAAGGCCGTCATTACGTACGACTAAGGTACGTCTCGTACGAGTGTGTACGCAGCATAAGGAGATTAGCAAACGACAAACTGACAACGTCAATGTCAATCTAACAAATTGTCAAACGTCACACTGTCAATCCAAGAATTTCGAAAACTGAGTGTGAGTGAGTGAATCAACGAGTTAGTTTTGTTTTGTATGAAATGTTGTGTAAGGATCATTAATATAAATAAAATATGTTGTAATAAAAATTAAATATATCTATAATGACAGAAAAAAGTCACGAAGACAAACGACAAATTTGAAAACAATTAACTTCCAAATTTATATTGTCATGGGCGCTAACTGTTGGTAAACAAACTACAAATAAAGCTTAATTATATAACATTACAGTACCTATATAAATACGTCCTTATCGCGGTTAAAAGTTTACGCGTGTTATCATAGTACGCTAGGTAGATGTCATTGTATATAAGACCGCTGTTCGAAATCGTTCTCATTCCTGTTACAGAACTGTAAGTGAGCTCTGCAAACTATGTCGTACGCAAGCAATCCGGCCGTCGCTAACTTTGTAGAGTATCTACAGATACCCAGTGTGCAGCCGAACGTTAATTACGGTATGTACATTACTTGTAGTATATACTTCTACTAATTTGTGAAATATAGTTACTACTTTAGAAAAAACTCGTATTTGATATTTCGACATGTATGAGTTTGAAAATATTTCTCCTCACACTTAAGTTTTTAAATCGTATGCCACAAAATATGAGATCTACAAGTTTTTTTCAAAGCAATGACGATATCTTCCCTTTACTTTCTCAACCTCTTATCTGAAAGAATAGTTAGATAGAAAAAACACTCATGTTCTGAGGATTATAAAGACTACTTTCCTATCAAAATATTCGATCAGATAAGACATTGAGAAACTAAACGGATGTAATACAGATTATTTTAATAATTTAAAAGAGTTTTATAAAATTAATCCCTAATTAAATATGAATGAAATGCAGAAATGTATTAAAACTATTTAATTTACTGCTCTTTAATTAATCAAATGCACTTACAAACATTTTGAATTAAAGTAAACAATATTATTGCACTTTTGATTATTTTTATTCAGTTTGGGTTAACAAGTGCTTTACATTATTTGGTAAGCAATGTAATATTTTTATGTAATCTTATCATCTAATCAGTCGGTACACTTACTTTTATCAATGTTACAGAAGAAACAATATGATACAGACCAGATGAGTTCATAATGTAATGCTTACATGATATCTAATGGGCGGATGATGGATGCAAAATACGTCAAAATAATGTCAAACAATATCCATAATATGGATATGACTAGTATAATTAATTATTATGACTACAAAGTAACTGTTGAAGTAATTAATGTTTTATTTTCTTCATTAGGTATTTTCAGTACATTCCTTTTATAGTTCACTATTTACTTGTACCTATAAGGAAAATGACCCTTTCACATCTACAGACGTAAGAGTGGCGTATTCGTAAAGTAATACTTCAGTACTTTCTTAATATACAAAATATGTACTGATTTATGACAAAAACTGCATATATTTTTACACATAAATAGTACTCTAAATTTAATAAAAGTCTTATCCATCTTGTCTTGTCATAAAAAGGTTATAAATCTTTGTTTTTAAATATATATTTTTTAATTTTGCCCGTGTACAGTTGAGTTCATATATACATATGTGTAAACCTTAGTACCTTGCCTATTTAATCTCATGTTTAAACTGCCATATGTGAATTGTCACAGTGATTAAAGTGACAAGGTACTTACTTACTAAAGTTTTTATTTTCGTTTTTTTTTCTATTTACTCTGAATTCCGGCGCAATCTGTAGCTCTTGACTAAAATAGGCGTCACTGTTGTCTGCTGTCGCTGAAATTTGTAGTTTTTTAGTTTTGTATTTGTAGGTACTAAAGTGTACACATATTTATGAACTCAACTGTACTAAAAGTTTTAGCCATTAAATAAGTATAAACTTTTTGATTCAAACTACAAAATTACGGATTTAAAGTGCACTGACATACTCTGGTGGGCATAGCTCCACACAAGGGAGGGTTAGGAAGCTAAGGGCTCCGTTTTTTTTTTACTTACCTAATCCTCGTACTCGTCCAAAAATGCTTAATGTTTTAATTAAACATCTGTGATGGATGTTTAGTGAAACAAATTGATGCTATTTGACTAAAGGGGCTTCTAAACGGGCCATATTTTTACTGCAATATGTGGCCGGCAACTATTGTTGTCCCTCTCTTACTCGTATGTTAGAGAAAGACACCAATAGTTGCCGGCCACATATTGCAGTGAAAATATGGCCCGTTTAGAAGCCCCTCAATACACATAAAACGTTGCAATAAATGGCCCAAACCAGGATTCTGTAAGTGCCCCAGGGTTGAGATAGAAATCAAAAATATATAATTATTTGACAAACTCGCAGGTAACTAATAACTATTCTAACAATATTATGTCATATTGTACTAAAATTCTAATGCTTAAACCAGTCTATCTACTTATATTTACATAGTTAGTCGCATAATTGGAAAAACTTGGGGTCCTGCCCCAAATACTGTTTGTAGGTCTGTCTGTTTGTATGTCCGTTCGTGGACTATATTTCTTAAGTTTCTATGTTTTACCGTTTTAACGATACAACAAAAATAAAAGTACGGTAAAAATCCGCCGTAATAGCGTAGACAGCAAGCAATATGAAGACAGCAAGCAGCAGCAGAACTTTATTGGGTTATTAATAATTCATACAAATACGATGTAGGTACGTGCGGAACCCTTAATGGTTCAGTCCGACTCGCAGTTGATCGGTTTTTTTCTAATTTGACCACCAATCAAAAAGTGCTTGATTAATTTTATTGCTAGTTACAATTTGTTCAAGATTATTACTCAAAGTCATATTTGTAGGCAATTGAATGGGAAAACACAAGGATTTTGAATATTTTCGAACTATGTGGCCACATATGTATATCACAGCATTCATAGCCGACAAACAGCAGCAACATCCCCTCAGGATGTGTCGCATTTAGACTATTACTCCTAGAATCAAACAATTGAGGCTATCTGATGTAGGTACGTACTCGTAAATCGTAATAATAGAATAATGTCAACCACTACCACAACGGATGTACCTATGATCACTCAAGAGCAATGGAAGTTTGACACGTTTTAAAACCTTAAACAGTAAATAAGGGTACACCGTGGTTGATTTTTAACCCCTTTAAAAAAGTGTTGTTATATTTGGCATCGCAGCATCAAAACAAATGAACAAATACTAGTTCTGTTTTTGTTTTTTGGTAATAATTTTGTCTGTGTCTCTTTGCTTGCTTTAAATGGAAATTGGTTCGGACGTTGAAGAGTTAGAGCAGTTGCGCACTACGTCCGATCCGAATCCGATCCGAACCCGTGAAAATACAGTCCGAAGTAGTCGTAGAACTATTTCTATGGTAGTTCATCCGATTTTATTATGTATCCGGTCTAGATCCGAATTTTCACGGGTTCGGATCGGATTCGGATCGGCGTAGTGCGCAACCGCTCTTATGATTATGAGCTCTTGATGCAGGGCTCACAATTACGTCAATGTTATTTAAATATTAATCATTTACCTACAGCTAAATTAATTAAACGATCAGAAAACTACTGAAAAAAACTTGAACCTTCTGTTCTCAGCTGTTTACAAAAGTTAATCATATTGTCATCAGATGCATGCGTGGCCTTTCTGAGAAGGCAAGCAGCTTCCCTCAGGCTAGCAGTAACTGTGCATGAAATAGTTCCGAAAAAGCCGATAGTGATATTGACATGGCCTGGCACGGATCAGACGCTGCCTTCAATATTACTGAATTCTCATATGGATGTTGTCCCAGTATTCGAGGTAAGCTCTTCTTTTCTTAATTTAGGTACCATACTTATGATTCCCCTAGTGCAGAAATTTTACGTTAATTTAGAGAAGACGAGTCAGAAAGTTATTTGCTAAAAATATGTTGTTAGAAGTAATTTGCAGAACGTTACCACCGGTATGCCTACCAAGGTACCCACTTATTATCAAATTAAGTAAGGGTGGTATTCCACCTATCCAATTCTTTGTCCAATTTCTATATCCAATATTTTATCAAATTTCTTTGATGGAGGCCCATTCCATATCCAATATCTTGGTCCAAGTTTTTATACTATTTGCGTAGCCATTTTGAATTAAATGTCATTCGTAACATTCGATCAAATGTAGGCGTTTCTATAAAATTTGATGAAGTCATCCAATTTCTTTGATCAAAATTGGACAAAGAATTGGATACGTGGAATACCACCTTAACTGAGAAGAGACAAACCTATTTTACCTTAATGTTTTCGCGTTTACTTAGTAAACGTGATTCTTACTTTGGAGCCATTTCTTGTCCTTTCGCGAGTCCAAAAGACCGAACTAACAAAATTACACTTAAGTGAATGAACATCCACTTGGTGTGGCGGGACAAATACTAAAAGTTGAATTCTGTGCGCACGTCATAAAACATTAAGGTCAGGTGCCGAAGTGGCAATACGATGGATCCACTTAAGGAACATTTTCATTTCATAGGAAGTTGTGTCAATATTGATTGAAAGACCGCTTATTTGACCAACTGTCCCTAGTTACTACCAGCATTACGACTTTTTATTAAGTATACATATATATTATGAATGTGATATTTGAGTTGATAAATCGGTTATAGAATAGCTGGACTCACACTCCATTCAGTGCTCATATCGACGAAGATGGAAAAATCTTCGCGCGGGGCTCTCAGGACATGAAATGCGTCGGCATTCAATACTTGGAAGCTATTAGGAAGCTGCAGGCGGCTAACGTGCGATTGAAGAGAACTCTTCACGTTACCTTTGTCCCAGGTAAGGCCAATAACCGGAACTGCATTAATTTAATAGTTGTAGAAACGGATATTAGGTTTTTTAGTTAAATAAGGACCGCACTATATGAAAAAAAGTTCGGTGAATTTTATGAAGAGATATAGGTAAGTATATACCTATGTTTTTTCATACCTACTTTTCTTTACAGTGTACTAATAAGCGATTCAAGCAATTAATCTATACTATCTATGCTACAGTATTATAAAAAGGTACCTACTTAAATTGTTTGTATGAGGTACTATTTAAGTTTCTTTAGGTTTTTTTTTAAGGCTACATTTGTTCCGAAATTTGAAATATTTTGGTAGTAATAACATAGTAATACTCATCCCTACACAGCATTGAATTTCTACTTAGCGATATATAAAACCAATAAATTACATTACATATATTTTTAGGTATACATAGGTAATTTAAAAAAAACGATGGGTTTGTTAGGTGTACACTTAATAAAAACAAGAACTTTACGAACATGAGAAGTGGAAATATGCACGCGTTTAATGCCACATTTAAATGTTTACTTCTTGATAAGCAGCAACGGTAGGTACCCTTTAAGAACGCAAATATTTACCGTCGTGAATGACAATAGTTATCACGATCCATGTTGTAAATATGATTTTTTTCAGACGAAGAGATCGGCGGTCACGATGGAATGATGAAGTTTGTTCATACGCCCGAGTTCAGGGCTCTCCACGTAGGATTCGCGTTGGATGAAGGGATAGCCAATCCCAATGAAGAGTTCATCTTGTTCAATGGGGAGAGATGCATTTGGCGTGAGTATACGTGAAGTTGAACTCTAGGCTTGCGAGTAGCTGTACCGTCGGTGACAATACCGCGTAACTAACAAGTTAAATAAGATGCAAAATACACCTTAGGAAGCAAGTCAGTAAGGTACATTTTTGCAACTTATTGAATTCGTTAGTTATACGGTTTGGCAGTGTCACGATTGTAAGCACCGATAGTCTACAATCTATCTAGCGAGATTGTAATTTTAACTTTTGCAATTAAAATTTGGCATTTGATTTAAAACAGTAAAAGTAACTAATGAAGTAGGTACACGTGCTAAATATTCAAATCAAGGGCAGATATTTGTGTGTTGAGCGCAGGTTTTTGTCCCTGAGTCTTGGATGTTTCTCGTGTATTTAAGTATGTATTTCTCTATATATGTATGTTTATAGTTGTCTAGTACCTATAGTACGATTACAAACAAGCCTAGAGCTTAGTTTGGGACTAGGTCAATTTGTGTGAGATTATCCCCTGGTATCATTATTATTTAGTGGTTAAAAGGAATATTTCTAAAGGTTATTTTTCAATACTTATCTTGATTTCAGAGATCCATGTGCATTGCTCTGGCAATCCGGGACACGGCTCCCTCATACTCCCAAATACAGCTGGCGAAAAGGTACCCGTAATGATAGATAGATAGATAGATAGATATATATAAACCTTATATATACAACACAGAAGGCTCTTAAAATAATTATATTAAAAAAAAATGGCCCCTGTACACGATGGCCTATCATTGGCGAGCATAAGGCACGCTTTACATCTTAAATGGAGCAAGGTATTCTCGTATCTCTCTCTTACGTATTACTTCTTCCTTTACGCTGCCCATGATCGGCCATTGTGTAGAGGGGCCATAACATATTATAAATTACTTACTGTACTTAAATACTTCTTGACGCTGTTTCTGAGTGTGACAAAAAACAAGTTGTATTTGACTGTAATTTGGTATGCACGTTTTCGCTAATAATGTGACATTGTTTTACAGTTGAGGTACATTATTGACAAGTTTATGGATTTACGAGAACAACAAAAACAAATTTTGGAAAGTAACCCGAAACTTACAACCGGAGATGTCACCACGATTAATATGACGCAAATTTATGTGAGTATGTATGTCTCATCTCATGGGGCTTAACGGGACTATAAAGCGTACGCTGTCAATTCGTCTGACCATACATTTATGCCAAATTATAAGTACAATGGGGCAAATTCGGATTAGTGTTCTCCAATTTTAAATGTCTGTTAACCCGTATTTATAAACGTCAATTCCTTATTTCGAGTCTAATAAGAATAGAGTTAGACGTTTATAACCTCAGGTTATAAGATATTTAATTTAGATGACATTCATCGGATTTGAAACAAATAATTGTTGTTTAATATTACAATTATGATGTTTTAACACATTCACTGCCAGCACACGAAACAAATTTCCAACCACATGGCAGCATAGCGGCAAAAACGTAGCGGCAATTGCGGCAAATAGTACTATAGTACCCGACAATCGGGTAGTGCGGCAAAATCATAGAATACCCGATAGTCGGGTACTTGGTGGTAAATGTGTTAAACCTGCCGTTCAATGCCGTTCATGTTCATCCATGATTAAAAATACGAGTATGCACAAGTTAAGTTAATTGCTGACTCTGTTTACTTATTTCTACGATTGAGTCATTTGTGTTTAAAGATGCACTTACACGGGCAACTTTTGATGGCAATTTATAGCCGCCGACTACTCCAACTATCTAGCTGTCTTACCCTAATTTTGTGTAATAGAATGAGACTTACGTACTGTTGTCGAGCAATGGGAGTTTCCGCGTACCCATCCGTTTTTTTCACAAGATGGCGTTAACGTTAAAATCCTTGCCTAGAAAAAGACCAAACGAGTGACAATTTACTTTTTCACTTGATACATACACATTTCAAATACTTGAATTTATATTTTTTTATATCAACTGTCAAAAATACCTCACATCCCAGAGGCGCCATCTAGTGAAAAAACTGATGCGCGGAAACCCCCATTGTTAAGGTGCACTTACACGGGCAGTTTTACGTCTATTGACACGGTTTATTGTACAGACGTCTCATAATATTATATTTCACTAAATTAGAGTAAGACAGCTATTGTTGACAGGCAAATTTTGCTTAAAATATTACGTTTTATTTCAAGCTGACCACTTTAACTGAAAAGAAATGGTAAGTGGGCTCAGTTGGTTTCCTATTTAGAGTTTGATTATCCAGATTATCCTGTATAAAGTAATAGTTTAATTATTTTGTATTGGGTAACTATATCTTAGCAATGCTGTAGCAATTAAAAAGTCGGTTAAAAGTAATCTGGGAACGCCATAAGTATCGTATATATGCGAATCTTAACTCACTTGGTGCTAGGCTCGCCGAGATGCTATATGGATGGTAAGAAGTCTGCTAATAAAGCAAGTTCCTAGCGATGAAAGTATGAAGTCTGCGAAGTAAGGCCAAAAGATTCGCAGATATACGATTAATATAATAAGTGAAGCGTCAGCCATTCTCGTATGCCCTTTGGGCATAAAAAAGCACACCTATCGAAACGAGTCTTGCACACTATAACATGACATGTGGCTCTAGTGAAAATGGATACAAATCTTTTTTAGGTTTAAGTGAAAAAGGTTATAAGTCCATTAGACTCTGTATATGAATTATACCCGTTTTTATTACAAGCTAAGTTGACTTGTATCCATTTTCACCAGGGCCACAGTAGTTATTACTAATTTTATTTTAAATCTCAAGCAGGTTTTATAATCGGATTCGACTCTATATTGACAGAATATTATGAGATCGTGACTAAGAATTAAGAGACGACAAAAATACTTAGCTTAGTCTTTTTAGACTACTTATTTCGAATTATGTCGCGAATATGCTACGGCCTTCCTACAGTCGCGCCTGCACCCCGCGCCACCTTTTCTGAATATTTTGCATATAGTCTGTGTCAGTTGAAATTGCCAAAGATGTAAACAACTTAGTACTGCTTGACACATAACCTCAAATATTTATCAAGCGTGTTTTATTGAAAATAAAGTATAATTAATAGTTATTTAATCTTATAAACTTAATGTGAAAGTAAAGATCAAGTGGATAAATCATTGCTAAGACCTCACTTCATCTTTGATGCGCGTGATTATCAAATAATAATGGTAAACCAGCATTTGGCTGTGTATGGTTTTGTTTACATCTTTGCCAATTTCAATTGGCACAGACTATACCTCGGGTGTAAAAGGCGACTGAAGACTCGCTGAAGCCATGCCTATACCTTTTCTGCTTGGCTTTTTAAAGCTAACTGAGTTAACACCAATAATTTTTGTTGTATTTTGTTTGAATAGGGCGGAGTACAATCGAACGTTGTTCCAGAAAAGCTAAGCGTAGTGTTCGATATGAGGCTCGCCGTCGCGGTCGATCACGTTCAGTTCGAGAATATGGTAATTCAAATTCACAGCTATTTAAGCTGCGACCACACCGGTGCTTAAAATACGGTGACCGTACGGAATCGCAGTGACGCGTCGTATCAGCACCGTTTTTGACGTACGCTCCCCAAACCGCTGCTTAAAAAACGGTGTCGTTGCGTAAACAAAAGACGGGGTCATAGTAACAACATGGCGCCGTTTTTGACGCACCATAATATACGCACCGTTAAGCAGCGGTGTGGTAGGCATGCGATAAAAACGGTACGGATACGACGCGTCACTGCGATTCCGTACCGTCACCGTTTTTTAAGCATTGGTGTGGGCGTAACTTTACTTGGTAGTGAACCGTATTTAAAATAAACTTGAAATAATATAAATATTATTTATGCAGATCAAACAATGGTGCAAGGAGGCGGGCGGTGGTGTGACGTATGACTTTGAACAGAGAAATGACAAAGTGGAGTCGACCAAACTGGATTCGAGCAATCCTTACTGGATCGCTTTCAAGGCCGCCGCTGATGAATTGTAAGCTGATCTTGAGTTATACATATACTGCTCGGTTTTTAGGGTTCCGTAACTCAAAAGGAAAAAACGGGACCCTTATAGGATCACTTTATTGTCCGTCTGTCCGTCTGTCTTTCTGTCAAGACCCTTTATCTCGGGAACGCGTGGAGGTATCGAGTTGAAATTTAAACCATATACTCAAGTCTACAGTCCCTTGAAGCTGTGAAAAAATCAAACTTCTAAGTTAACGTAAAAAAAAGATACGGCCGTTTATGCCGCTAAAAACGTTTATTTCGACACTCTCAAGGGAATCAAAATTTATAAGGTATTTTCCGTTGACCTAGAACTATGAAATTTGGCAAGTAATAACGTCTCATACTACAAATATAGGAAAAAATCTGAAAACCCAACATTTAAAAATAAATCACAAAAAAAAACAGGGTCTTATGCAAGGAACGGCAGCGGTGCAAATTTTGATTTGAGTTAACCGTGTCATGTGCCGAACCGTTGGTGGGCGAGACCGACTCGCACTTGTCCGGTTTTTTTTTTATATACCTACTTACCTGGTATGAACTACCTAACTTTTTTTACCTGACTGCTTTTAACTTGAAATTGTAAATTCTAGGAAAATAAAACTGGACTGCAGGACTTTCCCCGCTGCTACTGACAGCAGGTACGTCCGCCAGGTTGGCATCCCTGCGTTGGGATTTTCCCCGATGAACTTCACTCCGGTCCTCTTGCACGACCATAACGAATTTTTGAAGGTGGATACCTTTTTAAAAGGCATCGATATTTACGTCAAACTGATTTCAGCTGTTGCAAACTTTTAAGAAAGATTTTTTTACCTTGTCTTAAGTTATAATCTTGCTAAATTGTGTACAGAACCAGTACGGTATTCCAGATATATTTCAAGTATAGGCTTGTTCCTATTCTCAAAATGTACGTATCTTCACTGTTATTTTTATTGAGATTTTATTATACATTGTAAAGTATTCTAAACTTACCAACGAACTAACGACGCGTGACGTGACATAAGAACATACGTAACAGAGGCTCTACTTTGAAATCCGTAATTCGAACTTCGTCTATTGTTATCCCTTTTGCTCTCGAAGCGTCACTAATTCGCAAGAAAGTGACGGGGCGATCCGAAGTTCGAATTACTGATTTCAAAGTAGAGCCCCAGACATACGTTATTGTAAGTAACAAAACCATCTGACTAAAAGGGTGAATTGCAAAAATGTGTACATAGTTAAGGAGTTAATTGAGATACCGTTAACTTTCTTCAATTGTTTTTCCTTTGTGTAACGAAAATTATCCATATGATTATATGACTAATCTTCGTTACACAAAGGAAAAAGTTAAGGGCTTAACAACCCTTTTTAAATTGAGCCCTTAACTATGTACAATATTTTTGCAATTCACCCAAAAAGGTGCTAATGGAGTTATTTCGATATACAGTATGTAAACTAACTAAAACCATCTCTTTAAACCAGTTGATAGCCAAGTCGAGTTAAGTATTTTAACACATGTTTTGCTAGTACGGGTCGAATATTTTTAATTTTATCATTGTTTAAAAATTATAAACACTTACCTTTTTCAAAGTCGGTTAACCCTAAAAGTATCACCCTATGTGTAATGTTTACGTCGTGACAGATTTATGTCATTCAAATTTCACTGGTGTCACTTTATTGTCAATTATAAGGGCGATTACCAGACTGCGTGACAATGAAAGTGCGGTTCCGGTCAGTACCGGATAGTAGTAGTAGTAGTGGTGGGCCTCGTCCTCGTATTGACGTCAGAACGGAAAAAAGGATCTACAACCATTTTACAGAAAATCTTGGCTTCAGCACTAGAAAAGCGGGGAGTTGTATGATATGGTACGTTTGCTGAACCCCACACCTCTAGACTATTTCTTCGGGGGATGGGTGAAACAGTTAGTATTTAAAAAAAGTGTCGAGAACGGAGGAAGAAATGAGGCTGCGGATTGTACAAGCTTCGAACATAATCAAGCGACGTGCCCGGCAAAATCCAGCTTTGATGCGTAGCGTTCACTTGAAACAACCATCGTCGCTTGGTTCAAATAACGGCCACATTTGGTCTAATCTACGTCGTATTTAATCGGAAGTGTGCACATAGCCTTACTTTAACTGACATTGAAAATGTTGAACTTGGCCTTGACCTGACAACCAGATGACAAATGTTACAATTGTAAACAAATAATACAGGATGTTATTGAATCATGAATAACTAAAATGATATTTTTTGTATTACAATTATAAATTATAAAAAACGTTAGAATTTCAATAATTTATATACGAAGACCTTATTTATCGCCTATACATGCCCGGATTCAAACAAATGGTTTTAGTAAGTTTACATACTGTATATATATTATCCGCAGCGAGCTGAAGACAAAAAACAATTAATTCGCTATTGCAATATTATAGCATAGAAGCAAAATACTGTGGGTGTTTGTGATAAAGTTCAAAGTTAGATGGCAAATGGGTTTGTATCTATTTCTCCTTAGCTCCTAGAACTAAGGGCCGTATTAATAAACTACAATGCTCGTCTCAAGACGCGTTAAAAAAAAAACAAGTTCAAATTTCATTTATTTCAAGCAATTAAAGGCTCAAATGACGGTGCTCTAAGCTTGACGTAGGTATAGTCTAAACTTTTTGAACTGAGCTCTTCCACTTACATGTAAACACAATGGTCATTGTATCTATACAATCCTATTTGCTTTTGCTCTCGAAACCTCCATCAAGTTACTTTACGAAAAAGTTTAGAAGTACGTTACATGAATGTTGAATTATCAACCTTATTCCTTGTTGAGTAGGTTCAAAATGGCCTAAAAGTAAAATAGCGTATTCAACACTAAAGCGGGCGGTAGTAAAAAGCAAAAAAAAAATGCCTGCCATTATTCTATTACTGTATTTTGTAGTCTATTGTCTAAAATAGAGTCGATAATCCATGGTAACCTTCGAAGGCGGTTATAATCTGCTTTTACTGCGAGCTCGTTATCCCAATTTGTGGTTAACTACACAATGGCTTTGTATTCTTAAGTGGATAAGCTCAGTTGAAAAAGTTTAAACTATATCTTGTGACCAATAACCGTCTTAACCACAGAACAGAAAAAACAGTAGAAGTGTCAAGTGGGCGTGTAACGTGTGGCACGGTTATGCGGAGTTCCGCATAACCTACCATACTTTTGCCGCGATCGCTTATTTCGATATTTCTAAAATAGGAAATAAATCTAGAAGCATGCCTTATTATGCTATTTTGGAATGTAAAAACGATAGCCGCACCAAAAACATTTTCCATGGTGGTGTGTTGTTTTTATGATAGTTTGAGTATTGGCGACAACAGGTCTGATACTAAGCGAAGCTCGTGCCACTTCCACTGTTTTTTCTATTCCGTGGTCTTTACCATGAGGGCACACGGAGCCCGTGCCCAGGGCCCCCATCCTCAGGGGGCCCCGAAGCACCGACAATTTCTGACGAGATCATAGTAGGAAAATGTTAGTATAATTAGCTTTCTTTACTTTCCAAAAGGCCCTAATTCTTGTGTGCCCAAGCATAGTTTAAGACGGCCTTGCTTGTGACGGGCAACTCGGACAAGATCGGATTAATACGGCCCTCAGTCGCTCGTAACTCCTAAGTTACACGTTATGACAGGATAAATAAATAATAATTAATAAAGGCACTATAATAATGCATAATTTCTACAAGGTAAAAAAAAACGTATTTTTTTAAAATGCATTTATATTCTTTATCAATGGTGTTAAAGGTATCTACATATGTTATTGTTATTCACTATTTAAATATTGTTACATGATACTGATGTCTAATAATATCATGTAAGTATGAAACCTATATTATAGTAAGTAAGAAATAACCCATCCAGATATTATATGTAAAGGTACAGTCAACAGCATTCACAATTTTGTATAACATTTCAAACACGACGTTAAAGTGACAAGATACATAAATGATCACTTATTTATGCTGTTGATTGTACCTACAGACAACGAAATAGTATGTGATTTGTATTGAAGTGTTTTATACGGGATTTATCTTAATCATTAAGTAGGTATCAACTTATTAATTATTAATTAACCTATGCACGTTTGTTAATAATGTTGTTGATTTATATTTTTTAACACTATAATTACGCAGGTACTCGTTTTATTTCATTAAATGACCAATCATTTTAATTTTGTTTTATTTCTTTTTTTAAATTAAACTTAACCTCGTAAGGCCCAGTGTGCAATAGGACGTACATAATCAAGGCAATTTAATTTGAACTGTATTGTGTTAAGCATAAGGTTTATCATATCTTCATAAACTGAAAATGGCATTTTCGAACAAACGTAATTGAACTTTATTGCCTTGATGGTAGATTCAAAGTCAGACTTACAAAAAACTCCTTGTTTGTAGCATGGTGGGTCATACGAGGCTTACCGCCTGTTTCACAATCGACAAGTAAAGCGTATTTGACAGATAAATTTAGCCCTTTCTCTTTCTTACACTTGAAAATAGACAAGGAGAGAGCTAACTTTAAATGGCAGATAAATTTACTTGTCGATTGTGAAACAGGCCCTAAACTTTCTAAACCAGGGAGGGTAAAATTCCTGGTACATCTTCTAAACGGTTCGGCCGACGCGACGGAGGGTTTCGCGACGGTTCGGAGTTTGCCAAATCTGCCTCGTTAAGGTTGAATTTCGTCGAAGGTGGATTAAACTGAAGCATAAGGTGTTCCGCGTGCTTCTGTCAAGTCAAATTGAAATACTTATTTGACTAACTTCGAGATTCATGCAGTTTGGTTATCAGCATCATGTCACACTCCGCCGCTGTAGACACACAAAACAAAACAGTACAGTACTGTACTGTCTCGGCGTGTGCGTTCACACAATAGTTGTACTCTGTTGTCCACTGTTCTGCCTCACTGTTGTGCGTTCGTGTGAAACCAGCATAAGGCCGATGTACCCTTGATCGAAGATGTTCGTCTGGTTTGTTAATACCTACTGTAATATGGTCGTGGTCACTTTAAAATATGCAGTTCAACATAAGATAAAAAAAATACGATTATAAGCAGACCACCACCATAAGCTTCATAACGTTATGAAAAATTTCGTTATCATAACGCTATATTTCGTTTGCATTAAAAAAATCGTTTAAATATTTCGCTGTTTTTTATAACGTTATGCCGCTTATGTATGCCACACCACATTGAAATTAAAATCGTAACAAAACCAGAATAACGCGCTGATACATAGGTATGCAGGAAACGAAACGTAACTACTGACTGACAAGGCAGACTATCAGGGTGACCATTTGTGGCAGATTTCTGCCATTTGGGCAGATTAGGCTCTCAAATTGGACTCCTGGCAGAAAGTGCTGACGAATTTCAAATGTGGCAGATTCTGGCATATTTTAAAGATTCTTGTTATTTTTTAACATAAATGGAAAACTTTATTCATTTTTTCATACTAAAAAAATTGTGCAACCTCTCAGGTAGGAAATATTTTTTTCTTATCGAGATCAAGAGCTGGTCACATTTTTTCTCATTAATATAGTACGGGGAATTCCCGATTATTCTATTTCTACGTAGGTATGCTTTATGATTATGAGAGGTAATACGTCAGTCATAAACTAAAATTCGAAATCATGTCCTTAATAAACACGTTTCCGCTCTATTAACCGTTAAGGAAGGTATTAGGGAACACGGAGACTATGTGTCATTCAAACCAACAAGGGCAATGATAAAAAAAATGACATCGAAATATAATGAAACAGAAGAATATGAAGCAAAAATGTTGATTAACTACAAAATAATGTAGAATTTTATTTTCAATTTTATTCAAATTTTATTAAAATACTTCAATTAACGTATTTTTATTTATAATTCCCGCCTTCATGAAGGCAAAATATGATGGCATATTTTGGCATTTTCTGTAGACGAGTTCGGCAGATTTTGGCAGATTTTTTGCCAGAGTCGGGCAGATTCGCTATTTTTAAAACGGTCACCCTGCAGACTATTGAATTGACAGTTGACAGTCCGTGCCAATGATGAGATGAGCGCTGGCTACGAACTCTGATTATTATTCTTAATTTGTTATGATTATTGTTATTATAGGTCCTCTTTGGAGTATCGCTTCTTAATTTAATTGTAATGATCATTTTATGGGCATGATTTTATAATTAAATAGCCATGAATAAGATCTGTAGAATTTGTTTAGAAGAAGGTGTTCTTTCATCGGTATTCACGAAGAATTTCAACATATCGTTATGTGATATGATTGAATATTGTTGTAACGTAAAGGTAAGTCGGTAGAATACTTTTTTGTGTACTTTATTTGTTTATTTATTGAGAATTTCCAACAGAATACATTATATACTTATCATCTACTTACTTTTACTTTGTTGGTCATAATATGCTGGTAAGTTAAAAAGCGACAAAACCAAAGTAACTTATTTAATACTTATTTACTTTGTCAAGTCATATCATAACTTAATAGTTTAATAATTAATAAGATTATTTTAATAGTCTTGCTTAAACTAACTGCACATTTTTAAGAAGTTGTGTAATAATATTCAATATTAATCTATTTATTTATTTTAGAATTTGTAGGGTGCTGATAAGAAAATGTATATTGTTTATAGAGTAACATATAATCATATTTTTTTTTACAGATAAGCAAAAATGATGGGTTACCAGAGCAGCTGTGCAGCAACTGTGTGTATAAGTTGGGAGTGGTGTATCACTTTAAACAAACTTGCGAGAGCTCTGATGTCCGGCTGCGGCAATACTTGGGATTGCAGCTATTGTACAAGTAATTTTCTTTTTGTTTTGCTATATTATATTAAAAAAACACAGATAAAGAGTAAAACTTACATTAGGGGATAAGTTTGTCTTTGTACATCCTTTCTTTACGCTAATTACATACCTACATACCTAGTTTACAATCTAAAGAAAATGTAGATAATATTAAGCTTTGGTATCCCTTAACCTTTCGAAACCCGATACATATAGCGAAAAAACAAAACAGTCATTAGTGTCTTAAGACAGAAATCAAGTACTTTTTGTCACTGGCTCTCTGAGGAGCCGACGGGTCTCGAAAGGTTAAGAAGGCCCCATCAATCTAGGTATTATAACTGCAACTAAAAAATATATTCAAGTTAGTTGTGTATTATAAAGGGTGTTAGGCAGAAGGTTGGACAAACTTTTGGGACTAACTCTGTAGGTCATACTCATCAACTTTTATTATGGGACCAACATCTAAATCGCGGAAAAAAAAACAGCTGTTCCATACATTTCGACTGTTTAGCTCTCAAAGTTTGTATGAAACAGCTGCTAGAGTAATTTAAGACAATGTAAATTTTCACCTAAATGCAATCTTGTTTTAACTTTTTGCTAAGCTACTAAGACTGGAATTTGAACCAACTATTATGTGGTTGATAAAAAGCCTCTGCCTTGATAAGGATTATACCTGGACTGGCAAAGTAACCCTGTACTGAGAAATTTATATCGCAAACAGTCTACTGAGCGCGGATCAACATTCTGGCAGTGAAATGGGATTGTGACTAACTTATTCTGTTTATTGTATCCTATCCTTTACTATTAAACAAGCAATGTGTTTGAAAATGACACTAACGATTTTGATACATTTTAAAATTTATTGGGAGTTTATGGTGGTGAAAAACCAATCTGTCAAGTTGGTCATCTTCGGGAAAATCTGTTTCAACCCGGTACTTATTATTAACATTTTATAACATAATGTGTCCCACTGCTGGGCAAATGGCTCTTTCCTGAAATTCCACAACTCTCTATTTTATTCATTACTAAATTTACAAACTTTTGCCAATATTTTTGTTTACATATTCATTGTTTTTCAGGTATAGTGACGCTTCTGTAATGACTGATCCTGTAAGTAAATTATTCTTCAACCTTTCCCCAGTAAAAGTGTAGGTCTTGGTCTAAATATTATTTTTACAATTATTGATACATGTTTCAGATGCCCATAACCCAAGCTATTATAAAAAAGTGGTAAGTTCATCTGTGTATATTTATAAGCTTCTCATTTCTCATGATCATTAACAGTGCCTTCATGTACCTACTGAACTTGTTTTGTTTGTATATAACACACTACATTTAAAAAATTCAATATTCAACAACGGTTCATCAGAGGGCCCTGAAAAGATGCACTACGCTAACAACAAGCGTTTCTATTCGTTTCGTTTTTAAACGATGACGTGATACGAAAAGTCACGTGATCTACCAGTGACGCGATTAGTTTAAAAACGAATCGAATAGAAACGCTAGTTAGCGTAATGCATTTTGGCAAGGGCCTCAGAGATGAGTTTTCTATGCCTTTACATTTACTTTGAAGTGTATTTGAACGGCTTGGCTTCTCATTCAAGATTATTTTATGATCACGGCCCTTAGAGCATTTATAATCAAGTTACTTTTGAACTAGTTCCCATTATTCATAATTTTTGCCATTAGTGCCATGTGCTTAAATACCTTTTCGAGGTATAAAAAGTAGAATCGATCCTTGATATTTTAATTCCATTTTGAATTAACCGTTTGCAATCTCTATATAACGAAGTTTAAAAGTGCTTTTTTCGATTTTGGTATTTATTGTTTTGTTTGGTTATTACCGATTATTAATTACGAGTTAGACAACTTTAAATTTTTTCCTTACCTGCATGAATAATAATATTAACTATTTTAGACAACATTAACATAAAATTGTTAAGTTAACAGGTAATTTGGTATTGGTATAGGTGCGTAATAGATTTCTTCGAGATACGGCGAAGTAGGTACCTACATCAAAAATCACAAATCTAAGTTTTCATTACATATACATACTTACGAAAATATTTTTAATGTATTACTATTCCTATTTAGATAGTTGCTTAGTAACAGTGATGCCCTTGTTTTACAGTAAGTGCAAATTGTCGCAAAATAAAAAGAGCAGTACGAATTATAAGAAGAAAACGGAGGAAAATAAATTAAAACGTGGTCCGAAACCTAAACCAAAACCAGTGCATGCTTGTTACCAATGTAACAAAGAGTTTCGCTGCCAGGCCCAGCTTGATACACACGTCAGGTAATAATCTACACGGGGGTTTCTTAAAGTGGGGAACGCGAACCCCTGGGGTTCGCCAGTGATCGTAAAGGCTTTAAACATAAAACTTAGGAGGTTTACAGAGTTGTCTGAGAAATTTAGGGTAGGTATTTCTAATTATTTTTTTAATAATATTGTTATTAAAGCAAAAAGATGTTCTGCGCTAATATAAAGAAATACCTGACATCAAGAGCAAAGCTCCCGTCTCAGCCTTCTAATGTAACCTATCCAGGTCACTTCTGCCCAACGCATCTGCCCACGGAAAAACGGGTTTTTCCCCCAGTTGTCGGTAGTGTAGACAGACTGCGGACAACTGGGAATACCTAAAACGGAAAAAGTGGCCACCTTTTCCGGTAATTTTACACGAATGTTATTAAAGGTTATTAAACTTATTAAACTCTCTGTTAGTCTGTTTATGGGTTTAAAAATCTTATTTAAAAAAAACCCACACGAAATACCATTATCTGGCCACCCATTGGTCAGTTGAATTTAAAGTTTAAACATAGGCTTATTCTTCCAGAACTCACACGGGGGACAAACCTTACACCTGCGCGTACTGCCCGCGCCGGTTCACTCAGAAACACAATCTGACCATCCATCTGCGGGTGCACACGGGGGAGAAACCTTTCCAGTGTGAAGTGTGCAGGTGAGCACAGGTTGAGATAATAGTATTTTGATATGTCAAAGTCAAATTGATTAATTTAAGTTAAAGTGTATTCACTGAAAGGCAACAACTTCACTGTGCTCCTGGCATTGTTGATGTATATGGGCGACGGTGACTGCTCACCATCAGGTGGCTAGTCTGCTCGTTTGCCTTTTAAGAGTATTTTAATTTTATTTTTTTAAAATGCCTTATATTTTAAGAACTTTTTCATGCGTTCAAACCAGTCGTTAAAGCACTTATTGAACGCTGGAATAGGGGGACTATTCCCAGTTCTCTGCACCCCTTTGTTCACACTGCGACAACCAGGGAAAAAAAATCCCAGTTGTCTGCAGTGCGGACAAAGGGGTGCGGAGAACTGGGAATAGCCGAAATAGGGGTCGACAAAATAGCCATTTAAAGACCCCCACGCTTCTTCCGACATTTTGATGAAATTTATCACAACTAATGGAAAGTTCATAATGACTCGACTGTCTAAGAAGATCTTTAATTACGTCCTTAACTTTTCTTTTCAGTAAGACGTTTTCAGCGCAAGGCAATCTTCAGGCTCATTTGAAAATCCACACAGGACAAAAGGACCATGTGAGTCAATCAATTCTAGTAATAAAAATAAAATATGGGTCTTAAATACGGATTAATTTTTAAATGTACCTACCTAAAGTTCAGTTATTAGTTATTTATTATAAACCTGTGGAAAACGAGTTATTACGTCACTTTTTAGGCTTCGGTATTCAAAAAGTTTCAACGGAACCCTATTGCTACATTCCGTACGTCGATCTTACCTTAAGAGCTGAATCTTGTGACTCGTCTGAATCTTTAATCCTTTCTAGCCAGTTGATTTTACAGAAAACGTGTTATGACGGTGGATATCCGTAAAACGTCTTTTTTTGGTGCTATCATAAAAAACTGTAATACACACATTACAACACATAATAAATAACACCCAAGTGCATCTCGGTGCGCGGGTCCGACTCGCACTTGACTGTTTTTTTAACCTCTCACTGCTGAGCAAAAGTTGCCCCTTATTTATTTTGATTGAAGTTCTGAATCAGGAGATCAAATAATTAAGTCTGAATGTATATTATGGTCTTGAGGACCAGGTACTCCAGCGCTCTCCAACCTACCGAAACGCAATAGAACCATAATAACTAGTTTAATACATTCTTACATGCGGGCTCTTTCTCACTGCAACTTGCGGCGTGCATGCGTTTTGCATGGGTGAATCCATAAAATCTGTAAATTTGTATCTGTCAGGGCAATTGCGTTGGTTGACAAATCATTTGATTGCCTCTACTAACAGCTGGACTGAAAAACCGAAAAGCAGCTATCTGTTAGACTGAGAACGTAGTATTCGTCTCCGTTCTAATACTATGTACTGACAGTCCAAAATCGGACGGTGGATTGTTAGTCTGTGTTGCCCATTTAAAGTCCTAAGTCTGACGATTTATGATAGTTACATCCTACTGCCTAAAGAGGGTAATGTTTTTGACCTGTATGTATGTATGTATGTATGTATGTATGTATGTATGTATGTATGGTTCTTTGTCCCCTTGTAAAATCTGAACGCATGACCCGATTTTGACAAGCGAGGTGTCGTTAGATTCGTCTTAACGTCGCTGGGCACTTATTTTGATTTAAATGTGAAATTTGCAAAATAAAAAATTTGTACATGATAACTTACATTATGTTGACGACATTATCGAAACAGCAATTGGGTTTTTAAAGCTTGCTTTTTGTTATTTTAGGTGTGCTCAGTGTGCAACAAGTCCTTTATAACATCTAGCGAGCTGTCCCGGCACATCAACAAGCATCGCGGGGTCAAGAACTTCAAATGCGATATCTGCGGAGTTGCGTATGCGCAGGGAAGAGACTTGGTGAGCTCGATCATAATGTCCCTTTAACTGTTTTATTAAAAATATAAGCAAGTTAAAATTAAAGTTTCTATATAAATTTGATTCTGGTTTCTATAATGCTAACCCTTATAGTTTCGCCATGTCCGTCTGTCCGCGGTTTAACTCACGAGAGCCTATAATCGCTTCGAGTTCCGAAGTATGCGTTGCCCCTCTAGAAATAGACATAGCATAGTTAGAAGACTTAGAAGTTACTACATATACAACCTTTGGTAGACCGTAGACAGGTGGGAGTTAGACTGTTTCGAATTTACTTAACAAACTAAAAACTGGAAAGGAAAAATATTTATTTTATTTTATTATAAACCGTTTCCACTACGCAACAAATATACTTACATATTATTGTGACTAGTAAGAACATAACTAATAAACCTTAAGCCGGTAATATTAACTAACTATATTAACTTCATTTTTACAGAAAATTCACAAGCTGAAGAAACATCAAATAATAACGCAAAGTGCGACGACACAAAAAGACACATTAAACAATAGCAGCAACATT
Source organism: Acleris cristana (assembly GCA_948252455.1). Taxonomy (NCBI): domain Eukaryota; kingdom Metazoa; phylum Arthropoda; class Insecta; order Lepidoptera; family Tortricidae; genus Acleris; species Acleris cristana. The sequence continues at coordinate 3,474,240 of OX411781.1, read as the reverse complement.
GACATCATTGGTATTGACGTAGGAAAAGAAGTCGCCTTAACTGCAAAAGAACCGGATGACCTAGTTGACAAGAAACATAAAAATATAAACGTGGGTGCCAAAGAAATTGATATGCATTCGGGCGGCGTAAAGCAGCCGGCAGTGCCGACACACAGCCAGTGCTCGTTGTATCAGGGCAAGGCGTTCCAACAGTACAACAAGCTTGACCCGCACACTTGCACCGTTTGCGGAGAAGTGTTCGAGTACATTACTGCATTAGCACACCATTACTTGCATCGCCATAAGGATTGTGTGTGATACATACTTGTCGTTTTCATTTTGGTTTAGAGCGATTCCGCTGAAGATGTTTGACATCAGTTTTTCAATCAAAGTAGGGTGATGGAACCAGAGGGCTTATTGTCTGACGCACTCGCAATCATGATCGTTTTCATTTTGAAAATCGAAGGCTTGTCTGCATACAAAATGAAAACAATTGCTCCACTTTGAAGCCGTTTGCGATTGCGAGTGCGTTAGACAATAAGCCCTCAGTACCTAATGGATCAACGATGGACACTTGATTCTTATTTTAAAGAACATAAGGGTTATTCATTTGTTTAGCCATTTATGACTGTATGATCTTTGAATTACGAGTTAAGTTTCATTATTAATTTATAATTTTCATTATGGCAGGCAGCTTAAAGTATCCAACACTGGTGCCATCACCCTAATTCATAGATTATTGGGGTTTTCTATTAATTTTCATATTATTTAATGGTTAATTAACTTATAGATCAGTCTGTAGGGGTTTCTGCTTTACAAAAGGTGAACCATATCTTTTTTGTTTTTTATTGTTAATTGTTAAATAATGGGGTCGCAACAAAAATCCAATTTTGGTACCTTCAATTCAAGATCGTGTCGCGTCTTCTCCCTTAAGGCCAAATATTTGTTTTTTGTAGGAACCCTGTGCCCTAACACCATCAAAAAGATCTATATGCTCCACCTTTTGGCAGGCATTTGAAGTCCCTACAGAATGTACTATTATTTATCTTCAAACACTAACTGCCGCACTCAGAGACGTCAATTAAATTAATGCTTGTTTAGTGGCGTGTTGTCTTATTCTATTGCTATAGCAAAGAAAGTGACAGCAGCAACTTTAATCAAGCATTAAATTTAAATGACGTCTTTGAGTGCGGCAGTAAGAAGACACAATATAATAAATGTTATACAATAATGGACCTTTTGTATTTTTGTTCTATGATCTGAGAAGATGGCCCGAATTTGTTGCACCCGCAATAGCAATTTAAGCCTTTCTGGGGGCCGTTTCACGAAGCTACAGGTTACAAATTACAAACGGAAGTCTCTTTCTAACTTCTTTTGCTAGAGAGAGTTCGGCTTGTAATTTGTAACTTGTAGCTTCGTGGAACGGCCCAGTGGTAGCTATTTATACATTCCATTTTAATACTTAAAAACGAATCCAATAAATCAAGTTCAAATTGTAACCCCTCAAAAAATTATTTCCTTTAAAATGTTTTCTTTTTTATTGGTACAAAGAAAGCCTTAAATGAGTCTGAATGTTGCACGCGTGATAATGGACTCAGCCTTTACCTATTGCTATTTCTACCAAAAACTAGTTCATAAAATAAATAAAATAAAATAAGTCGTGCGAGAATATCGAGACAGTCGGCCGAGTAAAAAGATAAGTCCAAGAAAAAGGCAGATACATTTGCAACTTATCTGATAGGAAGAAGTTGCAAAAGTAACATTTCTTTATTCTTGACTGTGCAACTTGTGCCCAAGTTCGATACAAGTGAAGTACCTACAGGACTAATTTGGCGTAGCTGCCAAAAATAAAATTGAGGTCTAAACAAGTGCAATGTTCAATGGAGGTTTTTTAAATCATAGTTGCATGATTGCAATGTAAAATGGTCCTTTATTTTTCAAGGATCCTTACTGCTGAACTTACCTATAACTTAGAGACGGCGTTTATTAAATTGAAATGCTGAAGCAACTCTTCATATATTAAATGCCTTGCTTGCGAGTAGGGACAGTGTTTGAAATTACAAAATACAGCTGTCGTAGGGATCATCCAACATTTACAAAACATAGACGCTGGAAACTGTTGCAAGACTTGGGATAAAAATATTCTAATAACGAATAATACTGTATTTATCCACGTATAAAAAATGGAAAAAAACGAAAGATTGGTCTTGTTCGCATGTGCGGCGGATAATCATTTTGTAAATAAATTGCTTGCGGATTAAATCTTACTTGGCAGAATACAATAATACGTAATGATGATTCTAATATTCTTCAGCTCTTATATTCTTGTTGAATCTAATATCCTTGTTAAATAACTCAAGACGATGAACGCAAAAAAACAGCATATGACTTACTCTGTGTTAATTTATTCCATTTATCCATAAATTATTAAAGAGAATGATCTACCCGCATACGATTTAAATCCTTGTTTAGAATTACCGACGAAGCACGTCATATTTGCAAAAACAATTGATTAAATTAACAATGTTTTATTTACACTAGTTTCAATTAATTCGTTATTGCATCTGCCGACATTTTTAACGAATCGGAATCCATGGCTCGAACATATCTCCTATTTTCACCTTTTCTGTAACAAATAAAGTACTTTTATAATAATCAGTGCATTGGTGTCTATAGTAAAATACGATAATTAGAAATAGGAAGTTACATTCATATGACCTTTACATATATTTTTCAAGATATTGACATACATAGAAATTTCTTTTAGTGTTGTTCTTATTTGGCTATTCATTATCATCAATTGTTTCTCAATCGCTTGATGGTTAACTGGAAGAGATCCCTTAAAGGGATTAGTTTGGAATAAGTACAAGCGCTCAAATCTAAACTGTTAATTGTAATATTTTTTGTAGTACCTACCATAATTAATTATATTACCTAAAAAGATTTCTTATACCCAAGTAATTTTTTACAACTTTAGCTTTATTTATTTTAGTTTATGGTCCCTCTGCAATATATTGTGTACTCTGCACTAAATCAAATAAGAAGATAATTGACTTCTTAGATTATTTTAGCATAAACTGTCAATAGGGATTACGCATGTTTTTTTTTACATCTTCAATAAACACTGATTCATGTAACAAAGGTGAGAAAAACATTTTTTATATAGCTATAAAAATAACCAAGATATAGATAGGCCAACAAAGAATTGTTCCTATTTCTTTCTAGCAAAACAGAATTTTACATGGAGTTTTTATAGCCAAACTGCACAATGACGTCACCGGTGCACTTCAGATCTCTCTGTCTAATTAGCAGCTTAAAATGCTTGTATTATCTGTATTTCTTGAACGATTTTAATTTTAATTTCACTTCTGGTGATGTCTTTTACGGTATTTTTATGTTTTGTTGACAAATGCGATTTAAAAAATCCATGCATATTCCTTATTACGTCCACATTCTCACTTTTTTATGTACCAAGCAAAATATTTATTTTATTTTATTTTGTCTGGTCCTCCTTCACATCATTTGCTTGCTTAGGTACTAACCATAGCAAGCGCCCGAGGCGCGCGCTCCGCGCGCTTGCTAGGGTTAGTCCCTTAGACACAGATCTAAGCCTCAAATTTAGATTTTTTTGGAAGTAAGTATATCATATTCTGAAGAGACTAAAACGCTGTATTTTTCTCCTCCAGTATACAAGCTATTAATAAATTTGTGATTTCAAGTATTGTTTATAGGTACGTGTTTGTAAACATTTATGTCAAAATTGAGTATCATCATCATCATTCAACTGGACAAAGGTTTTACCTGAAAATGAACTTTTTTTCTGACAATTTATAGAGAATAAATAGTATAAATACCTATTGATGTCTGTTGTTTAACATTTTTTCATGAATAAGCATGAACACTATTGATCAAATTAACTAAATTAGAAGGATGTTTGGTAAATAAATAAACTTGAAAAGAAAACTTGATAAAACACTACTTATTAAGATAAATATCAGATACCAACCTGGTTCCGGGAAGTCTTCAGGATGGAGCTGGATGTAATGTCTGTACACTGCATCCCTTTCAGCGAAATAGGCGTCACGTCGATTCTGAAGTAAAGTAAACACAGCCGTAAACCCAGCTACACCCAATATATGCTTTTGGATTCCTGAAATCAAACGACGCGTGAGAAGTAATATCAGCGGACATGGTGCCTAAGTGCTTTAAACAGCTAAAAAGTTATTATGTAATTACCGCTGAAGATGGGACGTCTTGTGCCAAAATTAACGAAGATACCACTTGCTACGCCAAAGCTGACGCCTAAAATTTGTGGCCAATATTTGTTCAGAAAAGGTTTTTCTCTGCCGTGGTCTGCTAACCTTAGTAGCTCAATTGCGTTCATTGTCCCAGTCATGTTTTGTAATTATTTTCTCGTGCCTGCTATCAAAGGAAAGGAAAATCTGTCAACATCAACTGTTAAAATGTGTGAAGTCCGGTAAAGTCATGAAGTGTCAGTGTCAGTCAAATAGGTCACACCACAGATTGGTCACACTTGGGACCTTCATAACGTTCTGAAAAATATCGTTATCAAAAGGCTTTATTTCATTAATGTTAAAAAATGCTTATATAATATCGATAATATTTTATCATAACATCCTAACAATTTTTTTCTTGACCATGGATGCTAGGTCCTTCAGCCGGAACAAATGGGGCTCTACTTTGAAATCAGCAATTCGAACTTCGGATCGCCCCGTCGCTTTCTTGCGAATTAGTGACGCGTCAAGACCAAAAGGGATAGCAATAGATGAAGTTCGAATTACGGATTTCAAAGTAGAGCCTCAGTTGTGAATTGCGCGGTGTTGCCAGTATGTACTTTTAATTCTCTAAATTGAAGAATCTTACCGCTGCTGCTGGGGCTCTACTTTGCAATCAGTAATTATATATTATTGATATGAAATTTATAACGTTATGATGAATGACGCTATGGGTCCGATTTTAATAACGTTATATCGCGTGAATAACGGTATATTTATAACGTTATCGTTACAGAACTTGGGTATAGAGTCTGTCTAATGAATGATGAACCGGGCTTTTATTTGACTGGCAGGTCTGGCAACACTATTAAAATGACGTTTTGACATTGACAAACAAGTCGTTGTTGGTTCGAGTCTGTCAAATTAAAGTTTTCTTCTGGAAATTTACGGACCAAACATGCGTAAAACTATCAAAAGTGGTGTGCGACAGATCCTTTGTACCATTATAAACAAATATAAAGAAAAACAAGAGAAGAGGGAAGCATTGTTGAAACAAAAAATAGAGTGTTTACATACGGTGACCGAATTCATAGGTTATAATAAGGTTAGTATGGCATGTTAATTTTGATACTTATTATTTCTATGTCTTCAATCCAAAGTTTCATAGAATATATACCTTTTCTGTCCTGCCTATCTTTTGAAATTGGTATTTCTTTTCCATTAAGAAATTAAACGATGTATTCCTTTCAGATAACTGGACGTGGATGGTGAAAAGCAAACGGTTTTGAAAAATCTTCAGCAGTTGAAAGAGTTGGAGCAAAACGATTTACTATGCCAGAGTCAGACGAAGTATTTAGAAGAATTATCATCAATGACCGGTAAATACTAAAATTAATTAAATCATTGTCTTTCCCTATACATAGGTGTATTGTCTGTACCTATACCATGTTGAATCTCTTAACAATCGCAATTTTATTAAATTAATTAAATAGACAGATGATTAATATAACTGACACTCATAGTTTCAGTAAAACGCTAAGGAGGTGTTTATATACATTTAGTTAAAAGATATCATAAACATATTAATATGTACCTACGCACACTTCATGAGCTCTTGGAAAAGATGTTCGGGTTATACCTGTCTTCCTTGTTCTTAAACCGTTGCGATTTGAACCTCACTGATGCAATTTGATTTCACCTAAACCCAAATGTTCTTAGCCACTCACGTGCTTTGTGCAACTAGAGTTGCGAGTGATAGCCCTTATTTGCTTATAAATAAGGTCGATCAAATTTACACGAGCACTCGAGCGGTTAAAGCTGTCGGACTGTACAATGGGGCTGTACTGCGTGTCACAATATATTTGTAAATGGTGTTCTGTTTAGTTCATTCCTTCTTTCTTCTTACAGATATCAGTGTTTCGACATTGAAGAGAATGAAGGCAAAGTAAACCATGGGATCTTCAGTACTCCAGGAAAGAAGCGAACTCACAAGGCCGCAGCATCCAATTTAGATAGTTTTGACATCCATGCCATCCAAAATAAAGTTTTTATATTTTTTATATTGTAAAGAAGCAAGTTCCTACACTCAGATGCCTATTAGCAGAGTTGAGAGAAAGCATCGGTTTTACCCTACTAATTACTAAAATATTTTTACTTAATGACTTGTTATTGGTGATTTTATTTACTAAAAGAGCTCACAAAGGATAAAGCATGCTGATGCAAGCATTATAATGGTGGTCTGCATTTTTTTTCATAGATAGTTTCAAAGCATCAAATACTTCGTGATACACAAAGTCGCCAAATAGTTCGGTACACGTTTGGTGACTTTGGGTTAGTGACTATCTATTTTTTTAATGCTGACTCTACGGGTCAGTCAACTTTTCTTTGTAGTTCGGTGCCAGGGTGACGTTTCCTGGGTCACTCATTAAAACTATGATTTCAAAGGATATAAGTCCACTACCATTATTTTATGGCTTTTCTCCTGAGTGTGCTAGAAGTATACATTATAACATTTTTTCTAAGAAACTATCACTGTTCTCTCCTGGCTTACGGGACAATAACAACAGCAACAAAAAAGTTGATCCACCCATACGTATTAAGTAGTAAGACTGTCGGGCTTCTACTAATAAACTGTACTTAAATATGATACCGTGTGTGGTCTTAATATGGATAAACGGACACTTGAGTGCGGTATTAGTAGACTTGAGTACGTATAGTTTATTAATACGGGCCTTAGTATTGTGAAAAAGTACGCGTTTCCTCTTCCTTTGTGCCCACCAAAATAAACAAAATAAGAAAAGTATCAAAATCGTTTATTCCTACATTGATCGGTAATACCATATGTAGATTTTTTGAATTTGCCGCTTTTTGTCAGGTTCATCTTTCATTAGACAGACTCTATTGACTTATGGGTTATGGGCGCTCTACATTCGCACGCGAACGCGCCAATTCACAATACTGGACAAAATATTACAAACATTATTCTATTACGATGAATAATCGTCATCCACCAAGTTCGTTTCCTCCATTTCTTTTTAATTTGTTTTTTACTTTTAAAAAAACAAAACCTAAACCAAAACCTTATCTTAGTTATATCGATCGTCGAGCGCGCGAACTATACTGTGAACACAGTTGTGAACACTGCGAATGTGGAGCCTAGAAGAGTTCACGCGCATTCGCGCCCGCGAATGTAGAGGGCGAGCTGGGCGAGTCTGTGGTGACTGACTGACAGCTGCGAAAGTAGTTTTAAATTGAAATAACCTAAGCACGCATCATTATTACTTTACTTGACTCGTACCGAAAATATAAACTTTATCGGCTGAAATTGTTTATTCGACAGACGTCTCTTCATTCTAATACAATGGTGAGACAGGAAATTATTAGATCATTGTAAACGCTTTCCAATTTTTGTTTGTTATAACCTCGTGTTCTCGTTTTTCCAGGGGAAGCAACGAAAAACTCGCAAGATTGTAGAGAAACGGTTTGCTAAAATGAAGAAAATGATCAGCCCTAGTGACAGCAGAATAAAATCTAGTGAAAGAGCTCCTCCCAAAAAGAAAAAACCTGTGGATCCTAACAAGTTGAAAATAAGAGAAGCACCTCAAGCGAGTTCAGCTTTGTTCTTCCAATACAACACGCAGTTAGGTCCTCCATACCACATTCTGATTGATACTAATTTCATCAACTTCTCCATAAAAAATAAATTGGACGTAGTACAGAACATGATGGACTGTTTGTATGCTAAATGCATTCCATACTTAACAGACTGTGTTTTAGGAGAACTGGAAAAGCTTGGCCGCAAGTATAGAGTAGCCTTAAGGATAGTAAAGGATCCCCGATTTGAAAGATTGGCGTGTTTACACAAGGGCACTTATGCTGATGATTGCATAGTGCAAAGAGTCATGCAGCACAAATCATACATAGTAGCGACTAATGACAAAGATTTAAAAAGAAGAATAAGGAAAATACCAGGTGTGCCTATAATGTTTGTAGCTGATCACAAGTATACTATTGAAAGAATGCCTGATGCATACGGTGCACCCAAAGGTGCTATTTAATTTAATATTATGTAATAAAGTATTTTAAGCCACATTGTTTTTTTCTTAGATCAGGTCCTCGTAGGGATAAAGTGCCATGTTGTTATTGATGAACTCCCTCAAAGTATTTTATCCAAAAATTAAAAAAAAAAAACAAAATTATTTATTTCATTAACAGTTGGTTGTTGTTTATAATATTGTTGAGACCTAGTAGGTACTAAGACCTGTGTCAGGAGACCTCGCTCTTTCAAATTTAGAACATTGAGTGCTTATTGTTATTCTAGGCCTAAAAATAGTAGTTGCTTATTTATTTATTTATTACTACTTATTACTTAATATATCATAGTGTGTGAGTTTTTTGTGTGGGTGTGTGTGTGTGTGTGTGTAGGTGAATGTGTGTGTATGTGTGTGTGACATTAGCTAATTGAAGATAGTAGTCCCTTTGTTTCTTCATAGCTAACTGCCGTACTCGGAGACGTCAACTAAATTTAATGCTTGATTAAAGTAGCTGCTGTCACTTTCTTTGCTATAGCAATAGAATAAGACAACACGTCCCTAAACAAGCATTAAATTTAATTGACGTTTCTGAGTGCGGCAGTAAGTCCCTTTAACCATTCATTAATATTTCTCCTACAAGCTTAAGCAAGATTATAAAATATTATGGAATCAACATTGTGTGTATGGAAATAATGATTAGTTGATGTGGGATAGGGACCATGTTACCAAGACTAATCACTAAAGTAAAATATAAAATAACAGAAAAACGACAGTTCTTGTAACTGCTGAAATTGATTTACAGAAAAGACTAAAATAAACAATGCACGGCTAGCACAAGTTGCCCGCGACTTGTTTATCGCTCGGATCTCCCTTTCTATCTAGTCAGTAACGATAGAGACGCACTGAGCCACAAATGAGAAAATACAGCTTGTGCTACCCGTGCAGGACTCCTTGGAATCAATACTAGCTTGCTTCAAATACTAGCTTGGATTTATTTCATGCAAGATTCATCTCAATGGTGTTGTTAATGAGATTATATACATTGGAGGACTAACTTTCCAATATCACATTTTAAAAACCCCATAAAAACCATATACTTACCTACTTAAATATCTCTCTTCAGTGGCGACAGAACGGGTACCTATTATTTTATCGAAATACCTTTCAACAAACGTATCATTATGCAGAATTTTCATTTCATCGAACGGCATTTCTCGCCGCATGAGTTAATTTTCTTTGGTAATCACAAGTCTAACGTAACCTAACCTACGTAATTAATGTTTAAGATATCCTGAAAACATCATTGTTTCAGCAGAAAATAGCTTTCGATGAAATGAAATTCGATGAAATGATACAATTGATGAAGTGAAATTCGATAAAATGATGGGTTACCCAACAGATCACTTTTTTGGTATGAGGTTAATAACTAACCTTTTGCTGAATTCACCTTAGCCATGAATATGCCCGTGTTGTACAATCCATAAAAAAGTAAGTACAGTGCAATAGGTCTTAGGTGCTTCGGCTTTGTACTTGTTTCTCACATGCTCTCATACACTCTTACTAAGAGCAAGTGAGGGAATACTGCATACATGAGGCTGCGAAAGAGAACAGCAGTGTAACAACAGGAGCAGGGGTAACACAAAACCTAAGAATCAGCAACGAGGTAGGGGAATGGGCCATAAATTCCTTCGCCCCTTACAAAGCAGCAGGGCCAGATGGAGTAATACCCATATTACTACAAAAGGGACTAAAACACATCTGGAACAGCCTAAGGGAAATCTATGAAAAGAGTCTGGAACTAGGGCACATCCCGACCATCTGGAATGAGGTAAAGGTAATATTCCTACCGAAACCAGGAAAGAAGAACTACAAAGATGCAAAATCGTTCAGAAGCATCAGTCTGTCATCATTTGCACTGAAGGCACTGGAGAAGATCATAGATGTACAAATAAGAACAAGCATGCAAACAGGGAGATTGCCCCTACACGGGCATCAGCATGCTTACATGGAAGGAAAATCAACAGAAACAGCCCTTCATAATCTGACCACAAGAATAGAAAGAGCTATAGAAGATAAAGAGCTGGCACTAGGATGCTTTTTCGACGTGGAGGGCGCCTTCGATAGAGCTACCTTCGGTGCAATAGAGAATTGCCTAAAGAGAGACGACATAGACCCAGCAGTCAGGAAGTGGCAATGTTAACAGGCAGAGCGATCCAAGCACAACTAGGGGGAGACGCGATAAGGATAAGGACGAGCAGGGGCTTCCCGCAAGGGGGCTGTCTGTCACCACTCCTGTGGTGTCTCCTACTAGACTCGCTTATCAGAGAAACAAATAGAGGGGGAATACATATGCAAGCGTACTCAGATGACGGGGTACTCTTAATAAGGGGCAAAACCCTCAGCGTAATGAGAGAAGTCTTGATAAGAGGGATAAAACAGGTGCTAAACTGGTGCCAAAGCAGAGGGCTAGACCTGAACCCGACTAAGACGAAAATAGTACTCTTCACCAACAAAAGGAAGCTGCCGACTCTGACACCCATTAAAATCAAAGGTGAAGAGATAGAAACACTCAAGGAAATAAAATACCTGGGGGTAATACTAGACAGCAAACTGCTATACAAGACACACATTAAGGAGCAGTGCAGAAAGGCAACAATAGCGCTGTGGCAATGTAGGAGAGCCATAGGAAGAAGATGGGGACTAAGACCACTGATCACACAATGGATATACAAAGCAGTGGTCCTACCAAGACTGCTATATGGAGCCATAGTGTGGTGGCACAGAGCAAGAATAAAAGATATAGACAAGGAGTTGACGAAGGTCCAAAGACTAGCATGCCTAATGACAACCGGGGCAATGAGGACAGCCCCCACTCAGGCCCTGGAGATAATGCTAGGATTGAACCCCGTACATCTCGAAGCGGAGAAGAGAGCCACAGAACAGTGGTATAGAATAAAAATGAGCAGAGAGTGGATTGGATCCGAGATGGACAAAAGACACGCAAGCATACAAAGGGAGTCGATGATAAACATGAACATGCTCATGATCAACAACGACCTAATAAAGAAAAGGAAGATCTTCGACAAGAAATACAGAATCCATATAGGAGAGAGAGAGATAACTGGGAGACAGAGATACCGGAACCCAGAGTGACATGCTTCACGGACGGTTCATGGAAGTCTTCAACTAAAAGAGCAGGGGCAGGCATTTATAACCAAGAAACGGATGAGCATACCACGATACCACTGGGGGGCTTTACCAGTGTGTTCCAGGCAGAAGTGTATGCCATCCTGAAGTGTGCACAGAGTCTCAAAGAAAGAAGCAATATAACGGAAAGCCACGTTATAATCTACTCAGATAGCCAAGCAGCATTGAAAGCGCTAGATAATCCGGTAATCAAATCCTCCCTGGTGCAGGAATGTAGGGATGAACTGAATAATCTAGGCACACCATCCTATGTAACACTGGCTTGGGTACCAGGACACAGCGGAACAATAGGAAACGAGAAGGCAGACGAACTGGCCAGAGCAGGGGCGGACCAACAATATCTAGGCCCGGAACCAGCACTTCCGATATCCGCAATGGTAACAAAGGGAGTCATCGCCAGAAGAATAGAGTCAAGGACAAATGAGATGTGGATGACAGCGCAGGGATGCCGGCAATCCAAACTCATGATAGGAAGGGTAAATAAGAACAGAACAAGGTACCTACTAAATCTTGGTAAGTACAACCTAAGTATACTAACAGGAATCTTGACTGGACACTGTCCACTCATCAGACATCTGACGGTAATTGGAGCTAAGCAGGATCCTCGATGCCCACACTGTGGCAAAGAGGAAACTAGTCAGCACGTCCTGGCCGAGTGTGTAATGTACTCGTCACTGAGATACCGCACATTTGGGCAAGATGCGCTATCAGTAGAATCACTTAAAAGCATTAACTTACAGGACGCACTGGTGTTCTGTAGGAAAACAAGAAGATGGGATCAGTGCTGGATGGGAGCGCCGCTGAGCCGGTAACCTGAGGCTCGATCAAGGGGAACAGGGCGGAATGAATGGAAAGCCACTCGACCGCCCGTCTGCCTCGGCCGCGTCCCCACTCATCATCATCATCATCATCATCATCAAGAGCAAGTGAGAGAGAAGTTCAAACCCGAAGCACCTAAGTGCTCACAGACTAGGTTATAGCAAATGTATTTAAATTAAAATAGTACCTAATTAAAGTGGGTGTAAATAAAAAACTACTGATGAATTTAATGGTATAATGGTTTATAAGAAGTTAAGTTCTTAATTTAAACTAAGCTAAATCTGAATTACGTCAGAAAACTTCAACATAAACAATCAGTTTGTCCAAACATCTTAAATGGAAGTGTTTGGTGTGCCTGGAGAGCCCACTACATCAATTATCTCTCCGGTTGGCTTGCTCTCTCCATCGGTGCTGGTGTTGCAGATTGATGCCGGGATACTTAATGTCTGAAAGGAAATAAAGGAACTAGTTGTAATTATCGCAGAGGCTATCAGGAAGAGACAAAATGTTTATTTAAACCGCCTTATTCATAAACGCCCAATAAACTTATTTTAGTTACTTAAAATATTGTTTGCTATCCTTTCTAATTCAGCTATTTAGCTATTGCGCGTTTACTAATAAGACGATAACAATTTGAATGATCAAGGCTCCCATAGTATATTGCAGTCCTTCACTAGGGTTTCGTTTTTAAAACTAGGAATTTATACCGATAGCGAAATGAATAAAAACAACATACGCACCTTGCCGGGGTTGAGAGCTTCATACTGATGTCTCAACGCTTGCAAATCAAATTCACAAGATACTAAAGCATTCTTTAGATCCAGCGCCAATGCAAGATCCGAGCGCAGCTCGTTGAAGTGCTTGCATATCGCCTCCGTGGGTGTCGGAGCTATGTCTGCAAACAGATGCATAAATTACACTAGAGGACTTCCGAATTCATACGCGTAGGTAGAATATTTTTTCTGCTGCTTCCCCTATTTCTTCCCGATAGGGGTTGATTTTCGGAAAATCCTTAGTGCACCTAACCTTAACCTTTAGAACGCCACAGACGTCAACTAAAAGTCGTGCTGACGCCACGACGGCTACAGCCGTCACAAGTTCAAGATTAAAAGGGACTTTGTTTCGTATTAATAGCATAGCAAACATGTTTGGCGTGTGAGTGACAGATTTTGTATTCGACGTACCTAAGGCGTTCAAACAAAAACAAAACGAGACGTTATCAAAAACCGATGTAGTACGCAGGACGCGGTCGCGCGCGGCGAGCGGTCATGATCATGACTTGCCAATTGCAACTAAAGTCAGTGTAGTACCACTGCATGACTCTTGTCTGAGAGTATAATTATCAATATACATACATACATCAAATCACGCCTGTTTCCCAGAGGGGTAGGCAGAGACCACTTCTTTCCACCCACCTGCTACGATCCTGACAAATATATTTCGCTATAGTCAATATAGTGGGGAATATGTACATAAATTAGTGGTGGTACGACCTTGAGTAGTGTCCATCCAGATCGCTACCACGATCTTATCCTTAAAGGCCGAGCCACACCGTACGCGTGACGTGCACGTGCACGTGCGCGTTCGCTTTCACTGCTTTGTATAGTATGAATTCTTATTACGACATGTCACTATACAACGCAGTGGAAAGCGAACGCGCACGTGCACGTGCATGTCACGCATCCGGTGTGGCTGGACCTTTAACTACTATGAAGCAGTTGTATTCGCATTGTTGTGTTCCGGTGTGGGGATGAGACAACCAGTGAAATTACTGGCATAGAGGTCAGATCATTATTTAAGCGTTACAACCGCCTCACTTTTTTGGAGATATTTTTGAAGAATTGGGCGTATATTTAGATGCCGTTTTTGAATATTTTTTAGATGTCCGGTAAACGTCCAAGAACGAAATCAAAATCTGCAGCCACTTCTACAAAAATGTGACCACGAAAGTGATTCGGAACAAACGCCCATATAATGACCCAGAGGCATTCCATCTTAGTTCTCAGGGTCGGCACCGGATTTGCGATCTTAAGATTGTAGTCTTGGGAATAAAAATGTCTGGGTCACAACTCCCACCAGGTGGCTTGTGTGCTCATTTGTCTACATGCCGGAAATAAAATAGTTGTTATGCTTTCACGGTTAAACCGCTGAACTTATCTCGACGAAATTTACTATGGCGATCTTGATTTTAATATGTTAGATTATAAACTATCAATATATTGTGAACTAGATGTACTGCAACACTTTTAACACAAAGAATGCTTTTTATCCCACTTTAAGGCATTCTACGCAGACAAAGTCAAGGGCGATTGCTATTTTAATGATACAACTCACTTAACTACCCCTATCCCTTCTTGAATTGGCTTGTCGTAACTTATTTGAAAAGCAGTCTTACCAATTCCCATAAGTCTTAGCTCCTGTTCAATAGCCTTAGATTTCCTCTGGCCTACACCGGTAGGTAGCTTCATGCGCTGCGAGCGAAGCCACACGCCGGTGCCGCGCGCTTCAGGGAATTTAATGCCAGCCCAATCAACAGCCTTTAAAAAAAACAAGTTCAGGTTACCTACACATTGTGCAACTTCCTGCAGTTTAAATTGTTGTTAAAGGTTTCCTTATAAAAATTCCTTAGTATAACAGTTTCCACAAGAATACTTACAACTGATTCCACAGCCCGAATAGGCCTCTGTTGTGATGTGAGCTTCTTTTTGTGCAATTTTCTGTCATGCCTGCGGGCAATATTGGCAGCAGCATTTGTGGGAGTACTTGCTTCCACATGGGCAATTTGGTTGGTGTTAGTGACACCGCCACTGTCAGCTCTGGATATTAGCTTCTGGAGGTCCTGGGTTTTACGTTCCCTTTCACGTTTTCTTGCTTCAATTTTTTTAAGTTCGACAAGTAACATTTGCTCCTCGTCAATCTAAAAGGCGTTTAGGTGATAAGTCTCATGTTATTATTTGTTTACAACAAAATGAAATGTGATAGAATAATGTGCTATACCTGCTCTTGTGTTCTGTCAAACAATCTGCACAGTTGCTCCTTTCGTTTTCTCTCATGTTCAGCATCATAATGATAAGTTCGCTTTTCACCATTTCCAGATGTTATGGAATTTGACCAAGGATTTGTTTTTAACTGAAAACGTAAGTTTGAAGTAGAATTTGTCATAAAACATGAGCATACAACATACAAGACACACAGCAGAAATTATACAAGGTGTCCTAGAAAATAGTGTCAAGCGAAAGTCCAGAGAAAAACCTCAAGGGGCATTCAAACACTAACATGTAAGGCAAAAATAAGAGGTGGTCTATCTCTAGACTTTAGCTTGACACCATTGCTTGGGTATATACTATAAATAGGTTACAATCAATATACAAAATTTTCAACACTATGTAAATACCTTTCCCAAGATAGCAGAGATGTTGAAGTAGCGTTCTTTTAAATCTTCTATACTGCGGTCCCTAAAAGCAGCACGGTCCCATCGATCTTGTATCACAATGAATCGAAGATCAAACCGTTGACACAAGTCAATTAAGTGGTCTGTCTCAGCCTGGCTCCAATCTTCCGACTTCAAATATTGGTTATATTCTGATTCTGAATATGATGGTGTGGAAACTTGCTGAGGTGACAAATACAACAATTTATTAGAAAGTCACATCTAATACAAAATATAATTGAAAGCTAAAGGAATTTAATCAAAAAGTACATTTTGCTGTAGTTTGGTCAATCTAAGTATCTGAAAGGCATAAAAAGGTATGAAGAAGGAATTAAAAAAATACCTTATTGAATTGAGCAAAAGGGTATTCTTTGGTTTCATCAGATGCCCTCTTCCAGTGATGGAACACGGCATTGTCCTTGCGTGCAGGGTTGGTAAACGGTGCCCATGTCCATTTCCTCACCTTACGCATACCCAGCCTGGCTTTTGTTTGTTTATATGCTTTACCTAAAAATTTTGTAAAGAAATATATAAAACTATTGGATGCCACAGTGTTTTATGTCAATTACAAAAATTGACAATGGATTTTTACCCTTCATACATAATATAAAGGAGGAATTTGGGTGTAATATATAATTATTATGGATAATGTTAATAATAAATAAATGTCACACCAATTGACCTAGTCCCAAACTAAGCTCTAGGCTTGTACTATGGGTACTAGACAACGATATAAATACTTCTTCTTCTTCTTCTTCTTTTATTAATGGCGGTCCACCGCGGTATTTCGCAGTGATTTCGCCAGTGTCAAGTGAGTAGAGTAAATCAGTAAATAAATAGAATAAATCAAAAGTAAAAAGCCGGGCTTCTTTCTATCGGCCATCTTCCCTCCCCGAAAGTTACCAGAAGCAAGCATATAAATACTTACATAGGAAAACATATACTTAAATACATAGAAAACATCCATGACTCGGGAACAAACATTCGCGCTCATCACACAAATATCTGCCCTAACAACTATGCCAGCGCGTAATCATGGCACACTTAGGTATTTACAAGCATTATTACATCTGATACAAAAGCTAGTATGCTGGTATGCTAGCACCTTATACAAGGAAAGGAGTTTCATGAGGAGTGTCCTATAATAAACAAAACAAAGTTTAACTTACCTGTGTCAGTCGGCAACAGAGGTGGCAGCTCCTTGTTGTCATTATAAAGTAAGGCAAATACTTCTCTGTGCATCCCCTCAGGCCTTTTCACAGCTTTAGCGGTTACATATTTTCTCTTTATTTTGTCACCGTGCAGAATGCTCTCACGGGTGATCTCGGAGGCTGGTTGTTCGATATCCAAGATATCACGGATATCGGCCATTTTCCGTGTATGTACTTTATACCTTATATTACAGAGGTGCAGTTATGATTAAGACCTATGTCAACAATTCGATTCAAACAACAAACACAACAAAATATCAAAAAGATAGAATCCCAAGATCAGGCGATGTTTTTTCTTTCTTTTGTCAATTGCACAGATTATAGGATATGTGTCAATTGTCTGTCAAGCTGTCAAGTCAATTTTGTCATTCATTCACATTTTACCACAGATTACAAGGGTATGTCTAAAGACAGATAAGATAAGAATCAAATTTGGAAGTGACATAACGTTAGTAGTAGTTGACTACCATACCGCAGGGTGGAAGCAGTGGCGCTAGTATGCCACAAAATAAAATAAAAATATTATGTAGGGATGGCGGCTAGTGAATAAAATTCGTAGAGGAAGAATAGAACAGATTGGGCATTAGACTGCCAGGGGCCTGTTTTATAAAGCTACAAATTACAATTTACAGGTTACAAGTTTCCATTTGACGCAACCTCGACCAATGAGGACTATTCATTTGAGCAGTGTTCCCAGTTTAGACCTGTAAAATTGTAATTTGTAGCTTTATAAAACAGGCCCCTGGTTGGAAGAAAGAGATACGTTTATACAGAATTACGCATGCATAAACGAGATGCACCTGGTTTCACCTGTCCCTTTCTTGTGTATACGGTAAAGTTTGTTTGCCACAATAGAATCTAACAGTGCTTTTAGGTGCTGAAGGTAGACCGAAATTTTGGTACCCAATTTTTTTTTGCTCATCCTTTAGGCTCGTTAAAGATCGTGGTGGTAGAGGGAAAAGGAAGCAATATGTCGTTCTCCACCGTCGATTTGCACCACTTGATAACACGACTGAGGCCCGTTTCACGAAGCTACAAGTTACAAATTACAAGCGGAAGTCTTTTTCTAACTCCTTTTGCTAGAAAGAGAGTTCCGCTGGTAATTTGTAACTTGTAGCTTCGTAAAACGGGCCACTGGTGTTAGGCATTTTGTTCTTTTAGCGGTCCCTTTTTATATTTCGCCAAAGACAAGTGATTGAAATTTTGAAGTGTGGTGTAATTGGAATGGAAGTTGCAACGGGTCGAGAAAAATACCAACAACAATTTTACACGTTATTTTACGTGAAAAATTCTTGTTAGATGTCAACGTCAATGAATCCAATATTTTTCCCGTCAGCGACAAAAAGTTTTTTCTTAGGCCGGCCGCATACATTCGTTTTCCGTATACGGTTTCCGAATACCTTTTCCGCATTCGGACATCCGCGGCCGGCCGCATACATACTTACGTTTTCCGAATACGGTTTCCGCATTCGGAAAACTTTACGTTACCTATATGTACCTCGCTACGCCCTTGAACCGGAGTACTATAATGTAATGCGTTACATGGTAGGTAGGTATGTTAAGTGTATTAAGTAATTGACCTCCGATTTTATTTGGCAAAATGTAGTCTCTAATATTTCTATTGATAGGAGATGACCAAGTCAAATAACTATTGTTTTTGAATATTGTTTATTATTATCAGTTTCCTGTGATTCGATTTAGAACACGCCTCATAGCTGCGGGGCTGTCCAGGGGTACCTGTAATAAAATAAAGATATTGTTTAATCCTGTATAGCCCAATTAAATCTATGGAACAGACATACTTAAGGTGCTCAAAATATCTGAACCCGACTCTTTACAGCGGTAATGTCTCAATCAGAGTCGAGATGTTGAGATATTTTTGACCTTCTTGTCGGCTCCGGTATTATTTGATGACGAGAGCGACTATTATTCGTGATAGACACGCCGCCCCGCCGCCGTTAGCTAGCGCTGGCCCTAAAGTCCATACCAACTGGCTTGTATTATTTAGTAAACACTTTTATAAGCTCAAAATGCATCGTTTTTGGCTAAAACGGCCGTTTTCTGGTGAATAAAGAAACTAGAGACCTCATTTTGCATACCTGATTTTGAGATGTTACAATTAACTTACGGATCTGTGGCCCGTTTCACGAAGCTACAAATTACAAGCGGAACTCTCTTTCTAGCAAAGGGAGTTAGAAAAAGACTTCCGCTTGTAATTTGTAACTTGTAGCTTCGTGAAACGGGCCCCTGGTTTGGACGAGTCACAGATGTGTCTTCCGAGATGTACATCATAAACTGTATAAATAAATTAAAATTATAAATACATATATTTTCTCACCGATTGTCCAGCAGCATTAATCCAATAAAACGCGAGTCGTTCCGTCTCCCTGAAGTAGCCTTGGACTTGCTGGTTAACTATGAGCGTCTGCCGAGAACTACTCAGGAAGGCCTGTTGACCCGGCCATTGCAGTGAGTTCACCCACTCCAGCTGACCTGTGTTGTTCAACAACCATGAATATTTTACAGATTATACAAAGGATTAGGGCCTCTAGTCAGCCCGTTACCTTGGGGAGGAAGTGTCCAGCAGAGGACGTCTTTCAGCTGAAATCATGATGATGGTGGTGAGGGCGTCGGGCCTTGTTTTATTTTAGCCCTACCGCTTTTTTTAGTCACGTGGAGAGACACTGAAGAGTGAGGTGGATAGACCTTCCGATACTTTTTAACCGATTTTTGATTATAACGATAAAAGATAAAAAAGATAAAAGATGTTTATTCAGTAAGTAGGCCGCACGGGCACTTTTACACGTCAAAAATCTACCAGCGCTTCGCAAGAGACCACTGCTAAGAAGAAACGCCGCAAGAAACTCAACAGTCAGTCGTTTTTTAAATATTGCTTATGATAAATGATATTATACAACGAAAAAAAAATGATGATAATGAAACTGACCTACTCCAAAAAGTAAAATCTCTAATATCAATAACTAATCTCTAATTTTCACACAGGGCTTATTGTCTAACCCACTCGCAATCACGATTGTTTTCATTTTGAAAATCGAAGGCTTGTCTGCATACAAAATGAAAACAATTGCTCCACTTAGAAGCCGGTTGCGATTGCGAGTGCGTTAGACAATAGCCCCTCTGGTTCTCATCTTATGAATGGGGCCACTTATTTAGCTATAGTAATGGCTGATTTACATTGGTCCAGCAAAAGCATGCCAGGTAGAAGTAGGTACATTGCGTCGTTATAATAGCTCTCGCCTCAAACGTGAAAATCAACTCGTCAATGTACTTCTACTGCCATGCGTTTGATGGACCAATGTAAATCAGTCATAACAGGTGGTCTCAACCACATCTCGCGTCGCTACTCAAATTGACGTTGTGGAGGTCGAGGATTGAAAACATTATATCAATGTAGGTTTTACGTTTCCGATATTACCTGCTCAATAATCGATTCCGTTTTCCCTATCGATGTTTTAACTAGAAACGAACTGCATACTATAAATAGAACAGTAGTTCGTCTTGCAAAAATACATCGCGCGGCTTGCATGTGTGCGTACGCGACTGTATGGCGCGAGCCACCTCAAGAAAACTAAAATTCGCTCGTTCTCTGTACGTTTACGAAAGCAGCATGATCAAAAAATGACGAAAAGGAATTTACATATCACACATATATAAACATATTATTTATTCCAAATAATCTTATTAGATACTGACAAAATATAATCCGCCATTCGTCAAAGAATCAAATTTAAGTAACGTCATAAGCTGTATGACATAAGTTAGTGCACATAAATAAACAATTATCAGTCAAACCGGTTCGATAGTGGCATAATAAATGTGCCCATTATGCTGGCAGCTTTACCGCGTTGTATGGCCAATGAAATTTGCTGCACAAGAAATGAACCGGAGCGGAGATCACCACCGCCGTCCCTCAGCCGGCGACCCAACTCCCAAATAAACTCCTTGGCCTTAACACCCCAACCCCAACATATTATTTAGTGTCAACAGTTAATAAGTATGTAAGCAAAAATGTTTTAAATTAGGTACCAAACAATATTTATACTTACCTACTTCAGGTTTGTGTAATTTATAAAAATTACAATAAGTAGTTATATATCATAGATCAAAGTATGGCCAAGTAAGTAGGTATGTGACCAAAATAACTTTGGACTTTGGACAACCCTAGGCGCCCGAGTGGCTATAGTAATCATAAACTACTTTTCTATATATACTATGTTAACAGCTATGGTTCGTTCAATAGTCTTAATTAGGGAATGCAAATAACCGGTTATAACCAGTTTTAACCAGTTATTTTCATACAAAAACGTCTTATAACCTTAAATTGCATTCCCTAGTCTTAATAAAGAAAGAGGCCTACCTGGAGTGTTGGACACTGCGTCTAAGTTGCCGTTGTAAATCACCACTTTGACAGCCGTATTTTGTAGTATGTATTCAACTGAGAACAATGAAAGTTAAAGTCACATGATACCTGTTATTCCATTTTCTGCATTAGTGCTTAATGACAACAGTTACGAGGAGTTGTTATGGCTATCGTCCTCTTGTTAAACTAATGACTAAGTAATAATACTTAATTGCCTGTGTTTGTTTTAAGTGCGTAGCTAGATGCCTACGTATTTTCAAAGATGACGATGCAAAATAAATATCAAACGAAATCTCGTGACACCATCATCTATAAAAATTGTTTTTGTTTTATTTGTCTTCTCTTTCTTCAGCGTGATGCCCATCATGCCAATCAACTTCAATAAGAAGAAGAAGATAAAAATAAAAACCACTTTTATAGATGATGGTGTCACGAGATTTCGATTGTTTTTTTCGCGCTGGTGCCGCTGTCAAGTTGGCTGTTACCTACAAGTTGTCGCTAGATGTCGCTAGGTCGCCACATACTAATTATTATTAATACTTGTGGCCTAATTCCCCTGAAAATACTACTTTTCTAGTGGTCTAGGCTAAAGTTCCTACAAAGATACCTATGTGTGTGTAAAATAAGAATAATACTTTTGCTAGTATCCGGTTCCATGAAAGAGCTTCTGAATGCACGAAGAGCGGCGCCCTGACGCGCGTTAAAAGAGCTGTCGATCCCCAGAGCCGGGGCTACGGTCTCGGCCATGAACCGAGCCGTGTCCACCCCGAGCGCTCTGTCAAGATACCCCTGTTGACCAAAATAGCCTGGAACAGAACAATAACCAAGTCAGAGTTATATTATAACAATCAGACTTCTTTACAGAAATACAAAGTCGCTTCCAGTGGCCTGTTTTATAAAGCTACAAATTACAATTTACATTTTACAAGTTTCCATTTGACACAACCTCGACCAATGACGACCAGCCATTTGAGCAGTGTTGCCAGTTTAGACCTGTAAAATTGTTACTTGTAGCTTTATAAAACGTGCCCCAGCCGTCTGTACCTCTTTATGAATACTTGCATCTTTCAAACAGCGCAAAGGATTTAAATGCGATTTTCATCAATAGATAGAGTGATCCAAGATTAAGGTTTTTATGTATAACTAGAGGCCGCCCACGACTTCGTACGCGTAGAATTAGTTTCTCGCTACTCCCCCCATTTCTTCCCGTTGGGGGTCGATTTTCGTAAAATCATTTTTTAGTGCTCACTTACATCATGAAAGGAACCCCTGTACCAAATTTCAAGTTTCCAGGTACAGTGGTTTCGGCTGTGCGTTGATATATAAGTCAGTCAGGTTTGCCTTTTATATATATAGATACATTTTGGATTATCTAAGGGTGTCACAGAAAACTTACAGAAACCGAAGCGAAACGAGGGCGGGTCGCTACCTAGTTGTTTTGACAAAATAAACCATGAGCAAATAACCCGCGAATGATGCCAGCGCATTTGTATGGACATAGTTAAAGGTAAGATTATTTGACAGCAATATGCACACAATGACTAATCTAATGAAACCCGACCTTGTTGGGCGTCACGTGGTAGTTTTTCAACAATATGTCCCAAATTAACGGCCACTGCGCCGGCGATCTCGTTCGTATGATCACCCAGCGACAAGAAGTGATCAAAAGCTGCTCCTAGTTGGCCATTGTTGACTAAATCGTTGGTTTCCTCTGAGAACGCCTCAATGGCGTCGCGTCCGGGCTCGTCCACGTAGCCGAGCTCCCATAGGTAAAAGCCGAGTTTGGTCAGGGCTAGAGCTGGTGAAACTATACCGTTGCCGATCACAACCCCTTCTAAATTGTAAGAAAAATCCTGCAAGTATAATAAGTACACATTAAGGGCCTGTTTCACAGTCTTCAAGTAACGCGTATCTGACACATAAATTTAGCCCTTTTCTTTTCTTACACTTGAAAATAGACAAGGAGAGAGATAACTTTAACTGGCACATAAATTTACTTGTCGATTGTGAAACAGGCCCTAAAACTATTTCCTCCTAGTTTACAATGATACTTACAAAGACATTGAAGAACTTACACTAGTATTTTCTTCCAATAAACGAATAGCGAGGGCTAAAGCGAGTTGAGATCCGTGTCCTTGGCCAAATATATAAAGGGGTGTATCTTCGTACCCTTCGTGCATAGAGTAAAATGATTCCAAAGTAAACATAAGATGATCAACTAAAACAAACAATATTGTATTTAATATCAAACGTATATGAACGACATGTAGGATTTTTCATTATCTATATTTTTATTAACACAGTTTTGTTGCCATCTGGGGGGTTATTATGACATAGCTAATGCAGTTCAGTATACGCTGAGAGAAAAGGACAAAGCTATCTAACTGCTATAGCTCTGTCCCTTTCTCTCAGCGTAAACTGAACTGCAAAGCTAGGTCATAATAACCCCCCTGTCCTTCTAAAGGTAGCGGTTCGCGCCGCGACAGAGACAAGCGACCGAGACATGAGACCGAGACCGGAGACACGAGACACTACTGGTCCGGGGCAGCGACCGTCTCGCTGTCTCCTGTCTCTGTCTCGCTCGCGAACTGTCGCTTATACATTGCCTAACGTCAAGTGACGGTCGCGGTCTCCGGTCGCGGTCTCCTGTCTCGGTCTCCTGTCTCTGTCGCGGCGCGAACCGCCACCTTAACGCTATGATAAACTCGCTATTAACAGAAGAGTTTAACAAATCCAAGCTCCACGGATTTACTAGTAGCCAATGAGGAGTTTCTATGGCCATCTTCCATGTACAATACCAACATCGTCAAACCAGCTCGATGGTACCATAATATTTTAGTACCTGAATGCCCTGGGTATATTTTTTGGTAAGTTTTCTAAAAATGAAACCTAGCTAGAACGATTTATCGCCCCCGAAACCCCCTGCATACTAAATTTCATGAAAATCGTTGAAGCCGTTTCCGAGATTCAGATTATACAGTGTGTGACATCCATACAAACATAATATACATATATTGACAACATGCATCCTAATTAACATAAAAACATGTGTATTGCTAACATAAGTTGTACTTGTTTTTTCATACTAACTAATTCGCCACTCAATGTATCAAAAACAACTCAATTAACTTGCAATTAACTTACATTGCTGCTCGATGGACCCTTTAAAAATGAATACTTAAAATGTATGTTCTTATGGATGTCACATGCACACTGTATATACACATATAAGAATTACTCGTTTAAAGGTATAAGATACAAGCATGCAAAATTTCAAATCAATCCGATGACTACATAGTTATAACCGACTTCCTAGATTTGTTAACATTGTTAGTCAGCTAGATAGGCTACATTAGTCACAAGTGAAGCTAATATACCTAGGTGTATTAACCGCCGAAGGTACTTATACATTTTCGAGACAATTAACTAGTTCCTGTTTCAAACTTGTTTATGGAAAATCGTGCAATACTTGCACGAGATTGATGCCACTTATGTTAATGGACGTCCATAGCCTGCAGATTAGTAGTAGGTATGTACTTATACAATGCAAACGTTAGCAGAGAACGATATCGCAACGAGGATAACAACATTAACAATGTCGTGTTATGGAACTACTACTGCCTGTTTTCCACTTTATAGTGACCCTGCCTACGAAGCTAGCGGTCCTGAGGGCCCTGCCAAGATGCACTACTCTAACTAGCGTTTCTATTCGTTTCGTTTTTAAACCAATCGCGTCAAAACGAAAAGTCACATGATCTACCCTCTGGGTTCAAATCCCGGTGAGGGCAGATATTTGTGTGATGAGCGCGAGTATTTGTTCCTGAGTCGGATGTTTTCTATGTATTTAAGTATGTATTTCTCTATATAAGTAAGTTTATCGTTGTCTAGTACCCATAGTGCAAGCCTAGAGCTTAGTTTGGGACTAGGTCAATTTGTGTAATTTGTGTAAAAGTAGTATTTACCGTTTTCTTGAACATTGTCCGGGATTGCCCCGTCCGACCGCGCCGCGCTGAACCCGGTGCCAAGCGGCGCGTCCACGAACAGCAGGTTGTACTGATCCACCTGTAAGTATAGTGAAACGCAGGTGAACCATAACACTGGGGGCTTTGGTTCAATTTATTTTGCCTGTCTTGCTTCACTGTTGAATGAACTGTACGTACTATCAGGTTTTTTTGCGTGCCTAGTGTTTTCTACTTAGTTTCTTGGGGTAACCTTCATCTGGCATAATACTAATTGTTCGAAAAACACTTCTTAACATGTTTCGCAGTGGCACTTTAATTCGGATGATAATTTTGCCGAAAGATATACTTGGCATAACATCACTACCCGTAGATATATACATTTTGCAGCATATTATTGAGAAGAAGATTTTATGTACCATGTCAATCTACTACAACATACTTTTGTTACGGTATAATAAGTTTTTTGCTAGCAGAAAATTCGGTTAGGTTACGTTAGAATTGTGACTTCAACAAAAACGAAACTGTGCTAGAAGAATATGTTAGGTTAGGTTAGAACTGCGACCCCAACAGAAACGAAACTGTGCCGTTAACCCCGTAAAAGAACGTTAGATAAGGTTAGAAAATTAAATGCCGCTTAAGTATTAACTAAGTAAGTATGCAATTTTTTTTCCTCCGAAATCATTATTCGATTGTATTAATATTGTTATCATAGACAGTATGCCAATATATTTTTTTCTGCAACTCATTAGTAAACCAGTTTCTTTATAGAATAGGTACACACTACACAGTGGCTGCGCAGAAGATAGGTAAAAAAAAAACCTAGTCCTAAATTAAGCAGCTAGACAGAGCCTATTATAACTGCGTTTATCGCGAGACTAAAAATGGATAAAACATCCGTCACTTTCTGACTTGTATAATAAGTATGAGAGTGACCAATGCTTTATCCACATTTTGTCACACGATAAACGCAACCATACTAGGCCCGCTGATTAACCCCACAGTTCTCACCCAGGAGTCGTTACGCTTGTTCAGATTGAAGTCGTAAGGGCCGAACATGCCGAAGTTGGCGAGCAGGCTGGGCGGCGTGCCCGCGGCGCCGTCGAGCCACAGCAGCAGCGGGCGCGCGCGCGGCTCGGCCAGCGCCGGGAAGAACCACCAGAACATGTCGCCGCTGCCGCGGACCCTGGTCAGTGCTGCCGTGCTCTCTACGTCGCCGATTGCGGCGCCGTTCAGCCCTGTCACGATTTGGGTGCTTAGTAGGTATATTTAGTGATGCGCCGTTCTCGAGAATTCTCGGGAATTCTCGAAATTCTCCTTACAAAAGAAGCATTCCCGAGAATTCTTGAAAACGGCACATCACTACTTTTCACGAAAATATTTTTTAGTTTTAAAACGTTTCTCTAGACATTATCTTTAAAAAGTAATATTGTCATCGTTACGTTGAATAACAATCTTATATTTTTTGGAGCCCGTTATTTGTTTATTAACTTAGCTTCTGCCTGCGACTTCGTCCACGTAGATTTCGATTATTGTCATTTCCTCGAGAACTCCTCTACTCCTCAGTTCTCAACTTTTTTTTTGTCATTTTTTCTTTATTTTTCCTCAAATACGGACATAGTAAATAATTAGTGTATGTATATAAATCTGACCTAACTGTGTTATTGAATTTGAATGTATCACTAATCTTAAATATCATAAATGTCTTGATTTTTTTGTAGGTAGGTACGGTTTAGAAGCAGTGCGATTAAAAGTATTACGTATACCGTATGAAATCATTTAGAAATATACTATGAAGTCGTTGGTCAATCAGTTATTGTATTGCTCGAAGTAGTTACCAGCACGAGCCCGTCCGCAAGGTCACTCTCGATCAATTACGTTTATTTTACGTCCGAATGCGTAACAAGATGTCGAGCTCGAAGAGCACTTCCGTAACTCAGTACCACCGTACGCCACGCACGGCATAGAATTTTAATACCTACTAACCATAGCGATCTGCTAATAAAGCACTTAACTTTGTTATTTTACACAACTTTACGTAAACGTTTGAGAAGCGAATAGAGCCAGAGAACAACTATTAATATGTATATGCGTCTCTTTTATTGCAACGGGATAAATAACTTTTGTTTGAGAGAGAGTTCTCGCCGGCAGTGTAAACAGCCAGCGATCAACTATTAATGTTTGTGTCTCTTTTATTGACAAGGGATCTATATTGTTCGTTTCTTGAGCAAGAAAATAGTTTATAGCTAATCGCTTTCTCGTTGGCGGTGGGACAAGTGTCCTATAGCTAGCATAGTACTTACGCACGGTCGTGAAGGGATCCCGCCCTGCCACCAGCCACCAGATGAGTACCCCTAACCCACCCGCTATTACTAGCGCAGCTACTACCGAAATTATAACGGCCTTTTTCACCATCCTAACTACTTTCCGGACTCGTTAAACCAAATATTTTACGAAAAATAATGCAGTCTGGAGATTAAAATAGTTTTCCCGTTATCACTTTGATAAATGTGGAATAATCTTTAAAATGCGATTTAGTAAGATAATCGACAATTTAATCACTAAGTTATTCCCGTCCATTGGACGATAATGTAATTACACAATCGTGTACACGATAGTGCATGGCCAAGTTAAGTTCTATAGGCGCTGTGTTATCTTTCTAGCGGTTCCGCGCGTATAAAAAAGTTGCCATCGGGACTCGTTAATGAGAAAAAACCGGTCATGAGCAAGTCGGATTCTGTACTTGATACAAACTTTACCCTGTGACGGTATTTATCCTTTTTCTTAAAAAAAATATAAGCGTTAGAGCAATTCTTCTATTGTTCCTATAATATATGTATAGAAAATTTCGTAGACTGAATATTTTTTCGAGATTTTCATCATCACTATAAATAAAATGTAGGTTTTGAAACTTGCTTTTGTTATACTTAAATACTAGGTTTTGTCATACTTTTTCGTAATGTATTTGATCTACATATGTAAGTTATTACAAAAAATATAGTATAATTCGTAGTAATTCATTTTATGGCAAAGTAATGCCAAGGAGAGCTTCTGAGGAGTTCGCCCCAAGGGAACGCGGGTAGCGCTTTGTGTTGGAATAATTCGTTTATTTATTTTATTTTATGTAAACTTTAAATCTACACCACTAATTACAACGAAGCCTTAATCAGCCATAATTATAAATCATAGGCCAACGACGAATTTTCCCCATTATAACAAAAGCTTTTTTGCTTTAGTTGGACTGTTAAAAAATCCTTTTAAAGACTTGGTGGGAAAGATGCTATTAAATAGAAGGCACTTGCTTTTCGTACTCTTACCTAGTAAATGACGGTTAGGTCCAGTTTGGCAACTGAGTACCTACTTGTACTAGCGTTTCAACCGCTTCCACTTTCGTGATCGTTGGTTCGGATTACATTTTCGGTTGTTTTGAAGAATGCCCGGACTTCTCAATAGTAACCGAAAATGGTAATGCGAAACTACAGGGAAATGGTTAATAAAGCGACCAGGAAAGTGAAAGCGGTTAACGGTTAGCGGGAAACGCTAGTAGAACTACACAACTCATGTGACTCAGGGTTAAACTACTTCGGCAGCTTGTTACTATTGTTTTAATTAGAAATACCTACCTGCAGGTTTAGAGCCTTTGTTTGATAGTTGATGCTTAAAATATGTAGGAGGTAAAAAAAGCTGGAGTCCTAATTATTTCCGGAGCACTTTAAATTGGATTTTGCGCGACGTCATAGGCGAGTCACATTATTGGCCTAGACGAGTGACGGTATTGACAAGCTGGTATTGGTTAATTGGCGTTTTTGAATTCGTTTAAGTTTTTAACAATAATTACCTGTAAGTATTAGCGATAGGAAGTCTTTAGCTAAATTTCATAGACCACCAGTCGAAACCAGTCGAGTAGAGTCATTAGCTCTGAAATTTAGGCGTTGATTCACAAAACGAGTCAGGCGGGATCTCGTCGAAGAATTATTAATCCGCGACCTTACTCATAGGCGCTGAATCTTCTCGTTTATCTGTATTCTCTTCTATATTCGTTTATCTGTATTCTCTGCTATGAACGGTGGTATCCAAAAATACATATTAGATTTTACAACTCGTTTTTTAACCAATCACCGTACTTACCCTATGGATTTGATTTTAATAGCGACCTTAATTTAAAACTCTAACTAAACGATTTAAGATCTTGATTTTAGGCTCTATAAATAACCTATTTAAATATCTGAAAAAAAAAACATATTTTGTAGTAAAGTATGCACGCGTCAACATTTTGACATGCTCTTCACAGGATTTTAATTTGGTATCTACCTTGTAGAAAAAAAAGTTGTGCTGCGCCGTCCCCAAATGGGGTCTATATAGGAATCCCTAATCGTCGTTTGTCCTAATGCATCGATTGTCCGAATTTTTGTTTGTCATAAAGCCATTTCCGCCTAAATTTTTAAACGTTTTAGTGTTGTTATAATACACCTTTGACCTAACTTAACCGCAGGTAATTTTGGAAAACTAAAAACATTGTCTGAATGCTGAAAACCGGTTTAGGACATACGATAATTCGGACAAACGATGCCTTAGGACAAACGTTATTAGGGTTTCCAAGGGGCACCAACAAATATTGGGAAAAGTGCAAGATGATAAAGATTTAGGAGAAAAGGATATTGTTTTTCAGAAAAAATAAAAGTATAAAATTCCAGACTTAAAATACCTGATTTACTCGTATTTTGATTTACAAATTATTGGTATGGTCAACAGTCTAAAAATATTTACATCAAGTCATTGGACAGTTCCGCATAAGTAACAAATTCATTAATTTGCAAAATTTACCTTAAAGTCGCCGATTTATACACTAATTCATTATTTCCATATTAAATTTAAGATGAAATAACTATTCATTATACGTTATTTTTAATAAAAACACGCTTGGTGAATTTTTGAGGTTATGTGTCAAACAGTACTAATTTGTTGACATAGTTCGCAAGTTCTATTGACGGCGACTTTACTGTCTTAATTGCTACGGTGCATTTTGCACCTTATTTAATTTGTTAGTTACGCGGTATTGTAATATCACCGACGTAATTAATGTTCAACCGAATGTAGTCATGTCCCGGAGGAAGGCCCTGCTCCCCGCTGGGTTATCTCTTGGGACCTGTAAGTAATGAAATGATAACATTTAGCTATGTGTGACAAGTATAACTGTCTGATGACCTCATACGTGTTCCGTTGAATATTTGTAAACAGTAAGTTCATATTTATCAGGCCGTAACAAAATAATTGTTGATATTTTTCTATGAATATAAGTACCTATTATTGTTTAGTACCCTTAATACCCGTCTAACTAGGGTTGAGTCGTACAATCAAAAAAGTCCCCATAGAATTTTCGATTAAGGCATGCTTAAGTATTCAAAGCTCAATAAAATTATAATGACTTAAATACCCTTTTACAATTTGGAAAAACAAAATGCACTACCCTAATTATATGTGCGCTGTGTTAAGGTGGGTCCACACTATAGGGCTCCATCGCATCGGACTGCGTGGCAAATCTACAGGACTTGTTACGCTAAATGTGGTGTAAATCATTACGTCATTACGTCGTAACATGACAAATACCGTCCTCTTGACCGGTACTGACACAGTCACGGAACTATGTTACGATGAAATTTTACAAATATGGACCCATTTTCAACTTACACTGTGTCCAGCGACGTTGATCCAAAAAAATCTAAGGTTTCCGTGCGATTTGTAGAAGCCCTCCATCTGGCCGTCCTCCCAGATGGGGTTGCGGGGGGCGGCCTTGTAGGCCTCCGCGCCGGGCCACTGCAGCCGGTCCACAAACAGGAGTTGCCCTGCAGAAAAATATTTAGTGCAATAACATATCTTACCTGTTTACCTAAAAGTTATCATGCCTTATCACATAATATGTAAGTAAATATTATGATGAGATGAGGAATTATAACTTTTTCGAAATTAAGAAAGCCAAGAAGCTTTAGACACTCATTTCATAGAACGATCACTTCACAGAATTTTTGTTTCATAGAAAGCTATTTTCTGCTGAAACCGTGTTGATATCAGGTTATTTTTTGATGGTTACAAGTCTAACCTAACCTAAATGAATGAATTTAAAACAACCTGAAATCAACACGGGTACGGCAGAAAATAGCTTTCTATGAAACGGAAATTCTGTGAAGTGATAGTTGTATCAAAATCAGTGTCGGTGAAACAACAACAACTAACACACCATCGATATGTGTATATCGAGTTTCAGTGGCCCTAGACAAGATGTGTATTTCGAGAACGTTATCGTTATGGAAAATGTATAGCATTGACATAAGCTGCCAGACGGTCAGGGCCGGTATTCTAGGCGCTGAAAACCATATCGTGTTTGATCTGATATCGTATTGTCAACATTTTGATAGCTCTCTTATTTACTTGACAGTAAAGGCGGCTGACGTCAAAACAATACTGTGATAGGTCAAATACGATATATTTTTTACTGCAATATGAGTTACAATTACTGTACTCGCTAGCGAGTCGAATGCTCTATCCCTCGCAGACCTCGCAGTATTGTTATAAAGTGCAAGGGACAGAGCATTCGACTCGCTATAGCGAGTACTGTAATTGTAACTCGTGGTAAGGGTAAGGGCTTATTGTCTAACGCACTCGCAATCACGATCGTTTTCGTTTTGAAAATCGAAGGCTTGTCTGCATACAAAATGAAAACAATTGCTCAAATTGAAGCCGGTTCCGATTGCGAGTGCGTTAGACAATAAGCCCTCAATTCCATATCTTTAGACAGTTTTCGAAAATCGTTTACGTTATCGTTATCGCATCTTCTCTAGCCTCACTGGTATCAGTTAGGTGAAGTAATACATGGGATGTCAGACCAAACCTACCTGGAGTTGAGCATATAAGGTCGAGATTCCCATTATACTTCATGACGATGATGTCCGTTTCATTTAACAGCCTCTCAACTGAAATAAAGCAAAACAGACGATGCTTAAAGTCACACAAGGAACTTATGGAAGTAAACTACGTTGTGTTTGCGTGCACTGTGGGTAGTTAGCTACTATAAGTACTCATTGTAATTGCAATGTACAATACACATATGGGTGTGTAATGTTAAGTATAAAAACAAATGGTCTGATTTTCATTTTACATACACAAATTGCTTCATTTCGATCTCAATAATAAACCAACGGTATAATAATTAAGATGCATAAAACGAAATGCATAATTTCTAAACCTATAATGTTCATAAATTTTAAAATAAATATTTCTAACGGCTTTCATTACTAATGTGGTCACAGTTCTAACCTAACCTAACCTGGTTAGAAGAAAAAGACTAAAAATGCATAATAACAAGAAAATAATAGTTATACTAAATGAGTGCTATTTCGATCGTATGCCTGATAAAATTATACAATTGCTTTTTATGCTAAACGTTCATTATGCTTTTCGTGGTTAGTTAAATGAAATTATACAAAATGTTTTTCGACTGATTGAAGCGCACCCTTACATATATGTATACATATAGGTTGTTCCACAAGAGCTGCCGCAAAGGGATCGAGTGGGTGAATGAAAGTATACATGTGTGTTAAATAAATACAGGTTTTCGGTTTGAAATTCGAACTACGATTAAAAGAACGGCACTCCCAAAATCAATAGGTTACGTTCGTTCCATTTATCGCAGCTCTATTGAAACATGCTTTGAATATTATAATTATTTCATATGTTTTTACTTAACAAAATACGATACGAACACATGTTATTAGAATTAGAATAACGTCTTTCGTCACCGTGACTAGTGTTATGGTAAATACAACTTCATTAATTGCTATTAAAATGAGGATAATAAAAATTATGGCAACTACAATTATGACTAAAGTATTAAGGGCAATCGATCGATACGTTATGGGAATTAAATATTGTGGGTACTGAGCGTATGATATGACTAAATTGTTATGGCAAATGACTTTACTAAATCGACATTATGGCAAAGAAGGTAGCCCGCTTTACCAGCCTTTAGGAACGGAGTACCTATGCTTATCTCTTAAAGGTCATTAGGTTAAAGCCGTTCGGAAATCCCGCCGCAATAAGCTGCATATAGTTCCATAAAACAGTCCTGTGCGATAAAAAGACTGCCATCCAATCAGGTCCATTCCTTATCAAGCAAAAGGCGATGACGTAAGTGTTTGTTTGTGTTTACTTAGTTTAATTTTTCATATAGAGGACGGCACCAATGATGGACACTTTTAGCTAAAGGCACCAATAATGGACACTTAACTTTTAATTCAAAGATCATAAGGTTACACATTGATTGTCTCAAAATAAAAGAATAACCCTTAAAATATAAATCAAATGTCCATCATTGGTCCTTGTTCATTACGGTTCCATCACCCCATTGGTCTCTCGATTTGAATTAAAATTACGGAATAGATCATCTGTCAAAGTTGTAATCTCCGGAAAAACTCGTTTTCAACTAGGGCGATGCTCTAGTTTAACATGCAAGGTGTACTGACTGCCTTCAGTGACTGGCTTCATGAAGTCCCCGCGCAGCCGGTCGAAGACCTGGCCGGACTGCGAGCCCCAGCGCACGTGGGCCGGGATCCCCAGCGCAGCCTTCACTTGGTTGTTCATCAAGGAAGACAGGTCCAGCTCCTCCTGCCTCGACATAGATGAGTAGGACATGTCACGAATCATGATGTCTCTTGAAATCTCTGATGATCAACAAAAAGTTAATAAAATTACTTACTGCAAATTACCGACTCCTGTCTGAATTGACCTAACAAGGTAAAATATTTGAGAGGTTTTATGTTTTGTATAATAATCACAAAAAAAGTGGATGTAGCGCTTCTAGAGGTCAGAAGAAAAACATATGATAAAATTTAGTATGTTATTTTTTGTATTCTTTGATTATTAATAGTATTTACGTTGACAACGTGAATCTTATTTCATGTTTTTTGACATGCATTGCAATTTATTTTTCACTATCTTCCTGTCACTTGACTATTTGTAACTTCATTAGATCATTAGTCCTAATATAGCGTCTGAACCCTACTTACGATAGAAATCAATTCAACGATAAACATAGGAGGTTTCAAAGAATGTTGTTGCCCAAGTTGTATTGGTTTTACGTTTCAATTACCACCTTTTCCAGGTTATTAGTCCATCATATCTTAATCGCTAAATAATCAAGCAATTACTGGAAAATCAAACTTTACGATGATGTCAAATAATTACCGTAATCGCTCCTGGTTTCAGGGCCGAAGCCTGGCATCTTGGTTAGTATGTTGTAGAAGTCAACATTGTGGGTTCCTGCGAAGACTTGCCTCTGCGTCGCTGCCCACTGGGCAGTAGATTCCACGTAGAGGCCTTCGTTGTACAGTCTCTCTGCTTCTCGAGCCGCTGCTTGGATGTTGTCGTGCCCGGTCTGGTCGACCAGGCCCGCGGCCAGCAGCAGCGGGCCCCACGTGAGCGTAAGGTCCACCGGGTGGATCCAAGCGTTGCCCATGGCTATGCCCCTCAAATTCGACTTAATAGTTTCTGCCTGCTCTGCCTAAAAAAATCAAAACTTCTAGTTTCTGAATAGTCTCAATAGGCTATTTGACAACATTGAAAATATACTACAAATTAAGGTCATCCTATTAGATAAGTTTATTTAGTTAAATTATGTATATTTTTTTTTGGAAATCACACGAAGAAAATTGATATATTTTTTGAAATTTTATCTGTGGCAGTAACACTATGTGATTGCTTTGTAGCTGTGGTTACTCGCTGGTGACGTCACACGCAAGTAACCACCGATCATAGGGCATCAATCAAATGATTTTTTATTGTGTACGTACTCGCGTGTGACGTCACACTTGTCATATGGCCAGCGCCATGATAGAAACAGCGTTTATAGCGCGGTTTTGTAAATTTAAACTTTAACATAGATTTTTATTGATAATACCATGATAATACAGTAGAATCTCACGGAAATATCAATGTAGTGTGCTTCTTATGTAATAAAGAATCGTTTAAAAAGGTTTTCTAAAATTAGTCAAATAGCCTATTAAGGATCAAATAGTATGCACCAATTGACGTACATCGTACATCGAAATCTCTAATATTGTTATAAAGTCTATAAAGATTCCATAATTCTCACTTCATGCATACGAAGTCCCATGTCCACCGCCATTTTTCCACCATAAGACTGTCCGTAAATATAGAGCGGCACTCCTTCAAACTCCGGATGCGAGGAGTAGAAGCCGCGCATGAGGTTCACGAAGTCCTGAGCTGTGAAATGATTGAAGGTAGGTTACAAAACAGTGCATACCTCTCTTCAATTAAAAAATAGCTCAGTTTTTTACCGATTTGGTCATTGGTAGTAGTAAAATAGCTCCAGTCATCGACGTAGCTGTATCCCGTGCCTACGGGGTTGTCGACAAATAGCACGTTGAAATTTTTGACCTAAAATATAGAAAAACAATTGATACAATGGAATTCCATTTAAGCAACCGAATCAGCAGCACCGCATGCAGTTTCTCGATAAAATAATAAACTTTTTCTCAATCAGTTTCACGCCAAACGGACTTTGATGGTTTTGCTGGCCGATAGCTTATTAAATCAAATGGAATGTTAAGAATTACTTAAGATTCTGGGTTAGTTATAGTATATAAAATAGATAAATATTCATTTATTTATAATCAAAAATTAATCCACACTAAGCTAGTTCAAATATGTATGAGGATTCATCCGCAACATGCTTCGTCAAAAGTTTACAATAGATAATCAGCAACATGCTTCGTCAACAGTGAACATAAACCAATCAGCAACATGCTTCGTCACTAAATCTACAATTAGGTATTCCCCGGCTCGGACTACTATTATTTAATTAGTGTAATAAATGTGTTTGATACGAGGGTTTGTTAAGGCAGAACTTATTCGACAGCCCCCAAAGTAAATACTGAAAATTAAACAAAATGATGTTGTTTCTCACCCAGGTGTAGTTTCTCTCCTGAAGGGACAAATCGAGGGGACCCAGAATGTCGAAGTTCCCGATGCCAGTGGAGGAGCCGCCCGGGCCGCCCTGCAGCCACACCACCAGCGGCCGGTCCGTGTAGCTTGGCACCTCCGCAGTCGTGTAGAACAACCAGTAGAACATATGCGCTCCCCTCCGAACCGTCACATAGTCAAAGTCCTGTCTGAACGGTCCAAATTGACCTGAAATTACATGACAAATGCAGACAATCTACACGACTAACAACAACTCATCTTTAGAACTGTATTGAATACCATTTACTAAACAACATAATAACGTCGAAATAACTATCCCATGGGACAACATGTTGGTAACGGTCTGATACGTACTGAGCAATTATAGGTATCATTATTGTAATCGGTTCGAATATACCTAATCACTGATATGGTTATCGCATTCACAATCCGGATTACAAAACTAAATATGTCTGACAGTATAAATTATAAACTATAGGCAAGAAAGTATCGCGTCAGTCCTGTCGCCCGTATTATGTCGCCTTTATCCCGTGGATAAAGCATCCGTGTTTCTCGCACTAACATACTGGTTAGAAAGTAACAAATGTTTTATTCACGTTTAATCACATCGATAAACACGCCCATAATACTGGAATCCTAGTGAATAATGATATCGTCACCTGTAGGATCAATTAACGTAACCGCCAAATTGACGAAATTGAGTTATATATACAGTTCGACTGCAAATTTTTTTCTGCATCGGAAAGGGTTGTTGAAAAAATTCTATCTTGAAAAAAATGTGAGTTACATTGATCGAAATAAGAGATAAACTTTGGATATTTGGATTAAATTTTAGAGTAAGTAACATCCATTTATAATTTAGTTTTCTATAGTTAACGTAAGAGGCGGCCAAAGAAAAAAAAAACAGAAAAATGACTCTTACATTAAAAATTTACACTTTTCATGCGAATTACTGTGCGTTACGTTAACGGCAATCAATGGTCATATCATATTCATTACAAAATCTGGCGGTTACAGTATAAAATTCGTCGTTTTTAACAGTTAGAAAAGTGCTTCATATATTGTTTTCAGGGGATTCTAAAGTAGTTAGAGTATAATAATATACTCTGTAAATTAAAATAATTAATAACAAATATTTAAAACTTCACGGGGCGTCAGCGGACGTTTTTTAATAAACTTAAACACTGCAACAACTGCAACACTGCTGCATGCTTTAACTTAAGAATTGTTTCAAAATCGAAGGCGATCGGTTTATTGTACAAATCATTAAGTACACAACTTGTAAACTATAATTATCATGATACTTCATATTTTTTATGTAATTTTGGCCTTTTTCATTCGGTTGTATGTACAAACATATCGTCCGTCTTTAATTATAAGTAAATAATTAAGATTATTAAAACACAATAACAGTAATGAAGGCGTACGTCCCGCTTACGTTTGGTGCAATCACATGTGTACAATGTTAATATCAAAAAGCGTGGTTCATTGTTCCAGTTGCTTCAACTATTAGATTAAGAAAAAAATTCTTGAAATTGGGACTTTCATTTGTGATATCAACATAATTATAAATCGACATATAAGAGCGACCAACGATAAGGTTAAATAACTAAATTGGCTTCTTCCTTAAGAACCGGAAAAATAATTTGATTTTAAACGTTTTAGTTCCAAAATGCCTGAATCCTGACTAAATCTTAGAATGACTTAAATCCAAAACATCTGAAAGGTAAAATGTCTGTCTCAAAATGTCAAGTCAATAAAATAGCGTCAGGATAGTAAAGCAGTCATGAAATATAGTAAAGCAGTCAATCTGTTCAAATTTCTGGCGTTCTAAGGTGTTTTAGGAAAAAGGTGCTACAAATTAAATTTGGAATTCGGTATAAGTATTAAGAAAAAACAGGAATTTAAGAATTTAGGCATTTTGGTACAGAGCCGTTTTGAGATCTAGACGTATTGGTAACAGACGACTAGACGTATATGAAACCTACCTAAAAAAAAACAAGTTTTAAACGAATCAAACATAAAAGTATAGGTAAACGTGTATTTTGGACAAAACTGAAGCCACCTTTCACACCATGTTAATATTTTCAAGCTAACCAGCTTTTACCTGTTTTACCTATTGTTTATTCTCATTCTGCATTAATAACTTAAAGATAATTTAAATGCTTTCTAGTCCGTTAAATTTTAAATTATTTTCTGCGGGTAATCAACAAAATATTTATAAAAAATATCATTTGAGCGATCGCTATGTAAGGCAGGACGTCAAAAACGAAACTGTGTAAGATTTGAAGGTATTTGGCAATTCTTAACTTGATAAATAAAAGAACGACGGTAAATAGATAGAAACAAAAGGCATTTTTTAACGTCACATCCATTCAATTTTGTTATGTACCGTGCTATTTTATAAGTAAGATTTATTTATACCTATTAGTTCAACGGTTCAACCTTTTAGTTTAGTCAATTAACTAAGCTTGATAGTTTATTTTATTTCTCGTGTTCATGACATGACAACATTGTGCACAATCTATATTTTTTTAAGTAGTAAAATGTATAAATAAACTTTATTCAGACACAAATA
Source organism: Acleris cristana (assembly GCA_948252455.1). Classification (NCBI taxonomy): domain Eukaryota; kingdom Metazoa; phylum Arthropoda; class Insecta; order Lepidoptera; family Tortricidae; genus Acleris; species Acleris cristana. The sequence goes on along the minus strand of OX411781.1, from coordinate 3,435,412 downwards.
TAAAACAGAAAAAATATAAAATTATAACTAAAACTAAATATTAAAATTAAATTACTTACCTACCTAACTAACTATAAAATGTAATGAAATTAATTGTGTATTTTACAGATATAGGCTTTGATCCAATGTGGATACTATTGTTTGACAAGCTATTGAACCCAAACAATATTTCTTCCATTTTGGTACTTATGATTACGGCATAAGGCTCAATTTCATCAGTAGACTAACTTTAATGTAACTCTCAAAATGTATAAAACGTTGTGACATAAATTAAGTTTTTTTTCTTTTTGTGTGTTACGTTGGTATGCGTTTTTGCTTTTTGAGGACTTACTAACGTAAGACACATTTTCATCAAAAAAAGTAATGTAACCACCATGCTATCTCCGAAACTACAAGTGCTGGGCTTATGCACTCTGTTTGAATGACAAATACACGAGATTTTAAGAAATTGTGTCTTAGACATCATTTTAATTGGACAAATTAATAAAAAGTTACAATTTTTTTTCGAAAAACGAAATCGTTTTTTGGCTCTCCTGAAAAATCGTGTTTTGGCGGTTACATTAATTGATCCTACAAGTGACGATATGTCTTCTGATGATCAAGTGAAAAAGGGTTTAAGTCTAGTATACTCCGTTCATGTATATACCCTTTTTTATTAAGAGTCAAGTCGACTTGCATCCTTTTTCACAAGGACCCCAGTTCATTAGCCTCGCAGAAAACTTAATCGGATCCGTATTTTGACGTGAAAACGTCTACTCGCTCGTTGACCACAGCAACAACCGGTCAAACTTTTCTGTATCATAAAATCAGGTTTCAACCGCTAACAACGCGAGACTAATGATGCGATAACGGTTAAGGTCACAATGGATACGGCATGTCTGTACGTGTTTTTATACAATGGTTTTAAGTCATTTAATTAGTCGTTTAACGTAGCTTTCAAACAATACTACGCTGCCTCTGCATGGGTTCCTGTCCTGAATAATACCTTACACCTTTAAAATACTAATTATGCGGATCGAGGGTCGATTGTGTATGTTCTATGTTTATCAATCCATCCATCCAATCAGGGGGCCTAATATGGCTGCGTTTATGGCGTGATAAAATGTGGATAAAACATCCGTCACTTTTTGACACGTATGTGGGTACGAGAGTGACGGATGCTTTATCCACATTTTGTCACGCGATATACGCAACCATACTAGGCCCGCAGACTATATTTATTCATTCTAGAGCGTAGGTTTTTAAGGTTCTGTACCGTCCGTCCATCCGTCTGTCTGTTAGTGGGCTGTATCTCATGAAATGTAGTAGATGGATTATTGAAATTTTAACTAAGTGTGTATTTTAATTCCGCAATAACAACAAATAATAAAAATGAAATAAAATAAAATATTATAGGGGGCCCCATAATAACGATTAGTTATATAAAGATAATAATCATAAAACCCACCTTTTGCATGAGATACATGCAGAGCCCAAACATAAAAAAAAACACTTTAAAAACTAATTTTACATTAGAAAGAGTATAGAATCATTGTTTGAAAAGTCTCGTTCATTATGCGCAATGTCTCAGCAACGACTAGACACTTAAGTACACACTTAAGCTTAAAGTGCACATTAGTATTGTTTTTTGTAGTAGTAGAATAACATTCACGTGCATGGTAATAGTTTGGTTATTTGATTTTGGCTTTGTATTTCGTTGTTTGTGTGGCTTTTGCATGGGCATTGCCCCCGAAGTGAACTGACACTGGTTAAAACCTCCGGTCTCCTATTTAACCTAAGATAATCAACTATTTAACCTAAGATAATCAACTATTTAACGTGACAAAGTACCTACAGTAAATGGTTACCTATCTTAAGTTCGAAATCTTTTGTCCGGTGTTCCGACTGCCCGAAATTTTCTTTTTCTTAAATTTAAGAGCTAGGCTCTTGTCGGTGGAGCAATTTCCATGACTCTGATACGATATATGTCCGAAAATTATTTTTCTGTGAAACCGTTTAACTTTTCTGGATTGTTATAAAACTAACCTAACCTAACCTATAGGTTCTGTAGGTATATCTCTTGGAACATATTGAAAAGATAATGAAAATTTCGGACAAACTAACCAGGGAGGGGCACGTTTTATAATGCTACAAGTTACAATTTTACAGGTCCAAACTGGCAACACTGCTCAAATGGCTGGTCGTCATTGGTCGAGGTAGTGCCAAATGGAAACTTGTAACCTGAGGCTCTACTTTGAAATCCGTAATTCGAACTTCGTCTATTGCTATCCCTTTTGCTCTCGACGCGTCACTAATTCGCAAGAAAGTGACGGGGCGATCCGAAGTTCGAATTGCTGATTTCAAAGTAGAGCTCCTGTAAATTGTAATTTGTAGTTTTATAAAACAGGCCCGTGCAGACAAAAGTTTTTGGGAACATCGATAGGTTACCACAGTAAATACATATTATCTTGTTTTCTCGTGAGGTTTTAGTGCGCAATTTCATTAATCTAGCCTACACGCCGTAGCGATATATTGACAACTTGGTATTTGCGTTATTAAGCCGGAGCCGAAGCCTACGGGCGACGCAATTTACTACCACCACTCACGAGCATGCAGGGTTGCAGAATAATGTAGAGCGTAGGTAAGCGCATCGGCTCATGGCTAAATGTTTTGTGTGAAGCGCTTGTTTTAGACCCCTGATAAACAACCTGAGGGGGAAATGAAAGTTTTATTCCGGAAAACAGGTTCAATAAAAAAAAATCAATAATGGCACAATTTAATCTAAACTAAAGAGTACCGTACCCGGGACGTACCCGAAGGATTTTAACCATTGATTCTAGACCTTATTTGGACTATATAATGTGGTATAACATTTAAGTAGTCCAATATCGCATAATTTCTGAGATTTTTATTATTTAAAAAACAATCCCATCGTTAATTTAATTTGAACTCTGTCACCTTAACTTAAAGCATTATTTACTAAGAAATTGATTAAATTAATTTATGTTGTACGTTGATGATATTGCTACTTACAACATGAATCTTTCTTAGTAAATAATGCTTTAGTTTAAGGTTACAGAGTTAAATTTAATTTTCAATACAATTAAATTAACTATGGAATTGTTTTTTAAATACTAAAAATCTCGGAAATTATGCTTTATTGGACTACATGTTATACCACATTATATACTCCAAATAGGGTCTAGAATAGATGGTTAAAATCCTTTGGGTACGTCCCGGGCACGGTGTATAGGCGGCGCACCGGGCACCCCGGTCCCGTGATCACAGGCAGAGGCCCGTTTCACGAAGCTACAAGTTACAAATTACAAGCGGAAGTGTCTTTCTAACTCCTTCTGTTAGAAAGTGAGTTCCGCATGTAATTTGTAACTTGTAGCTTCGTGAAACGGGCCACAGGTCTCTGCCCACTACACCGTAAGTACCATACCATGACCGTACTGTGAATGTATCAGGCCCGGAAGGTTATTAGTATTAAAATGTTGGTCGGTGACGGAACGGTCTAGTGGGCATAGTCTCATAGTTTTCAATACAAAGATATTTTTTTTGTCTGACACGTTCCTATTACGGTCATGGTGTGATACGGTGTAGTGGGTAGAGACCTAGTCCAATGCTCGTGAAGCGAGCTCGCGTCCCACTCCCTTAGAGCCGAAAGCAGAGTGTTGGAGGTGTGAGGTGGATGAAAAGATGCAAAACGCTATCGCAAATGATTTTCGAAAACTGTTTGGCAGCTTACGTGAATCCTATACATTTTCGATAGCGATAATCTTGTCTAGGGCGACTGGGCCTCTATTCTACAGGGTAAAACCACATTGCCTTTGGCATGTTATCGTACCGCCAACTTCACGATAGCTCTTATTTACACACCTAAAAAACTAGGTTTTTTTTCTTGTAATGTGTTTATTTTTTAACCGACGAAAAAAAACGGAGGAGGTTCTCAAGTCGACGCGTATATATATATTTTTTTTATGTATGATCACGCATAACTTTTCACAGCGCGGTCCGATTTTAAAAATTCTTTTTGGGTTTGATAGAGTATACTTCCGAGGTGGTCCCATTGTCACCAAAACTGAATCTGATGAAGGGATCCGTGAGGAATTGAGGGAACTCTTCGAATATTAAATGCATACATATAGCGATTTTAGTATTTTTAGTAACAAATCCAGCATTTTCATTCAGAAAGTATCATTTGGTGAAGTGGAACTGATGATGAAGACCACAAATGGCTACTATGGCTACCATGGTTGATCACGCATAACTTTTTACTGAGTTGTCTGATTTCAATAATTCTTTTTTTATTGGATAGAGTATACTTTGAAATTGCTCCCATTTAATTTGGAACTCCCCCCCCTCCGTCATTGGTAGAAATATAGGGATTCATAGTTGAACCCATGAATTTCCTTCTGTGAACCGATTATGTTCAAACTTAGCACACATTATGTAATTCTAATGACACTACAACATGACGGAGACTTGATGTTGATCTGATAACTGAGACGGAAGACAGATGAGGGAAATCTTCAACGGATTACAGCAGCTACCTCGTGATTTCTCTTATTCATGCATCTCAATGTGAACTTTATACCTAACTTATGTATGATGCACGGATTATGACTACCATCGAGGGTCTGATGATGGGGTTTGATGATGGAGTTGGAAGGCTGTCGAGGGAAGCCCTTATTTGTTCGGAAACTAAGGTATAAGGGTATACTTTGAAGTTGCTCCCATTTAATTTGGAACTCCCCCCCCCCCTCCATCAATGGTAGAAATATAGGGATTGTTAGTTGACCCCATGAATTTTTATCTGTGAACCGATTATGTTCAAACTTAGCAAACATATGTAATTCTATTAACACTACAACATGACGGAGACTTGATGTTGATCTGATAACTGAGACGGAAGATAGATGAGGGAACTCTTCAACGGATTACAGCAGCTACCTCGTGATTTCTCTTATTCATGCATCTTAATGAGAACTCTATACCTAACTTAAGTATGATGCACGGATTATGAGTACCATCGAGGGTCTGATGATGGGGTTTGATGATGGAGTTGGAAGGCTCTCGAGGGAAGCCCTTATTTGTTCGGAAACTAAGGTATAAGGGTATACTTTGAAGTTGCTCCCATTTAATTTGGAACCCCCCCCCCCCCCTTCTGTGAACCGATTATGTTCAAACTTAGCACACATATGTAATTCTATTGACACTACAACATCACGGAGACTTGATGTTGATCTGATAACTGAGACGGAAGACAGATGAGGGAACTCTTCAACGGATTACAGCAGCTACCTCGTGATTTCTCTTATTCATGCATCTTAATGAGAACTTTATACCTAACTTAAGTATGATGCACGGATTATGACTACCATCGAGGGTCTGATGATGGGGTTTGATGGAGTTGGAAGCCTGTCGAGGGAAGCCCTTATTTGTTCGGAAACTAAGGTTTTTAAATTATTAATCAGAGTGTAACAAGCCTATTGCGACGTAATTGTGTGTAGTGTGTAAACCTCTCAGTTTCTGCATTTCTGCTAAAGCTCGTTCATCGTGTGGCTTTTGTAATACCTAACTTATTTCGCTCTAACTCAGATACCTTCAAGTAGGTAGTTTAACTATACTAAGTGCAACATAAACCTGCCCCTTGGCAAAAAGTTAGTTTCTTTCCGAGGTCGATTACAGCTTTATCAAGTGTTGTTCCCATGTTGTTGTTGTAGCTAACCCCATGTGTTTCTGTTTAGTCAACCAGAGTAAATCTCTTTAACCGAACAATTGTCCTCGCGTGTGATATCCATGGACTTGTTTCTCTAATAAGTCCATGGCGATTGTCTAAAACTCGATACTGGCGAAATACACCTTGTTAAAACAAGGAGTGAAAGCCACTATTTAAGAAAAAAAAAACACCATTGACGAGGCCCACAGGTATATGTTATAGGTGATATGTTACCTCTAAGCATGACACGGGATTCGGTAGCTAATTTTAGCTCAGACAAAAGACCGCCACAGTTGTTCACATTTTTTGGAACAACATTATCGGGTGGTTTCTTCCCATAGGTAGCAACTTCACGAGAGTCGTCTATGGAACGAATTGTATAGACACGGTTGTGTTTTGTAGCGAAACAATGAATAGTTAAAGTAAGTAATCAAAGAATAAGTATCTATTAACAGAGAAAAAAAACTGAAAAGTGAAAAATAAAACTTTTTAACAAAAAAATTAAACCGCCGAAAAAAGAAAACTGAAAAGCAAAAAATAAAACAGAGCCTTTTAAGTCTAACTAAGCTCCTACACTAATGTTATACCTTAATAAATAATTTTGAGTCGGCGCCAAACAAACAAACAAGCATGGCAGGCACCGACTTCAAACCACTCAGGAGGTAGTACATACCATCACACACATACATCATTTTACTTTACGAAATAGTTAATTTGCTTGTTTGTTTGTTTGGCGCCGACTCAAAATTATTTATTAAGGTATAACATTAGTGTAGGAGCTTAGTTAGACTTAAAAGGCTCTGTTTTATTTTTTGCTTTTCAGTTTTCTTTTTTCGGCGGTTTAATTTTTTTGTTAAAAAGTTTTATTATGTAAAAACTAGAATTGTAAAACGGTTGTTTGCAAACTATTTGAACAATTTCATTTGGTTGCTATTTTTGTATTTTAAAAGTTCTTATTCTTAGTTAGGGCAAATTCAAACAAACAGTCTAGTGCGGTCGTCCATAAAACACACACGAACTAATCTTTGTTAAAAGAACTACTGGGACAAGCACGATTTTTACCGAAACCAGTAACTTTAAGGAACATGGTCAGTTTTTATGAAATCTGTTTTAATAACTGGCGGAGATAATGTTAGGTTATTAACTAGGTTTTTATTATTTTTATTTTATTGTAACAATAAAGCCACAGCACCAATTACAATTAGGGCTTATTTCAGACATAATTACAAATAATGGGCCAATTACGGATTTTCATTATAGAGACGGAGGAGAGAGCAATGCCCATCCTCTCCCCATGCGGACAACTAATGCGCAACAGAAGTATCTACCTAGGGCGACATACCATGGAATGGACCCACAAGAGATACAACTTATCACTGCCCACAGCATCAGGAAATTCCTGGATGCAACCGGCCTTTGTAGTGACCTCTAAACAAAGGGCTGCCACAATAGGTCAGCAAGAGTCGAAGCGGCACTCAAGGCCCCCAAACATTAATAGGTCACCGACGTTCAAGGGGTTAAACATATACAAATTCAAATTCAAATGTCACAATGACAGATAAGGACAAAACATTGTATAGCTATACCAACGTTACTCAACGTTTATTAGTAAGGGGGATACAGTACAGACAAAAGATCCATCCAATGATGTCCACATGATGAAACATATGAAATCTTTTCATATCTCTCGAATACATACATACATACATACATTAAATCACGCCTGTTTCTCACAGGGGTAGGCAGAGACCACTTCTTTCCACCTGCTTTTCGCTTTCGCTTCTTCCACATTCATACATCGAGTCATGCACGCACGTCGGTTTCGGGTACTTAAAATTCGGCCCTTTTCCAGTATTTGTCCGGTTTGATTCGAAAAATACGCTCTCGAATAGACAGATGCAAAACGGAGGATGGCACAATAATATGGGTTTGGCTATTTGGATACGGAACCAAAGAAAGAGAGGTCAATATACTTTCATAATTAGAGTCATTAGAACAGTATATGGTTCAAGAAAAAGAACGTCACAAAAACCAATGATGATGATTATTTATAACCTCGACAAGTCTCCTGACTTCAAAGTTTCCGCAATTACATTCTCAGCTGACTAAATAGTTCACCAACTGTGGAAAAATCTTTACACCGTCTTGGTTAAATCAGCTTCAATTGTAAAAAATCGCATGTAACATAAGGTGCGAAATAATAACTATTTACCAAAATCGTACATGCCAAACATATAATAATAATTATGATAATTTAAAGCATGTGACGGGGCGTCACGTGCCTCGCGTCAGCCGACTGTTAGCGTCGGATAATAAATATGTATTGCGAACGTATTCGCAAATTTCTTAATCCATATTTGTACATACAATTTTCGCACATTCTCGATAAATGACAGGACTCAGTTTTGTTGTGTAACAGTATTTTTTGTTATTATGCAGTTGCTGGACGTAACACAAATGCTAAACATTGTTTTCGTAACTTTTGTTGTATTATACTTAATGTTGAATTGGGATAGACCAAACAAAATAACTCACGGTTTTTACACTCTAATTCTAAAGAATAGGTAATTTTAAGAGACCGATTTCATTAATTTTGTATTTGACCCAATAGTTTTTAATATCTTCATTTATTTAGCAGACATTTTATGGATGACATGATTATTTTAAATTTGCCTAAATTTGGGTTGGAATTTTCTAATAAATTACAAAATTAAATGATATCGAGCAAGGCAGAATAGTGTTGCTGCAACAGCAATATAGGTCTCACCTCTCCGTCTTTATAAGTGAGCAGTGGCAGTGGCAATGCATTTTTAATAAAAAAATATATATATTTATTAGTGGTGCATTGTATTTTTATTTCTTGACAATCTAGGTGGTATTGTAAAAAAAAACACGCTCAATTGATAAGTTAAATAATCTAGTTACTTATTTACTATATTGGTTTGTGAGAGTAAGGTCGTTGATTTTCTTTATGTTTTTTTAATTTGTTTTTTAGTTTTTCAGAGCTTTAGAGTTTAAAATTTCGCAAAATATACGTAAGTTTTTTTTTTACATCTTATCTTTATAATTCAATATCAATTGAATTTGTTATTATTTTATTATTTTCTTAAAAAAGGTTTTAACTTTTTTAAATTATCCCAATTGAGTTAGACTACGAGCCAATTTAGTTTGTTCGCGAGTTTAATACATGAAGGCAAAATACTTTCATTAGTTTCGCTTGCTAATGAAAATATAGCAATACCTATCTGCAACTCGCGAAATTGTTAGTCTGTTGACTTTCAAAACGTCGAACTACAGGGTTTATTTATTCCCCTTCAAATAGAATTGATGAAAACACTAAATTAAACAAGATTAATAGCCAAAGGTATATATTGGGAAAATAAGATTCTTATTTCGGATTATGTAGGTATGCAAATTATAATAGTTTATTCAGTATTTGATGTGTCATTACTCAGTATGTATTTGCTCCCACTCGTATAAAATATTTATTCCTATTGCTACAGCAAATGTTTCCAGTGTCAAGGGAATTTAAATCTTAGTGACGTAAATAGGTAGGTACTTATTATTTGGTAGTGAACTCCATTTCTACCGTGGTGGCCCCGCTCCACTGTAATGCCCGGGCCACACTAACGGAAACGCTGTTAATAATCGAGATGGTAGACGTTATTGCTAGAGCCACATGGTTTAACATCGTGATAATTAACGGCGTTTCCCGTTAGTGTGGCCCCAGCATAAGCGGTAAGATTTTACAGGGTGTGCCCGGAAATGAAGTTAAGTTAAAGTCCAGCTTTAGAACAAATTAGTGAATATTGATTCCGTAGGTAATTCTGTAGCTCCTCCTACCCCACTCTGGAATTACAGACGTGAAGGTATGTATGTATGTATATTGGTTTACCCACTCTTCTTCAAAAAGTATCCTTAAAAGTTACCTCGCCGTAGTCGCTGTGTCCCTATAAGCCACCCCTTAACTTACCATATCAGCTGAAAAGTGCATCGATCATCACGCGGAATATTTCGAAAAACAATTAAAGGGTGATTGTGATTATTCGGCGTTTCAACCGCCGTCATTATAGTCTTTGCATATTATTCAAGATCAAATTAATAATTTTCTTGTTCTTTCAATTGGAATGGATACTACTGGGTCTGCTATTTTTGAATTAATAAGTTCCCAGTAGTTATCATTATTTTCGTCAATATATTGATGACAACAATGACGGCGGTTGAAACGCCCGAATATTCAACCTCCATATTTAGTGTCATAGGTACCTACGTTAGTTTATTTTTTCTATTCCGGTTACATAAGTAGCAGCCCTCGTAAATCTAGTGCCGTGAAGCATACAGAACAGTCATAACAGTAGGTAATAAAACTATTTAAGAAGGACGGTAAGAAGTAAAATTGAAATAGTACGTAGTTTATGTAACTGATACATAATGAGAGTCCTAAAACACGAGTTCATAATAAGATCACACAAGTGTTTTAAGGCTTAATTATGTACAGTTGCATACATTACTTTATCTACACACATAATTATGAGTACTCTAAAATGGCTTCAGAAGCCGACAACTTGACGACAAAAATGGCGGCAAAACAAACTTGTGCTGTGTCAGTGTCACAAAATATGAATGTTTTTTTTAAATCACAGACAAACTATTCTCATGTCGTTTGAAAATCAAATGTCGTACGATATTGTACTGAAAAATATACCCAATTGACGTTTCAATTGCTACTAGAATTGGGCCTATTTAAATTGTGTTGGTTTTGGGAGATGTTCCAAATTTGAAACTCATTGTTTTTCTCAAACATGCTCGGAAAGCATGACTTTTCTTTTGAAAAATGTAGACGGAAAGAGCCCCATTTTCTTCCTAGGAGTAAAATAAATGTAGGAAAACCCATTCCTGTTCGCTGTGATTTTTTATTCAAAAATGCTCTCTGTTGCATATTAAATCGAAAGGACCATGAAAAAAATCCCGTACACCCAACTTGGGGTGGGTGCAGTGTGGGCGGCGGCGGGCGCCTGCGGTGGCTGCGGCGGCTCGTTGTGCGTGAAACATCTTAACTAAGTAATACTCGTAGTTTTCAAAAAAACATTATGTCCGAATGTGTCGATTTAAAAAAAAAAACTTATAATCTTGTATTTGTATCATTTCCTGGCATTGTTTGAGAAAAGCTTTATAATATATGGGAATTGCCTGACTCGCCAAGGCTCGGCCCGCCAACCACATCATCAGGAAATTCCTTACTTTCCGGGCCTAGGCAATAATGTACTATTATAAATATTATAATATTTGATAAAGTTATTACAATATTACCTTACAGCTGTCATTGCTATAACCTATTACCACAGGTAATGATGGTCATTGCCAACGAGTTTTGAACGCATAATAGAGGACCTATGATAAGTGTGTAGATAATAGTTATTTATGTAACTGGTACATAATGAAGCCTCTTAAGGTACGAGAGCCGAGGTTAGAGCGCGAGCTTGCGAGCGCTCTAATTACAGGCACGAGTACCTTAAGAGCTAATTATGAACCGTTGCATACATAACTTTTTCTACAAGCTTAAAATGATAATGATAAAAATAAACAATCGCTAACTTTTCTCGTATACCTACTTTACTCGATTTTTCTGCTAACAAATTACTTGTCATCGAAGACATTTTCACTATTCCGATGAGCGATAATAGTTTGTGAATTTTATTGATAAATGTAAACAAATTTCATGCGAATTTTAATAGATACTAAAAACAGTTCTATCAAATTATCATAAACAAGTTGGAATGCAAAACGAAACGCCATTTTGTTGATATCCATATTGAACGTAACCATGGTAACCAAATAACAAATCGATGATATTAACCATTTATTTTTAGTAATTGAATAAAAATGTAATTTTAAACACATAAAAATAATTTTGTTTGTAATATACGTAATTGTTATTGGTGTTAAATGTTTTTAACGGTTTATTATACAAATTATTAGGATGTCAAGTGTTAACTAAACGCTAAGACTGATATCCGGAATGACCGTTACCATGGTAATAACAATGCTATAATAAATTATAGAACTGTTATTACCATGGCAACGCTCATTATAGAATTGTTTTTACGCTTCGGTTACGCTATGGGTGGTATTCTGACACCATTAACGATATCAATATTAGCGGTTTATAGTACGCGAGTAGAAAAAACTACTTATAGATTCTTGATTAATAGACGAAAGACTATCAGAAAAAAATAGGATATAAGTACACCCCTTAAAAAACTTTATTTACCCAATGTTGTAGTTAATAGAGGAATGAATAAAATATCGGAACATATTAATATTATTTTCGAACCGAGATTGCCTTGACCCCGGTCTTTAGTTTGACCTTGAGTAATATTACAACTGTATCTGAACTATGATGATTTTATTAAATTTCTAAAACCGAATCTGGTTTTTAAATTAGTTATGTGATTATGTGTTGTTATATTGGTTCCGCGAACAAGTGCATCGGTAAATCCGTTCTACAATTACAATTTATGTATTTATCGCAATAAAAATATAAATGGTGTTTAAATACAAAAAAATTGAACTCTCATAAGATCACTTTGCTGTCTGCCTGACCGCTATCTCTAAAATAAGCTGAAATTTATAGTACCTAGTTGTACAGCAGCCTGCTTTGTCGCAATGAAAAAAATTAGGAGTCGCTTCGTCGCCTTCCACTGCGACGAATCCTGTTTCATTTCATTTTAAAAACGGTGAATCCAACTTAAATTAAACTTTACAAATGGAAAGTGTCATATTTGAAATTAAAACATTCTTGTAAACCAGACTCCATACAAAACTAGTATTTTTTTTAATTTAGAAGTCTTTCCGCTTGCACTGTTCATTGTTATGGTTATAGCTACCCTGTTTTTTTAGGGTTCCTTAGTTAATAAGGAATCGTTATAGTTTCGCCATGTCCGGGGTTTGTCCGTTTGTCCGCGCTTTTACTATTGGTACTACAAAGCTGTAATTTGGCATAGTTATACTCATTTAAATGACGCCAAAAAAGTTGTAAAATAAAATCTCATGCATTTTTTTTCGTGCACACAGACAAGTAAAGCGAAGATAGTTTTTTTTACATTTGAAATTGACTGGGGAATGGATAGCTCTCAAATCATCGTTATTATATTTTTTTATCGATCTTGGGATTTGGGGGATACTTAAACTCAAAAAGTATAATTTTTAGTGATAGTATAACCCCCCACAGCTAGGACTAAAATACGTAACTTAAAAGGAAAACTATCACAACTAAGAAGGCTTAATTGGTTTCTAAGATACAGGCTGCTAAAGTGTACCTACTTAAAATCATCTAAGGTAGCTCAAAATATATTTAAATAGAAAATTAGTGCATACATGTTGTATCCTGAGATAGTTTTTTAGAGTTCCGTACCCAAACAGGACCCTATTACTAATACTCCGCTGTCCGTCCGCTCGTCTGTCTGTCTGTCACCAGGCTGTAACTCATGCATGAACCGTGATAGCTAGACAGTTGAAATTTTCACGGATGATGTATTTCTGTTGCCGCTATGAGAACCAATACTAAAAACATAATAAAAAAAATATATTTAAGTGCGGCGTACGCGGGGTTTTTTGCTCGATGTTAATAACAGCAACAGGTAGTCGCTTGCAATATTCACAGAATATTTAGTTGTATATTCACTTTAAAAATAAATACTCAAATTAAAATAAAATAAATATTTAAGGGGTGATAATATAACAAACGTGATTTTTTTGCCGTTTTTTGCTAATGTTGTATAGCTTATTATTTAATTTGTTATTAAATGGTACGGAACCCGCTTCGTGTGCGACTCTGACTCGCTCCTGGCCGGTTTTTTTGTGTTTGTAGAACGAATTCGGAATCCTATACTGAGCATGGTCCGACATGTTTTTACCTAGTTTTTGGGGTTCCGTAGTAATCAACAACGTAGAAATTAAAACCATATACTCCGGTCTATACATTTTCAATTAAATCACAAAAAAACAGGTTCTTTATGCAAGGAACGGCGGCGGTGCAAATTTTGAATTGAGTTAACCGTGTCATGTGCGGAACCTTCGGTGGGTGAGTCCGACTAGTTTTGTCCGGTTTTTGTTATATAAAATATACTCATACCTGATGCTTGTATGTTTTACTGTTTTTAGGATACATACAAAAAAAATATGTTGAAAAATATAGGTGTAGGGTAAAAGTACCGCTTGTGGCCACTGTACCCTTTTCGGCCATTTAAGGTTGAAATCAGCGTCAAAAATACTGTAAATATAAAAATATTTTCATTAATAGTTAAGACTGAAGATTAATATAAACATAATATATAAAAATATGTTTGTAATTTAAAATAAAAAAAGAGTGGCCAAAAACGGTGTATAGATGGCCAAAACCGGTACTTCTACACTATGGGCCCTTTATTATTTCACTTTCTTATTTTTATATCAAAAAAAAACAACCCGCTGTACAAATTTGTATCAAAAGATACAGCGTTTAAAAGTAAGGACAGACAGACGAACAGCGGAGGCATATTTATGACCCTTGCAAAAGAATCAGAGCAATTAAAAAAAAGTATATTCACTTTAAAAATAAATACTCAAATTAAAATAAAATAAATATTTAAGGGGTGATAATATAACAAACGTGATTTTTTTGCCGTTTTTTGCTAATGTTGTATAGCTTATTATTTAATTTGTTATTAAATGGTACGGAACCCGCTTCGTGTGCGACTCTGACTCGCTCCTGGCCGGTTTTTTTGTGTTTGTAGAACGAATTCGGAATCCTATACTGAGCATGGTCCGACATGTTTTTACCTAGTTTTTGGGGTTCCGTAGTAATCAACAACGTAGAAATTAAAACCATATACTCCGGTCTATACATTTTCAATTAAATCACAAAAAAACAGGTTCTTTATGCAAGGAACGGCGGCGGTGCAAATTTTGAATTGAGTTAACCGTGTCATGTGCGGAACCTTCGGTGGGTGAGTCCGACTCGTTTTGTCCGGTTTTTGTTATATAAAATATACTCATACCTGATGCTTGTATGTTTTACTGTTTTTAGGATACATACAAAAAAAATATGTTGAAAAATATAGGTGTAGGGTAAAAGTACCGTTTGTGGCCACTGTACCCTTTTCGGCCATTTAAGGTTGAAATCAGCGTCAAAAATACTGTAAATATAAAAATATTTTCATTAATAGTTAAGACTGAAGATTAATATAAACATAATATATAAAAATATGTTTGTAATTTAAAATAAAAAAAAGAGTGGCCAAAAACGGTGTATAGATGGCCAAAACCGGTACTTCTACACTATGGGCCCTTTATTATTTCACTTTCTTATTTTTATATCAAAAAAAAACAACCCGCTGTACAAATTTGTATCAAAAGATACAGCGTTTAAAAGTAAGGACAGACAGACGAACAGCGGAGGCATATTTATGACCCTTGCAAAAGAATCAGAGCAATTAAAAAAAAACCCAAAATTTTCGTCCGGGTCCACTACACAACACGGTTCATTAAAGTATTTACCTAAAATTGTTGTCATAACAAATATTTACGTCTTATGGTTTTCCTTGAGGCAAACAACACTCCATAAAAATTGTTTTTTTTTTTTTTTAGTTTGCATTTAAATTCTTGTTTATCAAGTCAATAACATCTTAATCTTGTTAGCCTCGGCTTCTAGCTCATCACCACGCTCTACCACTAAATATTTTTGCCAAAAAAGTATACCTAACTACTTTTGTTACGCAGAACACTTCTCGCAAATCACAGTTATGTAGTTCACGTGTGGGGTTACCTTTGTTTCGGCGAAATGTGTTTGCCAAATGTATCGTTCCCCAACTGTTTCATTTGCCAACCCCCCTTTGTTTTCTGCAACCGTAAATATTTCAGGATTTTATAAAAACTAACCTAACCTAACCTATAGGGTTCTACACGATGGTACTGAAATAAATCCTGAAATACTAACAGTTACAGGAAAAAAAATGTGTTGGCAAATAAAACGGTTGGGAAACGATACATTTGGCAAACATATTTCGGCCAAACGGCAGGCTCATGTGTGACTTAGTTGTTTGTTACTTGTGTGTGTGCTGAAACGGCTAGACGGATTTGGCTGAAATTTGAAACGGCGGTAGCTTTTTATCAAAGGCAAATGCGGTCGAAGTCGCAGGCAGAAGCAATACAATACACGCTATAATATTATATACAGACCACAAGGAATAGCAAGTTTCCAAAATATTTACTAGTTCCAAGTTTCCAAGTTTGACGCAAATTACGTCATTGTTTTGGATTGATTAATTAAGTTGTTGCAGCGGTTTTTCAGAACTAAAGTTGAGGTCCAATTGGGATACACCTGTTTTTAACAATGTATGACAATTTGAAAAAAATTCGAGGTGTAAGTAGGTTTCTCGATCAATCCCTGCAATTAGATTTAAAATGTATTTTAAAATAAATAAATAAATAAATATCAGGGGACACAACTCACACAAATTGACCTAGCCCCAAACTAAGCACTAGGCTTGTACAATGGGTACTAGACAACGATAAAATTAATTATATTAAAAATGGCGACCTGCCCTCGCTTCGCTTCGGTTTATGTGAGTTTTCTGTAACACCCGTACATAAACCTGAATGTATTTTACTTACATAAAACCTTAAGAAAAAATATCTAATTGACGGTGAAAACCGCATGAAAATCTGTTCAGTAGTTTTGACGCAGCGGGGACTTTAATTTGTCTATCCCTTCGATCGATATCGATTCAATTATATGTAAGTATAGGTAGAATAGCAAAGCGAAGATTCCTGTGTCGGCAACTTGGTCCACTACCAAGATTTTTCACAAACTACGCAAAATAATAGTGCAATGGGCGCCGAGCTACATGAGAAGCTGTAAGTGTGGTACGGTCGGCTTTATAACCGCACACTTCAGCGCTTTGTTACTTTAACATCATATTTGAACTGACGCACTATAATCTGTCCAAGGTGTTTATGGGACAAGGTACAAAAGTGTGAAGCTACTTATAGGGTGAAGCCATGCAGACGAGGGTATTTTTTTTGAGTTGTGAGTCGCGTAATTTTGGTCGAGTAATTTCTGCAACATTCGGTTTCGTACAAAATCCCTGTTTGGTTCACACGGCGACGCAAAATGAGTTGGACTTTTGTACATACATATATACACTAACGCCTTCTGTCCCAGAGTGGGGTAGGCAGAGCTAAAGAATTACCAACAACTTTAAAAACTTGTTTTAATTCTGTAACCACATTTTGCACAAACAGGCTAAGATGTTTACCAGTGTATATTAGTGACGGGTTACAAGCCCATCGTCTAACAATACTACACGCCTGACTTTTGTATAAAGCGGAAATTACGCGACCAAAAATAAGCCACTCGCATCTCAAAAATTACGCTCGTTTGACTTCACCCATAAGGTTGACTGTACTATCTCGATACATAGCTCAGGCAACCACACGTGAGTAATCCTCACCGGCTGCCTTCCCCATATCTCACATGACCGCTATTGACGCAGATTCACGGCGATTTTTTTAAGTGCACTCGTAATCAAAACAGGTGGTGAGAAGTAGAAGCGTCGCAGTCGGAGTCTGCGCTGCTCGCCCCCGGACCTGCGGCTGAGTGCTCGTTGTCAGGCCTCGCGTCAATGAAGCAGTGCGCCCGCGCCACTAAGTGACTTCCTGTGCCGGCTGTGCTAGTGAATATTATACAATGACTAAAATACCAACAGCATTTTTAAAGCAGGTAATAGCTCTTGCCAGTTTTGATTTAATACGTAAGTTTGTAAGGTTGAATTTGAAGAACGGTTTATAACGAAAATGTTGAAACTTTTTTTTTATGGGTAGGTAATGGGTTTGCTCTTGACTAACTCTTGCCCTTGGCAGGATTGGTTCTTCACATTAGGCTAATAATAAAGAACAAAACATAGCATACTTATAATGAATGTTTTTCAATCATCCGCCCGGCACTGTCAACACGGCGACGGAACGAAGAGCGGGTGGTAATAAAGTATAATGCGTGTATCATAATATTCATAATTTACAGTCAAAACAATCGTCCAAGTTTCAAAAAATCAATTCGGGTCACGGAACCAGTAATGGACAAGGACCAATGATGGACACTTGATTCTTATTTTACAGAAGATAAGGGTTATTCTTTTGTTTTGCAAGAATCAATTTAGGAACTTACGAAATTTGAATTAAGAGTGAAGTCCGTTACTGGTGCCTGTCAGCGAAAAGTGTACATCATTGGTACCGTCACCCTAGTATGAACAACAAGTTAGGTCAAAATTAATGGTGGTCATTGCCCAATACAATTACTTTATTCTAGTTTTTACGGATAAATTTGAAGTATTAGATCTATGAGAGACGAGGGTTTTAATGTTCCAGTAACCTATAAATGGAAAAGCGTTAAAACATAATTTAACTCTTGGATTTAACTTTATGTAATTCAAGATAAGCAAATATTTATTACTACTTCAAACCATTCATAAAACATTTCTTTACTAAGCTTATGAATATGTGTAGCTACGGCAATAGCTAATTCATACTCGTAATGTCAAAATCATAAGAGCAACACCTTATATAAAAACATAGATACAATTATCGTGCAATGTTGTTGTCTTTTACTGTATTTTCCCACAATGTCTTTAATAAAAGTTTTACTTGGTCATCGATATCTATTTAATTATTTAATTATAATACGTTGTTTCATTTTTATCTGTCACTGCTATTTATGCTCGTACTTAGGTACCGACTCATGTTTAAGATTTTTTGCGACGGAGACAGATTGACAGACAAACAGATTGACATGGCAAAACTATAAGAAACCGATTCGATTGGGGGCCTTCAAAAAACGAGCCTACTCTTTTTTCAAAGGCCGGCAGCGCACATGCGAGTCCTCCATGTTGCGTGTGTTTATGGGCCGCGATGATCACTTACCATCAGGTGACTCGCTTGCTCGTCTGCCTCCTTTTTCACTTAAAAAAAACCTTGCTTGACAACAGAAATCTCACGCAATAATAGTATTTTATAAAGGTTATAATTAAGTGTTGCTAGGTAGTTGTGATGAGCTGAGTCGTAACGTCTATTGTAATGTTACTACTCTCAAATTGCTCTAAAGTAACGACGAGCGCGCGGAACTCGAAGGCCAATAGATACACTTTATCTGTGGACAGGTTTTTCCTCTTTTGACATATACCTAACTCTGTTACAAACAATAAAGAAAGACGAAAAATTAGAAGAACTTCGTTACAATCAAAGTGTGAACATAACAGAGCAATCGTGAAAGAACCTCGAAGTGAGTCTTATGGACCGCGGTTATCAAAGTTAATTATTTCCTGGGTGGAAAATTACATTTATGCATTTACATAGAGTACATTAGACTATGTAAATGCACGAACTGATTTTTTTATTCTTACCTATTTTAAGTTAATTATTTTTTATTTACTCTGCATACTTTGTTGTGGAGATTGTCGCCCGATCGTATAATTTGCCAGATCATGAAATTCCTAGGCATATAAGGTTATTAGGTTAGGTTAGATTATTATTTTAATGATATGCCTATTGCCTAGGAATATCACGATTTGGCGAATTATACGATCGGGCGGCGACAGAGATAAAAAACACTTTTTACTTTTATAGTTAGTTTCCGCTTACAACATAACTTATAAGCAGGATTGAAAAGTACTAAAAACCAATTTTTTTATTTACATTTACACTACCCGAGTTGTCCGTGACCGTGGCATCTGTAAACTTCACCATTTGCTTCACATTTCATTAATGTAGCATAATAGTACACTTTAAACAAAAGAATTTCGAAATGGAAAGGAAATCACTTGGTCGTCACTGTCTCCTACACTTTAACAGGCACGATCGCAAAACAATCGCATCATTAAAAACGCATTACTTACCTATTTACTAATTATAATGTTTCTGGTCTGCAGAACAAGAATATTTAATGATGAATAACTGTTTTGATACAAGTCAAAGCTAAGGTGCTATCAGCCCAATGGAACCTTGACCCACCATAGAACTGTGTCACAGTGATGTTATGATTCAAGTCATAAGAATTGTCAAACATTGTTCTATACAACACATACATTACTCGTAATGCTATTGAGAGTAAACATGGTGAGTAATTCTTAGCTGATCAAATTGATTACACACATTCCTTCAAGAAATTGCATTATGTCTCTTATCTTTGCCACTTGAACCAAATAAAATAACCTGCTTCTTGTGTTGAAGACGTGCAGACATATCAATATACAGGGTGCCCAGAACTTGATGTAAATATTAAGGGATATGAACCGGACTAGAATATAATTTTAACTTTCTAATATGAATTGAATAGGTCAATTTGTGTGAGATTGTCCGGATGTTTGGATGTTGTTACGCAATAATGTGTCAATCCACAACTATTTTGTAATATATTCAACCCTCAGTCAATATCATTGTTGTCGGTTTTAGTTTTATTCCTAAATACCTAATTACAGGGTGGCCACATTTTTTCGTAAAATCACCCATTTATTATTAATATGTTAATTCGTTTAAATGATATTAGGTTGTTATTGATACTGATAAAGAACGCTATATACACTGCGGTACACTTTTGCCTCCCTTGACTAAAAATAGCTATGTTTTGTAATTCTAAAATTTCATATCTAATCCTGAAAACGTAGCAATGTATTGGGTATCCTGACTTTTTACCGAATCATCATTTGACAAACTTTATCATTTCGCAAAAATGCGAAAAGCGATGATAAAGTTATGTGTTTGTGCTTAAACCATTACATATTACATAGGTTACATGGGCTTATGGGTTAGGTTAGGTTAAATTAATGACCACAAAAAAAATAAAAAATATGTGGCGGCAAGTACATCTTTGCGAATTGAAAGTTTGTAAAAAGATATAATTAGTCAAATGATGTTTTGGTAAAACATTACTGAACCAATGTATAGATTTACATCATTACTCCTAAATATAAACGCATTTGAAATAAATCCATACGATCAAAGCCACTAAAGCATTTCTTGTTTTTCCTTAAACAACTGACTCTTCGTACTGAAAGAAAATGCTCTTAACCAAGATGGCATGTTGTTTACAATAATATCTACAATAATATTATTATTGATCAGTTATACTTTTCATCAATACCGCGATAATTGTATGTCAAATAACTTGAGAAACTTTTCAACTCAAATAATTTGTTTAAAAAAAACCGACCAAGATTCAAAAGCATGTCGTGCCAGGATTATTGTAGGGATCCGAAGCTGTTACTACAAACACAAAAAAATATCTCTGAAGACCATACGTACCTAAGCTAGGTAGATTATTTTCAAAGTTATTTGGTGCTATCATCTGTCGATAACTCAAGAAACAATTACGCCTACTAAATAAAAAAGAAAATTATCTTTGAGTAGGTATACATTCATGTTGCTGATATATCTCCTTTAATTAAAGATATTATTCATAAAATAATATATTTTTGTACAAAACCACTTCATTTTGAAAAGTGTCATATCTACATACATGTTAGACAGACATCCCTACGGTAAAGGCATAAGTATTTAAGTAATTTTTACAGGCTTATGTTTAACGGATCACCAGATATATTAAAAAATAACGCCAAAAAAACACTTTTTCCTGCCGAAAATAGTAAATAATCACCAAAAACTAACCTAACCTAACCTAACCTAACCTAATCTAACCTAATTTGGTGATCGTTTACTAATTTTGGTGCTCATTATGGGATCCCTTTGAAACGCATAAACTTTTTACGCATTTTTTTTTTTGGCATAAACTCCTTTTAGGCTGACATTTCAAAATTTAATAAACGTCTATTGTGTAGATTAGGTTAGGTTAGGTTAGGTTAGATTTTTAAAATAATTAAAATAAAACGTTTTCTATTGTAAAAACCGTTTAAGGTCAAAAGATTTTATGCGTAAAGATACGTTATGCGTAAAAAAATTATGCGATCCAATAGAGACCAGCTCATTATATTTGTTGCCATTTTTAAACTACGGAATCCTAAAAACCGTAACGTTGAATGCCCCGATTTCTTTATAGGTACTTCTGTTTTCTTAGAGCTGGATAACCACTATCGTCCGTCGATCCGTTATCTGAAATCTGAATGACAATTTCAACAAGTTCAAATCTCCGAAGATTGCATTAAGTTTAAATTTGGCGTTAACAAAGCACGTGATTATATTGTCATGTTATCTATGATGTTGATTGACGATGATCTATTAAATACTTAATTTTTGACAATGCGAAACATGCTGTTTATAGCTGGTTCTCATTTCCTAGTTGAAGTTGTAAATAAAGTAAGTAGGTGAAATACATGTGACACTTAATATGACTGTTTCACTCCTGCCCTCTATTTCATTAACTACGCAGCGAAAGGTGACAGGTGATAATTCAGTATAAAATCTACAGGATCCCTGACCAACCATTTAATTGTGTCACAGTGAAATTTTGTATGCTTTATTACTTCACTGTCACACAATTTAATTCTATGATGGGTCAGGGATCTATGTTGCCCATTAAACATAGCGTAGCGTAACTTTTTGAGATATCATAATTTGAAAGTCAGGAACCATGTAATTTCAGGCGTAACTTTTATGTACAGGTTTTCATGAAGGTTTTAACCATTATTAAAAAGAAGAGAGAGATTTATAGGGTCGGGTCCCGTTGGCCTTACTTGCATTTAGCCTTAGCGAGCAAAACGGCTCAGTAGTATACTGACCAAGTATGCAAAATGACTTGGTTATATAATTCCATGGTTACGAAATTGTCTTAGTTTCAAGAAGACTTACTTAGCAAAACGTCTAGGTCGTGAAATGCACCAGTACGCAGAATGACTCAATTGTGTTAGGTCTTGATTGTATTATCTTGATATGTGAAGATTATCGAGACCATTTGCCTATTAGAACATTATGATATTAAGTCGTTTTAAAGCCAAGTCAATCCGTCTATATTATGCCTTATAGCAATGAGGGCGTTTTACAGACCAAGGCATTTTGCTACCCGGACAAAATACAACTAAGGTGCTCTGCTCGCCAAGGCTAAATGCAAGTAAGGCCAACGGGACCCGACCCGATTTATATCTGTAACTGAGTAGTAAGTAATAGTGTAGGTACTAGGTACCCTTCTTTACGAAGCCCAATGACCTAGGAACTGGTTGACTTTGCAATGTATATTTAATTGTCACCTGTCAAATGTCGGTGTCAGGTTGATGAAATAGGCCGGGGTATTAGCATACGTCTGGCAAGGTGTTAGTTCAAAGACCGTATTTTTTGTGTACATACCATGTTCAATAGGGAATATGCATGGAGTTTTTAAATCGCATTTGTCAACAAAACATAAAAATACCGTAAAAGAAATCACCGAGAGTGAAATTAAAATTAAAATCGGTCAAGAAATACAGATGATACAGGCATTTTAAACTGCTAATTAGGCAGAGAGATCCGAAGTGCACCGATGACGTCACTCTGCAGTTCGGCCATAGAAACTCCACGTAAAATTCTGTTTTGCTAGAAAGATTTGCTAGAAATCTTTGTTGGCTTATATGTTGGTTATTTTTATAGCTATTCAAAAATATTTTTTCTCACCTGTTTGTTACATGAATCGGCGTTTATTGAAACTGTAAAAAAAACATGCATATTCCCTAAGGGATTTACGTATCCGAAATCGTTGTTGTGTAGATATCTGCATCTGTTATTGGTTGGTTCTGTTACTCATTATTATATGGGCCTAGATGACATTGTAGCCCGAACGTGGCCTTGGTTAAAGTTATGGTTTAATCGACTCTACCCATTCGATAAAAAGCGGTGGGTATTGTCTGTTAATTGCGTAAGCGACTATGTATAATGTATGTGATTTATGTTTGTATGTAATGTTTGTTTTTACCAGTCAAGTGCGAGTCGAGTCGAGTCGAGGTTCAAGCACCGAGGGTTCCGCACCTACGAATGATTTGTATACATTATTAGAAACCTTATAAAATCCTGCTGCTTCTCGGAGCCATTATATTATATCAAAGACACGGAAAATACCTATCTAAAGCTCTTTTAAGTAAATAGAAACCGTAAAGGCCATTTTTGTACATTCTGTTTCTTTCTCGTTAGACTACTTTATCAATAAAGTGGTAGAGTACCTACTCGTAGTTACTATAGCTCTTATTTACTTGACAGTAATGGAGGCCGAGTATAAAATAATACGATAACACGTCAAAGGCGGTATGGCTATACCATGTAGAATAGAGGCCCAGTTCTACACTACAACAAATGCAAACTACGACGTTTGATGAATAAGAGATTTCCTTTTGCTAGGCTCATCTACACAACCCAAAGGTTGATTTAAGAAGGGGAGTTTGTTTATGGCTATCATGATGTTTTTTTTAAAGGAGATCTTCATTATCACGTTGTTATGTCGGTTTAGTTAAAAGGTTATGTTTGGTGTCATTTTCTGGTAAAAGAAACATGCTGTATTATTTGCATTTCATTTCAATTGCAAAAAATGCTTAATATATTTTTCTTTTTGAAAAACTCTTGTTCCTTTTTTTGTAATTATTAAAATTGAAAAACTGAATGAATAAAATCATAAACGTGTCTAGCTGTTCATTTTAAACACTGTAACAAACTCCAGTCACAATGTAGTTTGAATTGTCACAACTGCCTCTGCAGTGCTTAGGCTTTCCCGCTTGCAGGAACGTTAACTCCAAAATACATCAAGCAGCAATATTTAGTCAATTAACTGACTAATTTCCAGATTTCCAGACAAGTCTCTATGTGCCACTTATGACATTCATCTTCAGTCCGCCGGAGATAATGTATTACAATTGTTTCAGCGGAGTAAGACGTTATTACTGGCATTGTCCAAAACATCATAATACAGCCGAACACGGAACCTGAGAAGATGTAGTGACTAAAATCGAAAAGGGTATGCTAAGATGGTTTGGTCATTTAGAAAGGATGGATGAAAGAAGAGTTATGAAGAGATTGATGACTGTAGAGGAAGCGAAAGTTGTATGTTTGGACCGGTGCACCTGGCGTTCCATAGTCTCTGCCTACCCTATTGGGAGACAGGCGTGAAGCTATGAAGATGATGATGACATGGAACCTCCGGTTTTTTTGAAGTCGGTTTGTAAATGGTGTTCCATATCAAAAGACTTTATCGATTTCCGTAAAGTAAGACTGGTCGAAAATAGGCCAATGATTTTATTCCGATCTTTGTTCTGAGGCAAGATGAGACTTTTTTTTCAATTTACTTAAACCTTATCATATGTGTTCTTTTTAAAATAAATAACTATAAAGGCTTTTTAAACATGTACCTAATTCAACAAATTAATAATTAATAAGTAATTTTATTTTGAACAAAAAACTGGGGTATTGCTTTTTTTTCAATTAATCCTTTTTTGAACGAACATGAGTAGGTAAATTAAATATCAGGAATGAATGCAGCATAATTAGAAATGATTAACACTAAAATGATACAAAATATAAGCTTGACCTTTAAACAGGAAACATTTGGAAATTTTAAATAATCCCTGTTACTTAAAAAATATTCTTAACCTGCCTGTTTCTTAACAGCGATCGGCAATCTTCGTTTTTGTGACACGAGTGACAAATATAGGTACTATAGTTGCGAGTGCAAGTGAAATAGCGATAGCCAGCAGAACTGTATTAAGAAGCTAGGAGTAGTGTAATTATTGTGATGAGTGTGTCTGATTTAGCAGGAAAATACTTTAAAAAAATATCGACTTGATATAAACAAACCATGATTGGTCGCGTTTATTATCTACCCATTAATAGTGATATTTAATGATGTTAAATGTTTGTAAGTATCTACAAACATAAGATTTAAATAACCCCGCTCAAGGTTAAGAAATAAATTAAGAAAAAAAATTAAAACCAAGGATATACGTTTTTCTCATCGCATAGGGGGAACTTGCAATGTTTGTTTATTTATTTATTAAGGTTAAATCTAGACAGTTATTTTGAACCAGTTGCCGTTAATGGAATGGGCTGAAGTTTGGACCACCTGTGATAACCTGATGACAATACAATATTATGGTATCTAAGAGCTGGGTAGTGATTCTTTCAAAAGCAAAGATGAGCGAACGGAGGAGTGAATGTCCAAGCGGCGAGTTTAAGTAGTCCCGTCAAAGCGAACAAAACACATTTCAGCACGTGTATTCAATTTGGCAGCATGGCTTCTCGAACTTATAAGGCTGCCTAATTTAGAATGCACTCGCTAAAATGTGTTTTGCTCGCTCTGACGGGACTACTTATCTCGCCGCTTGGACATTCACTCCTGCATTCGCTCACCTTTGCTTTTGAGAGAATCACTACCCTGATCTGATGATGGAGTCGGAAGATAACAAAAGGATCTCCTCTATACTGAACGTAGACCCATCGTGTTGGGACTCGTTACTTTTATCTTGACAAGCAGTATCTGACTTTGCAAAAAAAAAGTACATATATACATACCTTCCCTTTACCACATGTTTTCGTCACGATTCGTTAAAATGTAACGTATTCGTAACGAAAGTGTAACGTATTTTTTATAAAGTATTGATTATCATGGTGAATTAACGATATTTTGAATATAATAATACATGTCACGTGCGTGAATAACATTAACCTATCGTATGAAAAAACCACCGCTTAAAAATAATCACTACTTACCCTTAAAATCACACAAGCACTTTACAAGATATTTACAAAAACTTTGCCCGCGTCACCTTTGTCCGCCATTTAAGCAACAAACTGACGAGGTCTGTATTCTCTCTGGTTTTGCCCTACTAGAACATGAGTTGCCAGTGCACAAAAATGATTTTTTACCACAGTTGGCTTTAAATCTAGCTTTATAAAGCGTCACGTAAGTATTCGTAACGAAAACGTGGAATTGTGGCCCAATAAAAGAATGCAACATAAAACAAGTAAATTATTTTAATATATTTTTTTCGCAATTGGTACAAGTATCGCTATATCATACAATTTTGTTTAAACAAAAGCATGATCATGAGAAGTTGAAAATCGTGAAAATAACAGGGCTTTAAGTACACGTGGTCGAAAAAATTTGACTACTTTTGTTACGTTTTGGAACGAATTATATTTTTATTATTTATTTAAAAGGATTTAAATCAATTTTGTCATTTGCGACCTTGACAGTTTTTATCGCTTAATATAATAAAATTGTTTTGAAACCTCTCGGTGCTACCAATTTTTTTTTATGAGCATGTTAAATTTGAAACGTCTAAATTCGTCAAAATTCGCGGCCTTACCCATAAATGTCACTATATACCTAATGAAAAAGATATTATAAAGGTGAACGCCCGATCTCACCACCGCCATCACGAACGCGTATCAATCAACAAATCAACCGAAATTTGATAGTGCGTGTGAAAACTGTGGTTCACGTGAATTCGAGCCGCCATAGCATCACGCCGCTCGCGCGTCAGCCCGTGAATTAGCAAATCCATAGCCGTATGTATGCGAGCGTTTGACCATGAGTTGGGCACTATTATCCAATCCATTAATTTAACTATTTGGGGCCTTGTCAAACAGCGTCACTAAGTATATGGCTATTGTAAAGGGAATATGTATGGATTTTTTAAATCGCATTTCTCAACAAAATATGAAAATAACGTAAAAGTAATCACCGAAAGTGAAATTAAAATTAAAATCGGCCAAGAAATACAGATGATACAAGCATTTTTAACTGCTATTTAGACAGCGATTAAATGTACAGAGATATGCACCCCAAGTAACACGTAGGCGCTAAGACAAGAGTTATAGGAAATCTATTAGAGCGCTAACCAGATCCTAAAGTTATAAATAAGTGTTACGATTTGGAGTTAGAGCACGCTATAACTCTACTATACCCCCGAATTGGGCACACTTTTTATATCACCTTATGTTGTTTAATGGCGGTAAAGCAGAGTTACGGAATTAATTAAGAGATATAATAAAGCTATAAGAGAGTTATAATAGCGATAACTGAAACCTTAAGGGATAAAAAGGTGGTAAATAGGCGAAAATTAACACCTTTAGTGGTACAATTGAGTTCAATATCGCTTATTAACTCTTTAGAAGCTAAGAGGGCTGCAAGCAAGTGAATACTAACTCCTTAAGTGGTACAGTAGAACTACAATGTCGCTCACTATATCTTTTAGTGATAAGAGGGTGGCAAATAGGTGATTATTAACTCTTTCAGCTCTAGTATAGATCCACAAAGGTAGAAATTTTTAACATCTAATAAGATACTTTTTTTATTTAATCAACATGAAAACATGTCATATTTGGCGGATCCAATAACGAATGGCGGATTTGTAAAGTCAAACTACATAGTGAAGGTGATAACGAGTAAATACATTTTGCAATTAGTGGAAAAAGTTGACTTTTTACTGCGAAGGAAAGTACACTGTGAATGAGTATAATATGTATTATTAACAAATAATTTAAGCGCCCTATGTCTGTTTTATATTTAGTGAGAAGAAATATTTTATTAGATATGGAGTGACATAAACTTTTATAATAATCTAATAAAACGTTACCTTTTTTAGTTTTAAGTGTTTCGTGCAAGTAGTATTAGAACACAATGAAGCACAATACTTCAATTAAACCGTGTTTCCTTTTGTTTTTCTAACCTTAGTCAAATCAATTCGTAATCTAAACGCCATGTTTTTATGTCGCCATATTGATATCATCAAGTGAACAAATAAGGGGTACAGAAGTGGTATTCAGCTCAATTACTCTACCTAAGGTTATACAGAAGTCACATTAAGTACTAAAAGTTCTATAATAGCGAAAAATATTTCTACTATATGACTTTAAGTAACACAAGAGAGTTTTATACCTCTTTAGGCATTTGGTGCTATAAAAGATTTTATGAGCACCATTGTAGAGCTTCTAGCGGTAATTAATGCTGTTGTGCAACTCTAGGTTCTTGGCTAGAGCTTATTGTCACTTGCATAGCACTTTGGGAGGTTGTAGTCAATGCTTACTTCTTATTTAGATCTTATAGTGTTAAGATTCACTTAAAGCTACAAAATAAGATGCTTAGCCCCTATTATAGTGTTAAAAATCGCTGCTCTATGTCTTTAACCTTTAAGCTCACCCTGCTATCGCCCTTATAAATCTGTTGTATAGCTTTAAGAGATACATTTTGCTTGTCTACGCTCTTATCTCGCCAAAAGTTGTAAGTGTTACTGATATAGAACCTTTATAACTCGTTAAGTTCTAAAACAAGCTCTAATTGACGCCTATATGTTTGTTGGGCTGTGACGTCATGTAACAGGTCGGCCATAGAAACTCCATGTTAATTTCTGTTTTGCTAGAAAGAAATAGGAACAAATCTTTGGTGGCTTATATCTTGGTCAATTTTATAGCTATTCAAAAAAAAAAAATTGTCGACTTTTTGTTACATGAATCAGCTTTTATTGAAGCTGTGAAAAAAAGTAATGAATATTCCCTATGGCTCGAAATCCCGCTTTATCATAATTCTGAATGCAATGTTTTGATAGAAGACTTTATTTATTGATATCACTTATAAATCTAACATGAACTCATCTGTGTATAGCAATTAAATTATACATTTCATCTACGAGCAAAATAGCTCCAGCATAACATAGCTTTCGGAAAAAATTAAATTCTGTCAAATAAATATTTGGAAAAAACAAGGTAAGGCCATTGTAACACGTTTAATTCAGCTTTACTACTAGGTACCTATGTAACTAACGAACTAAGTAAAGTCGCCGTCAGTAGAACTTGCAAAAGATGTAAACAAAACCAAACGAACCAATTCACCATGATTACTCTATAATCACGTACTTTTAAAGATCAAGAGAGGTCTTTGCAATGATTTATACATTAGATCATATTTTTTATATTAAGTTTTAGATGAAATAACTATTCATTATACGTTATTTTCAATAAAAACACGCTCGGTGAATATTTGAGGTTATGTGTCAAACAGTACTAATTTGTTTACATCGTTCACAAGTTCTATTGACGGCAACTTTATGTAACTATATCTAGGAAGTAAATTTTAACCTTCTCATAGTTCTATCCTAATTATAACTATACAGGGTGGAAAAATAAGTCGGGCCCTGGAGGGAAACTACCTTAAATCCTTAAGTTGGCTCATTTTACTTAAAGGAGACATTCTTTTATTTTTGAAAAGAAACAAAACTGCATTCAAAGATTTTCTAAAATCGTTTGTCTCACCCAGGAATCGAACCAGCTAAAAATTCAAAAAATAAACACTCCCTATAATTACTGGTAGTTTTCACGATCTTTTTTATTTTTAAGACCAAATGTTTATTAGAAAGATTTTACCCTGAACAATAACCCTATCGATTAGTAGAATAAAAAAGCCAGTTCTTATTTTTTTAATTTTTAGCTGGTTCGATTCCCGGGCGAGGCAAGCGAGTTTTAGAAAATCTTTGAATGCAGTTTTGTTTCTTTGTTAAAATAAAGGAATGTCTCTTTTAAGTGAAATGAGCCAACTTAAGGATTTAAGGTAGTTTCCCTTCAGGGCCCGACTTATTTTTCCACACTGTATATGCACTTCCACTTCCGATTACATTATTATAATACTCGTATGTAACCATGGAGACCGACTGGTCGTATTCTTGACGGCATTTTTAAGGAATATAAGGCAATACCTACCCATCTGTACTAATTTGTATATCCAAGGCTCGCCTCGCCTATTAACCTATACTAATAAAAACCATTAAGTGGTGACTATTATATCTGTATTTTATAATTCTATCGTACAACTTTTGTACAATTCGCGGTTTTGTTTCCCGTAAAATATTACAACGTAGAGCTCAATAACTTGTAGATACATCGCAACAAACGATTGATAGTCCCAACAAAGGTGTTCTTAAACGTTATAGGTTAGTATAACTGTTATCCATACTTTACTATATACTATATAGACTATATATTACTATATATCCATACTAATATTGTAAATGTGAAAGTGTGTCTGTCTTTCTGTCTTTCTGTCTGTCTGTTACCTCTTCACGCTTAAACCGCTGAATCGATGTAGATGAAATTTGGTATGGAGATAGCTTGAGTCCCGGGGAAGGACATATGTAGGCTACTTTTGCTCTTTAGACAGATCCCGAGGGAGCAGCGATAAACGACTTCTACGCGGACGGAGTCGCGGGCAAAAGCTAGTCCTTATCTATAAGTATAAAAGGCAAACCTAACTTACTGACTTATATATCAACGCACAGCCGAAACTACTGTACCTAGAAACTTGAAATTTGGTATTGGATTTCCGAAAATCGAACCCCAACGGGAAGAAATGGGGGGAGTAGCGGGAAACTAATTCTACGCGTACCTACGAAGTCGCGGGCGTCCTCTAGTGTTAATATAAAACTGCGTTAAGTATATTAGCTATTAAAAAATGTAACTGTAAGACAGGAATTTAAACAGACACATGGTCAAAACTACAGGGTCGTAAATAGAACCCTTTAAAAGAACATAACGTACTACATTTAATTCAAAACTTAATGTTAGTTATTCGCGGCTCTGCGTTAGTCGCGTTATATTTTGTGAAACAACTTGACTTCGTGTTATACGGGGCGTAACTAACCAGATGCCGGACAAAATTAACGTAAGATAATAAAGCTGTGTAACCCAAACTAAAAGTACCTGAAATAAGGGATTGGAAACTATGTTTTATTATTGCTCACGTTTCCCCCGAGTGTACCCCTATGAGTTTCAAGGGTCAGCATACCTCCGATAATCACATCGCTTTGGAATCATGAATACCTAATACATTTTTCCAAATCGGAAATGTTCACGTTACTGTTGCAAAAATAGCACGAGGTGTTCTTCGTAGTAACCCAAAAAAAACATTACTGGAGATTAGCAGCGGACGCAAAAAATGTATGAAATTTCATTAATTCATAGTTATCTTAAGGCACTTCTAAAAAACATGTTTGGAAACTCAAAACAGCCAAACACTATATAATAAATCATTTATTTCAGACAACATGGATCCATATATTTGTTAGTAAGGTACAATCAAAATTCTGTTAAGTTTTTTTTAATTATTATTTAATGCCTTAATTAACACAATTCGTAGAGGATACCTTTACGGCTGGCGTTAAGTATAGCGTATTTAAAAGCATCGCAAACAGTTTTTAAAAATTTTGAAACATTTGAGAACAAAATGGCCGAAATAACCTAAACGCGTTATAATCATTTGAATCCCGATTTATTATGTTTAGATTTATTACATTTCAATACCTAAGTTATTTTAGTTCAGTTGTATTCTTAAAAAAGAACCGGACAAGGCTAGTCGGACTCGCCCACCGAGGGTTCCGCACATGACACGGTTAACTCAATTCAAAATTTGCACCGCCGGTCCCGTTTTTACCCTTTGGGTACGGAACCCTAAAAAGTATAAAACTAGACTAGTTATCTCATCGGGCACACTAACATGAATAGGTACCTTATATTTAAAGGTAAGCAGATGTGACTATCCGGGCTCACCGAACTCATAGGCGAGTTGTTTGTGTGATTCGTAGATTTGACTATCCTAATATAGGTAATTTGTACACAATGATGAAATGCGGTCGTACGAAATTGATGATAATTGATTAGGACTAGGTGGGAGAAAAAACTTGGTTTGACACGCGGAGAAGGCTAGACAACTACATTTATTAGACATGAACGAGAAAAAATAAACTCATGAAAAACGAAGCGACATAAAGTAGGATATACCTGGTATATCCTGCGCGATTGACAAACAAGTGTTAAGTAAATATGCAATCATATCGACATATCCTACGAGAATGTTAATTATGTTATTGTACCAATGAATAATCGCATTTTCGACGACTAACGGATTTTGACGAAAATTGCCGAGTAGATTTTTCGGATCATCCAATCCAATCGATTTGTCAAGTGGTCTTCTTCGAGTAAATTAATTGCATTACATTCAAACAACCTAAGCGACGCTCCGTCTTCGGGACTTATATGGCTGCGTTTATCGCGTGACAAAATGTGGATAAAACATCCGTCACTTTCTGACACATATAAGCAGAGGTCATCTTCATTCTATAACGTATTCCCATCTCACTCACACATGAATGAAAATGCGTCAAGTTTAGGTTAATAAGCACTACCTATTCCGACCCCTGCATATAAGTACAATACTAGGCCCGCAGGTACTAATTACTTGTACAGTTTTTAAACCCCCGACTCAAAAAGTGGAGTGTAGTAAGTTTGCCCTCTATGTGTGAATACGTCTGTCTGTGGCACCGTAGCACTTAAACGGGTGAACCGATTTGGATGCGGTTTTTTAGGTTTTCTAGCATTGGTTCTTAGCTAGGTTTCATGAAAATCAGCTCTGAATGAAGAGGGGCGGGGTAGGGGGGGGTATCGGGGGTATTTACCTATCTAATAGTTATGATTAAATGCATGCATGAAACACACGCGTATTGATAAATTATGGTACCTATTTGTTTGTCCATTTTTATTTGTCAATAACCATTGTTAGATTGCATACAGTCGGCACGCGACTCGTCTCATGACATAACATGGCATTATCGTAGTAAGGTCAGGCGGGCTATTCCGATGGGGTAAATTCGTAATTTAAAGTTTTGAACGGAATAAAACATTCTAAAACAATTTTTGCTCTCTTCAATAGATATTTATGTACTAAAACAAATATAGAGGGCGCAAAAATGGTTCTAAAACCCCTCTTCCCTAGTGCCTTAAAAAAAAGACGCATTTACCCCTCTGTCGGAATCACAGAACAGAAAAAACAGTAGAAGTGTCAAGTGGGCGTGTAACGTGTGCCATAGTTATGCGGAGTTCCGCTTAACCTACCATATTGCCGCGATCACTTATTTCGATATTTCAATATTTCGATATTTCTAAAATAGGAAATAAATCCAGAAGCATGCCTTATTGTGCTATTTTGGAATGTAAAAACGATACCCGCACCAAAAACATTCTCCATGATTTCGTGTTGTTTTTATTATAGTTTGAGTATTGGCGACAACAGTGGCCCGTTTCACGAAGCTACAAATTACAAATTACAAGCGGAAGTCTCTTTCTAACTCCTTTTGCTAGAAAGAGAGTTCCACTTGTAATTTGTAACTTGTAACTTCGTGGAACGGGCCGCAGGTCTGATACTAAGCGAAGCTCATGCCACTTCCAGACGGAATAGTCCCGTCTGTTAAACCTATTTATGTACCTATAGGCAGATGAGCAATTGTGACCTTCGCAATAATTCAAGGTACTTTTTTCATCTCGCTTATAAACTACTTCCCGGGTCTTTGTGCCATAATAGTACGATTATGTTTATGTATCGAGGTACATAATAGATTGTAATAATGTTTAAAGAGGAAATGTGAGAAGCCATTAGGTAACATGTATTGACCCTTGAGTAGTAATAATAAGTTCATACAATAAAATAAGTAGAACTCCGCCCTCCTTAAAAAAAGGGCGTATGTCTCATGGAACTGCGTATTTATTAGTGACCTTTTTCTTGACGTGTTTAATTTGCTTTAATTATCAGATTGTATATACGTCCCTTTTTTTAGAAGGGCAGAACTAGAAACCCTAGTTGTGTCGCCATGTCCGGCAAACCATGCATCGCATGTCTGTCTGTCTGACTTTAAAGCATTGGTAAAACATTTTTTTGCGATCCTCCTAAATCTACTCAGTTTACTTTTGTTAGGGCTGATTTTTCAATCTCCAGATAACACCATCTGTCAGGTAAATCCTAGCTCTGTCCTTTTCTTTGTCGTAAGAAAGATAAGGACAGAGCAACAATTTACCTAAAATATAGTGTTATCTGGAGATTGAAAAATCAGACCTTAGTAGTTTTTTTTTATCTGACTATATCAAGTGAGATATCTTGAGTTGTCGCTTAAAGTTCATCATTTATCTACTAACTTTACATCTTTATTTTTTGCCAGGTGCTAGTACCATTTAATAAGTTATTCGTGGATGAATTTACTCTTCCAAACTAACTAAACCTCCACTACCCCGTAGTGAGGAATACATACGGACTTGATGGTGCAATGGTAATGTAACATTCGTAATGTGCTGAGCCTGAGAGCGATGGTACTTTCTCAAAACTCACTTATTAAATCGACGGATGAATTATTAACCGGTGAGCTTATGTTGTCCCATCTTAGCGTGTGAACAACATTTTAGGGAGTATATTCTCACTTAGGTAGCTTAAAACTCGCTCCTACGCCTACGAGCTCGCTCTCTCGATCAACCGTTCGACAAGAAGCCTTTTTACGAGAATAAGACCTCTCAAGACAAACATGTCATACAATAAGTAGCAATTAAGTTAGGTTTTGCTATAAATCCGAAACGGTAGAGATAGAATCGATTTTTTTCAATGGCTCGTTTACTTTGGTCAAGTAGAAGTACTACATTGCGTCGTTACAATAGCTCTCACCTCAAACGTGAAGACCAACTCGTCAATGTACTTCGACTGTGGGCTTAGCGTGCAAGAACTCTAGAATATGTCAAACGCTAGTTAGTGTCAAATATGTCTATTCCCTATTCTAACGTAAGGACGTTTAAGGTTTTAAATAAAAGTGTATTTTTTGTGAGTCCTTTTATTACTAAGCATCTTAAATTCTTACGTAAATGTCATATTTTCTTATTTTCATATGAATGACATAAAGTATGACACTAGATAACGCGTAGCATACAAAGCCCACTGCTATGCTTTGCTGAATTACTTAATGTAAATCAGCAATAAATCCAACTACTGTCAACTGTAACTAAAAATAATATACGTGATGTTTTCGCCTTAATATGGAGTAAGCGATCTCCCTGAGTTAATTCCAAAATAACTGCTCGTGGGCGAGAATAATGAATTGCGATGATAAAATGTAAGACATTCATATACACTTTAGCGCCCTGACGTCTTGAACGGTACAATCCCGACATTGTGCGGCGTCACACGGGCCACACGTGACCTACTCTTCTATAGGTACCGGTGCTGTTACTAGACTAGGTAACATTAATAACTCTGTATCATAAATATTATTTGAAAGTGACATACTTACTTACTGCTATGTGTATAGTTTTATTTAGTTACAGTTTTTATTTTTAATATGTGGTAAAAGTCACGTTTTCTTCTTCTGGACTTCTCTTAGACTTTGGAAGGTTTTGATGGACGTGCCTAACGACACGTATTATAATATTCAGCTACCTGTTTATATTTCTCCGTAAATTACTCTACTGTCTACAATCGTGCCTTCACTTTTATCCTGGGATTGCTACCCGAGAGAATACGTAGAGGAATTACAATTTATAGCTATTTTTACCCAAGGCAGGCAATGGTGAGAAAGAATTCTCTCATAAATATGTTACGAAGTTCTTATTACACTGGAACAAGGCACATTAGGACCTATTTTTGAGATTGTTCTCAAATATTTTTACACTTGCCTTTACCGCATCAAGGTAGGTTTTTTTACCAGTATATCATTAAAATCTTAATAATTCAAAAACAAATTAACATATATTATCGAAATGGTAAAAGTATGTTCTGGACCGGTATAGAATATAATAGCTTTCTTAACCCTTAATATTTACGTCGAGTTCCGTGACACCCTGTATAAGTACATACAACTACGGTCCGGATGCGGACCAACGAGCATTCTACGTTTTCTTGGTGTAAACGGAGGAGAAACATGTATTAGAGCATTATAATTATTAAGTTTGGTCTTCACGCACCATAAGAAACATGGTAGCCCGGCACCATACGTGAGGTTCGTCTAACTGTAATTTATTAGACCTTGAGTGTGCACATAATGCGATTCGACAAAAACAAAACTTGTTTTCATATAATAATATGGTCGCAAGCGCTTGCTGATCTCATAGCTTTTTGTGATTGTGAGACTCTCTGAGGTCTTAAGGAACCCCCTTGCTTAATGCCATGCCATTAGTATACAAAAGCTTAGTTTTTCAGACTTGTCTTTTGGAATTCGAGTTATGATCAGTTGGCATTGTTCAAGCCTTGTCTTCTTTTTCTGTTAGAAAAACATCTTGTACGATCTTCTAGGGTCAGAGTCGAGTACTTATTTGAAGTTTTTGGTACTTTCTCAAGGATGTAATCTGTGACTAAGCAAAAAAAGCGGCAGCACCCCAAGGTCGAAGATTTTTTTTTACATTTTTTAAACTTCAGTGTTTTAAGTTGTCTCTTACATTTTAGAAACCACTAGAAATTTAGGAATGTTTCATGGCTTATTGTAACATTTTGAACTATTTTATTTTATTTTTATCACATCCATTCTTGTGATAAGGAAATTGGAATAATTTTACGTATTGAAATGAAAATGTAGACATGAATTTTTTGTCATTGATATTTCAAATTTACCTACCCTATTTGTTTACCTTTTGGAAATATTTAGTTCTAACATTCACGATCTACAGTAATTGTATTCCACGTGTATAGACCACTGTACATAGTATAGCCTAGTAAAGTTGAACGGCCGCGGTACAACAATGAGACAACCAACAAGTTGA
Organism: Acleris cristana; assembly: GCA_948252455.1. Lineage (NCBI taxonomy): Eukaryota > Metazoa > Arthropoda > Insecta > Lepidoptera > Tortricidae > Acleris > Acleris cristana. The sequence continues at coordinate 3,398,163 of OX411781.1, read as the reverse complement.
GCACAAATTAACGGCGCGAGATTCTATTCCGTAGTTTTTGTAGCCTGTAGGAACCAACCTTTTGATTAGTGCGCCGCCGAGATCCGAGGCCTCAGTTTTTTCTTATGTATTTTGTTTTGCATGGTCTCAGAAATTTGTATTTATTAAATAACTAAAATATCAGGGGACAATTTCACACAAATTGGCCTAGTCCTAAACTAAGCTCTAGGCTTGTACTATGGGTATTAGGGAACGATAAACTTACTTATAGAGAAATATATAATTAAAGATATGGAAAATATTCAAGACTCAGGAACAATTCTTCGCGCTCATCACATCACACAAATATCTGCCGTTACCAGGGTTTCTACCCGGGACCGCTAGCTTCCAATGCAGGGTCTCTACCGACTAGGCTAACGTGTCGTCATCTTCCAATTCAATCGCTATCTTGAATTGTTATATTTTTAAATAAATATTTTTAGAGAAATATAAGATTCTGACAAACTGAGAACCTCTTACTTTTTGCCGACTTCAAACAAAAAAACAAACAAAAAGGAGGAGGTAGGTACCAACTCAATTAGTCGCGTTTGTATTTTTTTTGATTTATACAACAAAGGATAATTACGACACGAACAGTAAAAACTGTTAAGTTGGGATTTCAAGCAGATCGTGTACAACAAACGACATCAGTAACATAACTTGCAGTAAAACTATACATCTAGATTTAGGCTAAATCTCAGTTTCATTGTTTAAAAATTTACAGTTCCACTCATTTTTTGCATTGTCTGGTTTTTTTTATATAAAATAATAGCCCATAGAAATGGCTACGTGGTAGTGGTACTCATTTGTTTCTTGCATAGAACTTGTATGGTGTAGCACTTTATAGCAACAAAAACAAATTAAAGCATGCGGCAGAAAGTTACGGAGAGTTAATAATTCTATTTACCTAAGAGATGATGGCTATGATTCTGACACAATGCGAGTGAGAAACCAGAGGTGAGGTGAGGTGAGATGAGGTTGTCTACCGCACTCGCAATCACGATCGTTTTCATTTTGAAAATCGAAGGCTTGTCTGCATTGAAATGAAAACAAGTGCTCCACTTTGAAGCCGGTTGCGATTGCGAGTGCATTAGACAATAAGCGCAAAGGACACCATCTAAAGAACCGGCGGCAGATTTACCAAGTCTACTTTGGAAACAGCTTCTGAGCTAGCCAGCAATAATATTGGCACGTTCCGTGTACAGAAAGTATATAATCGACACACATACAACAAACAAACAAACTATTTAAAGTGACCGTAACGATTGATCTACATATTGCCTCGTATAAATGGCGAGCCGGATGAAAACGATTTTATTCTTGTTATTTTTCCCTAACAAGTTTTTTGCGAAATCTGACAAATCTTCCTCATCCCCTCTGGCTGTTGCTATTAGGAAAGGATCTAATAATAGGCATTTAATTAAAAATGTGGATGAATCGAGCTTGCCCAATTATTTTAATTATTGAATGCGCATAAGCAGTTCATTAAGTTGCGACAAGCTATAATGCTCAGAACTCTCCCAACTCCCAACTATTTATTTTGTACATTTTTACTACAGAAAGAGTTTAGGAGAGCGATCATTGTACCCGGTAATAACTTTACCTCCTACGGCCCACCATTCAATGAAATTTGTCAATGGAATATGAATCTATTATGAATTAAATAAAGTCAATTTTCTAACTTAATCATTAGTCATAAAAACAAAAGAAATTCCACTTTACTTTCTTTGCACTAGATCTTATTTTGAATGGCCGTATTTTGTCCTATTATTAGTACAAGGAACCTCAGGAGGATAAAATAAACAAGCCCAAATTAATGACACAAACAAATCCCCGAATTGAAAAATGGGCTTCACATATCCATACATATAAATATGTTTGAAAAAATATAAACAAGTATTAAAACATCCCCGCTTTACTTGTATGGGAGGTATAATATCCGCAGCGAGCTAAGGACAAGTCGAAGTGTCCTTAGCTCGCTGCGGATTATACTTACCCTATTGTGTTTCTTCATATTTTGTTGTTTGTTACTTTCCTGATTGTACTTAAGTAAGAGGAAGTTTAAAAGTAGCGTTAGTGATAGAAAAAACCGGCCAAGTGCGACTCGGACTCGCGCACGAAGGGTTCCGTGATATTATCTATACAACATTAGCAAAAAACGGAAAAAAAACACCCCCGTTGTATGGGGGCTCCCCCTTAAATATTTATTTTACCTATTCTGTTTTTAGTATTTGTAATAGGGTTAGGGTAGTTATTTGTAATAGGGTTCCGTTTTTACCCTTTGGGTACGGAACCGTAAAAAGTAAGGATTTCTGGTTGACTTCGATACTCTCACAAGACGGCAAACATCCTACCTACTCATTGATTTTTTCTCGTCATTATTATTATATTAAAAATATCGAAATACGAGAAATTGTAGTACATAGTACATACATACATAAACTCAGTCCTTCATTACCAGAGTGGGGTAGGTAGAGCTAAAGAATTACCAACAACTCTAAAAACTTGTTGATAATTCTGTAACCAGAAATTGTAGTAAGGCAATATGCATAGTTAGGTACAAATTGTGTGCACTTTTATATGTGGATACATACAGTATAATATAAATGCTTTTCTCGAAAATACCGTAAGATCGGCGCTCTTGCCCGAGCCTTGTGCCCACCCAAATTATACTTGCATCTACCACTAACCACTACCCATGACGTCGTGGACACTAAAATCACGACGGTTTAACTCGAAGCGACAAATGGTTACGTAATAATTACATTTACATGTTAATAACCTCGTCTATTGGTTCGCCCAGACTGCGTGGCACGGGCCGAGCTAGAGGCATGAGAATGGAAGCCATAGCTAATAAAAAGCCAACTTTAAAAAGCCAACTGAAATTTTGAATATTGTCGTCAACATAATGTTACACATAATTTTGTTTCTCTTATTCTTTTATGTAGACTTTACCACCTGCCAACCGGAAATATTGACTAGACCTAACTTTAAGAAATTGAACAATACCGGCCAGATGGACTAGACTAACTCCTAGAAATTAAATATTTCGTTAAGTGTAAAACTCTAAAAAAATTAAATCATGTATAACCATCAACCAAAAACCGGATAACTAACTAATACTTTATTGATATTGGAATTAGTGATTAAACGTTCACGTCCATTATTTATATATTTTCTGGCCATTCCCTCTCTGACTGAACATTTAGTAGCATGCATTCGGCGTTCGCTATCGTTATCAAAAATGAATAAGATTGATGTAAGCTGTCAGACGGTCGCGTCAAGCGCCTACGTCAATTCCATACATTTTATAAGTTTTCGTAAATCGCTAACGTTAGCGTTAAGGAACTTGTCTAGCCTCACATGGCCATGGCTATTTTAATGTCATTTTGGCATCTATACGTGTATATTTCTCGTAGTTATTCTTGGCATTCCTGGATTCACCGAAACATGCGCCGGCACAGCACCACTAAAGGCTTGGGTCGGTGTTCTGGTTGTATACTCGAGCCGAGCATAATGTACATTCACGTATTCGAATGCGTTTAGGATCTATAGTGGGAAGTTTGAGCTCGTATTATAAATTCGCTGGCAACTTCAGCGACATATTTTTTTAGAATAAATAAATCCGGGATTCACTGGGCGTGTCTCATTTGAATAGCAGTAATTAGCTTTACCCACGTATTATAAACGCACGTCTCGCTATTTTACTGGCTATGTTATAATGTAGGTGCTAAGATGTCATGTTATTTTCCTATTTCAAGTTAATAGCAAATGTTCCAACGGACGATATACGTGTATTTTGTAGGCGTAGGTACCCTGTGCCATAGATAACTGAGTAAGTTGAATCTGCAGTAGGGACCTATGTGCATTAAAACTAGTTTCCTTCGGCTAATTATGTAACTGTTCTTCACTCAGATTGAATTTCGTTTGCAAGTCACAAAATAAAAGTCGTTTTTCAGAGGATTGTGAACGTACACACCTAGTTTTTAATAATAACAACAACACCTATAAAAATTGCATAGGCATTCAATAATCTTAAATCGGACTTGATTTAGGGGGTGAAAAACGTTATCGCCTGGAGCTAAAGTATGGGAAAACTTTGACAGCTACGCGGCGTCGGTTCACAATCCTCTTCAGTTTCGATTTATATTTTTAGTATGTGAAAACAATTAGGTTTTATCGATTAGAATAGAACCCTGTGGGCCTATATGGTTGCGTCTATATCGCGTGTCAAATGTGGATAAAGCATCCGTCACTGTCGTAATTATTTACGTGTCAAAAGGTCGGATGCCTTATCTAAACTGTGCCCCTGGTTATGATGTAATTTTCTAAATATCTGCCTTAATTTCAGCTATGGCTGACGTTCGGCGCTTCGCTGGCGTTTTTAATCATCGGGCTGGTGAGGGGATACTCCGCGTCAGCCCTCCCGTCCATGGAGGACATCGACCCGACGCTCATAGAGTCCAGTGAACAGAAGTCATGGATAGGTGAGACAAGCTTATATTCTCCGTTGGAGTATGGCGATATTTTTTCCAAGATCTTTTTTTCTGGTAGCAATCTTTCCATTCGCAAAATTTACCAGTCTTTATTTTTTCCGTAGCCTGTTTTAGATGGTTTTCTCAGCAGAAATAATTCCATTATCATAATTTTCCAATCTGTATTTATATTTATATCACTTCCATTGAGTCGAGCTCCTACTTCTGCTGCAAAACTTACATAACCTAAACTTATTTCGGCCTAATTGCAATGGGGAAATTTGCGACTGGGAAAAATCCAGAATGGGATATAAACGACCAGGAAAAATTAAGAATGGGGAAAAATGCGATTGGGCGAAATCGCGAATGGGAAAAATCGCGACTGGAAAAATTGCTACGCGAAATAATCTAATTTTGGAAACAGATAGATACCTACACCTGTTGGTTGATATGGTAGCCGTAGTCGTGATCGCGCTGATTACAATAACAAACACAGTATAGCCTGTAAATTATATCACAGCAACAAGAACATTCCGCTGCGACACTTACCTAAAATAGAGAATATGCATATGGATTTATAAAATCGCATTTCTCATCACAATATAGCCGAAGATAGTGCGTGCGAAAACTATGATTCATGTGCATTCAAGCCGCCATAGCATCGCGCCGGTTCGCGTCAGCCCGTGAATTAGCAAATCCATAGCCGTATGTATGCGATCGATGACGTCGACCATGAGTTGGGCACTATTATCCAATCCATTAATTTAACTATTTGGGGCCTTGTGAAACAGTTTCACTATGTGGTTATTGTAAAGGGAATATGCATGAATTTTTTAAATAGCATTTCTCAACATAATATGAAAATAGGTCCCGTAAAAGAGATCACCATAAATGAAATTAAAATTAAAATCGGGCAGGAAATACGGATGATACAAGCATTTTAAACTGCTAATTAAACAGCGATTATACAGAGCCGACGATACCCGAGTGACGTCATGTAACAAGTCGGCCATATAAACTCCATGTTAAATATTGTTTTACTAAAAAGAGATAGGAACAAATCTGTGTTGGCTTATATTTTGGTTATTTTCATAGCTATTCCAAACATATTTTTTCTTAACTGTTTACATGAATCAGCTTTTATTGCAGCTGTGAAAAAAAGTAATGAATACTCCCTATTCATATTACAAGCACTATATTTGACTCCACGTTCATTTTACATTTTACTAGTACGTATCCATCCAATTACTAACGGGTATGATGCAGGCTTTGTAAAATAACAATTGCATACCAAATTGAACAATGCTAAATAATAAATAAGTATTGGCGTTTTATTTACAATGTGACAATTATTTTCAATCTAGAATGCGCTTTTGTGAATAGGTACGTCTCGCAGCGATTTCACGGAGCTAAGTGGTCTCTTTTAGATTATAGAATATAAATATAGAAGCATGACTGGCTAAAACAAACGGAATAGAGCGCTTAGGCCGAAGCCAGACGAGCGTATTTTTTGAGTTGTGAGTCGCGTAATTTCTGCTCCTCCATTCAGTTTCATACTACTACTACTATGAAACTGAATGGAGGAGCAGAAATTACGCGACTCACAACTCAAAAGATACGCTCGTCTGGCTTCAGCCTTAGATTGTCAGACTGCAATTTTAACTTTAAGGCACTTGTCGAGAAGCCCCGGTTGGTTGGAGTTGTAAAAATACACGTTCCTTTATAAGCGCTTGGGAATCTATCGTTTCCGCCCAGCCACGGGTTTTAAGATATAATATAAAATACTAGATTCTGCCCGCGACTTCGTCCGCGTTGATTTCGATTATCGTTATTCCTTTCAGAACTTTAATATTTTCCGGGATGAAAAGTAACCTATGTGTTGATCAGGGGTATACGCTATCTCAATTTAAAATTTCATCTAAATCCGTCCAGCAGTTGCAGCGTGAAAGAGTAAGAAACAAACACACAAACTTTCGCATTTAAAATATTAATATTAGTAGAGTTCGTAGCAGATGGAGACGGATTCGTGGAGTTAGAAGCGTTGTAGTAGGTAGATATAATGCGCACCACGTAACATGAACCTGCGCGAAAGTCGATTTTTAGGTGTCACACGAAGGCGGGAAGCTGCGCGGTGTAAGGGGAGCGAGCGTTGCCATAGCGACAACATTGTTACCTGCGCGGTAACCGCCATATTGGTTCATGATATGTGGTGCGGATTACACAGTACGGGACAGTAATTATGATAATCCATGCTGGATGGGAGCGTCGCCAGACCAGTAACCTACGGCTCAACCAAGGGGAACTGGGCGGAATGACCGGGAGAGCGATCGACCGTCCGCCTGATCCGGCTCATCATCATCATCATCATCATCATCATCATCATCATCATCATCATCATCATCATCATCATCATCATCATCATCATTATCATCATCAGCGAATTATAGAGTGAGTTCCCGTTGCAGGTGCCATCCCGCCGCTGGGCGCGTTCGCGGGCAGCATGGCGTCGGGCGCGGTGATGCAGCGCGCGGGGCGCAAGCGCACGCTGCAGATGACGGCGCCGCTGTGGGCCGCCGGCTGGCTGCTGCTCGGCTTCGCGCCCTCACTGCCACTCATCCTTCTCGGCCGGTTCCTCACCGGCCTCGGTGTTGGGTTCAGCTTAGCTCCATCACAAGTCTATGTAAGCAAAATTAACGTCATGTTGTTAAACTGTTATGTTTTGCTTTTCACAAAGGCTCTCTTCACATATATTTTTAACAGTGACCCACGTTCATTTACTTCTTTACTTTGCGTCGAACTTCAAAGTTTTAAACCCAAGGCAGGAACCATGAATAGGGAATATGCATGGACTTTTTATATCGCATTTCTCGACAAAATGTAAAAAATACCATAAAAAAGATCGACAAAAATGAAATCAAAATTAAAATCAGCTAAGAAATACGGAGGATACAAGCATTTTAAACTCCCGATATCCGCCGATATCTTAGTTATTTTTATAGCTATTCAAAAAACGGTTTTCCTCAACTGTTTGTTACATGAATCAGCTTTTATTGAAGCTGTGAAAAAGATATGTATATTCCCTTTTGAGATTTAAAACAAGGTGATGTGTTGAAAGGTGAGCGAGTGCTGCGACCCTGAGATCCGCGGGAGGCTGGGCTCTCTGCCGACGCTGTCCATGTCGTTCGGGATCGTCATCTCGTACGTCGCCGGCAGCTGGCTCTACTGGAGGCACCTCGCTTTCCTCTCCGCTACATTCTGCGGTAAGACTTTTCTGTGCAGACGATATAGTACAGACTGTTAACCTTTTTTATAAGGTCCACTTTATTGTCGTGGAATATGTAGGCAACAAAAAAAAGATTTTAATGTTTATTATACTCTTTTACGTAATTCTCATTTTTAGTTAGACCGAGTCTTTATGTTAATTAACTCGTTGCGAATCCAATCCTTTAGGGAAACTCTTAAGTTTCCAACAAATTCCTTCCATTGCTTGCTGAATGACATATAATGTGTGAGCTAGCCCTACCGTTAGTGTCTATGATTCGACTCCTTTTGTGGCTTCCTATGGTGGCTTTTAAATGGGAAATGCTCAATATACGGTTACAAGTGCTTGCTCAGATCTGTTATGTCCTTTGTACCAATACCGACAAACCTTTAAGGGGAAGACTGTTGCAGGTGCCCTGTTCGTCGTTCTCATACCGCTGCCCGAGTCCCCCGTTTGGCTGGAGGGTAAAGGCCTCGACGCGACCGCAGCTGTCAAATGGCTGCAGCTCTCCCCTCGCGCGACAGCCGTTGCCAAGGATGATGTACCAGAGTAAGTTTTAAAGAAGGTACTGCTCTACTCTGAGCAGCTGCTGACTCCATACGTTAAGGGAGATCTGATCACAAACTTCTTGTATATTTTTCACGACACACGATATGACAGGCAACGTAATAGGACAGAATTTTTACGTTTATGCCAAATAATAGGGCCAATATGGATCAGTTTTCTTTGAGTTTTATAGCTCCATCGAGACTGTCAATGATTCCGCCAATCAGTGTTCTTTAAGTTGAATAATCTGTAAACTTTTAAATAAATGTATAAACGTCAAACTCCATTTTTGTTTGACTAGAATCAGGTTTGGCGTTTATAAATTTAGCTTAACAGATATTTCAAGTTAGGCAAAACTGATCCGTTTTGGCCCCATTTTCGAGATTAGAACAGCATCCAATATAGCAAAAACGAAAAACTTTACAATATCTACTCGTATACTGTAGTCACGCCTTCGTCCGCGTAGAACTTTTATATTGTTCTACCCTCGGGAACTTTGAAATTTTACAAAAAGGGATTAAAAATCTTTTTTTCATAAAGGACATTATATAGTAGGATTAATAGGTACTCTTGCGTTGTTTAAAGAAAATCTTAAATTTATTAAATTGGGTAGTAAAAATGCGTTTTTAAATATTTTCAGCCAAGTAATTTCTAGAGTAAAAATTGACGTGGGGTTGGTTTGGTAGGAATACGTTTTTGTATTTTTGAGGCAATGTTATTTGCCTATTGTACTTTGCCTTATTGAGACCATCTTTCAACTTTATCAAGACGGTAAAACGATATTGCTTTTGACGTGTTACCGTATCGTTAACGTAATGTAGGTACTTAACGGTAGTTCTTGATAAATTGTCAGTAACGGCGGCCGAGTTAAGTGGATTGTGAAGCTAAAAAATTCCATACAAAATGCGATAACGTTTTTCTTCCCTTAAACCTGTGTTCACAGTGAGCGACTGACGCTTTGCGTACGGTTCGCCTCCTTAAATTATTTAAATGGAGCGTCCATACAACGCCAATGGCGTACAGCTGTATTCACACATTTAAAATATATACGATGGCGAACTGGGAGTTAACAGTTAGCCGCTTACTGTGAGCCTAACGTGTGAGGACGTGGCCCTAAAGTTGCGTTGTTTCCAGGAAGTCCCCGGAGGCCGACGCGGGCGCAGCCGCCGCCGCGCCGCCCAGCCTGTTCACGCGCGAGGTGTTCTGCTCCCGCGCCGTCCTCAAACCTCTCGTCGTCGGCTTCTCCCTGCTCTTCTTCCAGCAGTTCAGCGGTATCGACGCCGTCATATTCTTCACGGTTGAAATATTCCAAAGTGCAGGTAAGAACACTTATGAAATTTAAAAGAACACGTATCAAAATTTTCACATAATGTTCGGGCATTCTGTTGAATCGTTTCCGTCTAGCAAAAAGTCTTTTACTTCAGTGAATTAATTGGAATTTTAGCAAAGGCTTCTAAGTCAATCAAAGTGTCCTGTAAGTAGTGAGGCTTTGAAAAGTACGCCGTAATATCGTGCAGAAGCCTTTAAGTATCTTACTGCCTGTCGAGGAGAATATTTTCCTAGCGCCCAATTTGGGATAGACCAAAAAAATTGCTCACGGTTTTTCCGTTCTAAATCAAAAGAATAGGTTATTTTAAGAGCCCAATTTCATTAATTTTGTATTTGACCCAATAGTTTTGTTTTAGTATTCTTATTTATTTAGCAGACATTTTATGGATGACATGATTATTTTAATTTTGGGCTGGGATTTTCTAATAAATTACAACAATTAAATGATATCTAATGATAAAAAGTGATTGTAATAGTGTATTAAAACATACGATTTCAAGCGGTTTTCGCCTATATAACCCGTAAGATACATCTTGGAAGGCTTCAAGCCGAAAACGAAAGTCAAACAAAGGTTATACTTTTGTCGAAATATCCGAAATATATATATTTCAAAAACAGAACGGCTTTAAAACGAGTTAAAAATGAAGCCACTGCGAGATGCATTAGATTCAAAAACTTTACTAAAGTTTATGCAAACAAAAAACACTCAATTTAGTACATTCAGATTTGGATTGTTTATAGTATTATTTTCAATAGCGACCCGCCCTTTCTTCGCTTCGGTATAGCAGTAATAGCCTAAAAATAATAGAACATACACATAAAATCAAGTTAGAGTTTTTGTTTTAATCCCTGAAATTATCATTGGAAACCATTGAGTCGTTTTTGAGACTAATGATCCAAATTTTCGAATGTTTACTAATGAACCGGCAAAATTGTATCGCAAAGTACTTATAATTTACCAAACAATTTATACCAAATATACATTTCGGCTATTGATCATTATTTATTACTTTTAGTAAAATGTTTGTTAAACGGCTATTTGTCTAAAAGAGACTTGAAAAAGGTATGTTCTGACAAATAAAAATTAAACCAATTGAAAAAATGCAGAGTATAAATGTGATAAAGATTGGTTTGCTAAATAAAAATGATGCGATAAATTAGTTACCTAAGAAATTATATACCTAAGGCGAATTTTATTTCACCGAAACTACATTATGTTACACCCTTCCAAACAGACAGGCAAGCGTTCTAAAGACAGTCATGTATGAGTACCTATCGTATCTGCTATTTCGCAGTTTCACTTAAATTTTGTTAACTTAAACTTACATTTTGGATCTAATAATTTTGTATTACTCAAAAGATGCGATATACTAGTACAATACATTACACTTTTCAAAAAATGTTTTGCATGGGCTAATATTATTACTATTATAAATGTAGTAAGACTCTTTCAAATGTGCACTAAACAAACGCGTGACCATTGAAGTGATATCATATCTCTCATTTAATTTGTAGTAACGTGTTTAACCTTAAAAAAAAAACAAGTTAAGGTTCTCGAGTATTGTGGCAGGCAGCTCCCTGAACCCCATGACGGCAACGATCATCGTGGGAGTGGTGCAGCTGGTGTGCAACGGCGTGAGCACGCTGGTGGTGGACCGCGCCGGGCGCCGCCCGCTGCTGCTGCTGTCGGGCGCCGTCATGTGCGGCTCGATGCTGGCCATGGGCACCGCCTACTACCTCGAGCTGCAGCACTCGGCGTGGCTTGGGTACACTCCAATAATATAGATAAAAACCCGCGGTATAATGGCGACACCTTCTTTTATGAAACCTAGCCTAGAACTATCGCTAGAAACCTAGCTTTAGAATAAAAAAAACAGCGTCCAAATAAAAAAGGGAATAAAAAAAAAACACACACACACACACACACACACACTCACACACACGCACACACACACAAACACACGCACACGCGCACGCACACATAGCGGTCAATCTTAGAACACCCCTCTTTTAAGTCGGGGGCAATAACTATTAAGAGGACTGTAAAGCTAAAAAATTCCATACAAAATGCGATAACGTTTTTCTTCCCTTAGACAGCTGCATACATATTTTTATGACAGTTTTATATGTGTCATGTTCTCTATTAGAACAGAATGGGTCTACTAGGCATGCCACCATAGATACTCGTACGGTGTAAAAATAAACCTTTATTACGGTGCTTTACTGTAGTATTTACTATCGAGGTTATAATAATTTTCTTATTGGGTGATTTGTTTGATCAGTATTTAACTGAACTAATGGTTAAAATTCGAAATGTAAAATCTGTTTCAAAAGTGTCACATTTTCGATTCCATTTTCAAATGTTAACCATTAGTTAGTTCAGTTAACTACTTATCAAACAATCGGCCCTTTGGGCGAGTTGTTTGATTGAGTTCCACATTCTAAACTTTTTGAATTGTTTGAACTCATAACCAGAAAATTGGAAAGGTAGGGAAACTGGCTGGTTGGATTGTACAGTCGACTACAAAGTGATGTATAGTCACGGTAAGAAAAGGTTAGTCACTTTTCGACTCTATTTCAACGCTCGTTAGGTCCATAAGTGACGAACCTTTTCTTACTGTGACTATACCTATCCACTTTGTCACCTTATTGCATTGTAATATGGTACAAAAGTGGATATATCTCTTTGTAGTCGGCTGTACTATGACAAAGAATACATCCTTACCTTTATTGCTAGGTAGAGTGGAGTCGCGAGAGCTATAGCCCATTCTATTAAGTTAGCGAGGCACTATCTTCCATTTTAACTAAAGTAGTTAGCATTGGCCAGGCAGACGAAATAGTTTCATCAATAGTCCAGTTCACCAATCCATATAATTTTATCCCTATAGCCATCCTGAATCATGAATGTTCCCATCCTTGTAAAATAGACACTAACTGGTAGTTAACCTGGGTGGTTGCCGGGTTCGAATAGTGCCACTCCATGTCTTCCCGTGGCTGTCGTAAGAGGCAACTAAGGGAGTAGTAGGAGTAGTAGGCCTGTAGTACTGTTAAGGCGATAGGCTTGGAACCTGTCACTAATACGCTGGTAAACTCTTAACCTAATTGTGCAAAATGTGGTTACAGAATTATCAACAAGTTTTTAAGAGTTACCACACCCCACCCCACCCCAACCCACTCTGGGAACGGAGGCGTGAGTTCATGTACCTATGTACTTATGTGGTGGTTGCCCTTGGGAGCATATACCCATTGCGACAATTGCCGGTTGGTGTCACATCACTTTACTAAATTAAAGTTGTCTAAAATATGAAAGTACTGGTATAATACTACAAATTTATATGTGTAGGTACCTACTCCATTTTGAAGTCAATAGACATAAAGAAATATTAAAAATGATAAAGCACTGGCAAGTAAATGTACGCTTGCCAAGTCGTCTTAGTAAGAGCTACTTAAAAATGCGATATCGTTTAGTTAATATTTAATCTAGTGGATAAAGCATCCGTCTCTCTCGCACTTACGTACTGGTACTTGTCAGAAAGTGACAGATGTTTTATTCCACATCGATAAACACGCCCGTAAAAGAGCCCCAGCGGGCCTAGTATGGTAGCGTTTATCGTGTGACAAATTGTTCATAAAGCATCTGTCACTCTCGTACCTACTTATTTATACACGTGTCAAAAAGTGACGGATGTTTTATCCACATTTTGTCACGCGATAAACGCAGTCCTATTAGGCCTCCTGGCCTCGTATTATGGTCACCTTTATCGCGGTGGATAAAACATCCGTCACTCTCGACTTACATACTGGTCAGAAAGTGACAGATGTTTTATCCACATCGATAAACATGACCATAATAGGCCCGCTGAAGAGGCTGAAGACATTCCCCATAGGGCAAAACTAAATTCGTCGAACTTATATTGTTGGAATAAAAAGTTTACAGACCTACATACAATTCAGATTATCATTGTTTGTACTGAACTAACTCCCACTTTGTCATTTAATGTGAAACAATGCCTAAACTATGATCATTCAACTAAATAACTCTAAACAACTGCGCTCTTGAGTCAAATGAAGACACATCTGTCTCAGAGGTGACAAGTTACTATTTCGTCTTTATTAAATAAGTAGAGGACGCCCGCGAATTTCGTTCGCGTAGAATTATAGTTTCCTGCTACGCTATTTCTTTCCGTCAGGGGTCGATTTTCTAATAATTCTTTAGTAGCGCACTCTTACGATACCTGAAGGACATTGCTTCCAATTTTTTATTCCATAAAAGTACTTTGTCTGTTTGTCAGCCCGTCAGTCGGGTTTACATTGGAACCACTAATCATCATTTGTCCTAATGCATCGTTTGTCCGAATTTTCGTTTGTCCTAAAGCCCGTTCCACCTGAATTTTACAACTTTTTAGTGTTGTTTAAACTCCTAACCTAACCACAGGTATTTTTGGAAAGCTTAAAAAGTTGTCTGACTCCCAGCGACGCGTTAGGACAAACGTTATTAGGGATTCCGAGGGACACCCCAGTCAGTCAGTCAGAATAAGAAGAAGATATTTTTTTTTTTTACAAACCTGAACCAGGTATACCAGGAGACTCATATATTCATATAATACTAAAATCTTACACCAGTGGCCTGTTTTATAAAGCTACAAATTACAATTTACAGGTTACAAATTTCCATTTGACATAACTTCGTACAATGACGACCAGCCATTTGAGCAGTGTTGTCAGTTTAGACCTGTAAAATTGTTACTTGTAGCTTTATAAAACGTGCCCCTGGGCCCCAGGGCCCCAGCTCGTCAACAAGGAGCCCTTATGGTTTCTTCATGTCCGTCTGTCCGTCTGTCCTTCTGTCCGACCCTTATAGAGGCATTTAAATTATGTCGAAAAAGTTGTAAAATATCATCTTGAAGATTTTTTCCGCGTACAGCAAAGGTATTTTTTTTACATCATAACAGATTTCGTCGGAGTTGCTCTACGGCCAAAAGTCATAAAAATGGAAAATATCTTAGGACATAAAATGAATTTAATTTTTTTATTGGTTTCTGAGGTACAGGCGACTGAAGTGTTTATATCGACTAAAAATCATCTCAGACAGCACCAAATAACTTTAAATACTCGTAGAAATTTAGTTCATTATTGTTGTTTTTGAGTTACTTTTGTTTACATTCTATAGTTCAACAGATCTTTTATTTGTTTTGTAATTAATACAATGAGTGTAATTATTATTTATTACTCTGTGACGTTACTTACTTAAGTATGATTGCATTTTAGCGTTTAAAAAAATGACCTTCTGCTAGGGTTCTGCGGCACTTTTGTTCTGCAATTATGGTCTTGTCCGAACCGCTGGTAGATTCGCTCCAAATTACCGACATGTAAAAGATCCCGGATGTGGCCAATTGACTGTATAAATTATTTCATTTCGAATCACAGACAACAGCGGCAAATGTTTCAAATAAAAGCACGCTGTTAATTTCACTACCGTAAAACTACACAACTATGGTCCTGGCCTACAACAATAAATAGTCCAATTTTACTTGTCACATTATACTAAAAATATGATAGCTTTAGCTATAGTTAGAGTTTAGAACAATGGATTTTAGGCCAAACAGTACATATATCTAGCAATAATAGCAGTAAGGTATCATATTTTAGAATAATGTAATGAGGAAAATTGGACTATTGTTTCAGGCTAGGACCATAGTTGTGTAGTTTTTCGGTACCAAAATTAAACAAACCATAAACACAACCGTATATCTGGTTGCAGGTACCTGCCGGTGGGGAGTTTGGTCGTGTTCATGGTGGGGTTCTCCCTGGGGTTCGGCGGGCTGCCGTTCCTGCTGCTGGGGGAGCTGTTCCCGGCGCACTACCGCTCGCAGCTATCTGCCATGGCCAGCGCCGTCAACCTGCTGTCCATGTTCACCGTCATCAAGTCTTTTCACTCGCTCGAGGTACTACAATTTAGACTTCCACGGTTTTGTATCACTTAAAGTATGGTACGATAGTTCGTAGAACAGGCTTCGGGTTTGTAATTCACTTCTAACTTGCTTTTATTCATGCTCTTGTGCTCGCTTTCGTGTTACCGACTTTAACAAGACTTTTCCCCGAACTCAACAGTTTTTTTTAGAGCAATGTCCTGGATACGTAAGCCACATGCGTACAAAAAAAAACAATAATAAAGACATTACATTATTATGTAAAAAATCAGAATTTCTTCCTTCACAAATTAAAATGGTCGTTAATTAATTATCTCAAAAAGATAAAACGCAGAAACCTTATACAGAGTAACTCTATGTAATAAAGGGCGAATTTTTATAGCTTTTTTTAATTTGTACATGTAAAGAATTTAATATAATTTATTTCGCTATCGTAGATTTATAAGGTTTTATGAAAGTACGGCGTTACGGAGGCGGTAGCTTATTACATGCGTCGTAGGTGCTTATCATTAAAATTGATTCTTGCCTATTTTTTCTTTGCTATTCTCTTGACACATTGCACAATGTTAAATAAAAAGTGTCATTATTGTATCATATACTATTGAACGAGCAATAAGTGTCTATGTATATACTCACTCTCGCTCGCCATACCTCTTTCGTAACTCTTCATCCATCCTTTCTAAATGACCAAACCATCTTACCTTTTCGATCTTTGTCACTACATCTTTCAATCCACATCGTTCTCAGATCTCGCTATTTCTAACTCTCTAATGTGTACAAATGGTAAATATGTGCGTTGCAGACGGTGCTGACCTCCGCGGGAGTGTTCTGGATGTACGCATGCTTCTGCGCGTTGGCGTTCTTCTTCGTGCTGTTCGTGGTGCCTGAGACCAAGGGCAAGTCGCTGGCCGAGATTGAGCAGTACTTCCGCGGCGAGAAGAACTCCAACGCTATTAAACTACAAAAAATTAGTACAATATCGTAAAAAACTATAGCTAAATGTAGAAAATAATGAAATTCAGTACCCTTACCATGAGTTACAATTACCGTACTCGCTAGCGAATCGAATGCTCTGTCCCTCGCGCTCTATAAGAATACTGCGAGGTCTGCGAGGGATAGAGAATTC
This sequence comes from Acleris cristana, assembly GCA_948252455.1. Taxonomy (NCBI): domain Eukaryota; kingdom Metazoa; phylum Arthropoda; class Insecta; order Lepidoptera; family Tortricidae; genus Acleris; species Acleris cristana. Next base: position 3,381,477 of record OX411781.1, on the reverse strand, counting down.
GACTCTCTAGCGAGTACGGTAATTGAAACTCATAGTACCTAAGGGTACAGGCCCCGTATTATGGTTGGTTTTATAGCGGTGGATTAAGTATCCGTTACTCTCGCACCTACAAATTGGTCAGAAAGTGACAGATGTTTTGTTCACGTTTATCCGCATAGATAAACACGATCATAATGGGCAAGCAGGTCAAATTTCACGATAAACAGTGAATTCGAAACTAGTGGGAAGCTAAGGCTACTCGTAATTTAGTTTGTTTAGTGAAATGTTGTAGCGTAAGCTAATTTATGTAAATCATCAAAAACTATTTGATGAAAAATGTTTTCTGATGTCGCCATTTGTTTTTTGTGGCCAGAATTTGTGGCCAGATTTGTTAGTGAATCCTGAGTTGGTCATCGGGATTGCATGCTCTAATGTGGAAGAGGTATTTTAGGCACTTCCATTATTATAATAGTGCAAAAAGGTAGCTATTCAGAAGTTAGCATTTTGGTTCTTATTACACGTAATAGATGAAGTTCGAATCGACTAAATTTCTATGATAAATTAAGTCATGCGTTGCGAGGGTCTTGGTTCAGGAAAAGGTTCTATATTATGCTTTGGTAGTGAATCTAGAATCGTGAGACTAGCAGTGCAACTCTGTTAAGTGTAGGTACATATGTTTCGAATTAACCATATTTCGACACAGAACGGCAATAGTAATGGTAAGGTATAAAGCATTTTGTATATAGGAATAGAAACAAAGTAGATCTGTGATAACTTAGTTGATTTTAGTATAGTTGTGATTGGCAGAATATTGTGCTTAACCCCCTTACTAATAAACGTTGAGTAACCGTGGTGTAGTTAAACCATGTTTTGTCCTTATCTGTCATTGTGACATTTGAATACGACAGATAAGGACAAAGCATGATTTAGCTACACCACCGTTACTCAACGTGGGGGTTAGGGTGTAAGTTAAAATTAAGATTATTTTTAGAAATATTTTATCAATAAGTATGTTATTGTTTTTGAAATCAAACGATATTATGTTACTTTATACTAAAATAACGTAGTCATTGAAATATTAAGTAATTAAATGACAATGAGTTTTTCACGGGCTACCTAAATAATGTTTTCAGTCGGTGACGACGCGCCCCACTACTCAATGCTACGTACACGCACGGCAACCGTCCAACAACAGTTTGAAGGATAGGGCGCGCCGTCGTGGATTGGATACAATATATTTAGCTAAGCTATTGTAGATCTCTTATACTTAATTATTGCAAAGATATATGCCTATTTAAAAAAATAGGTAAAACACTGGGGCTAAGTCGAAATTTCTCTAATTTTAAACATCTGTAAACTGATTCGGATTGGCCCCACTACTGTATCTGCAAAATTTAAAACAGGTAATAAAGGACGGTATTTTCATCAATTACGTTCGTTTTATTTAATCACTTCTTCTAAAATGGTAGGTAAAGGTCAGTCCAACTGAAGTCGGCTTTTGGTTAGAAATATTGTGAGTCGCCGACTTCAGTTGGACTGACCTATTAGGTACCTACCTACTATTTTAAAAGAAGTTATTCTTAGTTGATAAGAAACTTAAAGACATTTCAAGCTCGCCGCAAGCAAAGCCGTGGGAAAGTCATAGTCATATTTAAATAATTAAATGTTCTTCGTTATAGTCGCTACTATCTTAATCGAGATACTTATCTTATTGCATGAGTGAAATCGTGAAAGCTTTAAAAAGTATGAAAGCGGGAAAGTCGGCAGGTTGTGATAGAGTGTCGATAGAAATGCTGAGGAGAGGAGATGGCGTGGTGGGTAGTCTATTGTACCGCCTTTTCAATGCATGTTGGAGTAGCGGCCGAGTCCCGGAAGATTGGGTCAAGGCTGTTATCGTCCCTCTGTATAAAGGAAAGGGGTCACAGCAAGACTGCAAAAACTACCGCGGTATCAGCCTCCTTAGTGTTGTCGGCAAAGTATATGGGAAGATTTTAATTGAAAGGGTATTGAATGTTACGAATGACAAAATCTGGGATGTACAAGCGGGATTTCGAAAGGGAATGGGATGTACGGATCAGGTCTTTTCACTACGGTCTATCACAGAAAAGTTCTTGGCTGTCAACCAAAAGGTTTTCTGTGCTTTTGTGGACCTGGAAAAGGCCTATGATAGGGTAGATAGAAAGGAGTTGTGGAAGGTGCTGTCTATGTATGGAGTGAGCAGCAATCTGGTGCAGGCTTTGAAGTCCCTTTATGAGGGCTCCAGAGCCTGTGTCAGGATCAATGGGGCATACTCGGCCTGGTTTAATATCTCCAGAGGTGTTAGACAGGGCTGTGTTGCCTCACCATGGCTGTTCAATCTATTCATGGACAGTTGTATGCGAGATTTGAAAGATTGTGATAAGGGTTTGCGTATGCAAGAGTTGCTAATCAAATGCCTCTTATATGCCGATGATCAAGTTATACTTGCTCCATCGGTACTTGAGTTGCAGGAGATGGTGACAATGATGAATGAGGGATTTAAGCAAAAGGGGATGAAAGTAAATGTTGCCAAGACCAAGGTTATGGTGATAGAGAAGGACGAGGAAATGACTGAGTGCGTGATAAATATAAATGGTGAATTAGTAGAGCAAGTAAGTGAATTTGTGTACCTGGGAAGTATGTTTACAAGAGATGGTAAGTGTGAGAAGGATGTCGAAAGGAGGGTGAATGCGGGGAATCAAATAAATGGGGCACTGTACTCATTTGTGGGCAGAAGGGGTATTTCACAAAAAGCCAGACTGGCTGTTCACAATGGAGTGCTGGCCCCTACTCTGATGTATGGTAGTGAAGGTTGGGTGTGGCAAGATAAGCATGAAAGTCGTATAAATGCAGTTGAAATGCGCTCTTTGCGTAGTATGTTTGGTGTGAAACTGACTGATAGAGTAAGGAATGAAAAAGTCAGAGAGAAATGTGGTCTAAAAGAAGATGTAGTGACTAAGATTGAAAAGGGCATGCTTCGATGGTTCGGTCATTTGGAAAGGATGGATGAAAGAAGATTGACGAAAGAGATATACAGAGCGAAAGTGAGTGGAAGGGTCGGAAGGGGCCGCCCTAGGCGTACTTTTTCGAATCAAATCGGAGAAATACTGGAAAAGGGCCGAATTTTAAGTACCCGAAACCGACGTGCGTGCATGACTCGATGTATGAATGTGGAAGAAGCGAAAGAGATTTGTCAAGATCGTAGCAGGTGGAAAGAAGTGGTCTCTGCCTACCCCTCTGGGAAACAGGCGTGATTTAATGTATGTATGTATGTATCTTATTGCCACTCTTAAAATAGGTATCGTTGAGGAGTTCCGGTGGCCATCTGTGGTCTTCATCATCAGTTTCACTTCACCAAATGATACTTTCTGAATGCTGGATTTGTTACTAAAAATACTAAAATCGTTGTATAGCCTCAACAGATTCAGATTTGGTGACAACGGGACCACCTCGAAAGTATACTCCATCAGACCAATTATTTTTTTAATCTGTCCACAATTGAAGCAGAAATCGTTGAACATACATAACAAATACATAGGTACAGTGGAACATAGAACGTCCTCCTTTTTTGTAGTCGGTTAAATCGTTTTCAACACGTCAAAACATGTGATAGTAAATGATGAATAAGTGATATATGTGGTTTGAAGAGCCGAGGCACGAGAACAGTCTCCGGGAGGCTTTGGTGGCTTCTGCACCGCGAGGCCTAGGGCTGCCAACTACACGCGTAGTACTTTCAATTCTTACCCGTCACTTTCTTTTCTAACTTAACTTCAACTAACTTCACTCGAATCCTATCAAACTATAAATTAAAGTATTTAATTATTTATTAAATCTTTATTGCACAAGAGTACATAAGGTGAACTAATGCCTAATGGAATTCTCTACCTTATCTTTGGGCAAATCAGAAAACTGGTGTAGGCGGTGTAATATTGCATGAACGATAGCATTAAGAGAATAATTCCATGCATCGAAAATACATATATCAACATAGGTACATAACGCGTATTCCTCCGTACAGTAGGAATTATTGAATTCCGATTTGAATATGATTTCAAATCAAATCAGCGCGAGCGCGTGACTTTTGACCATTTATTAGTACTTGTCGTTTTTCTTCCGGGGTTCGTCTAATTATAAAATAATATCGTGACCTTGACGCTTACCTGGACCAGTAGGTATTACGATATACAACATAATTTCACTTTTCTTATTTGTTAGTAAATCAGCCGTAACACAAATTCTGAAGAAAAAAAACAGGCCGCTACCTATGGCGGCTCATAAGATACAGCTCTTTAAAATTAGGATGGACGGACGGACAGCGAAGGCAGATTAATAGGGTAGGGAAGTTCCGTATAAATTCTTAATTAAACTCAATGCTTGATTAAAGTTGCTGCTGTCACTTTGTTTGCTACAGCAATAGAATAAGACAACACGTCACTAAACAAGCATTAATTGACGTCTCTAAGTGCGGCGGTTAATCCCTAAAAGGTCATAATACCTAAAGGTTTTTTTTCTAAAACCGTAAACTTTTCAGGATTTTTTTAACCGTACAGTTTCAAAAAAATAAAAAGATGGTTATGATACAATATTATAGGCGTTCTGATACGTAACCGGTAGGGTAGAGTAACATTTTCTTGAATCATAGGACCGTAAGTATGACTTATTGATGACAGGAAATTTTCATTTAGAGATAAATTGCTTAAATGATGAATACTTTTTTTTCGTCATCTATGCTTATTAGCTACAAAATATTGTGTGACGACATAAGAACACTTATGTTTGAGTGAAGTGTTCACGCGGTGATCGCAGCCCTAGGCGAAGTGCTTGCGCCACAAGCACCCGCGCACGACGCTGCGCCGGCGCCGGCGAGGATGACACAGATCGCACACGAGCCCATCACGGTTTCGATACCGACGTAATTGATGGGATGTCGGCCACTGACGCGATAATTCACTGTTTATTAGGCTAGCGTTCGTGACATCGCCAAACTTAGAAAAATAACCTCGAAAATCGAAAACTGCACTAACGCGTTTTAGAGCTCTTGATTGGCCGTTTATATGAATTTTGACTGAGAAACATCACATCGAGTAAGGTATCATTGGAAAGCTCTTAAAAAAACATTATATCTTATCAATTTTTAGATTTGGGGGCCTGTTTAGGAAAACTCGAAGAGTAATTTTCGTTTAGAGTTACGCCCCAAACCTCTTTCATACAAAATGTAAGAAAGCGTCAAGTTGTGAAATACAACAAAAGGCGCGGCGCGCCTCCTGTAGGCGCGGAAAAGGCATGCCTTCGCCCCGTGCTCGCCGCGTCCTCGCGCTCCCTCTCGCTCGCTCGCCTCTTCTGAATTTAACGCGAACATAAATCACACAGACACAACAATGGGGCTTACTAACTTTACTGAACTATGCTGCTTTTTTAAGTGTTTGTAAATATCGTAAAAGTTTTTGAATATTCTACAATAAACATTATTATTATCTATGAGAATTGTATCGGCCGCAAGGACTCCCACGGCGCAGGCGTCGATACTCAGATGCACGAAATTAAACGCGGGGACACGACCGGCGCGTGAGTCGCTCTTGCATTACCATTGATATCACGCTCGCTCGCCGCCGAAACGAACTATATAAACCCGAAACCCTCAAATCAGACGTATTCCAAAGTTAAACCTTAAAGCAACACATCCTTCCATACAATTAATTATAGTTTAGAATTGTTTGCATTTCTTGAATGTAAATAATAGTTCGACGATGATTTTAGTAAGATTTTAAACGTGTTATTTTGGTAGATTTATCGACAGGGTATATAATATATTTATACTTTTCAGTGGGTTATCTGGCTAAGTGCCCTATCGTGGTCGACAAGCAGATGTGAGCCACCTGTGAACAGCTACCTCCCGCCGTCTGCCGGCGGTACTGGCCGACCTGCCCCGCAGTATGGGCCCCCTGGATCTGGAAATGGATCCCCTGGTGGTTCTAGCGGGCGATCAGGGCTAGGAAGGCAAGGCAACCAAAATCAGATTGGTGAATCTTACGCGCCCCCAGGCCAATTTTCTCCATCTAATAATTTAGACTCCCAGTATGGACCACCTCCAACGCCAGGTTTTGGACGTGGTGGTGCCAGTTCACCTCAAGGTTCTTTTCAAGGAGGTGCTGGTGGAAGGCCATCGCAAGGAAGTTTTGGGGCCCCTTCTCCGGGTGGATTTGGCTCCCAGCAACAACGAGGGCAAGGGTCTAATAGACCCAGTGCTGAATACGGAGCTCCTAGCCAAGGACCCAATTCATTTGATCGGCCAGAAAACCAATCTCCCTCGGGTGCAGGCGGCAGGCCGGGGGGTAATGGGCGTCCTCAATCTAGCTATGGCCCTCCAAATCAGCAGCAGGGGTCAGGCCGAGGTGGCGGTAACAATGCAGGCGGCCGAGGTCAGGGTTCCAGTCGACGCCCCGAAAGTTCTTATGGCCCTCCTTCAAGTGGAGGATTTCAACAACCCAATAGCCAATTTGGTTCGAACAACCAGTCTCCTAACCAATTTTCTGGTTCTCAAGGACAACCAGATTCTTCTTACGGAGCACCGAACGCTAATCGTCCACAAGGCGGATTTGGTGGGGAGATGGCCGGACGTTCATCACCTTCGGACTCATACGGCGCGCCAGGATTTGGTAGAGGTGGGAGCGGAGCTGGTGGAAGCGGCTCTGGTAGTCGTGGTTCTGCCTTCGGTGAAAGTGAATCTGATGTAAGTTTTTTAATAATACACACCCGTTTCATCAAATTGGTGTTTAAAAGAATAAGAATCATTTTATTCCAAACATTACCTCTGTATTGTGTTTCAGGAGCCGGCTAAATACGAGTTTAACTATGAAGTCGACGATTCGCAGACAGGTACTAAATTTGGTCATTCTGAACAACGTGACGGTGATGTCGCCACCGGGGAGTATAACGTAGTGCTGCCGGACGGCAGGAAGCAGGTGGTCGAGTACGAGGCCGGCCTGCAGGGATACAAGCCTCAAATTCGATACGAGGGTTCGTTTATTACAGTATCTATGCTTCCTGATAGCTACGACCCGGGTCTACGGAACGACGGAGAATAGTTTATTCGACATTACCTACCTCTTGCCTCTCCTGTATGATTTAAGGTTTCCCCGTAACAAAATGGTAAAAAAGTCAACCTAATGGTGAGACTTCGGTATCTGTCTGTCTATCTCGACTTCAGTATCAACCTGAAATTTAGCATAGTTGTATAACTTGCTTGTCGCATATTATTTCGGTTGAAAAACAAAAAAAAAAAAGAGATCTAACTAGAATGGGGGGTTGAAACTTGAAAGTGACTTGGTTAACTATAGAATATGATACTTTAACTATAATATAATGTTTTTGTGTTTAGTCCATTAGTCAAAATACTCTTTTACCGAACAATTGTCTTCGCGTGTGATATCCATGGACTTTTTTACTTATCTTTAATAAGTCCATGAGCGTCTCTTTAAATAACTCGACATTGGCGAAATACACCTCATCAGGAGTGAAAGCCATTAATAACAAATAGAATTAGAATTACTTAATATAGTTTTAAAATTGTCTTTGCAGGCGGAGCGGGTAACGCTGGGGCAGGATTCGGCTCAGGTAAATCACTACTAAACTAAAATCAAAGTGACGTATGTTCCTTGGTAAATAGATTTTATCTAGCTCTACTAGTGGTCTAGAGACCACCTTCACCCAGCTTATTTTTTCAAATTTAATATGGTAAGTAATATATCCCCATCGCATTTGGCGAATAGGTTGACTGAAAAATTTCAGTCCAGTAAAATCCATAATTAAAAAAAAAACTAAAATGAACTATTTTCTTGAATTGCTATTGCTTGTTTAATAGACCAATTACATACTAATCGGAAGTATGAAGCCTATAGAATATGCAAACGTTAGGTTTAGTGTAAATTTTCAGCTGCAGAGAAAAGTAACCACACCTGTATACAAGTTTCTTAGCAAAGGGGGTTACATTTCTCTGCAGCTGCCTACCTACTTACCTGCCTACCCAATGGTTATGATGGGAAAAAAATAGTCAACCTAACGTTTGCATATTATATAGGCTTCATACTTTCGATTAGTATGTAATTGGTCTATTAAACAAGCAATAGCAATTTTTTTTCAAGTTTTTTTTATTACTGTCTGTACTGGATTGAAATTGTTCAGTCAACCTATTCGCCACACATTACTTACCATATTCAATTTGATATAAAATACTTTTTATCGAATAAACAGCTGGGTGAAGGTCGTCTCCTATTCGGATCTCCTACTATACCGACTACCCTAAATGCAAAAATGAGTTTGGCACCTGTCTGTTACGACTTCACGGCTAAACCACTGTACTGTATTTTATAAAACTTGGAATGGAGATGTTTAGAATTTGAGGAAACAACGAAATAACGAACGAACGAATAACGATAATCGATTGTCACGTGGATAAAATGTGTACACCTACAAAGGTGTTCAGAATAAGTTAGGTACTAATACTGCACTTTAAAATAATATCAGGGTCACGTTTTAAAAAGCTACAAGTAACAATTTTACAGGTCTGAACTGGCAACACTGCTCAAATGGCTGGTAGTCATTGGTCGAGATTGTGTCAAATGTAAACTTGTAACCTGTAAATTGTAATTTGTAGCTTTATAAAACAGGCCCAGGCCTTCCTTTCGATCCGGTATTTGTATTTTTTTAAATTAGAACTGCTACATAAAATACTAGAGTACTTAGGTACCTACTAGAATATAAAATTAAGGTTTTTCTGAAAATGCCCTACACAAGGGATAGACTATAATAGAAATAGAAAACCAGTCATTTCGGGTTAAATTAATCGACACTAGGGTTAAATTAATCGGGTTAAATTAATGAAAGCAAATTTAGCGTTTTTTTGTTTTTGTTTGGGTTGCGTCCGGCGCTGAATGGCTGAAATCTTGACTTATTTATTAAGCCATTGCTAAATAAATCCCCCACTAAACATAACAGCAAAAATCAAAGTACCGGATCAACTGCAAGGCCTGATGTATGATGAGGTTACTGTATCAATTAGTACGAAAGTAATTTTTGTTCGCGACTTCGTTTGCGTAAAGCTCCTTTAACGTCATTCCCCAAGGTACACTAATTCATTAAAAAGCTTTGAACCATTCGAGTACCTAAAAAAAACTAAAAGAATGCACGGAATAAATGATTTTGTACATATTTACAGAATGTCAGTGCGTATCAGTGATGCTTGACAGGTTACATTTTGTGAACGTTAACGATGGCAGAAAGGCAAGCATTTATTGACGGATTGACTTAATAGCACTAACAGCCCCCGGTCACGCATCTGCTTGTAAAAAACAACATTTACCTTTGCAGAATGCATCTGTCTACCACTACATGCGATTTAGTATACCGATAATCATACCTATTCTCTTCTTGTGATTGAACATTTTTTTTTCCCGTATTTTCATAACAGGCAACAGAGGCTCGGGTGGTGGTGCTCAAGGATACCCACAAGGAGGCCCGGGGGCCGGCGGCTTGTCTCAAGATGACAAGGATATTGGCTACCCAAGTGGATTCCCTGGTGGATCAGGACAAGGGGCTCTAGGCCAAGGCAATCAAGGCCAATTCAGCCAGGGAGACTCCCAGGGCTACAATGATCAGCCTTCACAGGAAGGATCTGGATATCCAAGAGGGGGACCTGGCGGCGGCGGAAACCAAAGGCCTCGAGGTGGTCAAAGGGGCCAGCAGACTGGACAAGGAAATTCTGGCTATCCGTCCGGCGGTCCAGGGAGAAACGGCAATGGCGCGGAAAGTTTGAATAATGATATTGGTTACCCAGCTGGCGGGCCTGGTGGCAGGGGTTCCCCCGGCGGACGTCAAGGTTATCCAGATGCTGCTTCTCAGGGTGGCAATAGGGACTTTAATGTTGAAGAATCTGAACCGGGGTATCCTTCTGGCGGGCCGCAAAGAGGCCGGGGCGGCGGGCCTCAAGGAAGCCGCGGCGGCGGCGGCGGCGGCAGCGGCCAGGGCGGTGACGATGGCTACCCTAGCGGTGGTCCGAATGGTCCCAGAGGTTCCGGCTATTAATAATTTTGGCGCGATAAATGGTAATTCTACGACATACATTACGCTTTCATTAAAGTAGATAAAATAATGTTAGGAAATAAGAAGCATTGTAAATAAACATTTTATTAAAAGTACATTTAGTGTTTTATTAGCAATATATCCTTCTCTCGTTCTTAATGTTAAGTATAACATAAGTCGTCAACCTGCTCCAGACAGATGCCACATTCCACAATAGACATTCCTCTTTGTTTAAGCCTATCTCGTTTTGACGTTATTGTTGTTCTTACTGTCAAGTGAATAAGAGCTGTAATATCGTTCATATATAATCATGATTAAGACATAGATGAAAGAAGGGCTTTAACAATAGGTACCCCTCTTTCAGACGAAGTCGGGTAAAAAGAATGAGGATCTTGTTGAGGTTTAGACGAATGTACACAGCGCTTGACAGATGACCAATAATGTAAAAAAACATTTTTCCTACGACATAATAAAAATATATATGTTATAATATATTTGTCAACAACATAGTTATAACGTGATTTATCCATTTCCTTACAAACATAATTATAGCTTTATTTCATGTCCGAATAAACAAGCAGTTCATGGCAGTTTGACATAATTAAAAAAAAACTCAGAAGAGCGAGACAAATTATAAACAAAATGTTTACTTATAAATTACATCGAAATTATTACAACAAGATTGGTTACATACTTTTTAATTAGAATTACAAATGTAGGCAAAAATCATATGACTTCGTATTTGGTCGCAAAAGTTTGAATATATCTTACATTCTCAGTCAGCCCGTCGATACTTTAATAAAATTGAGGAAGCAAGATAAATACAAACTTATCCAAGAAAATACGTTGTCGTTTTGTTTATGCACTATCTGTATTTGGGCTGTATTCCACTCGGCAAATCTTTATGGATTTTGACATGCTATGCCTTTAAACTCGGCCACCATTACTCATAAGTAAGTAAGAGCTATTATAATGTTACCTATAAGGAGGGAATTGTTTGATTAGTTAAATTTATGTTGACTTTTAATGTATAGAGCTATAAAGCATTAATTCTAACCACGACATACGGTGCCAAGCGGCACCGCTAGCAAATAATAGGTTGATAAAACGATAACAATGTCAAAAGTAATATGGCATTACTGAGTAAAATGGAGCACCCTGTATCTAAGCCCTGTACCAATATTTTGAGTCGTGAACTGTCAGTTTATGCGTCGGATGAAAAATAACGCCCCCATTTCTCACATCAATTTCAGAGTACCTTAAATGACGAAATATAACAAAATAAGTTTGGTCTTCAATTACTACCTATTATTTTTTAAATGCTTGAAGCATATTGAGAACAAATCTTTATCACAAAAAACGAATGCATTTGGTTGAAATAAATCTCAAAACTCAATAACGCTAATAAATGGGTTGTAGATAAGTGTCATTTAAAAAAAACAGTCAAGATTATTGTACAATGTAAGTACCCACGTACTGAGTATAATTCTCGTGAGTAAAAAAATATGCTTAAAAATAGGTTTTCGATGGTATTTCCCAAAAATAAATGAATGAAATTGTTTCACTTCATCGGCTAGGTGATGATTTTTTAAAACTATCCGAAACAAACCTAACTACAAATCACTTTTTACGGAGCAAAGAGCAAAAATATAAGCTACTAGCATTTGCACGCGACTACGTCCGCGTAAAAGTCGTTTATCGCTGCTCCTGTGATAAAAACTATCCTATGTCCTATTCCAGGACCTAACCTATATGTGCGCCAAGTTTCATACCGATCTGTACAGTGGTTGAAGCGTGATTGAGTAACAATTACAAAATATCCAAATATCAAAACTAGGTAACCATATTATATAAAACAAAGTCGGGCTATTTACACCATTTCGTTGCTTAAATACAAAAGCGACACAAATCAAAATGTGTTTTTGTTGCATTTAAAATCGGAATGCTATTTACTTTAAGTTTCAAATCAAACTATATTTATTTGTGATTTATGGCGCTTTTGTATTTAAGCAGCGATTTATAACTTTGATTTGTTCGATTTGTCTCTGCCCCGAATGCTCCCGAATAGAAGAATAACTATTAAAACATCGAAAAAAAACATTCTGAGGCCACCGAGGTGAAACCCGCCGGGTCGGCGGTGTCAACGATTTTAGTTCAGGAATTCATCCAGTTTGTGTAACAATATGGTGAAAAACTTACGAGAAACCTGCTGCCATAATGGTATTAACCATCTACAGGATGTCCCAGAACTTGACGTAAATATTAAGGGATAAGAAAGCCCTTTCCTTGCCGGTCCATAGTATACTTTTCAATCTGTTAATTAGTTTAGGAGTTAGTGAGGTTTTCATGATACTGGCAAAGAAAGCTACCTTGAGGTACACATTTGCCTTAAAATAGCTATAATTTGTGATGCTAAAACTTGATATCCAATCCTTAATAAGTTTAATGAATGTAATAAAGTTATATTGCATTAAGTAAATTAAACTATAATTTGAAAATATTAACGCATTCAAAATAACTACCTAGGTATGTACCTACTGGGACGTCCTGTATAAATGGTAATAAATTAGAATGCATATTATTGCAGCCTTCATTAATTAGTAACTAAGAAATTAATTGGGATGCACCTGTTTTTAACAATGTATGAAAATGGGAAAACTATTCCGGTAAATAAATATTCTTCTCGAATCGATCATGCATATGGACTTTAAAATTATGTTACAATTAATGAAATTAACAAAAATAACTTTTATTTGACTCCTAAAAGTGGTCCGAATGGCGCTATATCAACAACCCTTATCATGGTTTTATATAGAACGTATTAAACCTCTAATCTCGGATATGTTTTATATATAACCACAAAAATATGTTGCTTGTTTGCTATGACTTTGAGAAAAAAATAACGGTTACAATTTAACTACAGTATGGTAGCTATGCTACATCTCCTCAAAGTTTTGATAAAAAATCCCTTTTTGTATATACAATTTGTAATATATATTAAATCTTATATTACTCATAGAGACACTAGCAATAAATACATTATCTAACATTGGGCTCAAAAATATCTGACTCGCTCTCACGCTTCTAGTACTCGAAATAGCAAGCCCAATGTTAAATAACATAATGATATTAATGCACGTGACTTTACCTAATTATATCTGTCAAGCTACAGAAGGATGAGCCAGACAGAAGTTGCAAACATACAATTCATAAATATTCTCGTAATTTTATATAAAACTATTTATAACATGGTCATATGGTCATTTGTAACCTTTTCTCACTTAAACGGCTAAGTATCACATATAGGTAACTTGAGATCGGATAATAGGGAATTGATTTAAGGCCGGCCTTACACTCGTAAGTTTTACTTACGTAAGTAGGGACGCAGCTATTTGTTAGAATTAGATAGAAATATTTTTTTCTCATTCTAACAGATAGCCGATTATGGGCATTATGACATAGCTATGCAGTTCATTGTACGATGAGCGTAAAGGACAGAGCTATAGCAGTTATATAGCTCTGTCCCTTTCTGTCAACGTAAACTGAACTTCATTGCTGTAACTGCTACGGTTACAGTTACATGCTGTGGCCTGTTTTATAAAGCTACAAATTACAATTTACAGGTTTCCATTTGACACAACCTCGACCAATGACGACCAGCCATTTGAGCAGTGTTGCCAGTTTAGAGCTGTAAAATTGTAACTTGTAGCTTTATAAAACGTGCCCCTGCTAGTTAGTACCTGGCTTGACAGAGTGGTTACAACCTGGTAAAATATTGATTCATTTTTATTGAATACCGGATTACTGGTATCAGTTTTTGCTCACAGTACGGGATATTTTGGGTTAGATTGTGGCAACAGGGGCCCTGCCTACGAAGCTAGCGGTCCTGGGTTCAAATCATGGTAAGGGCAGATATTAGAGTGATGAGCGCGAGTGTTTGTTTGGATGTTGTCTATGTATTTCTCTATATCCTCGTGGATCCCCACGTACTTTATAAAGTACAAATTACCGAAGACTAAAAAACCCCATAGTTTGTTTGACTAGGTTACTTTTACAACCTTACTAATATAGGTCGATCGGGATCCACGAAGTTAAAAGTAAGTTTATCGTTGTCTAGTAGGTACCTGCTACTACTAGGTTACTATAGGCTACTAGTAGGTACCAGGTACAAGCATATAGCTTAGTTCGGGAGTACGGGTAGCACAAGTTGTATTTTCTCGCTTGTCGCTCAGTCCGTCTCTATCTTTTCCGACTAAATAGAAAGGGAGATTCGGGCGTCAAACAAGTCGCGGGAAACTTGTGCTAGCCGCATAGCGTCGGTGAAACTGAAAAACCGCGTAAGTAACATTTTTAATAAGGAGAAAAATGCACCTTTTTAATAAGATAGTAAGGTTTATTTTGCTCTATAATCAATTTGTGAGTTACGCGGAATTGCAGTATCACCGACGATAGGTCAATTTGTGTATGTGTTCCTTGGTATTTGATCTAATTAAATTCACATGTATTTATCATTACGACTAAAACCGCAGTATTTGATAAAAATAAATCGTTACTTTACCCGGTGTACTAAAATTATTTCCCGATTATGCGATCTCTGTATACATATAATAATAAAATTGACACAGAAATACAACACTTTCTATCCTGATACTTCACAAGGATGGGCAGAAAGTTTATAAATAAATGCTTGTTCACGATAGATGGCGCCATCATCTTATTTCAAAACTATAGTGCCCGGCCGTTAAGAAGTTAATTCTGACAGCTGTCATCGAAGTAAAATTTATAACATTTTCTTGTACTTGACAGAAGCGCGTGGAGTTAACCCCATGTGCTTCTGTTTAGTCCACCAGAGTAAATCTCTTTAACAGAACAATTGTCCTCGCGTGTGATATCCATAGACTTGTTTCTCTAATAAGCCCATGGCGATTGTCTAAAACTCGATACTGGCGAAATACACCTTGTTAAAACACGGAGTGAAAGCCATTAACTAAGGAAAAAAAAACATTTTCTTGGATTTGAGGTTATCATTTGAACTGAAGTGACTTCTTATCGGCCGGGCACTACACTTCACTTCTTTAGACATACCCTTATAATCTGTGCTACACTTTACCTAAACTTAGGATAAGTATACTTATAAAAACATTTTCAAAAAATTAATTATGTTAGTGGAAAAACATGCCGTAATATTTAATCTAGCTACTACAACTTAGTTATTCTGGGGTTGCTTACGCCACCTTTTGGTTGCTTATGTCAGTTATTGGCGAGCTTATTGTTATATGACAGAATTAATATAAATAACCGATTTGATGCTAAACAATTTGATTTATTCTTAGCTTTTTAACAGCATACATGAACTTAAACTTAACCTAAAGTTACAAAGATATTCAGCCAATAAATACAATATTAGAAAAACATTGCAGTTAGCAAAATTGCATTAGCTATCCCTCTATATAAGTAGGTATGGTATTTATGTAATAAAAAAAGATCAAGCAATTAAACTGAATTAAAATTAACCATTGTTATATTATTATATTGTATGATGTAAAATAACGCATAGTCGCAGTAGAACTGAAATGCAGAATTGTAAACTTCAGCCAATTTTTGCATAGTTTCAGGGAATGCCAAAAATAATGTAGGATGTCGGCACCAATTATGGACACCTTTAGCTGATAGGCACCAGTAATGGACACTTCACTCTTAATTCAAATTACATACGGTCCTAAATTGATTGTTGCAAAACAAATGAATAACCCTTATCTTTTGTAAAATAAGAATCATGTGTCCATTATTGGTGCCTTGTCCATTACTGGTTCCATAACCTAAGTAAGTACATACTTAGTTTTATGCACAAGTTAAAAAAGATATTTTAAGAGGAACGCCACGAGTAGAACGCATTGGAGTACCATGTCGACGAAATTTCTCGAAAGTACTCCTGCTCGATCTGGAACAAGTGAGTAAGTAGGTACACTTTTCGACTCTATTTTTAGCACCTTAAAGTCCAAAAGTAGTTTCTTGGTCGATTACACAAGTGCGTACCAGTAATGTAGTACGTATATGTGGCGTTATCTATGAAAAGGGCCCTTATTATCGATGGCGCTTCCGCCATTATTAACGATGCTCCGATATTAATACAACGTTGCGTGACGCAGTGCGGCGTAAGCGCCATCGACAATAAGGTCCCTTTTCATACATAACGCCACTTATCATGCGATGTTTACTACTTAAAGACATATTAATTCAAAAAACCGGAAAGAGGTTTACGGACATAGCTCGTTGAAGGGTTCTGTCGCCGTTACTACAAATACAAAACACTAACTCTAAATACCACATGTATTTTCTATTTAAAACCATTTGGTGGCTATCTTGGAAGATTTTTAACAGGTATAAACGTTTTATTTGGCGGTAACTCAAGAACCAATGGAGTATGGAAGGTAACCAAAAAAAAACATTATTTTATTTCACAAATTTGTAGGCGTGGTTGATTTTTTTTGTGTATAACCATCCCAAAATATAATATCTTTCTAGGACCAAAAGTGTCTTAGTTTAACGACAAACAGGATGCAGACAGAGAGTCAGACAGCCAGACGGACATGGCGAAACTATAAGGGTTCCTTGCTGACTACGGAACCCTTCAAATAAAACAGAACATAAACGTAAGTTTTTTTTGGTCCTCTGGTTACTATTTTCGTATAAATTTGGCTAGTATCCAAATTGCTGTAATATGCATTTGCAGGGTAAACATGTTTTGTAAAAACAACAGTGTCATTTCTTCACGTACGTCAATAAAATTTTATACTACCTATATACGGGCATTACATTTGTTTGGGTGCCCTTCGCATCGTTTAAAACTGAATGATCTAAATATGTTTTGTCGAAAATGTTTGGAATAATTTTGAAATCTACTTATTTTTGTCATTATTATTTTTTGTAACAGTACCTAACAGATACAATAATTTTTCGCCGTAGGTATCCATATTTAAAATGACACATTCCGTCCTCCCTAGCAATTTAACTCGCGCTACATTGCCACGCGACCGTATCGCGAAGTCCCTTCACGACTAACGCACGACTTAGTAGCTGCAACCACAGTAATGTAGAGGCATCCGCTGCTGCTGCAGCGCGACTATGTCGCCTAATGTGAAGGTGCTCTTACTGACCGGCTGACTGATTATTCTACACTTACTAGATTGTTGAGATGTCGCTTTCGAGGGTTCCGTGACTGACCAGGGTTCGAAATGATTCGGAGATTCCTCAACTTGTATTTTGATGGTACTGGTGCAAGGCGGCTCCGTCGTCGTCTTGATGTTAGGCTGAGTAGTGGGTATAAGTATTGCTTGCCTGGCCTGTGGCTGTACCTGATGGTATCTGATTTCAACCTCTTTTTCATACAAAGGCGGTAGAGTGGCTCGGCACTGAAAAGAAGAGACAGGTACCATTTTTTTTACCATATTATTAAACATAGTTTTATCATATTTACCCGATCACGGCGAAGCCAAAAGTTATGATTTTAGTAGCCTAAGTAGGTCAGTTTTCATGGACCTATTTATATTCCTTACAATTGTCGAATCCCCATCAAAGTATCAATAGAAATGCACAGTACAGGATATTTGTTACTGTGTAACATAAACATAAACGTGGCGACTGACTTGTAACATTTCGTTGTAACGTATAAGTAACTCGCGGCCTTTATGTAATAGGTGCGATAAGATAAGGACGCAGTTGATAGATACATTACCTACACCGAAATTTTACAAGTCAGTCGCTAAATGAACACCATCGGTAACGCTGATACTGGACCGGTCACAATAATTTGCTCTTTTTTGACTGCTCTGAACTTGACAAAGAACGTTACATTACCAAATTCACCCCAAAATTCGTGAATCAAAGATTAAATTTTACCAGTTGAGGTGATTCAACGGTGAGTATTATTTTACCTTCAACGACATAACTCCGTGAATGAAGTGTAAGGACCGCAGGCCAAAACTTAGCTCCATTGTAGTGTCAACGGCACCCAGCTTGCTAGCCGACCTCGTGTGCCAAGGTCCCCGCAGGTGGTAGAGAGGAGCCGGTTCGTCATTGAGGAACCACGCCACACTGCTGATGGGTAGGGCGCCTAAAGACGTGCAGTTCAGCTTCAGGGGCTGTTCCATGTTGTAGTACTTGCGGACACCTACTATTTCTGGGTCCCCTTCCGGAAGAACTGAGAAATGAGTTAGAAATTTAATACTTAGAGAAAATGAACCTGAGGGCTTATTGTCTAACGCACTCGCAATCGCAACCGGCTTCAAAGTGGAGCAATTGTTTTCATTTTGTATGAAGACAAGCCTTCGATTTTCAAAATGAAAACGATCGTGATTGCGAGTGCGCTAGACAATAATAAGCCCTCTGTTTAAAGAACACTACCCTGCGGTACACCAATCTGTAATTTGTGATGTTAAAACTTGATGTTTCATCCTTAATAACTTAGCAATGTATTAAATTACACCATAACTCTGAAATAAATACATTACTGCGTTATTAGGGATTCGATATCAAGTTTTAAAATCACAAATTATGGATACTTTTAGCCAAGAGAGCCGTTGGTGTACCGCAAGGTAGTGTTCTTTACAGTAACATTAAAACCTTAATAACTCCAAAACTGAGTACCTACTTAACAGAATTAAAAATTAAAACTATATTCTGGCTTTTGCTATTCCTTAATATTTTCGTGTTCTGGGAGAACCTGCATATAACGGGTCACAGTTCTATACATTGTAAAAACTCTCTGAAATTGGGACATCATCGTTGAGACAACTTGGTAAATTATTAGAAATAAAATAAAGATAAATCAAGAGCTCTGCTGTTACTGTAGTTTAAAATTACGGGAACGAAAACTTATTTTGTCGCAAAATATTTAGTTAACCGCAGCTATGGAGTCAGATCTAACCTACCGAGTCCCCAGGCTCTGGCTTGAAGGCATAAAACCAAACCAAACCTGACACCCTATAGTTAATATTGACAAGGTTTAATCTTTAAAAAAAGTTCTTATTGACAAAAAATTACAAAAGACAGAAACTTTATTCGACAACACAAATTAAGCATGGTGACAAGGTGACATACAATAGTGACTTAATTAATAGGTAACAAAATAAACATGGAAGTGTGTGTGAGTGTGTGTGTGTGTGTGTGTGTGTGTGTGTGTGTGTGTGTGTGTGTGTGTGTGTGTGTGTGTGTGTTATTGTCAATCGGATAAAAAGACATACGGTCAACCGTGATGTTTTTCTTGACGGCGGCGGTCCTGTAGTCGGGGCCCTGGCCGACGACCTCGCAGGCATATTCACCGGCCGACTCGCGGCTCAGGTACACCAGCGTCACCCAGCTCTTGCCCGACCGCGCCAGCTGCATACAATTCAAATATGACATCTCACTCATCATTAATGGCCGGGTCACGGTAGGGAATGCAAATAACCGGTTATAGCCGGTTTTAACCGGTTATTTTCATACAAAAACGGTTAATAACCGGTTAAATTGCCTAAATTCCCTAGCTCACGGATGCGATTCGGTGACGATGGCTTAGGGTGGATAAGACGTGGATTTAATTTCGATTACGATTTATTTATTTAAATGTAGGTATAGGCTATGTTATTTATTTAAAAAAACGCACATCTTAATTTTATCCACATTTGGTTTAAAAGTTTATATTTTAAAGTTTTATATATCGATATGTGCATAATTGAAAGTCGATAAATGAGAAGTCACTATGACAGCTCAAAAATGTCACGAATGTTCCGGCCTCTGCTCATAACTTACGTCAACTGACACGCCTCTAACGGGGAAGTGGCGTGGCGCGGGCGGGGCGCCGGCGGAGCTGCTGTCGGGCTTGAAGTGGTAGAACTCGAGGTCGTCCTTCAACCAGCGCACCGCGTACAGCTTCTGCCCCTGCAGGTCAAACCGGCAGCCCAGCACAGCCTCCGAGCCCTCGGCCACGTGCGCGGGGACTCGGAATTCTCTTATGTGCAGGCATGTTATCGTTCCTGAAAGATAATCAAGAAGGTAAGTCTTTGTTGAATACAACAGAGTCACAGAGTAAAACCAATGGTCTAACTAAGATCCGAATAGGAGACGACCTTCACCGGGCTGTTTATTCGAAGAAAATGTTTTATATTATATTTTATAAGTTAATTAATATATGGCGAATAGATAGGCTGAAAAAAGCGTTTTGCAAAATGATGTTTTTGAAATAGATAGATTGTGAAGCGTTTTTTAGCAAATGATGGTAAACCAATTAAATATCCATGTTAATACTACTAAGCTAATAGGAATCGAACGACATTTTCTTATCAAAATCAGGCCATTCGTTCAGTCTCTACGAGGTAATAATAACAAAGACACAGTACGAGTACAGTGACTATGTAAACAATTTTTTTTTATGTTATTCAATGTAATTAAGTATAGTTTTAATTAAGATTGTAATGTGTTGGTTTATTTGTAAATTACAATTCTATAATAAATAAATAAATAAAGAACGGTATACGGTATGTACATACAAACATTACCCTTTCTTCGGCAGCAACTAATAAGTTTCACTTTTTTTTGGCTTCCACGGAACTCTGCGGTTATGTCAACACCGACACGAGATTACATTAAATTAAACTTGCGAATACATCGGTGGTACCTATACGGTAAACATTTACATACGAAAACACGAATAAGTTTGGTCTTCGACACGTAATACGCATCAAAATATTTTCATGCTATAGTATCTATATTGGTTTTTAGGATAGTATCTTGTAAAAATGTTACATTAGATTGAAGTTTAACCCCCTTAGGTACTAATAAACTTTGAGTAACGGTGGTATAGCTATACAATGTTTTGTCCTTATCTGACAAATCCAAATGTCACCCCATGTGCTTCTCTTTAGTCCATCAGAGTAAATGCTCTTTAACCAAACAATTATCCTCGCGTGTGATATATCTATGGACTTGTTTCTCTAATAAGTCCATGGTGATTGTCCATAACTCGATACTGGCGAGGCGAATTACACCTTGTTAAGTGAAAGCCAATTATTTAGAAAAAAAAGGGGGTAAGTAATAATTTAGGCATCGTCAAAAAAAAAGGATTCGTATAATCTCTCATACCGTTTATGAATCCATACTAAAATTATAAATGGAAAAAGTAGCTATAGTCGATGATCGAATTCGAGATCAAAATCTGACAGTTCCCATCTTCATTTAGTTATTTTAACATTATATCATAAAAACATGAATGAGAACTCGTGTAACCAGTAATATTAGGGTAGGTTTTATTGATAAAGATACCTGCACTTAAACCAAAATGCAGTAATCGCAGCGAATGTACGCCCGTTGAGATTAGGATTTTGATCTCGAATTTGATCACCGACTGCATGTCTATCGTTTACGATCGTTCGATCGATTGTGATACGATTAGGTGTGGAGATAGCTTAAACCCCGGGTAATGACGAATAATACTTTTCATTCCAGAAAAAAAAAGTTCCCGAGTTCAACGCGGGTAAACGTAGAATGTTCATAACTATACTTCAATTGTTTAGGTACTTAACTAAATGTAAACAATCCAAACCACGTGGCTTAGTTAAACAGCAAATCAAAACTGTTTCGTCGAGGTTTGACGTATCAGTGTTCTGCTCCTATTGGCTGACGAACTATATCACGTGGTTATTTTATAATTCAATAAAAACCCAACTGGCGAACAGCTCCACGCACTCTAATTTCACAGAGCCGATGACTCAGACACGTTTTCGGGAAATCATATGACACCTCGTTCATTACAATCAGTTCAATACTAGTCACTAGTCAGTAGCCACATACAAACATACAATAAACAAGTACCAAAAAGGATGTTCAGCTTAATTCCTCTGATTAGCGTTCTTTTTATTATATCCTAATTCTACGAAAATTACGTAACGATGATAACTAAATACTTTAAACATTTAAAAAAAACAGAGCCCTAAATATGGTTTTCAAGGTTCCCCTATGGAATCCCTAATCGTCGTTTGTCCGAATTTTCGTTTTTCCTAAAGCCATTTCCACCTAAATTTTAAAACTTTTTAGTGTTGTTATAATACAACCCTAACCTGACCAAACCGTAGATATAATTGGAAAACTTAAAAAGTTGCCTGACTTATCTGAAAACCAGTTTAGGGTAAATGAAAATTCGGAAAAACGATGTGTTAGGACAGACGTTGTTAGGGATTCTGAGGGACTCCCGGTTTTCAAACATTGTAAAAAATGTGGTGTATCTTTTTAGAAGTTCGCCGTTTCGTGAAAAAAACATCCACCCTTTACTCACTCTTTGTCTTTCATCCCTAAGTGACAAAATTCCTGTTTCGGCTCTCGTTATTACAAATCGCGATTTACGGGCAATAAAACGTGAGATGATTGTTAACCGCGTTTATTGTTCGCCCGGCGGCGCGGGCCGCGGTATGGCGCGGCTCACGCGGCGCTCTTTTCCGGCTTCTTTCTTTCTAAATGTTTGCGTTGTAAATTAAACAGGACCTTTATTCAACGCGATAAAACAATATTGTTTTTGATTTTATCATTTTGTTTTTTACTCCGTCGCCATTATTATCAAGTAAATAAGAGCTAGAATGTTGACAATATGGAAACACAAAAGCAATAACGTTTTACCGTCTAGAGGCTAGCACACAACTTGCCCGCGACTTGTTTGTCGCTCGGATCTCCCTTTCAAAAAAAATACGCACACATAGATTGCATTATAGTTGTGACTGCCCTTAATTATGTTTCGGATGTATTTCCCGATAAGGTGAGCCATATTCCTACACTACCATTAATAATCTATCTCAGTGCCAAATTTCATCGGAATCTGTTCAGCGGTTCTGGCGTGATTGAGTAACAAACATCCAAATATTCGCATTTATAATATTAGTGGTCTCGACTTCGTCCGCGTAGATTGAGATTGTCGTTATTCTCTCGCAAACAAAAACTTTCGCATTTGTTATATTAGTAGGATTAATATTGCATTTGACTTAAGTTATTCGTGATTCAATTCTGACTGTGATTAGTTTTGCAAGAGGACACGTTGGCGGCACGACCATCTATTGTAGAAAGTCATGATTGGAAGTGTCGGATCCCTTACCAATTTTAATGTGACATGTTTTGCAGGAAATACGGTGTAAATTTTAAGTCATAAGAATTGGTGAAATGCTACAAATGCTCCAACATAAATTATCGCAATTTTTTGTTTACATTACGTTTAAATCGGTTCTGCCTATCTTTTCTTGATAATAAATTAAAATATTTATAAATATCTCCCAATACATTTCGTAGTTGCAATTTGGTGAAGTTACATACATTATTTTAAATAACAATACAAAAAAGCAAGCCACCTATTTTTTTAGGTATGTGTATCCCCATCATTAATAAAATATATTTTAGCCTGCATTCTATTTTATTGACCTTTTTTCGATAGCTTAGCAATTAAGACAAAGCATGCGAGAATCTAAATAATTTAGTAACCAGCATAGTGCACGAACATACCTTGAGCTAATAGCAATGCACCTAGCACCAGAACGACGTGCATCTTTCCCTCGATCGAATATAACCTCCACCAACCACGCACGGGTCTCACTTCACTTTAGATCGCGCCCTTCACACAGAAGATCGCCGTTTCATGTACAACACTACAATGTTAATTATTCCCTATTATAATTCGCCCATAAATAACAATAAAGCGAACTTTGAAGTCAGTTAAAATTTGCTGTTTGCATCGGTATTGAAATAGGACAGCAAAATTCCGGCGACTGGGCTAAATTTAAATCTCGTCGCGATGTCTCACGCATGCGCGTCGACGATCGGAAAGATTTTACACATCTGCTTCGCCTTGCGCTGGACAATCAGAAATTTATTTTTATTTTCGCAGTCTGTGACCTGCACCTATATGACGATAATAAAATTCATACATACATACATAAACTCACGGCTTTATTCCCAGAGTGGGGTAGGCAGAGCTACAGAATTAATTACCAAGAACTTCAAAAACTTTTTGATAATTCTGTAACCACATTTTGCACGATTAGGCTAAGATGTTTACCAGTGTATTAGTGACAGGTCGCAAGCCCATCGCCTTACAGTACTACAAGCCTTTATTCCCTTAGTCGCCTTTTACTACATCCAAGGGAAGACACGGAATGGCCCTATTCTAACCCGGCAACCACACGAGGACAATAAAATTCATTTTTATATTAATTACCTAGAATGTACCAAACCTAATGTACTTATGACCTTCCTATGACTTTGTTTTTATTATTACCCGACTTCAAAAAAGTAGGTTTTGTACTTGACCCGTGTGTGTATGTTTGTTTGTATTTATTTTAAGTAACACAATATTCGTACATCTAAGAGGGTTGGTAATGTTAATACGGTACACCATGAAGACTCCTACGCGGCGTTGCGTTGCTTGCTACACATCCTGGGGCTCTACTTTGAAATCAGTAATTCGAATTTCGGATCGCTCCGTCACTTTCTTGCGAATTAGTGACGCGTCGAGAGCAAAAGGGATAGCAATAGACGAAGTTCGAATTACGGATTTCAAAGTAGAGCCTCTGGCGTCCGCTCGATCCTTCTTATCTTCGTGATTATAAATTGCGATTTTGATTATCTATTGAGGAAGTATTGACTTGCGTCAACGATTAATAATTATTCTATAGATAATAATAGTTCTGATACTTCTGAGATATTTGGGTTTATACCTGGGAGACCTATCGTCGGCCGGGTTGAACACGAATGTCTTACTAATATCATAAATGTGAAAGTAACTTTGTAAATTGAATACTTTCTCCGTAAAACGTGTGCTTTCCTTAAACCTGACATTGGCGAAATCATAGAGGTAGCACAAATGACATATGCCACAAACAAAAATAGGTACTATCAGCCCAATCGAACCCTGACCCATCATCGAACGGTGACACAGTGTCACATACCGTAAGCCGAGAAAAAAGTGTCAATATCACCAGAAAATAGCTTTCAATGAGACGAAAATTCTGCAAAGTGGTACGTTCTATGAAATGAGTGACGGTAAAACAAGGGGATACCCAAATAATGCTATATCAAGAGTATACCTGAGGATGAAGCCGCTTCCCCCGCCTAAATATCCGAAGATAGAAAGGTGATGGCGGAATTAATGTAATTCCTGCGCATACTCTCCAAAGTGCAACCTATAACAGACAGAGAAGCAGCTTAGGCTAACTACGTCGATGATTGATGAAGTTTAGCCTCCACCAAAAAAGTCTACGAGCTCCGAGTCCAAAGCACAACTGTCATTCAGCTGAACCATCCTAGAAGTAAGAGCAGTGGGTTCCCTGCATGATCGGACTTGCGCTTGATTAAGTGATTAATCTCAGTGCTGTTCTGATGATGAGGTGGCAAAGTGGTAACAGGATCTCCACTGTACTCATCGTAGATCCACCGATTTTCAATTCGTTAGTTTGACTTGATAAGCTGATGATGAAGAAGAAAAGTACAGACGGCAAGAAAAGTCTCAAAAAATAATTATTCTGGCACAAATTTATTTAAACAGAGAGTAGAAAACTGTGCCCTCCGAGTTGTGCCAGAGTTACCTGGAGAGGGCCGAAGGTCCCAAGGCCTGAATTAATGCGGATCTGCGGTTCGTTCGCGCAGCGCGTACACTCGGACAAATAAGTCTATTTGCGAACATTTAATATTCGGGCCCGCGTTAATTAAGCCCGGGTAGAGCCGGATTGGCCCTTGTTTCTCTATGAGTGATCTCACTGCTGTCCGAGGTGGAAATAAATCACTGGGTTCTACAAAATGAGGTTAGGTTATCGTAGAGCTAATGTAATGTAAAAACAAATAAAAGTTTAAGTAAAATAATTCAAGCGTGAAAGGAATAGTTATAAATGTTATCTTGTATAATTCAAAAGTTAAAAACACTACTTAAATCCCAACTGGTGACTAGTATGACGCACCCTTACAATTTTATACCTATGACACCCAAACTTTCTTGAAGAATCTTATGACCATACGAGTCACTAAGAAAATGTATTAGTCAATTTGGTCACGAGACGGTATATTGAATATCTCAATACACTACAGTTACATAATAAATGGTAAAATCATGTTAACAATGTAGAGCTCAACGATTTGGTTCTTTTCGTTGATGAAAATACAGTGGCGAAAAGGTAGAATTAAAGAATTGTTCTCAAAGGATCAGATCACGTTGTAAGGTCTGTTAAATTAAGGAGAGCTTATGGTGGTCAAATTATGTAAATTACAAATGGAAAGTTATTTAAGTTAATCATTTACGTTTCTGTTTATTTATCGAGTTTAAATTTATAGTTAAGTCATGAATATTCATGTGAAGATATTATGTGTCATTATCTGTAAGTAGAGTTCATTAGAATCGCACTGTTTAAATATTTACGGCCTTGTCTGCTGCCGAAGTTATAATCATAGATTCATAAGTCTAGTGATTTATATTGTCTATCAAGGCACAGACAGACAGGACACTTTATTGTATTACTTGTTTAGAACGCATCCAAAACGCAGCTTTTGTGACGTCGTCACCTCGCGGCGGTTGGAACGTTCAAATTTGACAGTTGATCAACGAGGATACCTTACCATCAAGGAACGAACTCGCATACTATTACATCTCATTCGCCTGTACTTTAAATTCCTATAAAGTCTAATAAATAATCGTAATCAATACAATCATTCACTGAAAAACAATCCTAGGATCCATGCATCATCTCCCAAAGGAGCCTAGGGCCGCAACATTACTCTCACTAGTATAGTTGTAAAGATTATATCGATGTAACAATTTCAAGTCAGAGTTCATATTTTATCACAATTAAACAACCTCAAGAGCCTCTAAACGAGACGCTTTGAGCCCGCCGCCGAACGGCTCTTGGGGAAGGTCAAAATATCAAATCATCATCCACCGAGTGCAGCAGTAATAAATGCAATACAGCACGTTAGGATTACGCCTAGCGATTATTACGCACAATAATTATATATCAAACCTAACCTAACCTAGCGTTAGATAGATAAAATATACGTTAGATATTTATTAAGAAAATCAGAAAAATTTACGAATCCAACGATATAAAATGAAGTCTTCATAATTAAGACATTATGTCCAACCAAAAAAAGGAAAACAACGGGCTTCTCAATGCAGTAAATCATCAACATAATTGTATTAATTATCTCTTTATACCCGATTACCTAAGGGTAATAAGGGTACTAAGGTAGGGACCAGAAAAACATGGACAGCACAACTGTCTCTTGAATTTCATGCTTCTTACTCTTTAAATCAACATTAATTTCATTTAGTAAACGAATAAGAAAACATCAAAAAAAAACACTCGCTTACTTTTAGAGAGTTGCGATTGTTTTTTTTAAATTATTTTTAGAACTTTTTATTTTATTAAAAAATAAGAAGTTTTAAGATATTTCGCATCCGTGAGAAACTTAGACCAGCGTTGACGCCGCAACTCCTTAAGAAATTTAGAAACTTTCGAAGTAGGCTGCCGCCGCCGGCCGTATCGCTTTAACGCAATATAAATCTCAATAAGCGAATCTCTGGCGGTCACACTATGCGAGGGAATGAATGAATGATTAAACGTGGGTGTTGTTCATTTGTTTTCACTTTGGCCGGGACAGTGTGCGGCCGCAGTAAAGGAGAGTTACGCGGCCCGCGGGACGCCGCGAGTAAATCATCATTAGAGAGCGGCCGGGGGACAGGCCTCGTCTTTATAAAAGATTCAACTTAATACAAACGAGGAGGACGAGTAATGGCCGACTACTTCCAAGTTCAAATTTGTCCAACAATTAGGTAGCATAGTACATATTCGTGTCTGTATAAATGCACCTGTTAGAGGTACTTATTTATTTATTGTCCTTATGTGCAGGTCGTAAGCCGTGTAGGCTCCGAAGCTTAGTACAAACACGAAAAACGATCTCAAAAAACCACATGTATGAAATAATTTTGTATTTAAAGTTATGTGATGTTGTTTTACTTAGATGATTGTTAGAAGGTATAAACACTTATAACCGCCTTTATCTCAGGAACCATTCAAGTCTACTTAGTCGTGATAGGTTTCCCTTTTAAGTTCGTTCTTTCTGTACTTTTTTTTTTAAATAGTTTTGGCTGTATACTTACACTTACCGAATTCAATATTTCCTAAACGGTCCCCCAAATCTAAAAGAATATAATAACTTTGTACATAATTAATTTTTAAGAGCTATCCAACGTTAACTCACTCGATGTCATATTTAAAGAAAAACTTTACTTTACTTGTACGGGAGGTACTTAGGTACCCGAAAAAAAACTGTGTCTAGATTTCATTTTATTTATTTATTTATTTATTTATTGCATTTTGTACAAACAAACAAGAATCTTGTTTTACAACTTTGTCGGCGTAATTTAAATGTATACTCGGAACTATGCCAAATTACAGCTTTGTAGTAGGTACCGAGTTAGTCCCCACTAATACTTTTTAAATCCCATGTTACGTGAATTTTAATGGAAAGCATTATTGCGCAATATGGCGAAGTTTTTTACCTAGAAAACCTACCTAAATTTCACTGTCTATTTAACATTAAAAGTAACGGTCATAAATAATGTGATTTCATTTGCCAATGCAATATATCATACAGTAAATGTCTGAAAATTATAAGGTCTTAGAGGAAAGTGTTTTATTGCCAGTCCCCGAGAGGGAGCAAATGGGCTGTAAGGGATGCCCCGGCGCTCCCGCGGTACTCGATAAATATAACATCGAGCCGCGCCGACCGAGGCCCGCGTAAAGTATCCCGCTGCTTGTTATTTGAACATTACGACAATTCCGAGTAAGAGGCACAACTTTGATTCGAAACCTCTTTCTTTCTACTAAAACTGTGATACGGGGATTGATAGAACTTTGTTAAAGCCGTAACGGACGATCGAATTTGGTCCGGGCCGGACAGCGGATTTGGTTCGCTCCGAACCATATCTGTCCGTCTGT
Source organism: Acleris cristana (assembly GCA_948252455.1). NCBI lineage: Eukaryota > Metazoa > Arthropoda > Insecta > Lepidoptera > Tortricidae > Acleris > Acleris cristana. Next base: position 3,352,408 of record OX411781.1, on the reverse strand, counting down.
AGAATAGTCTTGTGACCATAGACGAACAGATATGGTTCGGAGCGAACCAAATGCGCTGTCCGGCCCGGGCCAAATTCGATCGTTTGTTACGGCTTTTACCACTATTCGTCTTCTTCTGTGTTGCAATCCACGCACACACTGTTATACGTAATTATTTAACACCTCTGAGGCCCTAGCCAAGATGCATTACGCTAACTAGCGTTTCTATTCGTTTCGCATTAATCCAATCGCGTCACTGGGAGATGACGTGATACGGGACGATTAGAATTGAACACCCGAAAATGTAATTTCAAAATGTACAAATAAAAACAAAAATAATACAATGAAGATATAAAAAAATGTACAAAGGCTAACTTATTCCTTTAAGGGATCTCTTCCAGCTAACCATTGAGAGATTGAGAAAAGTGAAAGGTTGTGCATCGTGTAGGCAAGTGCACAACTTTATTTAGAAAAAGAGCACTAAAATAAAACCATATTGGTTGTGAGGTTCCTTAGCGTGCGATTTATTTTCTACCTTTGGTACCAATTTCACCATACAATGTTAAATTTAATCAATGTTAATCGACTGTTAGTTCGAATATATTTTGACAGCTGTTAACGCTCTAATCGTCTGTTAAGTGGTTAAAATCGTTTGGTGAAATTGGTACTTAAGCGTTCGATTTCTCAAAAATCAACCCGCAGGTCGCTACCGGTGTGCTTAATTTAATCTAAAATGTCCTCTAGGATTGCCATCTTGATTTAAGATCTTGATGTGATGTTAGTCGTTTGTTTAGTTGTGTCAATAACTAATTACCCTCACGTACGTTTTGGGGAGGGCGAAGGCCCTCGCGAAGACTTATCCTGCGGCGGGAGGCCTACTCATAATAGTGGCCCACATAATTGTCCGTATTTCCCAACAAGTTTCTGCGGATTGCGGTTATGAAATTGCCTCCTAACTCGTACAAGAATAGTGCCAATTTCGGGGGTGCCCACAAATTATCCGAATGATTTAGTGCGAAGTAAGTCAGGTTCAGGTAGGCGCTGAGTTTGTTGGAAACTTTAAATACAGGACGTTTATGAAACTGTCGGCGGGGAAAGTTTAGTTAATCAGACGCGGTGAGCCGGCGGGTCAAACTAGTTTGGAGTTCGCCGCGTCCCTCGACACAGGACAGTGTGGGGTTATTTTAAAATTATTTCATTTACATGGGTTAATTGGCAATCCGTGTTTAATCTCGTGACGCTGAACCGTTTAATTGAATCACTGGTAGGATAATCGCTCAGAACAGCCGGACTGTTATTAATGAAGTTCTATAAGTGGTAGAGAGTAAGAGTATAATAATTGACGTACCGTTTAAATCTATTTTGAGATTAAATCTACTGATTTTGTATTGTAGACTTTTAAATCAGTTGTTTAATGGGAGTAAACAAGCGTTGCCTTTTATTATATTTTCGCAAAGAAGTAGGTTCTTAAAATACCGGCCAAGTGCGAGCTGAACGAGCACACAAAGTATCGTACCAAATAAGATCGAGAAAAAAGAAACGACTAACGGGGTTATTTTATTAAAAAAACAGAAAACGCGGAAATTAGTTTGTGTTCTTTAATAATTGAGGATCCCATGAAGCGAAAAAAGTACCTATAGCAAAAGTATCATAGGGCAGAGAAAATATTTTTCAAAGATGATAAAATCCTTAAATGTTCCATCACTGGGGCGTTTACCCTACAAAATGGAATGAGGGCCCTGATATGAATATGCATAGTACCTAATTGAGGTCATATTTGTGGAAAGTTTTATATTTATTAACGCGTCTTTTTATTGCGCACAGCACACTAAAATGTTAGTCACATTCCATCCCTTTATAGTTTGTAAGTGGCTCCTCACCGTGTTAAATAAACCACGTACGGTCGGTCTTAATAGTCGCCGTACACTTTACTGCTTTGTCAATTTTACGTCATGTTTAAACTGGTCAAAAGCGTTACTGTACAGTCTGCCTTATACCTAAGTAGCTACACACTTTTGTACTTTTTCGCTTTAACGCCTTTGACAGATTAGTGCAGCAGTTCAAACATGACGTTAAAGTGATAAAACACTAAAGTGTGCAGCTTCTTATAAGGCCGACCGTACAGTCGAATAATTTAATTCCTGGAGCATTGTGGAAGCACGTCAAAGAGACAAATGAATAAAAAACCGGCCAAGTGCGAGTTGGACTCGCGCACGAAGGGTTCCGTACCATTATCTATACAACAATTTAGCAAAAAACGGCAAAAAAATCACGTTTGTTGTATGGGAGCCCTCTTTAAATATTTATTTTATTCTGTTTGTTGTATTTGTTGTTATAGCGGCAACAGAAATACATCTTCTGTGAAAATTTCAACTATCTAGCTATCACGGTTCGTCAGATACAGCCTGGTGACAGACAGACAGACAGACAGACAGACGGACAGACGGACAGCGGAGTCTTAGTAATAGGGTCCCGTTTTTACCCTGGTATGGAACCCTAAATATGGACCATGCCTACGAATATTGTGTTTGTTTGAACGACGTTGAAAGGATGGCCTGCCATTACTTCCCCAATAGATTTAAACGTAGCTCCGTTGCAGCTCCCGGGACATTGTACCACGCCGAGCGGCAGGGCGACACTCGTAGATATTCGTTAGGGAATGATCTCGTTACGGCTGAAAGTAAACTTCGCTTGTAAACTGCGTCCTGCAAACTTCACAATGAATCGGAACGACAGCACAGACTTATTTGTTTCCGGCGTTTGCAATCGTGGCTGTCTATAAAATTTGTGTCAAGTTTTAAATTGTCACGTTGAATCCGTAAATTCTTTGTGAATTTTCTGCTCTGGAACGAAATTTAAATTTAGTTCTTTGCTGTTCAGAGTCTTAATAAAACTTTTGCGCGGATTCACACCGCACCGCGGGAGCCACCAGCAATAGCACGGCAACTTCGCGCTTCACCAAGAGACTCATATTTAATATTAATGATATAATTCTTTTCATTCCTTATAGTTTCCGGTGGCAAACGGCAAAGTTAAATAAACTCAAAATCTGACCAAGTAGAAAGTTGACGTCACGAACTACTTACCAAAGGTCCATAGAACATTGATTTTCATTTAGAAGCAGGAACGAGCGAGCGATTGATTGAAGTTTATTTTAGGGCGGCGAATTGTAGAAATGGAACCAGTTTGTTTTGACTACGCACACTAAATAAACATCAATGCTAATAGCTTAAAGATATTGGACCCTCGCTATCTCCCCTTTGGTGAGTATAACAATAGCGTGAGCCATTTCTACGCATTTCCCATTTAAATTTGTTCCCTCGTTGACGACATCGACGGGGGTCGCGGCGCGGGCGATGAGTCACGCGCGGGATCGCGGGTGATCGCGCCGTTCCTGCGCAAATTTAATTGACTGTGCAGATTTGTAAAGCTCAATTACTTATGCATTGTTTATTATCAGTTTAACACCATTCAACAGATATTCGTTACCGAGTATTTCAAGTTCGTATTTACTGTTGAACTTGGTCGCTTGGGGCTATTTTGCAGACCTCTGAAACAAGTTCAGTGCCAAGAACTCGCCATCGTGTCTATTCTTCATGGGCATCAGTGAATGTGGTAACTACTAAAAATGATTAGAAACGTTAAAACTCTGTACCGTCTTTATTTAGATAATTATGTGAATCGTGTCGTGTTCTTATTGCGTCATTATAAAAAGCACGTCTTACAAAACGAGTAAAAAAAAAGATGTTTGCTTAAATACAATATACACTGCCCGAACTACGTATTTACGCGTATTCTTACATGGTATGATATTATCTACTGCATTTGATACTGCAAGTACACTAGGTAGGAGACACATACTGTTGCGTAGTTTGGCTGGTTATTGATAAAGTAATCACACAGGACTGGACAAACTTATTTTAATTAATTGAAGAGCACGACATTTTGATTTATTATATTGCCATTGCGAGAAATTCTATTGCTTCATAAAGTTGGACGAGACTAACAAATCGAAATAGTACACTTCACACTTAAAGAGATTTTATTAGAGATTTCACTCGCCAAATCCTATTAATTAAAATGCATTCCTAAAAATCTATGTTTTAAAGACATAATATTTTACTATTTAATGCTTTGGTGGTTTCCCTTTTAGCATCATTTTCATTTCCGGCAAATGGATTATATTTAACTACAATGAAATTCCGTACAATGGACATTGATTTCTCTATTGGCGGAAAACTTGATTTGATTGACCAATCATGTAATTCGAATTCTGGTTCACGCAAAGTATAGGGACAGTTGCAGGGAATATTTTAAAGATCTACGTATATTAACATCTGTGTCAAAATATATTGGAAATTGTTACGTAAAATAAACCAAGCCTATCTAAAATAATGAAGGATAACTGTAACCGACCAAAGAGAAATCCCGATAAAATAAGACCAATGAAACATATACTGAACGTTGCAAAAAAGAGTCTGAAATGTATGGTTCAGGAATTATTTAACAAGCTTTCAGGCAACAATCAAAGCAAACAATGCTATTTTTTTTTACAGAAAAGTCAATGAACTGTTCCCTGCACAAACAGTATACAGTATAAAGGAATACATGAATAATGATTATTAAAAATATATATACATATATGTTATTTAATATGCAGTACAATTAAATATAAGGGTAACATTTTATTTGTAATCTGACGATCTCCAGTATTTATATATATAATTTGTCTTGTGTTAAACTTATGTAATATAATTGAGAAATAAATGATTTATCATTATCTTTAAGTACCTCCTAAGTACAACAACCCATTTAACCAACCATCAATCAATCAATCATAAACTCACGCCTTCATTCCCAGAGTGGGGTAGGCAGAGCCACAGACTCACCAACAACTCCAAAAACTTGTTGATAATTCTGTGACCACATTTTACACAACCAACCATTTAAGTTTTTAATTGATATTGATTACCGGGTTAGAATAGTGCCACTCCTTGTCTTCCCGTGGATGTCCTAAGAGGCGACTAAGGGAATATAGGCTTGTCACTAATACGCTGGTAAACATCGTAGCCCATTTGTGCAAAATGTGGTTACTGAATTATGAACAACTTTTCAAAGTTGTAGGTAATTCTGTAGCTCTGCCTACCCCACTCTGGAATACAGGCGTGAAGGTATGTATGTATGTATGTAATTAATATTCGAATGTTTCTTACGGATTCGTACGTTCCATCCCGTCCTTTTACTAATGAACCTCCATGAAGCTCTGTGATAGTAAAAGCGTGAAGTCGCCGGAAAAATATAACTTGTAAATAATTATTGGCTTTCTATAGATTCTTAAGTAACCCAATCAAAACCTCGTACGTAACGCCCAGCGGCCTAACTATAGGTCTTTTGTCATAGTGATTTTTATTTTTATTGACTGATAAAAACAACAAGAACAAGAACAGGATACAAGTTACTTTTTTGAACCAACGATATTAGATTAAGGCATATTTCAGTGTGCACAGCCTTTTCCACTTGAAGTACAATAAAATAATATGCTCCTTAAAAAAGTTAAACTTAGAAGTTTAGATGCTAACGCTCATTAATCATATTAAGAATTACTCAGTCTATGTGGCTGTTGCTGACGTAACTTATCAACACTAACATTGTAGTACTACAATGTTTTTTTAGGTACTTAAATGTGTTTCAAAACCTTATCCTGCTTACTGCCGCATTCAGAGACATCAATTTAATTTAATGCTTGATTAAAGTTGCTGCTGTCACTTTCTTTCTACAGCAATAGAATAAGACAACACGTCACTAAACAAGCATTACTTAAATTTTATTGACGTCTCTGAGTGCGGCAGTTAATCTTAAGCAGGTTTTAACACTTTTGACCTGCGCCGCCTCTTTGACCATAGCTATTAATTTTTATCAACCCAATTTTATGATTAATTATATTAAGCGATTTAGTTAGAGTTAGAACATCTCCGTTCGAGTAACCTACTAAATAATTTTAATTAAATAAGGAAAACATTATTGTGTATTTTGTATATTTCAACGCTTTGTGCAAAAATACTCGCGTGAATTAAATAATTTAAATTATGAATTCAAAAATTGGTGGACTAGTGAGCTTGTTCATTCGATGAAATACAGCTTTAAATTTGAATGGAATACTAATCGAATCAAGTGCAATTCAATTAATTAATTGATTTGTAATTGTCTCTAGGATTTTATACGATTATCATTAAACAGTTTACAGTCGAGTAAACATTGTTAAATTAGGTTGTAACTAAGTAAGTTGTATATTGTTGAGGAATTGAGTAGAAATAATGTCTGATTTACATTGGTCCCGCAAAAGCATGTCAGTAGAAGTGCATTGACGAGTTGGTTTTCACGTTTGAAGCGAGAGCCACTGTAACGACGCAATGTAATTTTGCTGGCATGCTTTTGCTGCATCAATGTAAATCAGCCTTATGTGTTTGCAATCCACGGAGATGCACCTCACGCATCCCATCACGCGCAATTGTATACAGTATTTCAAACAGAATCAAAATTATTGGATATTTACTTTCTTTAGCTGGCCTACTTGCCTACGAAGCTAGCGGTACTGGGTTCAAATTCCGGTAAGGGCAGATGTTTGTGTGATGAGCGCGAATATTTGTTTCTGAGTCATGGATGTTTTGTATGTATTTAAGTATATATTTATCTCTAGAATTATTTGCCTATATCGTTGTCTAGTACCCATAGTACCTACAAGCCTAGAGGTTAGTTTGGGTCTAGGTCAATTGGTGTGACATTGTCTCCTGATATATTAATTATTTGATATTTATTTATCATGAGTTTACAAATATGTTATGACTCCTTATGTCTAGAAGTTTCAGTATAAAGTGTGATGCACATTCATGCCCAATGGATTAGATTCGGGGCCGGCTGAGTAAAAATTCTATGTGTTTGAGTGGCCCGCATGAGTGGAGGTTGTGAGTTCCTGTCTTCTGACTTTGACATTTATTAATATTTACTTATATTCCTACTTTCCTATTTTATCTAAACTTTTTTTATGTGGTTACAGAATTATCAACAAATTTTTGGAGTTGTTGGTAATTATGTAGCTATGCCTACCCCGCTCTGGGAATGAAGGCATGAGTTTATGTATATATATGTGTGTGTACTTTTTAATGTTTTTTTTTGGAATAATATTGTTCACAACTGTATTCGAAAGTATATATAGTGGAATCTATTTTTCTAAAATCATTTACGCAACATTAATGTGTGAATACTAATAACTATTTTGTTTTGTTCATTTGTTGTCACGTTACTCAAGCTGGATTAATAACAGCGGTATAGCAGCTTGGCAGTAAGTATCGATTTATTATTCAGTACCTAATTATATTTTACTGCGTAAATATATTGAAATAAATACATTTATATTTTTATTTTGTGTTTGGGGCTACTACGGTTCTCGTTTAAAACCTTTTCGGTATTTTGAATTAACTTTGCCGTTAAAGCATTCCTACCCCATTGGAACACTTAACCCGGGAAAAGGGGTCCAACGCTTTACTGTGTATAAAGTAAAGGAAGTAAATCACGAACGACACATTTTAGTGGCCCTATTGCCGCCCTTAACGTTCGGACCGCCACATGACGAAGCATGCTTTCACGATTTCCTTATCCATATGAAAATTCTCAGTATTCAACCGCGATTATAAAGGGGTATAAATGAGTCTTTTTTTGGTATGGGGAATAGGCCCCACGCAAATGGCAGCGTCACTACATAGTATAAAACAAAGTAGCTTCCCGCTGTCTATCTGTCCCCATGTATGCTTAGATCTTTAAAAGTACGCAACGGATTTTGATGTGGTTTTTTTTTTAATAGATAGATTGTTTCAAGAGGAAGGTTTTTATGTATATTAAATGCTGGTTTATTGTACGGGTGTTACAAAAAACTCAAATGGACCGAAGCGAGGGCGGGTCGCTACTATAATTAATATAACATAAGTCGTTTTTTTCTCTTAACCTCTAGATAATAGTGGTTATATTTGACTTACCTTGTCCATCTAAGTATAAACCTTACAAAAACTTAAAAATTCAAAGATCATTGATTTATTAGTAGATGAGGTTTCCATCGTTGTTTTATGTTGAAGTAACAATTGTGTAATGCATCAGACTAATTTTCGCATCTATAATTATTAGTGTGATTAGGAACTAAATGTTTATTTTTTAACCCGAGTAACCCAATGTATTTGCAGTTTAAGTACCAATTTCACCAAACCGTGTTAAATTTAATCAATGTTGATTAACATTGATTAAATTTAACATGGTTTGGTGACTTAGTTCATACGTTTTGACAGCTGTTAACGCTCTAATCATCTGTTAAGTGGTTAACATTGTTTGGTGAAATTGGTACTAAACATTGTAAATGGAATGTTAGCGGACAGCGTATCAACGAAGTAAAAGTTGTGTAAAACAACCGCCCGATATTTCAAAAGCGTTACGTTACGTTACTTTAGTTTGCAGCCTACGGGGGCGTAAAAAATGCAACGCGAAACACTTTTAATCAAATTCCAGCAGCGTCAACGTTGTTTTTCTATCAGCCTGGGCTAAAAATATCGAATAAGTTGGGTCAGGTTAAACACAGATCAAAATCGGTTTATAAATGACGGAGTTTCGTGGTATAAATTGTTAAAAAAATAAGAGGATTTTGGGAATCTCCTCCTTTTTTAAAGTTGGGTAAGGGTGTTGTGGTGGATGGTTCTGTTTTAGCGTTTCTTCTCAAATACTGAAAAACGGAACTCTTATTATGAGGACTCTCCTATGGCCCTTGACACGATGCATTGCGATAACGTTATCGTTATCACAGTATAGAATTATACTATGTCGTTATCGAAAATAAACAGGATTGACGTACGGTCGGACGGTCGCGTCGAGTTCTTATGTCAATTCCATACATTTTGTCAGTTTTCGAATATCGTTTACGTTACCTAGAAATAGGCACAGCTTATCGGGCTGATTTTTTATTTATTTATTATTTAGTGGTGCGTAAAAATCTTGTATTAGTACTTAGTATTTAGACAGCAAAAAAAACTGAGTCATCGCGAGTTTATTAAAAAAAAAACAAATATGTAATAAAAGGAATCGAACCCGGAACAGCTAGCTTCGGAGGCAGAGTCACTACCAACTAGGCCAACAGCGTCATAAAATGGATTTCCATATTTATTTTATCAACATCCAAGACGTCATCACGTAAGCTGCCAGACGGTATCGTCAAGCGCTTAAGTTAGGTATTGTTAATTTAAAGCAATACAATTTATGTTTTAACATGTAAAAATCAAGTACTTAATAAATCGTGTGACAAAAAACGTAGAAAGATTTTATGCTTGAAAAAGTCTCATAGTAGTAGTATACATATACGAGGGTGGTTTGAGAAGTAACTTGTTTCGCCTACGGATAGATGGAGTTAGTGTCATATCTATACTTATTGATAAAGTTTAACAACTCAAGATAATTTACCTGTGGTGTCATGTCATTTTCGGCGGGAATTTTAGATTTGACAGTAGTTGAAACAAAAGTAATCGGAGTAACGCGGCTAAATGGAGAAAATTGGGATTCGAGGTGTAATTCAGTTCTTTTTTTTAGACGGTAAAACTGCAAAAGAAATTCATGTAAGGATTTTACCTACGTTCGGTAGCTCGTGTCCTTCCTACGAAACAGTTCGACTTTAGGTAAATGAGTTTATGCGAGCCAGGACGAGCATTGAAGATGCACCTCGCCCTGGAGCACCAAAAACGGCGGTTTTACCCGAAATCGTCGATAAAGTTCATAATTTGGTTTTAACCGACAGAAGATTGAAGATACGCGAATTAGCTAGAGCCACAACCATCTCCTCTGAGCGGGTGCATTTTATTTTGCACAACTTATTGCACATAAAAAAGCTATGTGCAAGATGGGTGCCGCGGTTACTCACTCCAGAACAAATGCGTATTCGCATGCGAACACCTGCTGACAATCTCCAGGTGTTTGAAAGAAATCCAATGGAGTTCAGTCGCCGTTTTGTTACAATGGATGAAATCTGGATCCATCAGTATATCCCGGAGACGAAACAACAGTCCAGACAATGGATAAGTAGTGGTGAACCAGCCCTAGAGGAAGCGAAGGTCATTCCTTCTGCTGGAAAGGAGATGGCGTCTGTCTTTTGGGACGCAAAGGGAATTCTCTTAATTGAAACCTTGCGAAGGGAAAAACCATCACTGGGGCATACTATGCAACACTTTTGGACCAATTACAGGCGGCGATAGCCGAAAAACGGCAAGGTATGGCAAAGAAAAAAGTGATGTTTCACCATGATAATGCTCCGGTGCATTGAAGTCGTGTTGCTGTACAAAAATTGTCGGAGTTACGATTTGAACTGCTTCCGCAACCTGCTTATTCGCCGGATTTAACTCCTTCGGACTACCACCTATTCCCGAAACTCAAAAATTTCCTGTCAAGACGAAAATTTCATTCGTTTGAGGAGGTGGTAGAGGAAGTTAAGGCGTATTTTGAAGACCTGGAAAAAACCCATTTTCCTGAAGGCATCGAGAAGCTGCAGAAAAGTTGGAGCAAGTGCGTTGAGCTTCGAGGAGATTACGTCGAAAAATAAAACACACAAAAACACAAAAAAAAATTTTTTTCATATCGTACCAAGTTACTTCTCAAACCACCCTCGTAGTTTCATTCAATAAAATTAAATAACCATATACAATTGTAGCGTTAGTGACCCCTGACCTTTGGCCCGTTTCACAAAGCTACAAGTTACAAATTACAAGCGGCACTCTCTTTCTAGAAAAAGGAGTTCCACTTGTAATTTGTAACTTGTAGCTTCGTGAAACGGGCCTCTGATGATAATAAAACAACAAACGCGCGAGGTTTTTTTCTTTTATTGTTTAATTAATTAATTGAACTAACTAAATAGATTATTCTTACTTAGACCGTGTCATAAAAATAATTCAATTTCGACAGAATACGTAGGTACTCTCTTTAAAAAAGGAAATGATGCTTAAAGACAAAATACCGAAGCTTATTGTAATAGGCGCAGCCTACTGTAATTTAACTTGTACAAGGTTGGGGAAACTTATTATTTAGACGTAAACCCTGTTACAAGCTTGACTTATTTCCCTGTAATCTGAGGGGATAGCCTCAGGTGCGCAGTTCACGCTCCGGTTCGCCTTGCAGCGGCACGGTTGCGTGGATGCGCGCCTTAACTTAGTTTGACATACTCGCGCACTATCATAACTAACCTTCACTTTTTTAATTGTACTCTAAAGAAGTGGAGAAATAAACAATAGAAAAATGGTTTAGGATTAATTTAAATTTTATTTTTTATTTTTTTGCATCTTGAGATAATTTCAATGTAAGTAGGTACCTGTGGTATATAGCTTTCGGCTAACTATCGCTATCACCCTTGCACTCGCAACTGACAGTATACTCGTGTTTCTTATAAAAACAAAGGATGCCGATCGCTATTAAGATCGCTCTTTTGTTAAGTTGATATGTTTTCAGTAAAATAACGAGGCCTATGTTAAGCTAACTTGATGAGCTGGGGAGTTTCAAAAAAATAGCACACCTTTGACTTTTTCTTTAGATTTGGGAAAAAAATTGCACGTTGGTTTGGATCATTATTCTGAACTAGAAAAAATTGTATCCCAATATGTCCCCAAAAATATGTATGGAATTGTTCCGTTTTGTTATCAAAATCCAATACGTTTCTTGGTAACAAAACGGACAATTCCATACATATTTTTGGGGACATATTCCAACCAATGTGCAATTTTTTTCCCAAATCTAAAGAAAAAGTCAAAGGTGTGCTATTTTTTTGAAACTCCCCAGCTAACTAATTATCAACGGAACCCTCGATGCGCGAGTCAAATTCAGCTTACCTGACCGATTTTTTTTTTCTTATTGGAAATTGACCTACCACACAGGGTCTGCCACGTCACTCGTTTCTTGCTCATGCTTCCGCTGCACTTTGAATTATAATGAACCCACGATAGCGTGCTCACTCCTGCCGAGGGGAACTGCCCTTCATCAATATCCTTTTTTTTACCGTTTTGTACATTAAGTTAGGGGAAAATGCGCCGCATAGGGTTCTCTTTATATATTCTGATTTATTTGTTGTACATCCGTTTATAACTATTATTATGTAGCTTTGTAGGAACGATGGCCTAAATTACGTGAAAAAAAGGCCAAACTAGAAGCCCTCCTTCAGTTCTTATACAACAATACAGAGACAACACACAACCAAACAGCAACCATTAACAATTTTAAAATACAGAGATGTGTATTCTAAACTCCTAAGGGCAATTAATTCATAGAGATATCAGCTCCGATAGAAGGAATCGCCGAAAAGATTGAATATAAATCAAAACTTAAAGCGATGACACGAATCGGTGCAATTTAAATGTCTTTAACGCACTCGCAATCACAACCGGCTTCAAAGCGGAGCAATTGTTATCATTTTGTTTGCAGACAAGCCTTCGATTTTCAAAATGAAAACGATCGTGATTGCGAGTGCGTTAGACAGTAAGCGCTCAGCAATATCAAAAAGATGAGACCGTTAACTTGTTAGTCATGAACGCTCCGATAGCCTACAGACCTTTATATACCTAAAAAATAAAACACTAGGATACATTTATGTCTCCCGTATCTCTGTCGCGTAGCACCGACGTGTACCGTGATCGTTAGTTTACATAACAAGCCGTATCTGATACATCTCAATTTTTTGTTTTTATTTGAAATACATCAAGTCTAGGTACTTAGTCGTGATATTTTTCATTTGAAATTGCAAATTAAACTGCTTGTTCCATACCATATGGGGCCCGTTTCACGAAGTTACAAGTTACAAATTACAAGCGGAAGTCTCTTTCTAACTACTTTGGCTAGAAAGAGAATTCCGCTTGTAATTTGTAACTTGTAGCTTCGTGAAACGGGCCCCATATGTTATGGAACAAGCAGTTTAATTTGCAATTGCCAGACTGTTATTATGACTGACGCAGACGAGTTTAGTTCCCGTGCCACTGCACATCAATTAACATTGTAATTTAACCTGGCTGTCCATGAGGAAATAATGTCTCAAACTTGACATGAATTTTAAGGTACAAGAAAGACCTTTTCTTACTGACCTAGACTATGGATTTAACTTTCCAATGTGTGAAAAACTTTTTGTTATTAGCAGAGATCGGACAAATGGGCGTCATTACTCGCAATAATGTGGACATGACTCCAAAGATTTTAATTAAACAAATTAAATTAGGTACATTAATTGATTACTTACTCGAAAAATATTTTTGATCCTATGCAAGACAGTAATAAATAAATAATGCAAAGACGTGAGAAGTGGCCATTAATAGTAATCTACTTAAGTTTGGTCTATTAACATGCGTGGATTGAGAAAGGAGCTTTTCACCTCATAAGTTTATTTTTTAACTAACCACGGAAAGTTATATAAATTACTGTTTATTTCCTTTAATAAATATACACAATAACAAGTCAATGTATTATTTATTTATTACTGTCTTGCAAATGATCAAAATTATTTTTAGGGTAAGTAATCAATTAATGCAATTTAATTTGTTTAATTAAAATCTTTAGAGTCATGTCCACATTATTGAGAATAATGACCAGAGATCGGAATAGGCAGAGCTAATTTGCCTAAACTTGACGCATATTCATTCATGCGTGAGTGAGAAGGGAATACCTTATTGAATGAACATGCATCAAGTTTAGGCAAATTAGCTCTGCCTATTCCGATCTCTGGTAATGACGCTCATATTCCGATCTCTGGTTATGAGGTACTATCACGAACGTTAATTTGGGACCCATTTCAAGAAAAATATGCTTGAAGTCGTCAATGTCATAAGAGATGTCAAGTCATTTGTAACTTTTAGAAAACTCAACCTTATTGTTGTAGAATGTCAGATTGACTTTGGACCTAAGGTGGGTACCAAATAAAAGTTCGCGACTGTACAATGGTTTGAATGATACCTTGTAAAGAATGCTACCTTGTGATACTCACCTTTGGCTCCTTGGCCTTTGCTGAAAACTGAAAATAGCTATAATTTGTGGTTCCGAAACCTAAATAACGTCAAAATAAATCGTGACAGCAACTACAAACTGTCGGTTAGTTTAGGCACTCAACAAACTCTGTACCAATTTACTGCGAACTTTGTTATTAAAACAATTTATGTAGCATAAATTATTATTAACATATTTTGTTTAGGGAAGTTGTTTCATGTTAATAGCGTTTCATTTTCATAAATGTTTTATGAACTTGTAATTTTGCACCAATAATAAATCAGTTTTGTGCCCACTCACAGTACTACCAGACTTAGGCCGTTCATTGTTCATCAACGCACAATAAACCTGTATCATTTACGTATTCTTTGTCTTTTCCTTTTTCATTAATGAAAACGAAAAATGATTAGATAAATAACAATGATTGAAGGATTTAATAATGATTGATTGGTAGTAAATGATTGCCCACTTCGCTGTTTTCCCGGTGGTTTCATGGAGGAGCTGCATAAATTTTCACCTGCTACTTATTACTTATCATAAGTTATCAACGTTTTGATAGCTCTTATTTTTGTCAGTAATGGCGACCGAGTTAAAACAATAAATACCATAACAGAGGGCTTATCGTCTAACGCACTCATAATCACGATCGTTTCATTTTGAAAATCGAAGGCTTGTCTGAATACAAAATGAAAACAATTGCTCCACTTTGAACAACTTAACCACTAGGGATAACGCAATCACATCGACATTTTGTAGTTACCACAACGCAACTGCACACGTAACCACTGCTTGACCATTTTTGTCCCTGCGATGTGGTGTGGTTGTGGTACGTGTGAGTAGACCCTAACTTAGCATTGGTCCAACTTGTTGATAAACTGCTAAAACCGAGCTGCAAACTCTTTGCCTAATAGGAGCGCGCCTTTGGTGAAAACTATAGCAATAAAACATTAAGAGGTGCTAGTCCTTCTTAGAGTGCCCTTCTAGAATGACGTGTTTCTTTCTTGCTGTAAAACATTGTTACTTTAGCTCTGTGTGCGTTATCTTTATTGTTTTTTTTCTTCTTCTTCTTCTATCTAAACTGCTAAACTTGGTCAACGTGCGTCTTAGGTCAACGTGACATATATAACTGTTTTTTAAATAGTTCAATGGTTGCTTAAGTATTATTTCGTTCCATTTACTATAATAATATATTCAAATTATAGGTAAAAATCGTTCCATTTACATCATCTGGCTGCAACAGGTGTTTCAAACTTTAAAAGTATCACAATAAGCGCCTACTGCGGGTCGGTCTTCCCTCCGCGGCCGCGCTGTTGCTAGGTTCAGTATCATTTAACTTGTAGGCACCTTATCTCTTTAGCAAGAACCACAGCAGCAGCAGGTTTTTGAGGCCCTATGTCGACTTACTGCTTACAGTCATTGAACCTTATAGTATTCTGTTCTGTGCAAGTTGCCACTTAGTAATTAGTTTTGATTTGGCAATCTACACTAATATAATAAAAGGAAAGATTTGATTGTTTATTTGTTTCCATTGAATAGGCTCCGAAACTACTAGACCGATTTGAATAATTCTTTCACCATTAGAATCCTACATTATCCCTGATGAACATAGGCTATGTTTTATTTTTCTGCGCGGACGGAGTCGCGGGCAAGAGCTAGTTATATACAAATTTAAATTCTATTTGAAATGTTGCGGGTGGATCCTACCACCCTACAATGAATACGTGCCCAAACGCACTCGGCTGGCTTTTATAATTAAATTATTATTTCAAATTTCGGAAGTAATTGGAACTTCAATAAATTTTCAGTTCTTGTTTGCTGATATTATTAATTAATTATATTAAATAGTTCCACAACCACAAACCAAAACTATCAAAAGTTGCTAGTTTAAATTAGGTCACGTGCAATAAAGAGTTTGCTATGTGCATTTAAAAATTAAAACGAACATTTGTAATGCATCGAGTTGACGCGAGCGCACTAACTATTATAGGTCTTTTAAACAACCCATGTCTTAGTATTGTTTTTAACTCGGCCGCCATTACTGTCAAGTAAATACAAGCTATCAAAACATTGACAATACGATAACGGTGAAAGACAATATTATGTTTTTCAACGTCTAGGATCTCGGCCCTGATTAAAAGGTCGCTGATGTATCTAAACCAGGCTGTCCAAACACGCCGGCTACAGTTTAATGAAATCATTACACGACACCGTTTTTGTACCTTTGCCATTAACTGGCTACATTTTCAAATTCGAATTCCATTGGCGCAGTCAAATAATATATTTACGCTGAGATAAGCAAAACGTCTCCATTATATACTCATACTGCGGCTTCGTCAGCGTATAAGTCATGCATTTATTGTTATATTCCCTTTTTTGGATTGTGTAATCCTATTTTCCGGAATAAAAATCTAAACTAAATTTTATCAAATCGGCTCAGCAATTTATCCGGTTACGATCACATTTATAATATTAGTACGTACCTATATATGGATGAAACAGACTTGTATATAAGGGTTAAAAAACTGCAAAAAAGTTTTATCAATAGATCGCGGGCAAATTTGGGGTGCGGGTAAAGCAAAGAATAAACACATTTAAATCTCCAATATTTAGCTCCGGGCACGTATCGTTTCCCCAAACAGCATGATAATCACTAAACATATTATAATATCAGATCACAATTAAAACTTGTAAATCAATGTAATTTTTTCATGACAAAATGTGCCGTCTGGAATCATCCTAACTACAGCTGTGCCGAGAGTTTTTTACTTTATTTTGTTCTGTTTATTGTTTTGATAAAATGAAATTTTATCGATTTGATGATGTGCTGTCTTTTTCCTGTAAAGTTCTTATTTAATTTCCCACAGTAAGTACTTTGTAAAGTAGGTTCCTACACCTTTAAGTCTTTCGTTTTCCATCTTAAGTGCAAATAATAAAGAACCACACGCACGATAGTTCAGTAAATGAGTGTGGACGTGGTGACGCAAACAAGTTTAATTAGTCTAAAAAGTTAAACACTGATTTACTTACAATACAATACAATTTACTATAACTTAAGGCACAAATACGACCTCACATGGAATACTGCCTCCATATTTGGGCCGGAGCACCCTAACATCAACTTCTTCCACTTGACCGAATTCAGAACAGAGCTGCTCGATGTTTCAACAACCGGGGGGTCCTCAAAAACCTGGATCCACTGACCCTGCGGAGGGATGTTGCTTCCCTCTGTGTCTTTTACCGCTTTTATCACGGTGCTCCGAGGAATTATTCGGATCGATACCAGCCGCTGGATTCCACCATCGTACAACTTAACTCGTACCAAACTATAATTCATCAACACCATCTTGATTGTTGAAAATCCACTAGTTTTTCGAGGGCCTTCTTGGCATTCACTTTGTCTATGTGGAATCAGCTTTCGGCGTCTGTATTTCCGAACCAATACGACTTGGGGGCCTTCAAAAAACGAGCCTACTCTTTTCTCAAAGGCCAGCAGCACCTGCGATTCCTCTGGTGTTGCGTGTGTTTATGGGTCGCGATGATCACTTACCATCAGGTGGCAGTCGAGCAAGCTTGCCACCTGATGGTAAGTGATCATCGCGACTCGCGATTGAGTGATTCGCGATTTAGGATGAATCACTAGTCATTTTTATTGGTTTAAAGTAACTTAAGACTGCGCCGAGCAAACGTCGACCGTCCAGTGGCGCCCTCATCACTATTATTGTGTTTTCTAATTAACTAAAGAATTTCCTTGCAATCGGACGATGCTTTTTTGTAGCGCAAGTAAAAACACAATTTATGGGATACGTAACAAACTTTGATAACAATTACCCTATGAGTAGTCAGCTTAACGGGAAAAGGTGGCCACTTTTTTCCGTTAAGTTGATAACTCAAAGGTCAATTGTTATTAAACTATGTGATATGTCCTATAAGTTGTGTTTTCATTTGTAGTACAAAAATGCACCGTCCGATTTCAAGAAAATTATTTATTTTATTAGAAAACACAATAATAGTGATGAGGGCGCCACTGTACATCCGGCGTACGCTCGGCGTAGTCTTAAAACTAAATTAGAAATTTTGTTAATCACGAACCAAATCTATCATAGTGTTCGGTGAACGGTATCGTTACCGGAAATGTAAAGTGTATGTCAATAGCATACGCTTAGAGAGTTTTCGAAAATCGTTTACGTTATTGTCAAGCACCTTGTCTACGGCCTGAATGATGGTCATGTAAGTAGGTAATCAAGCGTGCAACACACTGCTGCGAAGCTTACATTCTTGTTAACATATTCATGAGGGGTGGCTGAATATTAATCTATCAACTATGAAACAATAAACACTCGTGGCTAGTTTATATTTATTTTTGATGTAGTACTACGGTGACTTTTCCTTCGCAAAGCAGAAGGAACAACCGAGAACTGTTTTTCGCATTAGTTCCTTAGCAAGAAAGTTCCTTCTGGTAATTTGAAGGAATTAGTGTGAATAAAAGGTCTCGGTTGTTCCTTCAGCATTTGTAAAGGAACAAAAGCGAAGGAAAAGTCGCAGTAGTACCTTCAGTTTTTGCAAAGGAACAACGGCGAAAAAAAAGTCGTAATACGTCCTTGATCTCTTGTGAAGGAACTAGTGCGAAAAAAAACGCAATAGTTCCTTCGAAGGAACATTCAAAGGAACTGCCGCGAATAATTCGTCGATAGTATTATTTACCGCAAAAAATATATGGGCTTAAAAAAACATCATATAATTTTATTCTGGTAGATTTTTTTAACTTTGAGCTACACATTTATTCATTATTTACATATTGACTCTTATTCCTACGTCATAATCATTTAACAATAAGCAACAATGTCAACCGCAACATTTAAACGCTCCTTACGCGTTGATTGGTTTTAATTCAAGCACTTAGCAATTAAAATACAAATAGTACTTAATACAAATACAATTTGAATTATACGTTAGTAGCGTGTAGGTAGGTACAATAAAGGAAATTTATAATGATATAAAGAACTATAACATATAAAACGACACAAAAATTCAATTATGTCTGCTCCATTATATTTCATCTACGCTTTGTCAAGAGCGGTTATCGTATTTAGTTACTACCTACGCCCCATTTATTATTAAAAGAAGTGTTTTTCGGTGGACCTTAGGACCCCGAAAATTAAAAACAACACTGAATTCGAGTCCGAGTTCAATTGTGAAAAATATCAGGGCATTCTCGACGCTCTGTATAAAATTTAACCCTGACGAAAAAATTCATAAACTAAAACGCTGTGGGCGATAATAAAACAGCGCTTTGAGCTCGGGCATGGATGAACATCCGTGCGGTCGATGGGTTTAGATAGAGTCACGGGGATGACCAGATTCCACCATTAATAGAGATGGTCTAAATTTTTTACCTTTCTATTACTCTATGTAACTTACACGGTAGTTTTAAAACTTCACTTATTAATGACTGAAGACAGCAGTGAACTTTCTTAATTCGCTAAAAGTAAGAAAATACTAGGCTAACTGTACCCTTACCATGAGTTACAATTACCGTACTCGCTAGCGAGTCGAATTCTCAGTAACCTTACCATTAGTTACAATTACCGTACTCGCTAGCGAGTCAAATGCTCTGTAACTCGCACTCTATGAGAATACTGCGAGGGACCGAGCATTCGACTCGCTTGCGAGTACGGTAATTGTAACTCATGGTAAAGGTACTGTCCTTCGCACTCTAGAAGACAGGAAATTCGACTCGCTAGCGAGTAGTTACGGTAAATATAACTCTGGTAAGGGTACTGAGCTTCAGCACTTAATTGGATATACATATGTATTTTTGACTCTTACAAGAGGACGCAGTGTTAATTAAACTTATTACACAAACAGTGTTTAAAACATTGAAATAAAAAAATCAGCAAAGGCAGAACGGTCACAGTTTTATCCCTAGTGGATTATCACGAGTTCTTAACGTACAAGTGCTAAAGAAATCTGCTTTGCCACAAATACTTAGGTGGGTACGCCACTGATACTTAGCATCATGAACTTATTTTCTTTCTTTCTTTCTTTCATCGTATAATAAACTGATGTTGGTTGAGAGGCCCATCTCAAGACTCGTCAAAGTGTACATCGAGTTGTAGAAGACTGTAATTTTTGAGATGTCTCACATATTTAATATCAGTTTATTAATCGACCTTAAAATAGATTTAAGTTTAAGATTAGTTTTACATTTGACAGCGTCGCACGTAGCAAACGACGGAATAATGCAAAACCACTGTTCATACAATAGACGCAGTGAAATTATTATGAATATGAATAATGCTGCGGAGATAGGACACAGAGTGGCGTAGGCAGGCGATTATAGGAATACGCGCTATTTTGGCATTTCGTCTTTACAAATAAATAATAAATAAAATGTTCATTTTTAATAACATACCTATGTGTTGCAGACAATTTAACATTGATATTAATTAATGTACATACTTATATATCATATTGTGAACGATGAAATGCATATGTACGCAGTCGCTGAAAACCAATGATTTTGTAAAATACCCGAACCTAGACAATACATTCGGTAAGAAGGAATCTCAAATATCGTCGTATATAAGCACCTATACGTAGCCAGAGTAAACGCGCTCAAAACAACAGAGCCTCTAGTGTATTTTAACATACACCAAAACGTCTCGATCGCGTTTGCGTTTCTCGTATGGCACTTCCGCTTTCGAGACGGTTTGCCGCGTGAACGCCAACTTGCACTCGAGGCACTGCTGTACGGCGTTCATAATTTCGCCATGTTGCAAGCAACAGTGAGATAGTAGCCGATTGGTACAGCCCTCAGCCGGTAACCTATCGATGCTTTGAAAAACTTTTGTCCGCTGTTGCGTTTGTCTGAAAATATGTTTTCTCTGAACCCATTAACTTTTCAAAATGTTTAAAGAGATATACCAACCTGTAGGTTAGGTTAGGTTAGTTTTATAACAATCCAGGAAAGTTAAACGGTTTCAGAGAAAAAGGATTTTCGGACAAATGAAAATTTCGGACAAACGAAATAACGGACACAAGTTTTTCGAAACATCGATAGGTATCCTCAGAACCATGTCCAAATTTAAATAAACAATTTGTTCAATATCTTCGTGTAACGCTCGCAACCCATTTGAAAAAGGTTATTTTCAGAGCAATTATCTTTTCAATGGCACTTTTATACGCTAAAATTTGCGCTACCAAACTTCGTAACGCGCTTTGCAGCGAATGTCCATATTAGTGTAGGTACTCGACTACCAGTGCACTAACACTAAGTAGGTAGTACATTCTACTCGAGAGAGCAAAACATGACGCAGGGCGGGCTCCTTGGCACTAAAAAGTGTGTCAAAACGACAGTAACTAGGGGTTTTTATGATCCTGATGAAAATTATGCTTAGATAATTAAGTTTTTTTTTGATAATGTACTCGATAATGCAATCAGCACCCTAAAAGATATGCAATTTATTTCTATGTCCCTGTACAATTCGTAGGATTACCTTTTTTAATTCAATAGTTATTTAACTATCTCTTCTAAATTTATCGTAAAATTTTAATAGCCAAATAGAAGTATAATATTGTTGACAAAGACTCAAGGTATCTTTACAACGCGTCCCTAACAGTACGTAAACATCTCTCGCACGTTTTCACATTATTTTGTGTACTTAGCTGTTGCTAAGTAAAATATTTAATAATAAATAAAAGTTAAATCTAACCATTTTACAAGTAGATAATCCAAAATGATGTATGCTGTCAATTTTTTAAGCAAACTGATGTTACAAATCAAATTCAGTAAAATGTTGTAAAAGTGATTGGTAGATTCACTCATGTTACCGACGTGTAAAAGAGCCCTCATGTGGCCTATTTTCTGAATAAATATTTTGAATTTTGAATTTTGAATTGGTAATGTGATACGAATACAATCCTTTATAAAAGGTAAACAAAGACCCCATCACAAACATGAAAATCTGAGGTCACACCAACAACAAAAAACTGCCAGGAATTGGAAATGTATAAAACACGCTGCAAATATGTTTTACAGTATAAGTACAATTAGACTCGTATTTACTTTGGAATAAAACTATTTTAATGCGCTTGTCTAGAAATCTGGCTTACTTAGGTATTCATGCACCTTGCCACTCCGTTAACATTATAAACCATGGACCACGAAATAGCTACCGGGATCAGCGATGTTTCAGTCCAAAATTACCTTTAAACGCTTTAATTGATATGTCGCATTCGATCGGCAATCGAAACGATAAATAACAGCTACACTAACTTATTGGTACGTAATCGGGCTTTAATTTTCATTTATTCGCTCCTGATATTATAAATAAAAAACGCTACTTTGGTGATAAAAATCTTTGGATATCGAGGTGAAAACAAAGAAATCAATGGCACTAATTACGCGTAATACAGTTACACGAAAGCGTAATTTACATATTAAGTTATCTATGATACTCGTAATACCGACGCGTGGGAGTGCGTCGTGCAGTAGTTGCGTCGAGTCCTAGCGGGCGCGTAGGCGCGGCGCGAGCAGAAGCGCGGCGGGGAGCAGCGCGGCGGGCAGCAGCGCGGGCAGCGCGCGCGGCGCGGCGCCGGGCCGGCCCGCCGCCTGGACGCGGTCGGCCCGCGACGCGCCCTCGCCCGGCTCGCGCGCGCGCGCGTACCCCTTGCGCTCGCCCTGCACGCTCTCCTCATTGCTGCGCCAGTACACCGTCGCGATCGTGGCCAGGCACTGCGCGACATACAACAAAACAAATTAGCTCTAACGAGAATCTATTGTTCTGATGTCTGCAAATAGGACCCGGGTAAAATTACTGCCTAATTTTACCTATTATATAATTTATACTACGAGTAATGGTGTTACCATTTAGTGTGTGCATTAATTAGTATTTCACCGACTGGAGCGTATCTCTTAAGTATTATTAATGATTATTACTGAAATGTAGGTTTATAATTAGGAAGTTTGAAATTTTATAATGGTTAAAAAACCAATTGGGATACACCAAATAACCATACAATACAACACAATACAAATAGGTACACTTTATTGAACACCTCATAAAAAAAATAACACAACGGGGATTTAATTTTATAAATGGTCTCTTTTCTTTATTAATAACGACTTTAATTGAATCTACCTATTCCAATTATGTCAAGAACGGTGCATCGATTTATAGACAAAACTTAGTAAAATATAACTGAACCGTTTATGTAACTACTGCCGTCAGCAAGTAAATTATTGAAAACAAGTTTTGATATAAATGGAAAGACTTTTCGTTTAAATTATTCCGTTTTTGGTTGAACTAGAAGTAGGTATAAAATGTCGCTATGTGAGATAAATTAGAGATATAAACCCTCTTATTAATAAACGCACAACAGCTAAAGTGTGCTCAAAATATGCTTTGTCCTTATCTGTCATTGTGACATTTGCTTCTGACGGAAAGTAGCAAAACATAATTTGACTAAAATAGATTAATAGTGCATTTATGAATAAGGGGGCAAGTCTATTGTGTGGCAATATCGGAGAAGATAATATTTATGGTCTAATAAAACAAGGTCTTTTTTTCCGAAAAGGGACACTTTCTACGTCATCACACAGTTGCCACTTGGGTTGCCAATACTCACAAATACCTAAGGACACTTTATGTAGATTACAAATCAGTTAACGATTCAGTATAAAAATCATCTCTGTTACGTCACGACCATAATCATGAATGCACTTCATTAAGTAGGTATACATGAAAATAACTAGAGCAAATATTTTGAAATTAGCCCGATTTTAAAGTTTGGAAACTTTTGGCAGCTGGATATAATATGGATATATATTATATGGATATATACGCGTCCAATCACGTGGCCACTGCTTCTCGGAAGAGAATACCAGAACATTATACCACAATAATGTTAAGGAAAAACCTCTTTGGGTAGATTTTCCAATTGGAATACACATAGAGATGTATGTTTGTATGTACTCAATGACATTCTATACGTGTTTTAATACATTCTTTAAAGTTTTTCATAAATAAAATTAAGTTACCGGTGGTAAGTCAGTTAGGGTATTATGTCGGTACTTTATGATGACAAATCTCGGTATCGTTACCGCTTTGTGACCAACAGACGACTAAGGCACAGAATAAGTAATAGTACAAGTAAGGTAAGAAGCGTGCTTATACCGCCTTTAGGCACAATTATGCCGTCCCGCGTTTTGCGCGCTGATGCGAAGCCCTTGTGTAAAGAAAATCATTGTATGTACTCGTTTTTATAAATGTAATATGTTGCATCGTCAAAGTATTTCAACACTTATTGAACCGTAGCTAAGATCTTCTAGCAGCAGCTGATTGAATAATCGTCCCGCTAAAGGATAATGGATCCAACCTATTAAATCCAACGCGATCCTTGAGCTACTTCCGAGAACAACTAATTGATCGGAGGCCAAGTTTTGTTCGCTTATTAAACTGATGCCAATTATTATTATAGTACCGTGTTACATAGCCAGAGCTGGTCTTATTCGTAATTTGTTTGTTAGATCTAACTGCATATATCAAGCAGTGGAACCTTCCTTTATCCTCGTGGATCCCCAAGTACTTTAAAAAGTACAAATTACCGAAGACAAAAGGAACCCCCTAGTTTATTTGACTAGGTTGCTTTTACAACCTTACTAATATAGGTATCGGGATCCACGAGGTTATAATGAGAGTATTTATTGAATGTGTTAGGTAGGAAGGCATTTAATTTACCTAGTTAGATAGGAATAAGTATAGTAAACAAATCGCGGACAACTGATGCTAGCCCACCTGGGGCCTCTTTTCTGTACTGTTTTTCGTGTTATCATTATTCTTAACGTTATGAGAGTTCATAACATTAAGTTGACATTTATTTCTCAACAAAATCCAAAAATACAAATTACATCCACAACACAGGTTTTGTCATGGATCCGTCATCAGATTACAATGCGACTACCTCGGAAGTATACTCTATCAAACAAAAGAAGAATGTTTGAAATTTACCATAATTTACGGAGAAATCGGTGAACAAACATAAGAAAAAACAGTGGAACATAGAAAGTCGGTTAAAAATTGCAATTAATTCACGATATAAACCTTCTTACTTTTAATTTTAAGTCGCCCCTCCTGAAGTGCTTCGGTTTGACTTTGAAGTCGAGCAGCTGGCTGGTGACCTCGAGGCCGTCTTCGCCGCGCTCGTGCGCGGGCGGCGGCAGCGCGGCGGGCGGCGCGGGCTCGCCGTTCACGTACCACGCCAGCCGCGTGGCGGGCCGCGACCGCCCCGAGGTGCAGTTCACCTGCACGCGGTCGCCGATCTGGTACCGGACCCGGGAGCCTGTGATCGTCGGCCCGTGCTCCGGGAGAGCTGATACATATAAATCAATTCAAGCGGCATAGCATAGGGAAGTTTGAATGTACAAGAGATCGGGAAAATCTTGTTTACAAATTTACATGTGCGCCGCGCCGATTTGTCTGCTGATTTTACGCCGACGCGAAGTAGAAAAAATGTCAGCGGTGGCGGCGTAAAATCAGCGGCGGATCGGCGCGGCGCACATGTCTATTTAGAAACGATATCGTTCATTTTAGAATTAAGAAAAACGGCACATTCAAATGTTTTTAAAAAACTGAAGTACAATCAAAAGGTCTTAAAATGTCTTTTAGGTTCGGGTGAATTCGGTAAGACCAGCATAAAAGCGAGTGAAATAAAAATACAAACCGAAATGATATTTTAAGGGCTATTTAGCACTGCATTTATGTACAGTCACCCAATAAAAATGTTGAGCATACTTAGAACCTTGTCATTGTGAATGTCATTGTCATTTGTGTCATTTGATATTCTGTTTGAAGTTTACTATGACAACGCTCTAAAGTGCTTAACATTTTCGTTGGGGTACTGTACGTAAAGCATACAAAAATAAATAAGAACAATTTTTTTTTTTCAGGTTCTAACCAGGTAATTTTTCTCTAAAAAGTTCGTTTTTTAGGGTTCCGTTTCCGAACTTAACAAGGAACCCATATAGTTTCGCCATATCCATCTATATGTCCGTCCGTTCGTCTGTCTGTCAGCGCTTTAACTTAGAGACCATTGGTACTACAAAGCTGGAATTTGGCATGGTTATACCTATACATATTAATCACGCCAACAAAGTTGTAAAATAAAATATTGAAAAGAAAAAATATCTGGTACCTCCATTCACGTAAAACCGGTATTATTGTTTACTCGTCTATTTTATTGTGTTGGGGTTTCATTGAATAGCTCTTTCAAAAATAGTGGGCATGTGAAAAACGGGACGCATAAATTTATCTTTTCGCTTTTTTTTTTCTCATAACACTTTAGGCTGACATTTTAGAATTTAATAAACGTCTATTAGGTAGATTAGGTTAGGTTAGGTAGGTTAGTTTTTTATAATAATTAAAATAAAACCATTTCTATTGTAAAAACCGTTTTAGGTCAAACGATTTTATGCGTAAAGATACGTTATGCGTAATAAAAATTATGCAATCCATTAGGGAAAAGTTTAAAATATTTTTAGATTTGGGTTAGTAATTGAAGGCAGTTTAGGTCGTATTCACACACACACACACTTACCACACAACACACATACTGAACACTTATATTTGGCCACCTGATGATAAGCGGGATCTGTGACCCATACATATTTGTAATCTCAGGACTATAATCTCATGATTGCAATCCTAAGACTGCGAATGCTTCGCCAATTCTGGCGAACGATCAAGGAATATATTTGAATAGCGGCCTTTACACGTAAAGTTCTGACCGCGGGAAACGCCACGCGCCGTTCCAATCTTCGATCCGAACCGTACACTTTTTAACTATTTTACTATTAAAGTTGCATTTACACGTACAGTTCGGAACTAAGATTGGAACGGCGCGTGGCGTTTCCCGCAGTCAGAACTTTACGTGTACAGGCTAATGTTTTGTGTTAGGACAGGCTCACCGACGACGGTGATGTCGGCGTGATCGGACACGGTGGGGAAGAGCGGGCCCTCGCCCGACACTTCGCAGCGGTAGCGCCCGCCCGTCTCCAGCACAGCCGGGAACAGCGTCACGTTCGCGCCGTTCGGACTCGACCTCTGCAATCACAGACAAACTCAATGACATTTATTACAAACTCCCCGCATCTGAGTGTTGAGTGTTGGAATTGTCATTCTACGGGATTGGACCGGCCTACAATATAATAAGTTTGCTCAATATTTTGCATTTGTGCAATGTAATTAAATCGTCCCTTGTCCTTAAACGATTGATTTTATCAGGCAATAATATTGCTGGGCTAACCAGAGACTAAGAGACTATAAAATATTGCACAATACATACCTACACGGTGCAATGAAAAAGCATTGCGCAATAAAAACTAAACTCTCAAACTTTTCCTTTTCTTTTTCTAAACCTAAACGGTCAATGACAATGCGCAATACATCATTATTATTAGTGTGCAATATAATTGATCGCTAAGGACTGGCCTTCAACGCTCAAAATAAAAAACGCTTATGTCGGTTATTAAAAACCAAACTATGTATATAATCGTCGAACTCTATCAATATGACTGCAAATTGTAATCTGGTTTATAAAAAAATGTCGACACGGATACTTAACAACTCCCTTTTATCTAATGTTGAAGTAGGTAAATAACTCCTGAATCATAAAAGTATACCTAAATAAATTCCATACGCGTTTAATTTGGTTCCCCATAACATTGTCACAATTTTTGGGTTCTAATTGTGTGAATAAAAAAACAAGATAATGAAATACTTATGAGCCGGCGCCGCACGAGTATGAAACAACGAAAAGGCCGTCGAGTGCTGGTGTGGGAAGCGTGGGCGAGGCCAAATGAAAGAAACTAAGGGAACCGTACCTCGTACCGCAGTGAGACTGTGTTTGCACCTGAACCTCTTCACGGCTTAATATCCGCTCTAGTTTTATATTGTTTCCACTTGGAAAGACCTAAGCAAACTCGGCGCGGCCGGATTAATCTAATTATACCTATGTCTACCTTTACCCGCACACGTTTGTGCAGCTGCTTAGATGAAATTGAACGTAGACGAACCTTGCTTTTTGTTCCTCGACAATTGAATTTAATCGAATTGTTTATTAAATAAGACATGATAAGACTATTCTATCGTAATAAACGTCAGTGCGATGGATAGGAATAAGCGATTTTTGTCCCTGGGGCGGTTCGCAACGAGCGCTTGAGCGGACCAGAATACGTGATAGATATGGACTTCTACGATTTGTCTACGAGTAAAAAATAGTAAAGAATAGAACTTAATGTTACCTATTCCGCCTACGCCCTACCTTAACCTACACAAAATAAGTATAAATATATTTACAAGTACTTTTGTATTTTTGAGACGACAAGAAGACCTCCTGCCCCCGCAAAGGATGTAGGCATGTGTTCAAAGTTGATAAACATGTAGTTTAGGCACTTTGTGACGCTTAAATAGCGAGTTCACGAATAAGTGACAGATGGGGAATTTTCTATTTCAATTTGCCTTTGTTGTTATTTAATTGACAGTTAAGGCAGCCGTTTATGCTCACGCACTGCCTAGCTGCACCGCACACCAGCGGCACGCAGCCTAAGGCTGCCTATCCACTGGAGCGGAGGAAGGCAGCGGAGCGGGGCTACTAAAATTAAGTATTCTAATTGGTGGATCTTTTCCTCGCTCAACGCTCTGCTGCCTTGCTCCGCTCCAGTGGACAGGCAGCCTTAGGCTACGTATCCACCAGAGCTGTGTGAGGCAGGGGAGCGGTGCGCGAGGAAAAAATCATCCAATCACTGCTCTGAGGGCGTATTGTCTAACGCACTCGCAATCACGATCGTTTTCATTTTCAAAAACGATGGCTTATCTGCATACAAAATGAAAACAATTGCTCCACTTTGAAGCCGGTTGCGATTGCGAGTGCGTTAGACAATAAGCCTCGTTTTCATTTTGAAAATCGAAGGCTTGTCTGCATACAAAATGAAAACAATTGCTCCACTTTGAAGCCGGTTGCGATTGCGAGTGCGTTAGACAATAAGACCTCTGGCCGGTATGCAGCATTAGTAAAGTAAAAAATGTATGTACCTCGACGTCTACGCCGGGCAAGAGGAACTTGCGGCGCTGCTCGCTGTCGCGCGGCACGTGGCGGAAGAACTCCTTGCCGTCTTTGTACCACTTGACAGAGTAGAGTACGTCGGCGGGACCCAGCTGCCAGCGGCAGCCCAGCGCCGCGCGCGTGCCCAGCGGCACGTGCGCCGGCACGCGCAGCTCCAGCAGCTCCAAGCACGTCACCTCTGCGACAACACAAACGGAACAATCAGCCATCGCGCAGAGAACAAAATACGTCCCTACATACTATATACAGCAGTGGTTCCCAACCGGTGGTCCGCGAGAGCCTAAACTCGGATTCATAATTAGATTCCATCAAATCTACCACAGTGTTGCCATTGAAATGAAACATTCCAACATTAGTAAATTTACTTTTGGCGAAAGAATGCACGTAAGTTATTTATTTATTAGTAACTTTAAGAGAAACATTTAAATGCACTGTTTAAATTAACATGCTAATATAAAAACCAGTTGTATAAATAAATATTTAACCGAAACTATTTTGTGGTAGAAATGTTTATATTGCAATGGTAAAACTTCGGGTCTCAATAACATTTGGTCCCCGTTTTTATCCAATAATATTATCGTTTGAAAATATGGGTACATTATTATTCCTTGAATACGTAAATTGTAAAAAAATAAACCAAGACCTAATCGTGTTGGCTTTAAGGTGTATTACACTATCCTGACTGTAGCATCCTTGCTAGAGGAGGGGAGAACGCCCCTTTGTTCACCATGGTTGGTGGATTGGTGGCGGCCATGACACCCACTTGTCACTTCATTCGGCATCTGACGTCTGTCTTGAGCGCTCGAATGTTTTCTTTACTCATCGTAGTAATTTCCATTGTTGTGTTTTTGTTTTCTGTTAAGTTTTTCGTTAAGTTTGTGTTGTTTCTTTTTGTTACGTTGTTAATTAATATAATTAATGGCTATCCACCGCGGTATTTCATAAAAAGCTGGACTTCTTTCAATCGGCTATCTTCCCTCTTCGAAGGTTACCGGCAACGTAACTTAACTTCCTTATTAATTCTTTACACCATTACAAAGACGGATTACCTACGTTAAGTTTTTCACCTACTTACTGTAAGATAATTATATTTTTTATTATTCAGAAAGGGTTGGTGGCATCTGGACCGTCATACTGACATTGACAGATGTCATTGTGACAGTGACATTTCTTGGTAGATTTGATGGAATCTAATTATGAATCGGAGTTTAGGAAGTTGTCCGTGGCGAGTTCCAAACAAAATTACGCAATTAAAATTTATCGCAACTGTACGAGTATTTAAAATTCTTGAGAGTTTTGGGTAACAAAGCAACATCTTACACTTAAATTCGTGAAATCTCCTTTCGGCCTTTTATGCTCTTCTCCATAACATACTTCTGTTTTCCTACAATAGTTATTTGCTTTATTGGTAATAAAAACAAGTTTTTTATAACAACTGACTTACTAACTAACGAATAGTTACAATAAAGGCAATAACACTTATAATAAAAAAAAAAGATTTATGAAACTTGTGGCCCCTACTGGCAACAAAACAATTAAAATAGTCTTAGGTCGAAAAAAAGTTAAGACTCACTGATATACAGGATGTTGCAGAACATGACGTAAATATTAAAGCATAAGGAAGCCCCTTCTATATCAGCCCAGTTTCCAAGTGCCCTATTTCGCACTCGTCTAAAAATGCTCAAAGTTTGAACTCGCATTACAGCACAGCGTGTTCCTATCTAGATAGGTATATCCTTTGTACTTGAATTTTATTCGCCTGTAGGTAGCGTGTTATGAAGGCAAAAATCCATTAAACGCCACGTCAAATAATTTCCCATGTGACGCGCGCTCGCGGCCCGTAAAAGAGGCACTATTGCCCGCGCCCAGCGGTGGATAATATTACTTTACGACCCGCGGGGCCGCACAAATGTAAGTAAATTGGTGAATAAAGACAAACAGCGCGCAAAATGCCAATATTAGAAGTACACTCCAGCTGGCGACTGCGACAACGGCGGTCTGCCTTATTTGCGACAAACTTTAATGCTTTCGCAACGATACTGCAACGTTGTTTTCTAGCTCCCCGAGGAGAAATACTGCATTCGCTTTCCAAGAGTCAAGGATTACATCGGTTAACTAGAACTGGCTACAACACTTCTTCTTAGTACTGTTTTTTATATTATATTTATTTATCTACAACGGAATTTATATTATAATAAACATTTATCCAATGATTAAAATCAAATGTAAAAAGACTCATTGAGTTTACATTCTCTGTTAACATCAAACTTTTTAATGGGAAGAGCGGTGTTTATCCTTTAGCGCAGGTTTTACCTATTTAGGGAGTCGAATACTAGCTGTAGGGTTCTTTTTAAAAATGTGTTTTGAAATAGATATTATTATTATTACTAAATATATTCATCCGATATCGTAGACGTAATCATTATTCAGTATGGTCTTTGAAGCAGTAAAAAACTAAATAAATAGAGATATCGCACGCACAGGCTATTGTCAGTTTTGCTGGGCCATAATATTAACTTCACTTGACAGTTAACAGTTAAGTTAACAGTAAAAGCTGGCACAACATCAACAGCGTGATTACGATATGAAAGCAAGAAAGGCAAATACAATGTGGAATTACTCTATATGATTATTTAATTTTGCGTTATAAAAAAATAAGACTTAAATAAAGTCTCACCAGCCAGTCATTTTAGACATTTTTAGTGCAGGAGAGATAGTGCACCACGATATAATATTATACTGGGTGACTTCAAATTAATAATACAAAATAAATGTTTTATACACATCTTCGCTAAACTAAACTCCTCTCTTGGGACCTCAGGGACCTTAGGGTCTCATGCTGCTAATTTAATTAAAGTATATTTTTTCAAATTTTTTATCTATCCCATTTTTTTTGCTTAATGCCGTTACCCTGCCACTATGTTTAATTTAGGTTAATAATATCGAGTGACAGGTATGGCAGTTGGGTATTAAATGTAGGGTAACAACACTTTAGGACTTTAATCATCAGAAAAACTACGATAATTAAATATGGTTAATTTAAACAAATGAGCAAGTGTAATACACTTTTCGCCATTAACTGAGCCTCATTCAAGTCATCCTGTATATTCTAAAATTTCAATTTTACTATAAAGAGTCCCACACGAGCAAGTTTTAGAGCCGATACTTTTGTTTTTCCCAATTCATTATTATATTGCTTATCTCTTATCTATAAACAGCTACCTCCGGAATAAAAGCTTTGAATATATATCAATATTTTTTCTATATATTGTATAAAGAGTTCCCCAAAAATCACGTCGTACCATGCTCATGCCATTTATAATTTGCACTAGAATATTATATGTATTAGTAGTAGTTGTCTCATAAGATCAGATAATGAATTCACAATAAGATCGTCGTGTAAAAAAACAATGTGTTCAAAAGTAATAATCATAATGAAACAAAATAAAAACAGTAAAAAAACAAAATTTATATAAATCAAATGCTAAGATCACAAAATGTCAAGAAAGCAATATTATAATTTATAACATTTGTTTCTTATACCGTATTTGAGATTTTTTTTCTAAAAGCAAATCGTTATTAATAATGTCAAATGCTTTTAATAAGTCGCAAAATATCCCTGCGTTCTTGTACTTGTCATCCAGAGCTGTTGCAATACAGTTGTAGATTTCACGGGCTGCCGCAGTAGTGGACCTTTTTTTTTTTTTCTTAATTAATGGCTTTCACTCCTTGTTTTAACAAGGTGTATTTCGCCAGTATCGAGTTTTAGACAATCGCCATGAACTTATTAGAGAAACAAGTCCATGGATATCACACGCGAGGACAATTGTTCGGTTAAAGAGATTAACTCTGGTGGACTAAACAGAAGCACATGGGGTTAGCTCCACGCTAAGGCATTATTGTTTGTCAGTCAGTATGTCATTTTGACATCTAAAAACGGCATTGTTTTCGATTAAATATTTGGGTAAAAGGGGTCTGTAACAACTATACAAATTAAATTGCTGTATGATTATTTACTGCGGACAATGAGTGTAAATATAATTCGATTAAAACGTTACCACTAACATACGAGTAGCATATTGTATGCTTACGTCAGTAATTCCATAATTGAATCGTTAGTTCCGAATGCCTGCTGGGACGCAACTGCCAGGCTAGCGTGTGAGTTTACCTAAACATGATGGAACACAAAAGGTTCTTAAAAAAAATCTAAACTCCACCATACTCTTATAACTCGTTACACTAATAGTATAATGATGGGGCTGGTAATTTTTTTCAATGGCCGCAGGGGTATCCTGCCTTTTTACCAAATCATCATTTGGCAAACAATGTCATTTTACAAACTATCATTTCGCAAAAATGTAATTGTGCTTAAAACCTTAATACATAGGCTACACGGGCTTGTTAAATAAGTTAGGTTAGGTTAGACTTTTAACCACAAAAAATATAAAATTATGTGCTGCGTAATACATCTTTGCGAAATGAAAGTTTGTAAAATGACGTTGTTTGCCAAATGATGATTTGGTAAAACATTAGTGAACCGGCGGCAGGTATAGTTCGTAACTTATCAGCTTTGTAGCCAATATGGTATTCAATTTCAGTAGATGAAGCATGTTTCAATAGATGATTGTGTTGCTGGCACTTGTGTGTATAAGCGGAAATCGAGCAAAGTGAGTTGTCAGCGCCGCGCCGGCTGAGGGCCGCTTAGCTCGATAGTGCACGTTCCACCGGCGCGCCACTTAAATATCAGACCGACAACACTTCTACCCTGCAGTTGACTGGATGGCACATGTATACCTACTGTGTTTTTTTAAAAATCGCGCGGTCTTGGACGTGAATTCAATATAAATGTGTTGACATTCTGGTATTATGATATAATTCAGTAGGTACCTACCTATTGCGTTGTTGTTGAGGATTAGATATCATTGTTTGCAAAGGAAGCCAAAGGTGTACGGAAAAGTAGCGTTCTTTACCAGTATCATTAAAACCTTAATTAACTCCTTAAGCTCGTTAACACATTGCAAAGTTACAAGTATATTTGGGACCAGTATAAAGCTTTCATATGCTGTAATATTTACGTCAAATTCTGGAAAACCTGTATGTATACCATAAACAAAGTTATGATTTATTTTCGATATTATGCTGAGTGAAGTATAGCTTTTTATTTTAAATTATGCAATCTAACGACACAAACAAGTGTACCAGCGAATGCCGCCGGAAATTGCTTTGATAATCAATATAAACTGACACAATTCTTGGTTCCTCGTTTATTAAACTTATTAATTAACGTCCCTGATAAAGAAACATTTAATTTCCATCCAGCCAAACGATACTTAATAAAGCGATGATTGGTCCTGCGTACTGGGTACTGTGTGTCCAATGCAAATTAAAAGCCAAAAAAATATATCTTGTTAGCGGAGGAAATGTGAAATAATGAAAGGTTAAAGTTAAAATATACAGATATGATCCGGAATAAAACTCCGAGACGTACATGAGATATAAAAATCGCAAAACGTAAACATACGCGTTATTCGTCCAGAATACATAATGTGGTGGGTAGGATGCGATCGGTAAACCATATTTTGGATTCTGGGCAAATAGGTACGTTACTAAATCATTATAAAATTGGAATTTGGAATTAAATATCATATACACAGCGAAAAAAGAGCAAAAATAAACAGTTCTAGCTGTGACAATGACAATTTGCGTCTGTTTATTCCAAGAGAGAAAAATACTCTTTTACCGAACAATTGTCCTGAGGGGTTAGACAAGATGCATTACGCTAACCAGCGTTTCTATTCGTTACGTTTTTAAACCAATCGCATCACTTGTAGATGACGCGATACGAAAAGTCACGTGATCTACCAGTGACGTGATTGGTTTAAAAACGAAGCGATTAGAAACGATAGTTAGCGTAGTGCATCTTGTCTAGCCCCTCTGAACTTGTCAGAAGCGCGTTTAGCTAACCCCATGTGCTTTTGTTTAGTGTATTAGAGAAAATACTCTTTTACCGAACAAATTGTCCTCGCGTGTGATATCCACGGACATTATATCTCTAATAAGTCCATGGGAGTGTCTACAAATAACTCGACATTGGCGAAATATACCTTAACAGGAGTGAAAGCCATTAATTAAAATTAGAATTAGATTTCTAGGGGTGGATTTACTATTTACTTTTGTTATGCCGGTCTTGTGTACAAACATTATTATAAGGAGATTGTAACGTTACGTTGTGGATTACTCACTTGAACGAATTATTATTACATACATGTGAAATTACCTAATTATAAGCCGCAAAGATTTCATTCAATGTCTATAAAGTCTCAATGCGGTACAAAACATCAAAGAGAGAAGTCAGCTGTCTTCAGCGGGTTATGGCGAGCCGGGAGTCGACACGCGATCGAGCAACACGCGTCACGCCACATTGAAGCCCAATTACAGAAATTGACAGGCGACGAACGCAATCATGTTTCCTCGTATAAGATAATGTAACGTTGCTTAAGCTGAATAATACGAGTATATTTTAAACTAGCTGTTGCCCTCGATTCTGTCTGTGTAGAAGTCGTTAATCGCTACTGCGGGTAAAAAGTAGGGGATCAAGCTATCTTCTTACTAAATTTCATAAAATGGTTCAGCGGTTTAGCCGTGAAAGCATAACAAACAGACAGGCAAAGTTACTTTCACATTATAAAAATATGGATGGATAAATGGGGCGGACAGAAGTCGAGGGCGCACACATTTCCATCATTCGGAATTTGATAAAACTTTGTGAATCGACTTGAAAGTGGAACAATTGTTTTCATTTTGTATGCAGACTCGCCTTCGGACTGTCAAAATGAAAACGATTGCGATTGCGTGTGCGTTAGGCTATAATAGGCCAGTTTAAGGAATCTGTTGTGTGCATTCTCAGGATTAAGTCTGGAGATGACACATTATATAATAAATAACACATTTAATTATTCCTCGGCGTAATCTTCTCGTATACTTACGTACGACGACAAGCAAAGAAGTGCAAAAATGTTGCTAGTGGGTCACATTTTCCTAGAAAATAGAGGAAAATAATTACTTTTATCAATCGTGTTTGTTAAAAATCTAGCTTTTTATTGTATTGACGGCTATTTAGCTTATTGTTGCAAAGCTTATCATTTATTTATTTGTACAGTACAAAAATTAAGTACAAATGGGAGACTTAATGCCGTAAGGCATCATTCTCTTATTAATATTTTTTAATTTAAATTACAGGAACCTTTCAATTACCCAAGTAAAGTAATTAATTTATAAATAACGATAGAATTCAAGAGAAAAAATCCGTTATGTTGTCATTTCTATTGTTATGGCGTTTGTAAAAAATATGATATTTTGTTGAATGTTTAACGTAAAACGAGACCAGCCAAAACAAAATGGTTGCAAATGGTGTGATATTACGATCTTTATTTAATTTATGAGCAGCGTAGCCATTTTGAACGCACAGACCGCCATGTTAAATAAAATTCTGGGATATGGCCGAGTAGGTACGGTCACGAGCGTTAATATTTGGGACCCATTTCAAGAAAAATATGCTTGAAGTCGTCAATGTCATTAGAGATGTCAAGTCATTTGTAACTTTTAGGAAAAATTAACCTTATTATTAGTGTACATTGTCAGATTGACTTTGGACCTAAGGTGGGTACCAAATTTAATCTCGTGACTGTACTTAAGCCTAAAAGGTTAAATTTTAGTGACTTTATATTTGCGAGTGCGCTAGGAGGGTAAACTTTTAGTAAGCTGTTTATTTAAGGAAATATAGGGAAGGGGTTTTATTTAAACCCTGTATAACACCTAAGTTTGCACGCCTAGCGGCAGAACATAAGTAGAAAGATCCTTTATTATGTCACCAACTGTACAACTACCTGTGTATAGCAAATAAATATTTGGATTTAGATTTTTAATTAGTTGTGGAAAAATATTGATATCTTTCAAATTATTTCAGATTACAATGGTTAGATTCTTCTATTTTGACTCAGTGATGTATGAGAGCGTATGAGTCACATTCAAAGCAAATGTCGTAATGAACAGCGCATCTGGTTTGCGTTGGGCCCGAGTGACAGGCCCGCTGTCGATTCAGTTCGCACATGGGCCTCGTATAAAGTGTCTTTGAGCACCCACTCCCATTGATTAGGGACGTACCTATTTATTGAAGCCATACGCATCGCTTTGTTCGTTCCACACAAATAAACGAGAACGCCGAGCTGCTCCAAAAGTAACTTCACTAAGGAGCTAGATAAGTATCTCAGCTGTACAAGTGTAGGTAGGTACTCGTACTCGTGTTCGTACATAGGCCACGTTGGATGGTTAACACTTCTGGCTACGCGATATATTTTTAGGATTTTGCGTTCTAGTTAGATGCAATATCTTATCTTATCTTTTCTTACAGATGGGCCCTTTCGGATACACTTCGACCCTTTAGGATCTTTTGTGCAATTACCCTCTTACACACTCAGCTGTGCGAATGTGCAGGTTTCCTCACGATGTTTTCCCTTCACCGTAAGAGCGTCGGGTCGGGTAATGCACTTAAGTTAGAAAAACTCATTGGTACATGGTGACCGCGGGGGTTCGAACTCGGTACCTTACAATCACGAGTTGACCCCCTAAGCCACTAAGCAGTTAAAAAAATGCAATAAGTTTTATGAATGTACGCTGGCGGACAAGTTGTATCCTACAAAAGCTACCTTCGGTACCTAAATAGCAAATGTATGCAATGACCAATCACTTGTATAATAAAATGAATGTCAGTTATCTCAATTGCCACTGGGTACCTCATGTACTCAAAATGCTTTAAGCCTGAAACTGGATCATTATGTACTGTTGCCATTAAATCCAGCTAAAATATATCTTCTTATAATGACTTTTCATAATACAGGAAACCATTTTTATAGTTGTTGATATGTTTTATTCATAAAATTTTAAATAACAAAAATGTGTTGAAAATGTAATTTCGTATTTTTTGTCATGCAATGCAGTTTATATTGTAATATTACATTAATGAATAAATAAACTAAACTAAATGGGTCTTCCAAAAACTCAGCAGCAGCGCTGGCTAAGGCCGCTTCCTGACTTGGCGGCATTCTTGCAGTATAACGTACTGTCGGCATAAACGTTGCGCGATGATTGGTAGATGCCTAGCAACCCTTACCGCCTGTTTTACTGCAAGCATACCGACAAGTCAGAAAGCGGATTTAAAGGTGAGCAAGTGCTATCTCTACAATTTTGGAGTTGGAAAATGGTAAAGCTTATCGGGATACAACCTTTACCAGCCAGCGTTATGGAAAAACTAAGAATCGACCAAGAAGCCATATAAAACTCTTCTGTGACTTACTGGCAGACAACGCATATCCTAATCTGCTGAATTTAGGGACTTTAAATTTGGAGGAAATTATTCTTGGATACCCAAGGGGTGCACTTAGAAAGGATATTTGGAAAACGCGGGTCTATTAACGGGAGGAAAGGGGGGTAGCGGGATACTTATTCTGCGCGAACGTCGCGGGCGTCCTCTATTAATTGCATCGAGAAAAAGCTCAAATAACATTTGATGTGTTAAGATGAATTCAAAATGATCACGTACTAATTGATCGTATTAAATTATCATATAAAATGGTACCTACGCAAAACGTTATCTGGCTATCATATCCTTATACCGTTAAATAAATAAAAAACTCCATAATTTTAAGAAACATTCAGGGAAAACCACCCCATTATTTTTACCCTACCACTTATAGCATCATGAATTTAATTTTAATTTAAAATTGTACAATCAGGGTAATAAAATAATCCTTAAGGGTCAATTAAAAAAGATGGTATTATCTACACAATTATACCGCAAAACCATTTTTAGGTCGAATCGTGGTCGTAGAAACCACGTCGTTTTTAGAATGATACAAAATTATGCTTGCAAAGTGCCCATTTATTCGCCCAGGAGTGTTTGTGTACCTTAATCGTTTTAATTAAAGCTCTTGTAAAAAATTAAGGACGTAAAAGCTCTGCTCCGCATAGAAGGGCTCTTTAAACCTGTTCCCAACTCCTTCAATAGAATTTCTTAAGTACTTGCATAAAACGAACCGTATTTTGGTTAGGAATAAAAACATTATGTTAGTAGACGTTACATTCGCAGTGAGTGACGGTATACATTTAAGTAAATATTAATAAAGCGGTACGTTGATTACATTGTTCAATGTGGTTACGTTTGTTCTTAATGACAGGTAGATTTTTAAAGACAAAATTCACTCTGAGTGCTAATTGTTCAAAATACTGAAACGTAGGTTTTCTTTAGAGGTGCTAGAGTTTTTTTAGCTATAGATAGTATTTCAATAAAGATAAAAAGGTTTGCAAGTTAATGTTTGTTTTTAATAAATAAATTTCAGATGAGTGTTCAATTACTCTACAAATAGGAGTTCAGGACCTGGAAAGGATCTGCTCCAAATAGAGGGGAAAAAAATAGAGGTTAGAGGTAGTTATTAGAGAGATATTTTGTAACCTTTTTATACATTCGTTTTCTACTAAAGGTTACTCTATTTAACTTACCAACTGTTTCACAATCGACCAGTAAATTTATTTTCACCTCTCAAGCTCTTAAAATGTTATTTTAGTCTCTGCACATCGGGATTAAAACTCCTTATTAAACTCTAGGGATTAAAGTACAGATAATACACCCTTTCGGATACACTTCGAACCTTTAGGATCTTTTGTGAAATTGCCCTCTTACACACTCAGCAGTTCGAGTGTACAGGTTTACTCACTATGTTTTTTCTTCACCGCAAGAGCATCGGGTAAGTATTTATTTAAGTTAGAAAAACTCATTGGTACAGTCGACTACAAAGAGATGTATAACGTAGATAAGTACATCTCTTTGCAGTCGCTTTACATAGTGCACATGGCAAACTCGGGGGTTTCGAACTAGGGTACCTTATGTTATGATCACGACGAAGTCTTTTTTTATTCACCAGTGAAACATTGCGAATTGAAAATACACTGAACTGTTCAAAAATGTATATATTGTAGTAGAAAGTGACCAGGGCTATAGTGTGATCAAACTGGACAATATCAAAAAAAAAGTAAGTGGTAAGTAAAATCATGTTTTAATTGGGTTTGTAATAACAGGATTGAAATGAAACATTTACAACCCCGCAAACTTATAATGCAGGTTCTCTCGATGTTGTTTTTAATTCATGGTAAGCCTTAATTAGCTTCAAGCGGCCCGGGGGCGCTAGGGGGAAAGCATAATTTATCTTAATTGAGTATTTGAAATAAGACGGGCACAAGCGCAACATCTCTCCTTTTTGTTAAACTACCTATTTACCTAACGAATCTAACGTTCTATTAAGAAGCTATTTAGCTTCCCGCCAGCAACTATGATTAAGTAAAATAAACATAAACGAAACATAAAACATGATTTAAGGATATATTAATCCTGCCTAACGAACATCGGTAGATTGTGCAAACTCATTACTAACGGAAGAAAATTGATTTATTTCTAATTGAGAACTAATAACTTAAGTCTACTAAGTCGTGATAATTTTTGTATAAATGCGTTCCATGAACTTGAATATAATTATTTTCCAGATTTTTCGTATTTGTACTTTTAACTATTTGGTTCTATACGAAACCCTAAAAACTGGTCGTTTTGTAAACTTTAATCGATTCTTATGAATATATAATTAATATTGGAGATAATCATTTTGTGCCCTATATCTACGTTCTTATTTGGGTAACTATTAACTGTCCAAAATCCGTTCTGTAAAAACTGCTCTTTACTTTTTGATGCGTTATACTTATTTACTATTATATACCAATTTTTTCGGAAGGTGTAGTAATACAATGACCATAGTACCCGTCCACCCAAAGCCGAGGTGGATCGCCAGTTTAACATTTTATTCGTAAAATTAAAAAGCTGTGGACCACACAAACCTCTGGTTAGAGTAACGTGGTTCTCTGGCTTCTTAGATAAATATTAGTCGAAGTGGGCCACTTAAGCAACGCGTTGTAAACGTGTCAATAGCGCATTTCGCAGGCAAGTGCCCCAGCGGTAAACAGTCGCGTAGTTTACGTGTAGTTAAATTACGATTGCGGGCCTGTCTCCAGGAATGGCAGTTACAACGTCGTTTATGAGGACCCTTTAGTGGACACATACGTCTCTGTTAAAGGGGCCCGTGGTTGGTGACACAATACACGTTGACGCGCAATAAACCGGCCATATAGCTAGCCACAAACACATACGCGCCAACGTTTTTGACCTGCTATCGTATTGTCAACGTTTTGATAGCTCTTATTTACTTGACAGTAATGGCGGCTGATAAAAACTATTCCATAACAGTTCAAATACGCTATCGTTTTTACCGCTTAGAATAGAGGCCCAGGGCCTTTGGCATGTTATCATATTGTCAAATTTACAATAGCTCTTATTTACTTGACAGTAATGGCGGCCGATTGAAAGTTTATACGATAACACGACAAAGGCAATATGGGTCCAGTGAACACGCACTTTTTATACTCTACATTCGGCTGTGATTCTGATTAATTATCAACCCATAAAACTACTTCCTATTCCTTTACACAATGTGATCAGTGTGAATAACTTAGAAAATATTATATAAAAAAAATCTCTTTCAACTTATGGCATACAATGGAACTTGATAAAATACTAAATGCTTTATACAAACACTCTGTATTACATCTTCTCACGAATTATGTTATTATTGTAGAACGTTGATTATACAGGCACTCCAATCAAACATACAACACATAAAACATTATATTGAATTTTTGTCTCCCTGCTTATATAGAAGCTTTTATTTGGTGTTCACAAAATTTAAAATTTAGGTACAGTTCGATATTTATAAGCACTGTACATGCTTGCTTTATCTTATTAGGTTAGGTTAGGTTAGGACGCCACGATACGGCTACGCACGCTGCAGCCATTATT
This sequence comes from Acleris cristana, assembly GCA_948252455.1. Taxonomy (NCBI): domain Eukaryota; kingdom Metazoa; phylum Arthropoda; class Insecta; order Lepidoptera; family Tortricidae; genus Acleris; species Acleris cristana. Next base: position 3,310,326 of record OX411781.1, on the reverse strand, counting down.
TGAGGCGCTGATGAAATCATTCAAGACATTACCCTCTTTGACTCCGGTCGCGGCGCAGGTACGATGGGAATGATTAGGTAACTAGGTGCCCGCTATCGGCGAAGGCAGCAGAGCATCCCTCCAGCAGATAGGAGTTATTCCCGTACGAACGTAGAAGTTACGAGCCAAACGCTTATCCTTTCACACATTGATAAAGTTTTAGCGCGTTTGAATGGCAATGGCTGACATTATCGTAAAAGTCGGAACTTTGTGTTGAAATAGCTCTGGCGAAACATAAGGGGTTCACATACAATTGCTAAAGTTTCTAATATATACTATGATACATCTTGTTATGGTTCGTATGATAGCACGTAAAAATATCAAAACGGTTGGAGTTTTGGAAGCGATGAAGAACGTGAAAACTTTTCTTTAATTGTGTTGAAATATGTGATTTTGGGATACCTAACAGCCAAGTTATATTACAGATAATTAATTAATCGTATTCGTTTTTAGCAGAGATTATACCTGGCTAGGATAGTAGAGTGGAACACTTTTTGAAAGGATATTGACAACTACAAATATTTTGTTGTATTAACGTACTATTGTGTCCCACTGCTGGGCAAAGGCCTCCTCCCTGCATTTTCAATTCTCTCGAACCATCGCAACTCCGGCCAACCTTTTAGGAAAGCGTCCAAGTTGTGCCGCCATCTCCGCGTAGTATGCCTCGCCTTGATGGTTATCATTATAATAATGAAGGCGAGTTTTCTATGTAACTAATAAAAAATCTGCATGACTAAAGGACCGGCTGACCAGGGGAATACATAATAGGTTGGTAAAGCTACGTTGCTCGTGGCAAGTAATGCAAGGCTGTTTTAAAGAAACAAAAGAAAAGTAGGACTCCACGGTTTTCGATTCCTGCGCCTGTATTCCCGACGGTAAAAACGATATCGTAGTTGACCTGTTATGGTATTGTTATGACGTCAGACGCCATTACTGTCAAGGAAATAAGAGCTATCAAAACGGTGACAATACGATAACAGATCAAAAACGATATTGTTTTTACCGTGTTGAATAGAGGCCCGGTCAAATTTTAGATTAACACTATAAACAACTTAACAAAATTCAAACTGCTGGATCTGGCGCAAGGTATGATGTACATGGATATTACGTAAGTATATAAGGTATGATGTACATGGATATGCTTACGTAAGTGGGTGTAAACCCAGAAACCTGTTCATAATGCAGTTCGCCTTTGTTTGTATATATCTTTTGTGTTTCTGTTTATTTGTTTTGTTTTCTATTTGCGCAATAAAAAGGTTTATATACACACATACGAGAAAATACATACCTACACAACACATGGTTGTTGGTGCAATCAGATCGAAATCGAACATCGAATATTAAAAACATATATTACTAGCTTTTGCCCGCGACTCCGTCCTCGTAGAAGTCGTTTATCGCTGCTCCCTCGGGAACTGTCCCATTTTCCGGTATATAAATGTCCTATTCCAGGACCTAACCTATATGTGTACCAAGTGTCATCCCGATCCGATCAGTGGTTGAAGTGTTGAGTAACAAACATCCAGCCATCCAAACATCCAAACGTTCTCATTTTTAGGGTTTCGTACCCAAAGGGTAAAAACGGGACCCTATTACTAAGACTCCGCTATCCGTCTGTCTGTCTGTCACCAGACTGTATCTCACAAAGCGTGATAGCTAGACAATTGAAATTTTCACAGAAGATGTATTTCTGTTGCCGCTATAACAACAAATACTAAAAACAGAATAAAATAAATATTTAAGGGGGGCTCCCATACAACAAACGTAATTTTTTGCCGCTTTTTGCCAATGATATGTATAGATAATTGTACGGAACCCTTCGTGCGCGAGTCCGACTCGCACTTGGCCGGTTTTTTAAATATTAGTAAGATTAGTAGGTAAGATAAAATAATCGTAAGCTTTGTCTCATAGTTAAGCGTAATTATTCCCGTTGTAAATGCGAGCAGACTGTGTAGTTCTACGGGAATTAACTAGCGGATTCCCTAATCCTGAATGAAGCCTGTGCTGGAGTGTCGCCTACATAGGTCTTCCTATCGGGTTTCGACGGGACTCACTTACCCGTCATTAAATTTACAAATTGTTAGCCCACTGGACTGCAGCTTCGATGGAACTTTTAAGTCATCCTAATTTATCCAAGGGCTACATCGTACTTGTAAAAATGCAAGGCTAAAAACCATTTCCAAAATGCAGTCATAGAAACCTATTATGCAGATCACTTTTGTAACTAACTAATTGTTTTTATTGGTTTAATAATTTTGAGGAACAGTTAAAATCTGGCTTTACGTAGATAAAGTAGGTATGAAAGTGATTACTTATGACGTTGAGTGCACTTATCAACCAGAGGGCTTATTGTCTAACGCACTCGCAATCGCAACAGGCTTCAAAGTGGAGCAATTGTTTTCATTTTGTATGCAGACAAGCCTTCGATTTTCAAAATGAAAACGATCGTGATTGCGAGTGCGATCATTGTCCCGTCAAAGCGAGCAAAACCCATTTTAGCGCGTGCATTCTCAATTAGGCAGCCTTATACGTTCGAGAAGCCATGCTGCCAAACTGAATACACGCGCTGAAATGTGTTTTGTTCGCTTTGACGGGACTACTTAAACTCGCCGCTTGGACTTTCACTCCTGCGTTCTCTCACCTTTGCTTTTGAAAGAATCACTACCCAGGGACGGTATTTATGAATCACCTCGTGCAAGCGCTTCATCGCCTCACCAACACGGAAAGGCCTTCTGTGTCGCTCAAAGTCTGTAATTCTGTACGCAAAAGTCCACTTTCTTCGTTAGTGTGGAAAAGTAATTCTGGTCGTGGTTATGGTAGACTTAAGTGGGACGAATATTTAGGAAAACTGATCGGTAGAATGTGGAATAGCTTTACTAGCTCCTAGTAAGTGGTTTCCTCGCTGCGGTGAGGCGAATAATTGCGAATTCCGCACGTTAGGCAATGAAGTTATTTTTGCCTCTTGTGTTTTTAAGGCTCTCTTAGGATCCTATTTTTGAAACCACTTACTTCATCTGTTGTAATTGCTAAGATCGGTTTAAAAAAATATTTTAAATATTTTGCCTGGCACTTTAAAAAAAAAGCCCAAAAATGTATGAAGTATGAATGTTCTCCTTACAGGGTCTTGTTAGCACCGTTTCGATAAGGGCGTAAAAACTAAAAAATATGTATAATGTTAGCATGGAAAAGCGTTCACCTCTTAGGCGTGATACTAATCTAACTACGTGAAGCACGGCGCCGTTCGCTACGGAGACAACGTATGTAATTTTATTAGTGGCAAAATGCCTCATTTTTTACCAGACGAGGAACAGTTCATGGAAATTACAATAACATTTGTGAAAATAATAAAAAAATGCTGACTTACGTTATTGTTAAAATGGGTTATGTCCCAGGCCCCTTACGATTTTTTTTTTCGGTATCATGATAAATATTTTGTAAACATACTAAAGTGTTAACTTAATGTACTTTGTTTTTAAATCCACCAAATGATCATACCGATAGTTGCTAAAAAAAAGTACTTACCCAAGCAATAATGCTATACTTATCTTTTTTAATGGTGAAAATGTATTGGTTGACACCAGATACAAAGACCGAAACTAAAATTAAAAAAAACTATTAAGAAACATAAAAAACTTGAGCAGGAAGTGGCAGATTTTTTCATTGTTAAAATTATTTTCAATTATCCTGTTTATTTTCGGATAGATTCAGTTCAATGATATACCATAAGTAGCGTGTATGACGCATTGGCATAGCAAAACTGAACTGTTATGATTTATTTCATTCGAGTTACGTAATTAATTGCAAATAAAAAAAATGTGTTGCAGAATTACAAAATAAGGATGTATTTTAAAGAAAATTAACTTATCTATTTATATGTAAAATATCCAAAGTAAATGATAGTTATATTATTTTAACTCTTTTTTCACAATTAAAAGTTTCTTTTTTTACTCTTTCGGCGATACTTAAATGTAGGTAGGTATGTCGATGGGGATTATTGTTATAAACTTGCCAATCAAATTTTTGACATAATAAAATTACTGATATAGATACATTTTTGTGTCTCTGTAAAAGAAATCGTATCGTTCCTGGGTTATTATTTAAACGAGTTTTACTTGCAATTTCTGTTTATTTGTTAATTTTCTAGAAATAAGGACCTGTGATGTACCAGTTTAAATGTAGACAAAGTGTGCCTGCACGAAATCACGATACAAATTCTACCCTTCAGCACTATATTGCACAAGATTGATAGAATGTTTGCTTTGCCCGTCGCTAAAGCGTTCTTAATTGCCCCGGGCGATAAATTCTCGCCTTCAGGGAACAAAGTAAAACGTTGTGTTTGCAGTGTTTATGCGAAGCAACAATGGCAACAAAGCTCGAGCAAAGAGGTTTTAAGCGCTTCTCACGTGGTCTAATTAAGCGTTACACTTAAAGAGATGGTTGAGCGAGGGTGCCACTCAATTATCTGCAACTCGATGCGGGATCACGATTCCGCCCCTCAGGTCGCCGCTGCTCACAGCTTCCTCCGAGCGGAGCGAAATGCTTCACCACAATTAGGTATGTGTCATGCGCGACAGAAGGATTATGCGAATTAAGCTGCGAGATGAAACTGTACTTAATACTCGCGAGCTCGAGAGCATTAATGCGCTTCTAAGGTTGCTCCGGTAAGACGAGCGTAATATGACTAATATGTGTGCCACTAAATCTGGTTTTTATAAGTATTTAGGTGCGTTGTATTAATTGTCTGTTTTTAATTTTGGTAAACATGCTCGGTAATATTCGTATATTCAAAAAGAATAGAACAACTTCTTATGTCGTAAATACTGGAAAAGGGCCGAATCATAGCGAGTGCATGCATGACTCGATGTTTGAATGTGGAAGAAGCGAAAGAGATTTGTCATGATCGTAGCACGTGGAAGGAAGTGGTCTCTGCCTACCCCTCTGGATAAGGCGTGATTTAATGTATGTATGTAACTTCCTATGTGGAAGTTGTTTTCTTTTTGGATATACTTAATACGATTTCTTTTTGGATTCATTGTTTTACGGAATTTTAGCCTGCTCCTCCGCTGCCTTCACCACATATACGGTCCGCCAAGGTAAATGTATGAAAGTACTTTACTCGCTGATGTACTTAACCTTTGTAACCCACATTTTGACATAAAGTTACCTTTGTATTTCGTCTCATGAGTTAACGAAGGATTATAGAGCTGGTGACTGCGGCGGCAGCGGTAAGCGGCGAGGCTCAAATGCAGAGAAACTTATTAAACTAGTAGTTCGTTTCGAACAGAGCTCATGAATTCCCTCTAACTCTGTAACCCTCTGACAGATTCTGCATATCTCCGATTAAATACCTTTTATTTGTCTCGACTAACTTTTTACCAAATTGCATGAGGATCCACAATAATCAAGTTATCGTCGAACAAACACAGAAACATACGAATGCCGCGCCGTCTCAGTTGACTCTTGAGACAAGAGACTTCTGAGTGTTCTAGTTTTTGTGTTATACTACAATCTGGTTGTGGATTTTAAACCATATTTTTTTTTCAAAACTTCATTTGTTTTCGTTGTTTTTCAAGATAAAAATATCAAAAAAGGTGTTGTAGTCAATGACATTAGCGGCCTTTACACGTAAAGTTCGGACCGCGGGAAACGCCACGCGCCGTTCCAATCTTCGTATCGAACCGTACATTTTTTACTATTTTAATATTACAGTTGCATTTATACGTACAACGGTTCGGAAAGAAGATTGGAACGGCGCGTGGCGTTTCTCGCGGTCCGAACTCTACGTGTAGTTAAAGGCCGCTATTATGTGTTGTACTCTTAGTTAATGATATTCCACATCAAAAAAGGTGCTGTTTCATGAAATTTTAATTAAATATTCAGTGTTAATTCAAACTTTTAGATAAATATCCACATTTTTCAGATCTGGAACTAGTTATTTTACAATCTGCAGAACCGTGACATATGGATGGACGGACGTACAGACGTTACAGAGGTAGGACAGGATAGTAAGTAAATCATTTAGAAGGCTCTGATGGGCAGTGGAATCTTCTTAATCAACTCGTGTCAAGTAATAATATACTTCACTAAGTAATTTTTAACTTAATTACAATACAAAAGACCTCCTTACCTGTAAAGGTGCAAAAAAAATCGATAAATTTTACGCGGTTATTATTCAAATAATATTCTTCATCCCACGCCTTAAAGCGAATACTTAGTCGACAAGGGGCTGTGATGCGTTGGCTTAGAGTTTATTCTTGGTTGTTCAGGAAGAAGACTTAGCCATAACATTGTGAGATTACGGTGTGTCGTTACGATGCTCGTTTAGATAGGGCACATGAAGAATTGCAGATCTAGAAACTGCGACGAGGCTGGCGGCACCGCGCGGACAATAACTTCATTCATATTGCTGCCTATTCCATTTCGAGTGCCGCATTCGTAGTGGATTAAATTAACATTTGTGTATCAATTATTTGGTAACCCAACATTTTATCGAATTTCATTTCATCGATTGTATCATTTCATCGAATTTCATTTCATCAAACGCTATTTTCTGCTGAAACCATGATGTTTGCAGGATATCTTAAACATTAATTACGTAGGTTAGGTTCGATTTGTGACTATCAAAAAAAAAACTCATGCGGCGAGAAATGCCTTTCGATTAAATGAAAATTCTGCGAAATGATACGTTCGTTGAAAGGTGTTTCGATAAATCAATAGGTACCCCAATTATTTATTACTGACATACTTAAAAGTAGACGGCATTTAAAAGACTTTATAATTAAAGGCTTTCTTATTCTTAGTCCACAAACGCTTAACAATGGGGCAGTTGGGCTAGTCTTGTTGCATTCTATGAAAGCAACTTAATTAAACTTACGTCTTCAATCCTCTTCTGTACACTATTCTTTAATTTTGTAGTAATTAACGTTCGTAGAATACAACTTCTCTAGGTCCACTGGTTTTAACAGATATAGGTAACTATAAAACGCTAGGTTGATTTATGCGATAAACGCTACGTTAAACGCGATGCGTGCGACGCACATCATTTTTAATACATAAGATCGCTTACCGCTGCGTTCACTACATAAAACAATGTTTGGTAATTAGATTATCTGATATAAAATTATGTGCGTGCGCATCTCGTTTAACGTAGCGTTTATCGCATAAATCAACCTAGCGTTTTATAGTTACCTATATCTGTTAAAACCAGTGGACCTAGAGAAGTTGTATTCTACGAACGTTAATTACTACAAAATTAAAGAATAGTGTACAGAAGAGGATTGAAGACGTAAGTTTAATTAAGTTGCTTTCATAGAATGCAACAAGACTAGCCCAACTGCCCCATTGTTAAGCGTTTGTGGACTAAGAATAAGAAAGCCTTTAATTATAAAGTCTTTTAAATGCCGTCTACTTTTAAGTATGTCAGTAATAAATAATTGGGGTACCTATTGATTTATCGAAACACCTTTCAACGAACGTATCATTTCGCAGAATTTTCATTTAATCGAAAGGCATTTCTCGCCGCATGAGTTTTTTTTTTGATAGTCACAAATCGAACCTAACCTACGTAATTAATGTTTAAGATATCCTGCAAACATCATGGTTTCAGCAGAAAATAGCGTTTGATGAAATGAAATTCGATGAAATGATACAATCGATGAAATGAAATTCGATAAAATGTTGGGTTACCAAATAATTGATACACAAATGTTAATTTAATCCACTACGAATGCGGCACTCGAAATGGAATAGGCAGCAATATGAATGAAGTTATTGTCCGCGCGGTGCCGCCAGCCTCGTCGCAGTTTCTAGATCTGCAATTCTTCATGTGCCCTATCTAAACGAGCATCGTAACGACACACCGTAATCTCACAATGTTATGGCTAAGTCTTCTTCCTGAACAACCAAGAATAAACTCTAAGCCAACGCATCACAGCCCCTTGTCGACTAAGTATTCGCTTTAAGGCGTGGGATGAAGAATATTATTTGAATAATAACCGCGTAAAATTTATCGATTTTTTTTGCACCTTTACAGGTAAGGAGGTCTTTTGTATTGTAATTAAGTTAAAAATTACTTAGTGAAGTATATTATTACTTGACACGAGTTGATTAAGAAGATTCCACTGCCCATCAGAGCCTTCTAAATGATTTACTTACTATCCTGTCCTACCTCTGTAACGTCTGTACGTCCGTCCATCCATATGTCACGGTTCTGCAGATTGTAAAATAACTAGTTCCAGATCTGAAAAATGTGGATATTTATCTAAAAGTTTGAATTAACACTGAATATTTAATTAAAATTTCATGAAACAGCACCTTTTTTGATGTGGAATATCATTAACTAAGAGTACAACACATAATAGCGGCCTTTAACTACACGTAGAGTTCGGACCGCGAGAAACGCCACGCGCCGTTCCAATCTTCTTTCCGAACCGTTGTACGTATAAATGCAACTGTAATATTAAAATAGTAAAAAATGTACGGTTCGATACGCGTAGCGTTTATGGCATGAAACAACCTCCGAACGCTGAACGCATAACATAACATAGGTGATCCTTATTGTATTGTAAACTCTTAACACGCTTTATTGTATTGTCCACTTCGCTGTTGTATTATGAATAGCGACGTAATTTATTACTTTGTCCTCTTAACATTTGAACTTTCACATGAATACTCTCGAGGCTAAAGCGTTAATACTCGTATACAAGTAATACTAAATAGGCAAATACTGTTTTAACCAATTAAAATTGAACTCTCAATTCAAAATAAAGGAACAGATTTATTAAAACTTTAGCATTTATATTGATTTTGTAAAATGAGTACGATGACTACGATGTCGACCTCTGCAGCATCATAACCTGTCGGAAACTCGACCCGACTCTGTGGCCAATACGTTTGTAATCTCAGTATTACACTCTTACGATCTATCTTTTAAATATAGTATTTTTACCATTATAATCAAAGTTCTGTGAACATTTGAAATGGTTTCTTATTCCAGTGTAAAGAATGTAAATAAATGAGTTTTAAGCGAGCGTGGAGCGTGACAAAGAAGCCTTGCGCGCACCACTCCATGCGATAAACAGGGATGTAGGTAGAGTTGTATCACCTCATTTTATTGGATCCTTGTTCTTTATTGTATAAAGCAATAAATAGAGAAACCCATATTTTTCTACTTCTGAAAAAAAATATCGATCTTGTAAGCACGCTCCATTGGTAAAATACCTGGATTAAAGTCAGACTAAATATTAATTTATCACCGACAAGGTATAATAATGATAAAATAAAAAGATTTTGCGTTCTGTAAATGAAAATGTAAATTTTTCAAAAGGAGATTTTTCCGATCGTGTAAGCTTGCTCCATGAATTAAATACCGGCTAAAGTCAGATTAAATAAATACATAACGACACTTATATTTTTAATAATTCCCTCATTGCTTTATCAATAGCAAAATATCTTACTGTTTTTTTTTACTTGCGATTCTCATTCTTTTTCATCAAAAGTGCGTACATCAAACCTCTCTGCATATTATTATGTCTGTCACATAGAGTGGTGCACGCTACGCTTCTCTGTCACTCTCCATCATCTCCACGCTCGCGCTCAAAACTTAACATCTAAAACCTAGGCAACCATGGGTGTCACAAACGTTTGCTAAGGCAACCTAATTCTGTTGGATGGAAAATAAAATAACCTTACATTTCACATAAAATTCGATTATGTTACTACTGAGGATACTATAATAACGCTTGCTCACCTATTTGTTACAGTAATCGCGTCCGAGTTAAAAACAATAAAGACGATATGGTTTTTGCACCTACAATAGAGCCCCAGAACTGCCGGCCCGGATCGCCGAGCGCCGCCTCAACCACGTCCACTCTTTGATCTTTATTATATAATAAAGTTAGTTCATTTCGCTCCGGTAATGAATATTAATGCTCTCACTTAAGCTATAAAATAAACTTTATCCGAACAACGCGTCGCCGCGCCTGCCACCTCGGCCTCGGCCCGGAGATAAATTCAAAGAATAACCCGAACTCAGTCCATTTTCAATTAAAGCTCAAATTCGTATTGTTTACTTTATAACTCCAATATCATGAATTATTAACATCGCATCGTTAATAACAACCGTGTGCCTATTTGTTGTTCTGTTACCTGCCAGGCATAACCATTACCTGTATTGTATAAATTGTGTTATTTGCTAATTACATCAGCCGAAATTCTGTTACCTGCCACAACTTGTTCGTTGCTCCGTTGAATTTCCTGCGGAACTAGGAAACCGAGGGTTTGGAGTATTTTAGCTGACATTTGTTAAATAAAGGTGATGCAGGTAATTAAAAAATCTACTGTCTCTCGAGCTTAAGAATTGTGTTGTGTATGCATGACGCCCTCGTGTCATTCTCATAAAAAATTAAATGACTTGTAAACTCGCCGGTTAATTATACGACTGTCAAGTTTTAGGGCGAGTTGCTCTTCCTGAATTACAATATGTTTAATAACCTTTATAAGGCCTTTTAATAATGTTGCCCGACTCGGTTTGACTATGCTTTATTTATACAAATCAATGGCAGTTCTGACTCGCAGCCGTTGTCTTTGAGGATTAAATCGTGTGGGGGTGGTGGTAAATAATCATTTAATATTTGCCTCGCTACTACGCGGTTTAATTTAAGCGCCATTACAAACTCAATATGGAGTGAATATTGTAAACAAATATTTAATGCTAAATAGTTCAAAGTACTGTAATTCGCTTATAATTTACGCTATAGACAGGAAACTACTAACAAACCGATATCCGCGTTAAATTAATGATACCTAAAAATGTAACAATTCACGCAGCTCGATGAATCACGCAGTCGAGCACAAACGGTAATCTCATTCCGTGCTCCGTTACGTTTGCTCGGCAAACAGCCGGTGTTTGCGCAGACAATAGCTAAGTACAATAATAATTGTGCATTGAGTGCCCTGGAGAGTCGTAGCTTGTTGGCACAGCGGTCCCGCTAAGCCCTTCCGATGTGAAACTAATGTTTGCGTATGGTAATGAGATGGTAATGGCGGAGCGCGCCAGTTCACCGTAACTGGATCAGCCGCCGGACCCGCCCGCCGCCGCCCGCCGAGACTCTTGCCGGCCAACGAGCCTCCTCCTTAGCTCGAGTGGCCATTCACTACCCAACTAACTGTTCAAACTTGAACGCAACAAATACATTATGCGGGCGAGTATTGCTCAACTTGAATTTAGATACTAACCCCCTTACTAATAAACGTTGAGTAACGGTGGTATAGCTATACAATGTTTTGTCCTTATCTGTTATTGTGACATTTGAATTTGACAGATAAGGACAACACATTGTACAGCTTTACCACCGTTACTCAATGCTTATTAGTAAGGGGGATAGATGTTTTGAAGTAAGTTTTCATGGTCAACTCTATCGTTACGACGTCATACCTAGATGTTTTCAGCAGTGAGAGCAGGACAATAAAAAACCGGCCAAGTGCGAGTCGGACACGCACATGAAAGGTTCTGTACCATTTTTGTATTTTAGTGCCCCTGTAAAAATTTCAACTGTATCCTTGCTGACAGCGGGTTTTATTGCTCCGAGGGACAGTTGATAACGGCTCTACTTTACATAGTTTGTAATGTTTTAAGAATTGTTCGATCTATCAGTATAAATCTGGCGATAGAAATGCCAGATTTTACCCAAATTTTATCCTACAAACGATCCAATCTTTGAGTTTACAAGGTTTTCTACTGCAGTAGAACGACTTCAAAGATAATAATACGAGTAGCTGCTTCTTAAGTACGTTCAAACTGGTCCAATCGCCGCACCGTTTACTGCAGCCAGATATGCCTAGCTGCATATTCAAGTGGCCACTATACCAACACTACGACAAGCCGACTGTGAATAAACAACAAGTTTACAGGCTGTGGTCGAGCAAATCTAACGTGAACCTCGGAGATCTCCGCAAACAGATCGAAGAAAACCTTCGCAGGTCGGTATAGGCAGGCTGGGTCCGTGCGGTTGTGGGGCGCGTGTGTACTTAGGCAGGCGAGTGGGAACCTGCGTCATCTGTAACCTTACCAAGAGTTGCAATTGACAACAATTCATATGTGCTAAGAGAGTAAAATAAAATACCGTTTGTAGATTTTACACTGCACTGAAGAAAATAATTGGTCGATTCTAACAAGATTGAGATTGTAGTGCATAAGCGTCTTGATTCCATACGAGCCTGACAAGACGTTAGATACATCAACTAATATGTTAGTTGAATAACTAAAGAAATTGCTGTTGTTACTATCAGCTTTGGTTGATATAACTAATATCTTAACTATTGTATTCATTTTTTGTTAACTAAGAGAAAAATCTATCTTTGTTGGCTCCCATTTTTTTGAGTGTGCTGATTACAGTAAAAATATTTTTGTATTTATTTATGCAGTAGTTTTTTTTTACATTTCGGAAAAACGGTAAAAAAAGTTGGGTTGTGAATGTTAGGAATACACTTATAGCGCCCTTAGTCCATTTGTTACCATAGGAATTGAAAAAAAATTACAACTGTCATGTCCATTGTTTATCTGTCTGACGGATTACATGATTATAACGACACGTTTTCGTAATACCTACTATTGTTTTGATATATGCTATTTAAAATGAAAGTGACAAACGGATTTGTAAAATCAAGCAATCTGCCCAAAGTCGACGAATTTATATTGATACAGTTCATGCGGGTAAATGACAGTTTCAAGTGACATGACGACAGTCAGGTCTGATTCTGTTTAAAGTTTTTGTTTTTTATTTTATAATCATGCTAAGATCACGACATAGGTATTCCTAACTTTGTATGGTCTTTTTAATGACTATTTCTTTAATAAATTATTAACGACGAATTTAATTTAAATAAAGAAAAACCGAGAAACACAGGTAGCCTAATTTTTAACCAGCTATTATAAACGCGAAAAAACAAAAATTGCTTTTTTTTTTTCAATGTTGTCAATTACCGTACTCGCTAGCGAATCGATTGCTCTGTCACTCACATTATGCTTATAGAGTGCGAGAGACAGAGATTAGGGAATATGCATAGATTTTTTCAATCGCATTTGTCAACAAAACATAAAAAAACCGTAAAAGACTTCATCAAAAGTGAAATTAAAATTAAAATCGGTCAAGAAATACGGATGTTCAAGCATTTTAAACTGCTAATTAGACAGAGAGATCCGAAGTGCACCGGTGACGTCATTGTGCAGTTCGGCCATATAAACTCCACGTAAAATTCTGTTTTGCTAGAAAGAGATAGGAACAAATATTTGTAAGCTTATATTTTGGTTATTTTTATAGGTATTCAAAAATTTTTTTTTCTCACCTTTTGTTACATGAATCAGCCTTTATTGAAAAACCTGCATATTCCCTATTGTAACTCATGGTTAGGGTAGGGGCGTCACGGTACACGGTTGGGAAAGGTACACGTTAATACAATCGGTGTTATAGACGGTCATTTCAACCTAATCTGTATGTTTCTCAAGTGTGTACAAGATTTAACATCATTATTAACGCAACTGCACTTTTTATTATCCAAAAAAATGTATTGAAGAAGAAACTGACTAAGTTACTGACTGACATATCAACGCAGAGCCCAAACCGCTGGGTCTAGAGATTTCAAATTTGGCACGTAAGTTCCTTATGAGGTCTAGGGATGCACTAAGAAAGGATCCATGACTCAGGAACAAATATTTGCCCTTACCGGGATTTGAACCCAGGACCGCCAGCTTCGTAGGCGGGGTCACTACCAACTAGGCCAAAGCGTCGTCAAACTTATGTAAACAACAAAACTTATTAGCAAACACTTCTTAATCCAAGACAAAACTCAAAAACCGGGGTCTTAAAATTACCCAATATGAAAAAAATATGTTTAGCTTGATAGGTTTTCTTAGGTGTATTCATAAAACGTCCATCATTAGAGAAACGTTTAAGGTCATTAAGTTGTTTTGATTCTGTCCTAAACACAGAACAGAAAAAACAGGAGAAGTGTCAAGTGGGCGTGTAAGGTGTGGCATAGTTATGCGGAGTTCCGCTTAACCTACCATACTTTTGCCGCGATCGCTTATTTAGATATGTCGATATTTCTAAAATAGGAAATAAATCCAAAAGCATGCCTTATTGTGCTATTTGGAATGTAAAAACGATAGCGGCACCAAAAACATTTTCCATGGTGGCGTGTTGTTTTTATGATAGTTTGAGTATTGGCGACAACAGAGGGCTTAAAGTCTAACGCACTCGCAATCACGATCGTTTTCATTTTGAAAATCGAAGGCTTGTCTGCGTACAAAATGAAAACAATTGCTCCACTTTGAAGCCGGTTGCGATTGCGAGGGCGTTAGACAATAAGCCCTCAGGTCGGATACTAAGCGAAGCTTATGCCACTTCCACTGTTTTTTTCTATTCCTTGGTCCTAACATTAAAATTAAAATGTATCACAAGTGACCTGTAAACATGAATCTTTGATACCCGTGGGAGTCGTGGCTGGGTGAACCAAGAACTTCCAACGTTCGTTTCACAGACGTTTGGTGGTAGTGGATTTATCATGGTATGTCACTAATCATCGTTTGAACTGAGCTAAACAAATAAAGCTTGGCTTTTATACTGCACTGTTTGACCGTAACCCGCGCCACGTTTATAAAAATACGAGAAGTTTAATAATTTTGACCTGAAAGCTCTATTTATCTGAACGAGGGTCAACAAAGTTTATTGGTAGGAATAGTTTATAATTGTTTTTCCTACGTCAATACCACATCAATTTCAGGCCATCCGCCAGTTTACAATAAAAAGGTTTTAGGGGTGACAAAAGACACAAAGACGTGGCTAAGTTAAAGTCACCTTTTACATTTGAGAAATTGGCCGACACAATCGACTTTCAAGATTTAATGATCGCAAAAACACTAAATTGATTAATCTTTAGAATACTGGGTCCAACAAACATTTTGGGAAAAATTCTGGTTCATGTTAAATATTTTAAACTGGCAAAATGCAAAATATTGTGAAAGCTGTTTTAGTAATAGGGTACGCCACCTGAGGTTTGTCTACGAAACTGGTTGGCTTCTTTTTTTTAATAGCCGTATAAGGCAAACGAGCACCTGCCACCTGATGGTAAGCAGTCACCGTCGCCCATAAACATCAGCAATGCCATGGGCACAGCGAAGTTGTTGCCTTTCAGTGAATAATCTTTTTAAGCCGCGTTTAAAGGAGGACATGTCGTAGTGCTGTGTGCTGAAACACCGTGGATGAAAGTTCATTCCATGGTTTTAAGGAGCGAAGACAGGATCTTTGGAAACGGAGTGCAGTCGATTTTAAAGGTTCCAGGTAGTATGGATGAACTTTACTCTTAATGCTCATTCTTACTCGATGATGAAACTACACACGCCGTAAATAAATTTTTCACACTTAAATCGCTACACAAGCCGCATTAAACAAATAGAATGGTTGATTACGTCGTCACGTCCGTCCCAGCGCGGAGGCGCTCGCTGGTCCGTCGTCGCCAGAAGTAATCCACTTAGGATTAGCCGTAAACAAGAAGGGCCATCGTCGCGACACGAGCTATCTGTTAACGTCTAAGTGTAACTGATAAAGGGCGTCGACGGTATTGTTCGCAACGGTATTAGGCTTTAATCCGGCTCGCGAGCGGCGCTCGTTAGGCTGATTGTCCCGCGCGGCAGATGGCCGGCCGTAATCCGGGCGGGCCTCCTCGCGGAAAACATCACCTCTTTGTGTTCGTTGCATCTGCAGGTGTAGATTGTGCGCCGCGCGCAACGACCGTCTGTTACCGCGCACGTGCGCCCGAATGCAACTCGTTCGAATTTATTATTCTCTAAAACGTTATCAGTAGCGTAATACGCTTTTATTTACGTTTATAGCGCTGAAATTTATTTGCGAATTTCAAAAGTGGCTGTTCAGAGCTGCCATAAATTTAGTGTCCTCGCTAATATTTTATTTAATTTATGTTTTATAATATGTAAGTACAAAATTGCTTTTGTTGGTTTATTTAACTTTCTTTCGTATCAAAACTGAGTAACCTAACGTACTTTTGTGCTTTTTTAACTATAGGCAAAAAAAGATATTTCATTAATTTCGTATTTGGCTAGTGTTACAAAACCTTACCTTCTTTAAGACCTTTACTCGTAATACCGTAGAAATTTCATAAGTTTCATTTGTTATAATTTATTATGACTGTTATATTAACAAATACTATGAAAATAAGGTGTTTAATTAACTGAGGCCCCGTATAAGTTACCTCGAACCTTTTTTTGTAATGAAAAATATGAACTTAAAACTAGCGGCTTAGTTAGAATCGAAATTAGGTTAGACAAAAGGTTCCACGCTCAAAATAGGCGCAAAAAGTCGAGTTTCGGAATCCAGGCCGCTGTAAAATACAATACAATAGACCAAAAGTTATGCGTGTTAAATGATAAATACCAGTCAAGAGTCAAACTGCTGTAATTACTTAAAAAATAAATCAATATCACCTCTATGTTTTTGGGCGGTAATTGAAACGGAAGTAAGGTGATGAAACCAGTAATGAACAAGGACCAATGATGGACATTTGATTCTAATGTTACATAAGATAAGGGTTATTCATTTATTTTGATACAATCAATTTATAAACTTATGATCTTTGAATTAAGAGGTAAGTGTCCATTACTGGTGTCTTCAGCTAAAAGTGTCAAAAGTTGGTGCCGTCAGCGTCACCCTGAAGAGTTTTAACTTGTATTGAAAAAACGTTTCCTGATTTGACAAAATACACACTTTGGTGAAGGAGGGAATTTTCCCAAAAGTTAGGATTTACATTTTTTAGGTTACTAATTTAACTCTGGACTCTGAAACCAATTCGATAGATTTTGAAGAGTAGGGCGATTGGGATACGTTATTTTTTCAATGTATGTGTGCCAATTCGAAAACCATTAACGGAATATGCTTTCTGAATATGTATAGATATAAAAATGTGTAAGTTACCTATATGTATTAAATTAGGTACGCTTTAATTAACTACCCTGTTATTGTCATTAGATGCCAATTTTTTACCCCATTGCCGAAGACGGAGAGTAATGTTTTTGCCTGTATGTATGTATATTCCCGTGTAGAGACAGAACAGGTGGCCAGATTTTGACAAAGGAGGTGATGTCAAACAGACAATGAAATATGATTTAGAGCAATTACATCCTACATGTCGTTTTTTTCTTATTCCCGATCATTACGGTGTGCGCCTCGTACAACCTATATTATAATATAAATGAACCCCTATTTCCTATTTCTCCTGGTCACGCTATAACTTGAGAACGGCTTTACCGATTTCATTCATCTTTTTCTTAAATGTTTTCTAATACTTCGTAGAAGGTTCTTACATAAAAAAAAAGAAAATTCCGCTGAAACATTTATAAAAGTCCACTGGGAAAGTCGGAAACTTGCAGCGGGACGAAGCCCCTGGCGGGCCGCTAGTATATGTAGTTATAATTGTTATAAATATATAATGGGGCATAATTCGTGTAGAGTGCCGCCATCTACATCACAACCTCCAATAATCGGTAATTGTGGCGGTTCGCGCCGCGGCAGAGACAAAGCGACCGAGACATGAGACCGAGACCGGAGACACGAGACACTACTGGTCTGGGGCAGCGACCGTCTCGCTGTCCCCTGTCTCTGTCTCGCTCGCGAACTGTCGCTTATACATTGCCTAACGTCAAGTGACGGTCGCGGTCTCCGGTCGCGGTCTCCTGTCTCGGTCTCCTGTCTCTTTCGCGGCGCGAACCGCCACCTTAAGATAACGTACACGTCATTATTTTTAAATTGTGCAAAATTGTAGCAATGAAATCATAATGAAATCGAAATTTGCATCTGTGTTCAGTATTGTGTATGTAGCCTCAACACCACCAAAATACGACAAACTTTTGTGCCTAGGAAATTGTGCCTATTTGTCGTCCTGGTATATAAATGGTCTAAGCTTGGCCGTTTCCAAATCAAGACTTAATTTATCCAGCGAACTCTACCTTCGACCGCAAACGTCACTAGCTACTAACCCCTATTTCACCAACCTGGCAATGAAAGCTGACACGTGACTTTCCAGTGTAGGTTAAATGTTGATCCACTATAGAACCCTGTCATAATGACAGCCTCAAGTGACGAGGTAGAAATTACATAGGAATTAATCGTTGCTTTTATGCGACAAGATTCTATAGTGGTTCATCAATTAAAGTCAGTGAACGTACATTGCACCATTTCGTTTATACAAGTATGAAATCCAGTAAATGTGGAAACTTTATAACTTTGCAATGTATACCGAATTGTCACATATCATTAATATAGTGAAATATAGGTAGGGAGCTTATCAGATAGGGTCAATCGCTGAACAGACTTATCTCATATATGCGCAGAACTATTATGTTGTAGGGCATAGATGGTGTTGATCGTTTTCGAATCAGGAGGCATAATATAAGGACCCATTTAATATATTAATAGGCGTATTGTGGTTTCAAGCGTTGTCAAATCAGTGGGCATATATTGGGAAGGTATACTTACACATCAGATCAGAATCAAAAATATAGCCAAATTTTGATATTTTGCAATATTTCGTTGGTGTATTTGATACATTTTTCATGTGTGCATTTATTCCTAATAACCTTGTAATTTATAACTTATAACAATATTTAATCTTAAGAAATGAAACAAATTAAAACACTGAAGTCTGCTAACGGCCCTTGACAAATGAAAAAATGGCGCCGAGATTACATTTGACTGCTTGAAAGAACGATGAATGGCGCGGAGAATCAATGAATAGCTTCCTAGTTACCGTCGCAATCCGGTAAAGTGGGCAATCTCTGGAAGATCGCGTCACGCTCCGTGACAAATTAACTAGAAACCGCACAGACGTACTCGGTTTAAACGGACTGAAATGTAATAAACGTCTTTGTAAATGCGATTGAACATAAAAACATCATTTAATAATTTTCTTAGTCCAATTTATATGTACGAGTCTCTAACCGTCCCATATAACATGCAAGTTACAATAAAAAAATGTTTATTCAGTGCTGAGAAGAAACGCCGCAAGAAACTCAACAGTCAGTCGTTTTATAAATATTGCTTATGACAACGATAATACCTAACCTAGCACGGTATCTCTCTTTACATTGGTAAGTTGCCTGATTTTCCTAACAGCGTAAGCTGTCGAACTTAATTTACCTGCTAGTATACTATATGGGGACTCAATTGAAAGTTTTGGTCTATAGTTATCCCTAAGAAAAGCGCCTTCTGCCCGCGACTTCGTCCGCGTAGATTTAGATTATCGTTATTTTCTTGAGAATTTTGATATTTTTAATATAAAGTAGTAAGTAGCCTATGTTTTAATCCACGGTATGAGCTATCTTCATTTCTCATCCAAATCGGTCAAGCCGTTGCAGCGTGAAGGTGTAACAAACTAACACACACACATACACACAAACTTTCGCATTTATAATATTAGTAGGATTTCCAAACACTCGTAATTTAGAAATATACTATAGATTCCACCGGTCTAACATTACGCAAAGCGAACCTAATAGTTTTCATAGTATTGAAAAAAAACGTTACTAGTAAACCAATTAGGTACTAAAGTAGTTCATTGGTTTACTAGTAACAATTTCTTACGCTGTTTGTCGTTTATCCTACTGTAATCGACAGATTTTCGCAGTACCTTAAAAATGAATGATGTATCATCTCATCAGGAAATAGCACAGTCATTTATACAAACCCAAAATAAGAACGGACCTAATATAGAGCCTTGGGGCACACCTAATTTAACTGCAGCTCCAATAGACTGAGTTTGATTAACAATAACTGTTTGTGTTCTATCACTAAGATATGAAGACACTAAGTCATACTTAGAGAATTATTTGACAGACCATTCTCATTTTAATAAAAAAAATGCATGATCTACGCAATAGAAAGCTTTAGAAAGGTCACAAAAAACATTCAACGATTACAGATTCACCCTTAGTTGTAGATCGTCCTCTCGTGAAGCAAAACTGATTACTGCTAAGCAGTTTATTTCTATCGAAGTGACCAGCCTTATCTTTTAATTAACACTAACTTCTCTAAACCTTTACATAGAAATGGGACAGAAATTCGTCAAATCACTCATGTCGTCCGATTTAAAAAGAGGTATGACTCATTTCATATGATTTGGAAAGACCCCCTCTGAAATGCAATTATTGTAGATTAAAACTAAGTGCAATTATATCTATGACATGATGGATGACAAGTCAAAGTTTTAATAGATGTTCCCCATAATGGTATTTTTTTTTTTAAACTGAGTGATTAAAATACCTTAACAATAGAAACTCAATCTACGTGGCTAAAATAAAAGTTTACTAACATTAGCACAAACACACTTGGTTGAACTTCAATCGCAGTACGAACTTAGATTCAATCCATTGCTTTGAAATGTTGTCAAATCGATACTTGTGACGGCGGCGTCACAAGCAGAAAGTAATACAGAACTTAGGCAAACAATTACA
Source organism: Acleris cristana (assembly GCA_948252455.1). Taxonomy (NCBI): domain Eukaryota; kingdom Metazoa; phylum Arthropoda; class Insecta; order Lepidoptera; family Tortricidae; genus Acleris; species Acleris cristana. Next base: position 3,289,769 of record OX411781.1, on the reverse strand, counting down.
CAATATATCAGGGTCCTGGCGGCCATGTGTCAACACGGCGCGGCGGGGAGAGAGCGGGGAACTAAGCGATTCTGCCAAAAGTACGTGACCTTAATGTATATCAATCCGAGCGTGATTTATACAGGAGGGATCTGTAAAATATGATATAAAATAAACATTGACAACCGAAACGATGAAATACGACGTAGCGTTGTGATTTAAGGACGCGTTCACAAGATTTTATGACGCTATAAAATCAGCTCGCGCTTCGTCCGTGCCCGGCGAGCTCGCACGTACCGCACAGATTTGACAAAACAGACGACAGGCATTTATTTGTTCTAGTTTTTTTGCAAGTTTTATGGACTGCTGCCAGCTTTATGGTCCCTGGACGGCAGACGTTTTCGTTTGACATTGTAAAATTGGGCAACTCGATTTGATTTACTTTCAATGCCATGCGAAAACTCTTCCCCATTTCGTATTATATATTTTCTTACAAAATATTTACTGAGATTTCGTTGTTATGAAATAACGATAACAAGACAAGAACTGAGTTTCTACATATAGAAGTAGGTAGTACCTGATATTTTATCTACGTAACCTACTTGATATCTGGTTAGCGACGGTTCAGTCACACATGTGTAATAGGTACCTACCACTCGTAATACAATAAGGCGTCTACGATTACGTGCAAATCACTGCACCTATTACTGAGATTACCTTGCTACCAACGAATTTACTCTAACCGTTGGTAAGACGAGACTAGCTGTTTAATGACAAAGCGTAATCAGGACAAACATTGTCCCGGTCGGCTTAGCGCACTAATTTTTACCGCGTTCCTAATAAAGCAGACTAGACTGGCAGAATTGAACAAGAAAGTGTGTCTGCAGGGCCAGCTTGCACAATTTCACTATTTATGATAGTAGTGTAATAAATAATAATATATTTATAACATAATAAATATTTGTTCCTGAGTCATGGATGTTTTCTATGTATTTAAGTATTAATTATATTTCTCTATATGAGTATTTGTATCGTTGTCTAGTACCCATAATACAAGCCTAGAGCTTAGTTTGGGACTAGGTCAATTGGTGTGACATTGTCCACAGTTTTTTTTTAGTGTTACAAATTTAAGGCTTTTAAGATAAGAGAGGTGAATCTAAATCATAATTTAAATTGAATCCTGAGCTTATGTACCTACCGTTGCCTACTTACATTACTTTTTTCTACGGGCATAAAATGGAAATTACATCGGTTAACAAAGGCAAAAAATTGCTCGTATAGTTTCTTTGATATTTATGGTAACAACCCTCAAAGCCATTTCTGCTATTTTGGGTGGCATTAGTTCATCAATTTTACTTCGGAATTCATATTTTTAGGGTTTCGTACCCAAAGGGTGCCAACGGAACCCTATTACTAAACCTCCGCTGTCCGTCTGTCCATCCGTCCGTGTGAACTGAAATAAGCAGTCACAGTGTGAATTTACATTGCTACCCCTGAGATACGTATCTAACTCATGAAAAAAAAAAACCATAAAAATCAGATAAATAAAAAGTAGAAACGAACTGAGAACCGCTTCCTTTTTGAAGTTGGTTAAAAGTTGTGATTTTTCTATGATACTCTAGTCGAGTGGAGTGAACTATCCTTTCATCGATTTACAAGATAAATTACCTGTTACGGAACAAGGACACAGGTATTTAACACACATTCCAAATGTACCTATATTTTAAACATTTCTGACAATGTAATAAAAAAATGGAATGACAATGATACACCCATCATCATTAAAAATATCCATACAGAACGACATGTTTTAACAGAAGGCGGCGCGGAATTCTTACAAATGTACGTAAGGTGGGGGTCGCACTGGGAACCACGCCGCCCCCGCTCCTTGTGCGTCTGCGGCTTTATTACCATGGCAACGCTCATTATAGTAGCTCAAGCACAAATATTTCACGTTTTTAAATCACCTTTACTATTCGAAATCGTCCTATATTTTTACGAAATATGTCCTTAACATGTTACCCTTAAAATAGACTTTTCCTTACATTATTTTTATGTATATAAATAAATCTGTATACCTTTATTTTGGTCATGCTTGCATTTGGAAATAAACCATCTGTTTATGTAGCAATTTAAATATTTTAATGTCGGCCTTATAAGTAGCTGCACACTTTGGTACCTTGTCGCTTCAACACCTTTGAGAAATCAGTGTAGCTGAGCAGCTCCACGGACGTAACCTCGACTAAATAATCATAACTGAAGCATGCAAAATGGCTGTCTGTGTGCGTGCACACGCACACAGGAAAACTGTCACTCGTGCTGTGGCTCGGCGCGTTATCTTACCTAGTGTAACTGCGTGCGTGCTGTAAATCGTGTATAACGAACGAAATAGCCGACCTTGCATGCTTCACACCTTTTTAGTGCAACGTTACGTCCGTTTTTTTTAGGCCCTTTAAAATTACAAAATAGTATAGTGGGCCACTATGGAACTATGTCAAAGACGCGCTAAGTGAAATAAATCCTCTTTGGATTTCATTAATTACGTCACTTTGACACAGTTTCATAGTGGTCCGGAAATCCACTAAGTTGACCGTACATTGTGCAACAAATGTCATTTAATAGCTTATTTAATTGAACTCTCCGATTTAATCACTTTTTGTGTCTGAACTGAACCAATCGTCCGACCTCGAAAGGCAGCACAGCGTCCCTTTTAATTTGTTGCCACTCGGAACGGCACGTTTCGACGTCGTCAGAGCTTTTCACGGATCAAAATACTAACTTGATGTTTATGCTGACTTCACGTGGTAGTGAACCTGCTTTTTAAACCGAAAGTCGTGGGTTCTAAAAGCTTTGGAGGTTGCTATATGAAGAACTATTAGTCTGTAATTATACACTTTTACCACCTTACTAATAAACGTTGAGTAACCGTGGTATAATTAAACCATGCTTTGTCCTTATCTGTCATTGTGACATTTGAATTTGACAGATAAGGACAAAGCTTAGTTTAGCTACACAACCGTAACGGGTTAACGTTAACGTGTATTAGTAAGAGGGTTAATGGGGCTCTCGGCACGGAGTTTGTATAACGTCGCAGAGTTCCAGCGGGGCCCTGACGTCCATCGGGGACACCTTACCCCAAAGACGTAATGCGGCTCGTTGGGGTGTATCATTTTGAACCCCCAACGCAAAAACAGGGGGTTATTACTTTAACGCGTCTATCTGTGAGTCTGTCTGTGGCATGGCTCCCAAATAGTCCAGTAACCTTGTGGCCTGAAAGATTATGAATTTTGAAAAGCTTTATCTCGGAAACTATTGCGTCTACAAAAACAACTCTATTCTATATAGTCTCATATTGAAGCAAATTTAGTTTACTTTAAAAAGGTCCTGAGAAGGTAGGTACTATCAAAAACTAGTCCTTTAGGGTTATAATCGCCAAAATCTGAAAAAAAAACCCAAATTTTCGCGGCACTTTCGATTTTTGATTTGACAAAGTTGCGTTCGCGCTCGAGGTCACAAACTTGGATTATTCATTCAGCCAACATCATAAACAAAGCTGCAAAAAATCAGAACTACCGGATCCAGAGATTACCCCCTACAACGTCACAAACTTTACCTATTTATAAACACTGGAACATATTTTTCATTAGGCCATAAACCAGATTGTACATACAGAGCAGTTTGTATGTAAACAAAGGCATTATATGAAATGACCCGTCATCCTGTCCATTGTCCCTAAATTACAGTCGGATTATAAAAAATGTAATGGGATTATTGTTTAAGGGCAGCGCACGACACGCTCGAGACGCGATTCAATTACTGGGCATTGTGCGCTGGCGCCGCGACGCAGCCGAGCAGTTAGGTTTATTCTCTTAAACAATTCACCTCCCATTTCGACAACGAGATATTAACCAGCAAATTATTTTCCCGTCTGAGCGTATTGATAACATATTAGTGCGTTTATTTTGTCTTTGGTCACAGGTTTTGCGGACGAAGCAGCTATGTTTAAGTTATAGATACCGTGGTAGGTACCATGTTTAAATTCACGCAGTCAGTTAGATCAATTTCAGATATTTGCACAGGAAGTGAAACCTTTCGAACCGCTGTTCGCAATGAAAGGTGTGATAGGTAAAAAGAAGCGTATAAGATAAAATAGACGGCCTGCTCAAAATATACCTGGAATAGGTGAGTGTTTCCAAAACCCATCATATTTTTAAGTATCAGGAAAAATAATATGTTTTTCTTTTGGAAAAAAGTCATGAATATTCCCTATTCGATATCTCATTCATCACGCCATCTTATTAAAAGATCCCGAAGTGCCCGCTTAGCAGTGTAGTCTATTATTTTAACTAGATCGATCATTGAATGACCTTAGGATAAACTGCTTTACTGAATATTACAATGATTTTCAGTAAATCTTTATGATTCGCTTGCCCAGAACTCCTGTCAAGAATTCATCTCCGTGCTCCTCTTAGATCAACGAGGTCTAAACACCTTTTCAGTCTTCCCAAAACTAAGACTAACGCCGGGAAACGTGCACCCATATATAGGCTGTGTGGCTATCAGTCTATCACAATAGATTTCTTAATGACATAGACCTATTTTCACAATCCCGCGCCCAGTTTAAAGCTTCTGTTGTAAATTTACACAAGCATTAATAGTTCAATGTATTTCTGTTGTTTAATGCTTTTTTTTATCATTAAGTCTTAATTAAGTACATTGCATGCTGTAATTTTAACTTAGTATCTCTTGTGTTCATAGTGAGATACATTCAGGGAAGCATCTGTATTTATAGCACCAATTTACAAATTATGTTACACTCTATGTATGTTTCTTTGTTATCTCCTAAATAAATATATAAATAAATAATTATATTCGCTTGTAAAATAGCATACCGTACCGGCAAACGTGAGACAAACCGGTGCGGCGTAGCGTAGGTGTCAAGTCAGGATGGTTCTTCTTAGACACCGCCTAGTAACTCTAATTTTCTGCGGGCATAAACATAAAAAAAACGTAAAGAACCGAAAAATGCAGGAAACTTACAGGGTCGCATAGTTTTAAATAAATAAAGTTGATAGGCTATATTGCGCGGTAAATGGGTGCGGGCCGGAGGCATTCATAACTCGCGGTAACGATATCCTCCAGGTATAATCTTGTTTACAAATGTGCCCGGGGAAGATGCGATGCGTAGACATGGGCCATAATATGTTAATTTGGCGCGACTGCTGCCGCTCCGGCCTAATATTGAATATTTAGCTTATAGCTGCCGTATAATCTACAAAAATGAACGCGTTGCCTTTAAATTAAATATCCTGGGCCTCTTTTCCACATTGTATTAGGCCATTTTGCTTCTATTTAAAGTTTTAGACATTATGGTCTTAAGTCTTCTATGATCTTTAAACTGCATGAAGGCCGACCTGATGTTTTTATTTTATCTTCCGCCTCTTTCGATCTGGCACTTAATTCTGTTAGTTGTTACGTCTTTCAGTTAGGGCCTGTTTCACAATCGTCAAGTAACGCGTATCTGACAGATAAATTTAGCCCTTTCCTTTTCTTACACTTGAACATAGACAAGGAGAGAGATAACTTTAACTGGCACATACATTTACTTGTCAATTGTCAGACAGGCCCTTAAACTATTTCCTTATAATATTAACGAAGAAAAAAAATTTTTTTGGTTAAGGTCACGGAAACTTAGCGGCCATGCGTTGGGTCCACTGTGGCCAATTCACTTGTAATCTTGCATTTAGATGTGATGTAATTACTTACCTACTACTAAAAGTGAGAACTCAGAATTAAGTAAGTATTGAATCGAATTTGAGATTTGATGCCTTAAAGATAGGTCAATCAAATTTATACGGTAGATAAGTTTTCAAAAATATTTTTAAAAAGTTTTTTTTTATTTGATCGGCTTTCCAAGTCTGGACCATGTTTAATGTTTGCTCACTTTACGGAATTCTTTTGTTTTAATCCAAAACGGTTTTTTTTTTGTTTTGTCATACATATACCTAACTTACTTTCTTATAACATTTCGTAAAAGAGGTTAAAAGAAAAATATCGATATTTTTACGCTGGCTAAATGAAATATCTTCAAATTCCTGATGATGAATGGAATAACATTAAATGAAACGCGGTTAAAGAGTTGAATGAAATTTCCATTGCCTATTTACTCAAATAATGGTTTTCATTATGCTACTCATAAGTATTATAATAATCCATTGCCTTGTACACCACAGGGCCATTGTTTTCAAAAACAAAGTAGGTATTTATGAAAATAAATTCAACCCATTATGAGCATTTTAATTAATTTTAAACGGAATTCTCAGTTGTTCATTTGAGAAATCTAATAATGCTCAACCTTATGATAAGTTGGGGTCTGGAGGTACATTTTTTTTTAATTGTCTAAGAAGGAAAATTGGCATAGAACTAGAAATAATATCCCTTCTTTTTATTGAAAAATGTTTAGTAAAAGATCATTTTAAAAATGGCTCATTATTTGTTATATTTTTGTTTGGGTATCAGCTTAGAAACTAAGTACGTTGTGAATTAAAAAGGTAAAGGCATAATAACCAATGAAAGAAAATTTTGGTCAATTTTTCTTAATGAACTCTAGACAAGTTAGAGTACATTTTTTCTTCTCCTTTTTTATGTATGACAACCCGTTAGATACGGACGGACAAATGGACAGATGGCAGCAGAATGTCAGCATTAGGGATCCGCTTCGCCTTTAGTGCCCGGAACACTAAAAAAAGTTGATAACTGTGATACCTGTTAAGAAGAAAAGTCGTAAACGGCTAATCTCCTCGTTCGAGCACGCCTTCGAGCAAATTAGCCACTTTAAACAAACATAATCAGTATTTTTGTACGTAATTCCGCAATTTAAACCCACGCCATCGGATGCAATACGAATTATCATGCAAATAGGATTTTCTATCGGACCCGCGTCACAACTTCTTATTAGATGCGATCGCATTACCGATAGCTCCGCCACCGGGAAAGAGAGTAGACCAAGTTCATTATATTCTTTCTGTTATCCGTGCCTGCAACAAAATCTTATCACAATAAGTTACCGTGCTTACTAAGAAATTAAGAACAATCGTTGTAGCATATAAGTCTAGGAACAGAGGGTGCGTTGCCTCTCACAAAATATTTCATGAATGATCGATGCACAAACAAGTCCAAACGTACATTGTTATGGTTAGCTACCTTGCTGCCTTGTTGGACATGACTCATGCGTCACGAATGCATTAGGCAATTATTAAGGCTGCTAACTAACTAACTAACTAACGAACTTCTAAACGGCGGAGTAAACACAGTTTTAAAGTTGCCGGAGATAAGAATAAATCAAGAGAGCAGTTAAAATTGTGGCTGTGCTGCAGTCGCTGACTGAATATTGATGACACAGAGCTCCACTGTAGCCAATTTGTATTCTATGCATAAGTAATGGGGAAAATATGGAACGGAGATTCAAGCGCACAATAAATATTGGCATCGGGCTTCCTTTGGAGCGCCCACAGATCGTACGCATTGTGCGCACTGACGCTGTAAGTAGGTAAACATCATTTCAAAGATTCAATATTTTTGTTTGTAATAACCCCTAGGAGGTCTTAACCCTTTGAAACTAGGAGTTCATCCGGAGCAGAAACCTCGCGATGCTTGCTCAATACATGTTATTTTTTTTAGGTTTCTTGAAATCCAGATCCATTTACAAATAGTAAAAAAGAACTCCACCGAACATTTTCCAAGCGTGTCTAATGTCAAGTTGTCATTGGCAAAATACATCTTGCTTTGCTATAACAGACGTTAGAGACATTAAAAAAACCAGCCAAGTACGTGTCAGACTTCGCACGTATTTAGAGTTCCATACCAAATGTACCCGCCCGCATCCTTTCTGTGCTACGCATGAGTGAATTTCAAGGAAAGAAATCTGATTTACTAAAATATTGGTTTTTGTTAGTTAAATAGGTATACGTAATAATAAATACCATCACTAAATTTCAAGTTCATAAGTCAATGGGAAGTTTTTAGGAAGGAAAATTCTTCTGAACAATATTTTGTAAAAAAAGCTCATTTTGGTGGCTTCTCATTCCTTTGTTTTCCAATAGTATGTTGGGATCGATGGGGTAGGTAAATTTTTTCCTCCTTTATTTGTTTCGGAGCCCCCTTAAAAACATTAAAAAATATTTTTTGACAATGGTTTGGGCTTTGGGTCAACAAGATGCTTATACTGTGAAAATTTGAAGGCTGTAGCTTTAAATTTAAATAGACAACGCTACATTAACCGCCCAATTTCTAGTTTAATGAAGGGTTCACATAAGTTTTTTAACATCATCGAAATACTCTCACTCAAGCCTATTCAAAACAAATTAAAATCTTCTTAAATTTAAGAGCTAGGCTCTTGTCGGTGGAGCAATTTCCATGACTCTCTTTCTAGAGCATTTTCTTTTAGAGCCTGATACGACTCTACGTCTACTTTTTCTTTTATCTGATCCGTGAACGTTCTCCTTGGCCTTCCTCTCTTCCGCTTCCCCTCAACTTTCCCTTCCACTATGGTGTATTCGAATGGAAAGTTAAATAAAAATACACCATCCAAATTCAAGCACTCTATTATACATATAGGTACTCGTATGCAAACGTTAACTACACCTTCCTATTTTGCATACCATATTGATCGACTCCATGCCTCCAGGCAAAGCATTTTCCAACTAGTTCCGATATTTTCCGATTAAATTGCAATATATTTTCAACTTCCCAGCTCGGCAATGGTGGTGGGGTTAATTAGTGCCGAATTCCCTCGTTTTCCATATAAACGGTCCGCACGCAGACTGAACCATATTAGATGACGCTTTTACGTAGTCTGTATGAAAAGAAAATGTGCGCCCATATGACAGCGCCGACGACACAGCACCCTAATGGAAATTTGCATACGCACCTTTAAATTTTATTCATAAGGAGAAAATTGTTTCACGTTTTCGCCACCGTCGCGCCACTGCGTAACCGTGAGACGCACTCAAGCAACAAAATCGAATTATTTCCGTACATTAGGAATTTGGGCCGTTACTTCAGGAGAGTTACGAGTAACAATATAATTACCTTATCGAGCCCTCAACTTGGACGCGCAATTATGCAGCCACCCGCTGATCTATTGCTGACGTCGATTTTTATATCATTAATAGTTATTCAAATTTACCAATACTTCTCATGGTGGCACGTTACATGGCGTTGCGTATTCGAAATATTTGACAGATAGTTGCAATGCGTGACGGCAAATAATATACACATCCACAGCAAAACCGTCTTTACATGGTTATATTAAATATTCATTCTGAATGTGTTACGGGAGCTCACGATCAAAAAAGTGGTATAATATCGAAGATTTGGTTATTCTGGATCCAAAAAAGTCAAATTTTAGAAGTAAATACTAATACTTAAAAATAAATACTCAATACCCATTTTCATATCGTGTAGACAACACGTTTAAAAATAATTAATTTCCATACAAACTTTAGGTACCTACAGTCAGTAGTCAAGATCCCAAGTTTTCCCCTTCAGTTATTAAAAATACCACACAAATTAACCTTTAAGGGGCAAATATTTAAAAAAACACTTGCACTATTATATAAGTTTTTTAAGTGAAATTCGAGATGCTAACAATCATGTGGCCCAAAAAAAAAACTCTCACACAAACTTGCACTTTCACTTGAAAATGGTGTAAGGGCTGGAACTGGTTATAAATAATAAATATATGCTTTCGGCGATTTTGGAAAAACTATCCCTAAATTGTTAAATTGGCGTTAGAAGTTTATACGGGATTTTGGTCATTTTTAAAGGAAGAAATGTGGAAATGTATATTTATGAAACTGTTTACAAATCAAAAATATTGTACGTATGTATGTAAACACTTTATTGTACAAAACACAGAAATTGAAATACAATATTTACAGAGATTTATTTGAGAGGGCGATTTTGAAAAAACTACCCCTAAGGTGGTGAAACAGAGTTTGAAATGAAAAACGTGGAATGTTGTTTATGTAAACAGCTTACTTAAAAAAACATGTTCTGGATTTTTATGGAAAAATATATACCTATAGAAGGTGATGTAAACTATATCTGGCCTTTTAACGGAAGTTCTCAGTCTCCGCAGACGAAGTTGCAGGCGAAAAGCTAGTCATATTTGTGCCTTGTTAACCCTATATAAACTAGGTGCTACCGAATTTTTCGTAAAAAGCACTTGTTGTTCCTAAGCCCTTTTCGTTTTCGGGATTTCCACCAATAACAATAACGTCAAGTGTTTTATCCGCGCGGCAACACTCTAGCCTTTATTACAAAGGTTATTATGTCATATTTCATAAATTATTTGAAGCGGCGATTACCGGGGCAACAGGGGTGAGATAACAAGAGGGTCGCCGGGCGGAACAATTTCCGGCCGCGGGTTCCGTCCGAGGGAACGACGGAATCCGTCGTCCGCGGTTCACGCACTCCGCGCGTCGCACGGCGGACGAATTGATTCGCTTGTTCTTGAGACGGATCCGGATCCGTTATTCTAAGTATTGAAAATATTTAATGTATATTTTCATTTATTTTTCTATTAAATCACTAACCCCCTTACTAATAAACGTTGAGTAACCGTGGTGTAGTTACCATGCTTTGTCCTTGTCTGTCACGACATGATAACGACAAAGCATGGTTTAGCTACACCACCGTTACTCAACGTTTAAATTAAGTAAGGGGGTAATTATACAATTTATTTATAGCTTGTTCCATTCTCGGTGACTTTTGTATGATCACAAAAATTTAAATACGAGTATTTTAAAGGCTTTTCTTTTGAATTGCTAATCGAAGTTTATTAAATATCTCGCGATTTTTATGAAATAATATTGTAAGAGTCGGCCGAAAAGCACGCAGTTGCTGGACGAGTATAAATTATTGCGGCCGTTTTCCAGTGCTAAAAGATATTCTCTGAGGGGTTTTAAAAACCAGTTGTTTTTTAAATATTAATGTTTTTCCCCGTTCTTGACTAAAAATTACCTTAAAATACATACAGGGTCTAAGTAAAGCCGATATAATATTATATCGGCTTTACTTGTCCCCAAGACCTGTCGATTTAACCCCAATCTATGTTCAGCGACTCGACATTATATTATTAAACAGTTACGTCTACAGCTTTGATTTTTGTCCTCAACTTCTTTGTCACTGGTCAACAAATCACTGGCTAATTTCTACTGCACCGAGGATCTGACTTCCTCTCCAACCTAATTCAATATCCCTTTGGGGATAGTCTGGTCCATGGCAGGCCAGCATTCTCCCTCATATCGTTGGAGTATTGCGCCAGTGATCTGCCAAAACTGTGACTTTATTGTGTGCTGGTAAGGTCCCGTTCCTGAACCTATCGCGTAGGGATATTCTGAGTGGCAGTTTGTGATCACTGTTGAATTATTATTCCAAAATGCTGCTATAACTACCTATTTTTTAGTACTTTCCAGGAAGTCCCGCCTCACTTCTTGATTTTAAATACATTGGCCTTCATGTATTACAAACTCAACACCTAGTAGGTATTAAGAAAACAAGAGCAATTTCGAAAATTGCCATAAACCGACAGTAACCGTACAGTCAAAGTTTGTTCGTTCGGGCAAATAACAAGGAGCGGTGTGGAACGACCCACCGCGGCGGGCGCCTTAGCATCGTTTATCGATAGCAAATCTTTGTCGCTGGTCATATGTTTAAGGTCGTAGACGAAATAGGTGTACCGATTGTTATTTTTGATGCACATGGTAGACCGCAGCGCTGCGCTCGCGTCCGCTTCGACACGGTAACGGTAACGCGCAACGCGGCTCGTTTCAATCTCTACTCTATGCATAAGTAATGCGAAAAGTATGGAGATATTGGAGATACCGCTCCGGCGCGCCGCACGCGCGCTACTCTAAAATATTGTTCAATATTTTTATGGTAACGACTTCGGATATTTGTTCTTATGCTTAGAACGGAATAGCCTCCGTAGACGCAGTTGATATTCTTTTTCCACGCTCGGAAACGAACACTACGTATTCTTAACTTTCCATGTATTTAGCCCATGTCATGATTAAAATTAAACTACATTTAGTTTGTAATTATTAGTTTATGCCGTGTGGTGCCGGGTTTAGAATGTTGCCACTCCATGTCTTCCCGTGGATGGCGTAAGACTAAGGGACTAAAGGCTTTGTAGTGCTGTTAGGCGATAGGTTTGCAACCTGTCACTAATACACTGGATAACATCTTAGCCTGGTTGTGCAAAATGTGGTCACAGAATTATCAACAAGTTTTTGGAGTTGTTGGTGAGTCTGTGGCTCTGCCTAATACCCCACTCTGGGAATGAAGGCGTGAGTTTATGATGATTGATGATTTAGTTTGTACACGATTAGTGGTTTTATGCCTTAAAACAGACAAGTATGCTAGCTTCTTAACGGTTTTATTGTGCTCAAGACGCCCGTTAATGCGTCTAATTTGCATTTGAGTATGACTTCTTCTGTATGACAAATTGGACGGTTTATTTTTGAAACGATTGCAAAATCAGGGAGGTACTATGTAGGTAGCAAGGGTCACGGCGGCGGCGCCGCCGGCTGCGTCGCCGCGCGGGCGGCAGTAAGACATTCCCTTGCGACCGGGTTATGGCGTATAAGCATGTAAATAAACGAGCGGTTGGCGTGGCTAGTGTCTATTCCGACATGGGCAATAACTACGCGATTATCCTATTTGAGCTCGCAACAACTAACAGGCGTGACTCGATACTACATTTTTTTTAAGCATCCTTGGAAGTATAATGATTGCTGCTAAGTAGGTAGTAGGTAGGTAAGTACTGTTTCTTTTATGGCGAGAAGGGAAACGAGCAAATATGCCGCTTGGATGGTAAGTGCACCTGAGACCTATAAGATATTATTATTATTACTAGGTACTATTTACTAGCATTACCTACTAAGACTACAAATGCGTTACCAACCCTGAAGACTAAGATGAAATGGCTTTATTCTAATAATTTTATCAATTGTCGTATCCCCAAACCGAATTGCAACAATGCGAATGGGAATGCAATGCGATGGATGCTGTTTGATGGTAGTTTAAAGGTCATGGTGGTAATCCAGACGGACCAAAATAAAATTAAAATAATAATAAGAAGCAAATGAAGGTATATCAATGCAAAGTAGTGGGTAGTGGCAGGACGACAACGTTTTAATTTTGCCGATGCAGGCAAAAAGTGTAATTGGCCTCGTGCTCCGCGTACGAACGGGGCTCGGGACGGCAAGACGCCGCACGTGCCCACACAAACTATACTTACTTGATATTGCCGGTGGATTCATTTAAAAATACAATTGTTAGTTTATCTATGTATTATACTCTAATACCTTAATATTACATTTCCAACTTGCCTTATTCGGAAAACAGCGCCCGGTACAACGGAAAAATAGTCCGCTTAAAAAACCCACAAGGGCTCAAATAAAAAGTAAGCACGTTAATATAACGTTTTACCAACGGGCGCTGTCGCTCAATCACAACTTACTCTCATTTCCAAAGTAAAAAGTTCCTCTTGTTTTACTTAAAAATTCTAACTGAAATTAAGAAATTCTCTACTTCGTCGAACTTAAATACGGAATGACTAAAAATGTAAAATTAGGACCGGCCACATAAATATTCAGCGAGACTGTATATAAATAAACCAAGTTTGGGTCATTTATTCCGATACACCGGGACGCGGTACGCGGTGCAAAAGACTGGAAAAGTTAGACGGGAACTGAATTTCCTAATGCGATTTTAATTCTCTTTTTCAACGCTGAATAAGGCTATTTCAAAACGAGAATTCAGTCACCTATATTATTTGTTTTTCAAGTTTCGTACCTAACGGGACTCTATTTTTTCCCTACGCAGGTTTGTCTATCCGTCTGTCGCATAGCAGTTACTACTTATTAAACTAAATTAGATAGCTAGTTGACAGTGTCACAATATCACAGAATGCGTATTGATTTAGTTCTCTATCATGTCAAATGATACAATAGGTATAGGAAGACCCCACACAGGCGAAAATCAAAATAACCTTAATTATAATTTAAATGTAGTTAAACAGCAAATGCTACGAGTAGGCAATTAAATGTAAGACTGCACTAATTAACCCATCTTGAGGCGGTGATCCTTTGCTAGATGAAGAAACAATGTCTTTGTTCGTCCTGTAATAAATTACGTATTACTACAGCATTCATGTTTTTCTTTATCATATTATAGAGGTAGGTAAGTGCTTACATAGCATGATGGTAAGGATCCATTACAACATTAATCCGATTCGCACTAGGCTGAATTTTTAATGGAAGCGGAATTGTCACACGGAAGCGGGCTAGCCACTAAAAAGTGCAATGTCGTGTCAGTTGCGCCATTTGATTGTTTATAAGTACTCATCTATTCTTAGAAGTAGTTGGTTAAATAATATATGAGAGCCAGACAAGAGCGACTGACTTCTGCAGGGCGGCGTAGCAACGTTTCACAAAAAATGTATCCACAAATAATGAAACTTCATTTAAAATATAAATTGCCTTTTGAGTATTGTTTTGCTCAGTATTGAAATCAGATTAGTAATTCAAAGTAAAGAATAAATCCTTCAGTGTTTCCGGAATAAAGAACTTTTGTTCGAATGTAAAAAAAAACTGACACACGGCGTATTGCGTAAAAGTAGTTCATATACAATTTCTTCTACCTACTTTATCAACGGTATTTATTACCTTGCGGCTACGGCTAGTTGGTAGTGGCCTGCCTTCGAAGCTAGCGTTCAGAGTTCAAATCCCGGTAAGGGCAGATATTTGTGTGAAGAGCGCGAATATTTGATCCTGAGTCTTGGATGTATTCTATCTATTTTATGTAATACATTTAATATAATACAATTAAAAGTTAAAACTAAACTTATTGAAGTAAATTAAAATAAAACTAAACTAATAACTAATAAAGCAGGTCCGCTCGCGGCATGGTCGCTATGACACTGGCTGCGTTACCTCTCTGGATAGCTGGTCAAATACTTGAAATGTATATATTTCTCTATATAATTATGTTTATCCTTGTCTATTTAGTCCCCATAGTACAAGCCTAGAGCTTAGTTTGGGACTAGGTCAATTTGTGTTATGTCCCGTGATATTTATTTATTTATTCCGAGTGTATAACAAATTATTTACGCTTATTACAGTTAGAATCCAGCAATAGCCGAAAAAGTGAAACACTTCAGCGGAATTGGTGTAGGACAGGTCACGTCCCGCGGCGGCAGACGTGCGGTGATGGGCGGCGGCCGCGCGTCCCTTCTGATCTGATTTATACCGACACAGGTACCTACGTCATTTCCATGACCACAGTAGGTTACACTCGATTTTGATCCTAGAACAGCCACTTTAATAACATAACATCAACGAATGTTATTAAAATTACAACTAAAAAATTCACTTTAGTATGTGTCAATTGAAATTGCCAAGGATGTAAACAAATTAGTACTGTTTGACATATAACCTCAAATATTCCTCAAGCTTCTTTTAATTTAAAATAACGTATAATTAATGGTTACCTATTTAATCTTAAACTTAATGTGAAAGTAAAGATCAAGTGTATAAATCATTGCTAAGACCTCATTTGACCTTAAAAGGCACGTGATTATTGAGTAATAATGGTAAATTGGTTCGTTTGCTTCTGTTTACACCTTTGCCAATTTCAATTGGAATTGTAAAATAAATACAAAACAAAGGCAATGTAACAAAACAAACAAAAACAAGTACAAACGTGAACATATCCCTTTGAGGGATTTATTCCAACTAACCTTTTTGGGGGGAAAAGTTTAAATATTTCAGTAACATAATGACAAACAAATAATCATGAACTTATGTTATGATAAAAATAATAAAAACAATTACAATAAAAAATAGTTATAGAAAGTTAAGGACCACTGTGTAGCCACAATTTATTAAAAAAAGCTCCCCCTAACCTTCAGAAGGACTAAATAATCTTAACATTTTAACCCTGCATTATTCTCGAATGTTCAACTTCAAGCAAAACGCTCGCAGTAGCAGTTTAAGGTTTCAAAATAACTGAAACGCGGGGTCATGAAACTCTGTTTTCACATTGCACCTGCGCCGCGAACGCGAGCGGCTTCACTTTTAGCCTTCATTAACGGTAATTGTATACCCATTATTATGTTTGCACACAAACTGGCCGTCCAGGAAATGTGCCCAGTCAGTGAGTCTAACACGACGATCGATGCAGCACTCTAGGTATTTTAACCTCTGAATTAAAGACATATCGGATCAGTGTTTGGTTTTATGCTAAACTGGCTTCTGCCCGCAACTTCGTCCGCGTAGATTTCGATTATTGTTATTCTCTCGGGAACTTATAAATTTTCCGGGATAAAAACTACCCAATGTCCTATTCCAGGACCTAACCTATATGTGTGCCAAGTGGTTGAAGCGTGATTGAGTTACAAACATGCAAACATCCAAACTTTACCATTTACTAGCTTCTGCCCGCGACTTCGTCCGCATAAATTTCTCGTTATTACCTCGAGGATTTTTAAATTTTCCGGGTAGAAAGTAGCCTATGTGTTAATCCAGGGTATAAGCTATCTCCATTCCAAATTTCATCCAAATCCATCGAGCCGTTGCAGCGTGAAGGAGTAACAAACTAACACACACACACACACACAAACTTTCGCATTTATAATAATTAGTAGGATTTACCGAAGCACGTGCAGAGCTAACCCCATGTGCTTCTGTGTAGCCCACCAGAGTAAATACTTTTTTTAACCGAACAATTGTCCTCGCGAGTGATATTACGGACTTATTTCTTTAATAAATTTATGGTGATAGTCTAAAACTCGATATTGGTAAAATAAATCTAATACCTTCAAACGAGCAATTCTTGTTTATATATACAAGAATCGGAATCGGAAACGGCACTAACGATTTTCATGAAATTTAGTATGTAGTGTTTCAGGGGCGATAAATCGATCTAGCTAGGTTTCATTTTTAGAAAACTTACCAAAAAAAATCCTCCATCCTCATCCATCCAGGTACTCTTGTTAGAACAAGGATTAAAAGGCAATAATTAAGAAAAAAAAAGGTATCTGTACTTTGTTTCATTTTATTTAAAATGATAAAAGCTCATTAAACCTACCAGTAGCACCTGCCTATATTTCAACTGTTATCTTGAAGGGTCTTCAAACTACTATGCTGGGACTCTCGGCCGCCATTACTGTCAAGTAAGTAAGATCTATACATATATAGAGCTATGTTGATAAAAAAAACAAAAAGCAATATAGTTTTATAGGGCCTTTATATCCATCATCAAGATAAATAACTTTCATAATGTATAGTGAAATAATAAATCTTGATATTTTTAGTTTGTCGGTATTGAACTGCGTGCTTTTCGTTTTTGGCCCGAGGATCCATAGCTATGACGTATTTGTGGCCCATCTAACAATAAGGTTGAGTATGGCTGGACTACATAGTGAGCGTAGTCGTATTAGTGGTGATGTCTATTGCTATATTTCTGCTACAAAAGAAGCTGTAAAAGCCTGCTCTAATAGCTTTTTCGTCATCTAAAAGGAACACGGAGTGCTTGCTCGTCTGCCTCCTTTTTAACATGAAATAACAACAAAAAGCAAGCTTTAAAAAACCTGACTGTTGTTGCTAACCAACTTTAAATCAGAATGAAAAATGATTATAGAAACCTAAAGATTATTTCTGAATACCTATTGAATGATACCCCATTTGTCATAGTTCGTTGGCTTATTTTTTTTTTTTCACATTATGGCGTGTTATGTTATAGTATTGTTTTTAAATCGGCCGCCATTACTGTCAAGTAAATAAGAGCTATCAAAACGTTGACAATACGATAGATAACCCATCAAAGATAATAATGGTTTTTACCCAGTAGAATAGAGGCCCTGGGGGGTTATTATGACATAGCTATGCATTTCAATTTACGCTGAGAGAAAGGACAGAGCTATATAACTGCTAAAGCTCTGTCTTTTACGCTCGCCGTAAAAAAACTGCAAAGCCATGTCAGAATAATATCCCTGTTCGATTGTTAGGAAATCTTAAATAAAATCCAAAATCAAATACTTACTTAAAGTCGCTGTCAATAGAATTTGCGAACTATGTAAACAAATTAGTACTGTTTGACACATAACCTCAAATATTCACCAAGCGTGTTTTTATTAAAAATAACGTATAATGAATAGTTATTTCATCTTAAACCTAATATGAAAATAATGATTTAGTGTATAAATCGTTGCAAAGATCGCACTTGATCTTTAAAAGTACGTGATTACCGAGTAATAAGTGTGAATTGGTTCGTTTGGTTTTGTTTACATAGTTCGCAAATTCTATTGACGGCGACTTTAGGTACAAACTTTCGCTTCCGAGCACTAGAATAACTCTAAATTTCAATAAAATTGCAGTCGGAATAGTACTTCGTGATTTTCACTTCGCCGATAGAAAGCGAGGACACGTCAGCTATCGTGCTCTCCGCCATTATTACAGGTTCATCGGATTGTCAGTACATCTAGGTTGTCGAACTCCGATTTTGCTACAATTTTTTAAATTTATTATGTTACGTTTTCATGTCGTTAATATTCAGTTAGTGTAGGTAGAGCTAATTTGCCTAAACGCTGAGCTGTTTTTTTTTTGGACCTATATATTAAATGTTTAATTCAATATAAATACACATTTATGAGGTACCTACGTAGGTTAGTTAAGGTTAATACAACAAAAACGAACAAAAGAGAAAGAACAATACAAACATTTAGTAGTTGTAAGTTAACTAGTATAAGTACTTAAGTTTTCATTTCTTTCATGTGATTGTAACGCTTGGGTAGTTCCTACAGTTATGTTATGTTGTGTTGCATATTATTTTTTCTTAATAAATAAAATATCTCGATTGTTAATAAATTAGAGATTTTCTTATTTTTTTACTGGCCACATATTTACGCAATACACAAACAATAGACAACACCATTTTATATAAATCTGACCAAAAATGAATAGGATGAACACCATTCATTATTCCACATTATTGGTTCTATAGTATTTATTGTGTAAAAGCCGATCATACCTCCATAAAGCAACATGAGCGCGGTGAGCAAGGCGCGAGCGCGCGCGCACGGCATGCTGCAGCCTACAGGTCCTCCCGCGCGCAGCTCTCTAACCGTCGTGCGCCGGAGTCGCCGTGCCGACTCATTGCTCGAAATCTGAAACACAAACTCCTGTTAAGCCCGGTTCATATTGATCAAGGACAGTGCCAAGGACAGTGGAGTGAAAAAATAGGAAGCGATTCTATTTGGATCCTCTGGCAAGGCATCTTGACTCGCCACGGTCCGATTGGTTTACACTATACAAGCTGTTACAAAAATACCCGTAAAGCCGAAAGGGGGTTAAATGGTGCCTTATAACAAGTCCATTAACAATATTTGAGAACCGTACTATCACCGTATGACTTACCGGCAAAAAAATAAAATCATTATTGTTTTCATTGATGTGCAAACCCTATTTCAGTAAAATTGAAGAGTAAACTACGCAGAATGTTTATGTACATTTTTACCTAATTCGTGAAACGATCAAGAGACATACTAACAAAATGTACAGAATTCGATTAGATAGATATTACAAGTCGAGTTTTGGAGTCGTAATATTCTGAGTTAGAAAACATCGTCATTTTGGAAAAAAACACGAAACAATTAGTTAGAGTATCGATAAGAAGATTTGAAATTGACAACATAACATTTCTTCCGTCTTGACGTTTTTTGAAGCCAGTACTTAAGCATAATGAAATCATAGTATTGAACCTTTGTGGATGAAAACCAGAAAAACCATTAAAGTTGACAATTATTAAATTGGTAGGTTGGCCTCTCTGTTAAATAATCTGTGCTAACTCCGGTTCCCTAACATGACAGCTTACTAGGGTTGACAATATTTTTGGCTTTAATAATTTATTATATTTTGTTACGGGGTATTTTGTAACACATTGTATACCTACTATTGTACTGTACACTGTCCTTGACCAATGTAAATTGAGCTTTACGCAGGGCTAGGAAACCTGGTTCATTTGTTTAACCAGCCTTTCAGAAACGCCATACATTTTAAATAGAGCAATTTAATTTCGATTCCGCTGGAACAGAATCGATATTATTTCGATTTTGATCAATGAGCAAAATAAAACGGTTGCTGCTCGAAATTACGGTTAATTTCGCTCGCTGATTTGTTCGCACCGCCCACCACCACCACCCTTTTCTCGTCTTTCCTACCCTAATAGCTAGCTCTTTAGTTTTATTTTCACTTGCTCAACTTGAAGTCAAGCAGGCCTTATCATGTTAAAACACCATAGTCGCACGCCATCCAACTGCAGGAGGAATTAAAAACCAAAAATACCAGGTCTATCCGAAGCATAATTAACCGGTATCCTTCGAAGCGTTCCCAAGCCCGCTGTTACGATGCGCAAACTTAAAGGGCTGATATACAATAGCGGCCTGCACACGTAAAGTTCGGACCGCGGGAAACGCCACGCGCCGTTCCAATCTTCGTTCCGAACCGTACGTGTAAATGCAACTGTAATAGTAAAATAGTAAAAAATGTACGGTTCAGAACGAAGATTGGAACGGCGCGTGGCGTTTCCCGCGGTCCGAACTTTACGTGTAAAGGCCGCTAATCCTTTTCACGGCAAAGATTGGTACCTAGGTGCTTATGGGTGTTTTTTCGAGCACACATTACATATTAGTTTATTTTTACCTGTTTTTTTTAACTTGTTTTTAAAAGTACCTAACTTCTTTCTCGGGTGATATACGCAACGATGAGACTAGGATAGGCAGTCATGTAAAGTAGAGTCGCCAAAATTAATCAAAGATATTTTCCGAGAGATGGTTCATAAAATGACGAGATCTATGTATTTAGTCATAATGATCAACTCTGGAATCTATTTCGTGTATAACAAACATTCTCAATTTCATTTGAATATTTAATTTTGATGACACGGTCGGCTAGGCCAAACTATAAGTATATAAGGATAAATATCTATATAAGGATAGAAACTTAATAATACAAAAGATTGTAAGGTTTCCTAAACGTGTGATAGCTTTTTTTTTATATGCTTTAAGAATGAGAAAGCTAGTAGGTACCTATGTTTTTTTATTAAATGGAAATATTATTAACTACCTATGTGAAATTAGTAATACCGTTGGAAAAGCAAATGTAAATCTTTTTCTGTTTTCTGAATTGATTCTTTTCTGCACGTAAGTCTCAAGACGGAGTGCGCGTGCGCTTAATTGGGCTTTTTAGGAACATTAATCAAGTTAGGTCGGTATTTTGGGCGGTAACCTAGCGCAGTGACGGATGACGCCGGGTCGCAAGAGGTGCACTCGTCAGATGAGATTTATGCTTGATCGAGTCGGGTGCTTCACGACCGTATAGTGCATAGGTTCTCAAAATGATCCCTACCGCCCCCAAGTGGGCGCTGGAAATACACGGGGGCGGGGGACCGCTACGGCCCTCAAAAAAAATAGGGGGTGCTGAAGCTATTCAGGGGGGCGCTGCCCGTATTGATTAAGTATAATAAATAAAATAAAAACCAGACTACTATAAAAAAATCAACTGAAAAGCGAAAAACAAGTTATGTAATCTATAGAAAATTGAAAGAGTATGGACTTTCACTCTAGAGGGCATCAACTCGTCCATAGTTAGAAGTGAAAAAACTATGAAAATTAATAATACAAGTAGAAAGCGTTCAAATTTCACAAGGAATGCGTGTAAAATTTAAATAATTAAAACTAGATCACAAGAAAATGTTAAGCAGTATCGAATGTCAATCATAAAAAGATGTAGTCCTGTCAAAGTATTTTTTAGTGCCACTTAATACTTTCCAAAAAAAATATACTCCGGCAATCGTAAAATTGTGACGCGGTTTTTTCTCGCTTTACCTGTTTTATCGCCCATTGTAATCTGCTCACAATAATAATTTAAAAGTAAAAACATTTCAATTTCAATTTACAAAAGGTGATCTTCGCAATCTATTGGATCCTAACTAACCTCAATATGTTTAATTTTCAAACCCAACAGTAGGATTGAAAACTGCAAACGTGCAAGCTATGTTGAAAAGCTTAATTACTTCAAGTTTAACTCTCTGCAACAAAGGCGTTCCGTTCATGATCTGGCTCAAATCTGGCTAACATGCTCAATGTGTAAGTTGGAAAGTGTGAGCTCCATATTTCCGAAAACCTGAATTTCACGGTGCCTCGAACTAACTCCTGGGCGTATCATAAACCAACAAATACACATAAAATAAAATAAAAATTGCACCATGAGAAAGACAATATTTATGTAAGGGAGAGGGAAATGCACCTGTTGTAAAATACTTATATCTGACCAATCTTAAGGTAAAGCATCTGATAAGTGGTTACAAACACACCCCCTTACGCTTACTTCCACTTAACGGGTCTAAAAATAATTCCAACCACAATACTTTGAGTTCGGGTGGTCTATTACGAAATAAAAAGGCCTGCTGAGCGGCGCGCGCGCGAGTAAAAATAAATAATAATAACAGGCGCGTGCGCAGTAACGTTGCGGTTTGCTGCGTAAACATGGCGTCCGCGCTGTGACTTCCTACTCAGTAAATACTGTATGGCGGTGGCGTCTATTAAAAATGCCCCAAAAACGCGATCTCTGTGCGATCTGACTAGTGTTGCCAGGTCTAGTCTATCATAATTCGGGAATGTGCTAGACAAAAAATCAGGACTAGGGTTTTTAAATCTGAACAACCCGCGCGAATTACAGCCCTCTTGCAAAATTGTGACAAACCGTTTTTGGCGTCCCGATCAAGGGTAAAAGGAACATGTGGATATCCCCTGAAAATCGGGACGTCTGGCAACACTTGACACTACAAATTTAATAAAGTGAGATTATTTTACTGTGATATTACTGATATGGGGTGCTTAGTCTGATACAAGGTTGATTTTTTAGGCTGCTTTGCAAAATAAATGACCTTGTAAAGTTACCAAAGTGGGCGTTTGAGACACGAGCGTGACTTGCAGTTTTCCAGTTTTAATATTAAGTTCATGTCATGTATTGTCATTTCTAACAATATCTTTGAATATCACGATGCCGGTAACTACTCTACTCTTTTTGCTGAGCAACAAACTTTACCTAAAGTACAAAAAAAAATGTAGGATAAAGACCAACAAAAAACTCGGCATACATACGAACACAAATACACATGCATATATGTATAGGTACTTAAAGAACCTTAATCCTCTTCTTAATTAGCTTAAAAAAAGTTGACGACCTCAACCAAAACTACAACATGTAAGTATAACACCCGTATTCACAAACAATACTTAAGGGATCCTTCACTGAGTAAACGCACTGCGTTCAATACAGCTTTGTGATTGGTCCTTTTTGACCGACCTTTTGTTTATGAGACGATTTGAACTACCCTGTGCGTCCGTGAGCACTGTGAGACCTCATAGTGACATTTGTGAATACGGATGTAAGTTATTCTACACCCGTAGAAAAATAAGAAATAGTAAACAACAAAAAATATTAAAAAAAAGTTACTAAGTAAATTTCAATTATAAAGACTTATTGCAAATATACCGGATCCTCGAGTTAAGCCCCGATGTTCAACGTTTTCCACGTACCCAAGTCCCTATTAACTAGTTTGTTAAACTCCAAAATTTAGTTTGCATTAACGATCACTTCAGTACCTTATAAGTTACTTGTTGATAAAACAACAAAATATTGATTGATTAAAGTTTGCAAATTTAAAATAAAATAAATCGGCCAAGTGCGAGTACCATCATCTATACAACAGTAGCCAAAAACGGCAAAAAAAACACGTTTGTTGTATGGAAGCCGCCCTTAAATATTTATTTTATTCTGTTTTTAGTATTTGTTGTTATAGCGGCAACAAAAATACATCATCTGTGAAAATTTCAACTGTCTAGCTATCACGGTTCATGAGAAACAGCCTGGTGACAGACAGACGGACAGCGGGTACGGAACCCTAAAAAGTAAAACAACATTTAAACGTTGATACGGTAATAATGGTTCCCCTATGGCTACGCCTATGCCATACGACCGTCCGAGTTATTTTCTATTGAAAGACTTTAATAAAAAAAAACAGGATTGTGAATCGCGTAGCTGTTAAAAAATACATTCAAATTTAGCTCAAAGCGATATGTTTCTCACCTCCTAAATCAAGTCCAATTTCCACAATTTTCGAATGACGCAGTTATTATGAAAGCTAGGTTTGTATATTGTGTGGAGGTTTTTCAGCCTCACAATCCTCTTAAGAAAATACTGTTCAACGCAGCGTTTTTTTATGCGTTTTTTTAGCGTTTTTTACGTAAAATATAAAAAAGCATTGACTTAAGTTTTTTTTTTAATTTAACAGATTCATGTTATAATAACGAACTTGAAACATGAGTGTCGGTTGTTGATAAACACACGATAGATGGCGTCAGCATACCCTTCGAGCATGAAAAAGCAAGCGATCACTAATTTCGTGGATCTTAAGTAGGGTCTTGGTGGCATAAGTGGTAATGCGCCTGCATTGGCCCGGATAGCCAGGTTCGCATCCTGCCCAAGACCGACGAATTTTTTTCGCTTTAATATAGTTAAGCATGACTTATTTCTTGATATGTACATCAGTTTTTGATCATACTATACCACGCGTAAAAATGCTAACCAGCAGGTCGTCGATTATTGCTTTATCCTTTACGGAAAGAAATTAAACTTCACTTGGATTTTTGCCCTCACAAACGTGAACCACCCTATTAAGCAAGCTATTACGGATGACAAAACTATTTTGTATGGGGATAACACTGATAACAGTGATAAGAAGAAAATAAAACAGTAAAACTGCGGTATAAGGAATGATATATAGGGTGGGCCAGAAATACTTGCATTTTTACTAGCTTTTACTCTTGCTAATTTCACTTTCACGAGACTGCAAAAAGAAGTTTCCAGGGACCAGCCCGCTATCCCATTTAAGGGGTTTCGAATGGGTTTTTATAAGGTTTTGTTTAGAAAAGACGTATCGCTTGAAAGCCGTTCGATTTGCTTTTTAACGCGCTATTTATAAGGGTTACCCTTACCAATCCGTTTCGTATAAGTCTTGTTCGATTTTCCTTTTAAAGCGCTATATTTAGAGTGATACCAATATCCCTTTAACTTAAAAAATCAGTTCGATTGGCTTTTTAAGCGCTATTTATAAGGGTTACCCTTATAAAAAGCCGTTCGATTGGCTTTTTAAGCGCTATTTATAAGGGTTACCCTTATAATTGGTTATCAATTTAATGCTGACGATCTGAGCTTTAGCTCTTTAGGTTTCCCTTATGTGAATGGTTAGTTTAACAAATAACTAAGTCATATATTTCCAAAAGGGTTATTCTTTTAGTGGGTTATACTTCGAGACGTAAGTCTTTTAAAGGCTTTTATCGGGGAATGGGGGGTCGGGTCCCTGGAAGTTTCGTGTAATTAAGTAAAACTAAAATTTAAAAGTATACTATATGTATTCATTTGCGAGATTCGATTTAGTTAGACGCGTAGAAAACATTTTATGGAATTAAAGGCCGCAGGTGCAACTGGTTTTTATGACTACACACGTTTCATTTATTGAAACGACTACCACGCTCGAAGCATACATATATGGAATAGAATAGAAGAAAACTTTTACTGTAGGCAACAAGACCCGTACCTAATTACAAACACCATACAGACTAACAAACATAATAACATGTCATGAAACTTGAAACTAACACCGAGTGACATATCAGCGTGGT
The DNA here is from genome assembly GCA_948252455.1 of Acleris cristana. NCBI lineage: Eukaryota > Metazoa > Arthropoda > Insecta > Lepidoptera > Tortricidae > Acleris > Acleris cristana. The sequence continues at coordinate 3,263,977 of OX411781.1, read as the reverse complement.
CCTGATTTGCCAAATTTGATGACGTGGTTGCAACACGACATACATACTTACATACCTTCACGCCTGTAATCCCAAAGTGGTGTAGGCAGAGCTCAGAGGCGTATTTACCCTAGGGCCAAGGGGGCCATGGCCCGGGGCGGCAGCCTTCTCAGGGCGCCGGGGTCCATAGCCCGGGGCGGCAGGCTTCTCAGGCGCCCGAGAATATTTTACTGTAAATACTTTTTCGTCACTTTATGGGGCGGCAAATCTAACTGGCTCGGGGCGCCAAATCTTTAAATACGCCTCTGGCAGAGCTACAGAATAACCTAAAACTTTAAAACTTGTTGATAATTCTGTAACCACATTTTGCACAAATAGGCTAAGATGTTTACAGCGTATTAGTGACAGGTTGCAAGCCCATCGCCTAACAGTACTACAAGCCTATATTCCCTTAGACATGGAGTGGCACTATTCAAACCTAGCAACCACACGGGCAATACGACATAGAGTGAGCTTATTTCCTTTGTTTTATGAGTGTCCTATGTATATTAAAGAGCCACATTGAACCTGTATATAGGTATGTATATGTAGACGAGATATGACGTAGAGTGGGTATAGGATATATTATATTTAGAGGTACCACAATCAATCTGAAGGTATATTTATGTAGACGAGATACGAGTGACACGACATAGAGTGGGCATAGGGTCTCTTGTATTTAGAGATCCACAATAAACCTGTTTATAAGATAATACTGCATAAATCCATTTTAAAAAAATGCAATCAATTAGGCCGGTTGTAGACGTCTGTTGTTTTCACCGGACAACGGACCGTTTTTTTTGCCGGACTTGCGGTACTGTATGGCTTACAATGGATGTGTGTAGACGCACCGGATGACGGTCCGGCGACGGTGCGTCTACACACATCCATTGTAAGCCATACACTACCGCAAGTCCGGCAAAAAAAACGGTCCGTTGTCCGGTGAAAACAACGGACGTCTACAACCGGCCTTAGTTAATGCTGAATCAATTAAATGTGTGTAGTAAATTATCGTAGTACCTAACATTTGTAATACATTTATTTTTTTCGATCAATATACTACGACCTTATTTGCTGCAAAAGAGGTTAACTATGAGGAATGTATAGAATAATCAATCTTCGTGTATATAAAAAGAAAATAAGCGAAATAAAATTTTCATTCGAACAAATATACTTTCATTTCCGTTCCAATATTTATCCAAAGCACAGCAAGCAACCCAGTCATTAGAAATAGGTTACGATAAAAATGATTACGTTTTATAAAACGCGAACATTATGGCCAATAAACTTTAATAAGCGTCGTAACCTAATTTAATTATTGACTGCGACTTCCGAAATGCGCTAAAAGCATTGTATTAGAATTAATAGAAATAATGCATTATTCATTTTTTATTTTTAACCCCCGACGCAAAAAGAGAGGTGTTATAATGTTAACATGCGTATCTGTGTGTCTATGTATCTGTACCATGAGTTACAATTGCCGTACTCGCTAGCGAGTACAGTTATGGTTACAGTACTGATGGTAAGGGTACTGTACTCTTTTTAGGGTTCCGTACCCAAAGGGTAAAAACGGGACCCTATTACTTAAGACTCCGCTGTCCGTCTGTCTGTCTGTCACCAGGCTGTATCTCATGAACCGTGATAGCTAGATAGTTGAAATTTTCACAGAAGATAATATTTCTGTTGCCGCTATAACAACAAATACTAAAAACAGAAAAAAAAAATATTTAAGGTGGGCTCCGATACAACGAATGTTGTATAGATAATGGTACGGAACCCTTCGTACGCGAGTCCGACTCGACCTTGGCCGGTTTTTTTTTTTATTATTTTGTACTCTCGAAATTGCAAATGTTCTTTGGCCTCAGAGCCGCCGGAGCCCCCACGCTCGTGACGTCACAACGTGAAACTTCAACGCACTTTATCTTCGAAAAAATATGTGTTCAATATTTTTGAAGTTATAACTTCTTTACGGAGGGTAAACCATTTCGTTACGTAACGCGCAATTAATGACAGACTGTCTGGCTTCCCTTTCTCTCACGCATACGGCAGCGGTAGTACTAATCTTTAAACATTTTTTAAAATAAAAAAATGATGCAGGAATCTTGTTTGAACCGCGGCACCTTAGCGTCATAGACTTACCTCTCAGCCGCTAGGCAAATCTTAAGTTATGACTGTTATGAGGTATGGACGAAAATGGTAAACGGTATTTGATCTTACCTGCTGACGTCACCGTGCGTTTCTAAGAATAAATACTGTTGACAGTGAGCATATAACCTAAAACTATCACCAAGTTAAACAATTTCAATATTAAATAGTTCAACTTATATTAGTTTAAGTTATCACTTCTGTCGGGCATCCCGAGACGCACACGTTTTTTTTGATAATATATGTAAATGCAGGGCTTATTACAATTTTTTTAGGACACTGGCCTATTATTCTTACTTGTCATGCAAGATCCTTAGCAGTTATTAATAGGTACCTATACTTAGTCAATTCGGTTGAAGTAAATTTTGAAAGTTGATTAATCTCCATTGGAAACTAGGTACTCATGGTAAGTTATGTTATGAAGTTCAAAATTTATAATAATTAAGAGAAATGGGAATGGTACAAAAACGTTGTCATTCCGGCATAAAAAAGGTCAATAAAAATGCTTTTGTTAGTCCACAAACAGGCACGGGATTATCCTCCTTTAAGCCCTACCAACATCTGGGGCACGTTTTATAAAGCTACAAGTAACAATTTTACAGGTCTAAACTGGCAACACGGCTCAAATGGCTGGTCGTCATTGGTCGAGGTTGTGTCAAATGGAAACTTGTAACCTGTAAATTGTAATTTGTAGCTTTATAAAATAGACCACTGAATGTTTATTACAATTCATATTCATTTTCAAATTGATCGCACTGGGCCTCTATTCTATTGCTTTATTCTATTAATTACGTGTAATATATTGTTTTTAACTCGGCCTTCATTACTGTCAAGTGAATAAGCTATCAAAACGTTGACAATAAGATAACATGCCAAAAACAATATTGTTTAACGTCCTAGAATGGAGGCCCTACCATGAGTCACAATTACCGTACTCGCTAGCGAGTCGAATGCTCTGCCCCTCGCACTCTATAAGAATACTGCGAGGTCTGCGAGGGACAGAGCATTCGACTCGCTAGCGAGTACGTTAATTGTAACTCATGGTATAAAGGGTACTGGTGTACACTACAAAGGCGAGTTCGTAAACGAGACCATACCCGTTTAACTTGCACCAGAGGGCTTATTGCCTAACGCACTCGCAATCACGATCGTTTTCATTTTGAAAATCGAAGGCTTGTCTGCATACAAAATGAAAACAATTGCTCCACTTTGAAGCCGGTTGCGACTGCGAGTGCGTTAGACAATAAGCCCTCGGGACTCAAGCATTGCAAGGCATTCTACGAATGCGTGGCGACGTATCTTTGTCGGACCATACCCGTTTAACTTGCACCAGGACTCAAGCATTGCAAGGCATTCTACTTACGAATGCATGGCGACGTATCTTTGTCAGAGCATACCCGTTTAACTTGCACCAGGACTCAAGCATTGCAAGGCATTCTACGAATGCGTGGCGACGCCGACGTTTCTTTGTCAGACCATACCCGTTTAACTTGCACCAGGACTCAAGCATTGCAAGGCATTCTACGAATGTGTGGCGACGTATCTTTGTCGGACCATACCCGTTTAACTTGCACCAGGACTCAAGCATTGCAAGGCATTCTACGAATGCGTGGCGACGTTTCTTTGTCAGAGCATACCCGTTTAACTTGCACCAGGACTCAAGCATTGCAAGGTATTCTACGAATGCGTGGCGACGTATCTTTGTCGGACCATACCCGTTTAACTTGCACCAGGACTCGAGCATTGCAAGGCATTCTACGAATGTGTGGCGACGTATCTTTGTCGGACCATACCCGTTTAACTTGCACCAGGACTCAAGCATTGCAAGGCATTCTACGAATGTGTGGCGACGTATCTTTGTCGGACCATACCCGTTTAACTTGCACCAGGACTCAAGCATTGCAAGGCATTCTACGAATGTGTGGCGACGTATCTTTGTCGGACCATACCCGTTTAACTTGTACCAGGACTCAAGCATTGCAAGGCATTCTACGAATGTGTGGCGACGTATCTTTGTCGGACCATACCCGTTTAACTTGCACCAGGACTCAAGCATTGCAAGGCATTCTACGAATGTGTGGCGACGTATCTTTGTCGTAAGACTATTCATTTAAGTTTGTTGGCCCACCCGAGTGCTCGAGACAACGCATAGTGCTTTACGAATAGCTGCGCGTTTGCAGCGCGTCCCCGTTCCAGGTAAAACTGGCACGTCGTAAACCTAGTCTTCATTACTTTAAGGAACCACCTTACTGCATCAGTATTGTCAGCTTTCTCCGTCCATATAAAGCTATTTCGTGGAAGGAAAACATCACTCAAAGTTGCGTGTCTTCCGAGATTGTTAAGGTGACGTCACGGCCCTCCGCATAAGGCCCCGACAAAGAAAGATGTAATGCCATACGTCACAACAATAAGGAAATATGGGAAACGAAAACGTTTTCGCCAGACACATTTATCATTGAAATCAACAAAAAAAATGTCATGAGAAAACTAAACAATGAAACATGAAAGTAATATCCTAATGAACCGAACGGGCAAAAGATTTAGAACGAATTTTGCTCATTCATGGTATTAAAGGGCGGAGGGAAGAAATCTCTCGCTAGCGACTAATGAAAAATAATTTAGGTGCAGACAGCCGGCATTAATATAAATAAATAATAAGGTGACGGTTCGCACGGTAGTTCATAAATCCCGCACGCTGCGAGACGTCACAATAGTAATATATTAGGACAAATGTTATTACAAGCTCGACTCGTTATGTTATTTTTGTTCGTGCTCGAGTCGGAACTCGGGACGCAGGGCGGCCGGGCGGGCGCCGGCGCCGGCCCGCTGCGTCCTGCCGAACCGCAACCTAACCGTCGCCCTGGGCCGGCCAAGATTAACCACTTCATCTATTTTCAACGCCAATGTCAAAGATAATGTTGACACAATTGGACTGAATTAACAGTTTGTTCGAAAACTTAAGTTAAAACTAAAACTAAGTTTTACTTTAACTTTTTGTTTTTAGTTGAAATCATATGTTTTATGATTTATAATCAACTGAATTATGCCCTTAAATAAACACACATGTCAAACAAAACAATCAATCAATCAAATGCCATATCATGGAGTATACGCAGGTTTATTATTATTATTATTTATTTAAATAATTTATTGCACAAAATAAAATAGTGTACAAAAGGCGGACTTAAAGGTGAAAAAGAAATATTAGATTGAATGTAAAGTTGTAAGTCATCAGCATACAGATGGTTCGAGCAGCATGGGTCTTTAGTGATGTGATTTTGATGAAGATGGAAAATATGAGAGGAGAAAGGATACCACCTTGAAGTACGCCAGTAGTCAGATCACACCAGTCAAAGAGGGAGTTTTCTTATTTACATTTATAGGGTCTTCTACGAGTATATTCAGCATTCGGTGAGATCAATGCAATGCAACATATCTACATAATCAAACCCAAAATAAAAATAATCATTCTTGCACTGCTCTAGTAAGTTTTGCCTGTTTTTCTCTTAATATTATCACCGCACCAGAGTTATTCGCCTTCGCCCGTAATGTTAAATATCGAACTCTTCCCAAAATGCTCTAGAATAGAATATAATTCATCAATAAAAAATGTTAACGTACAACAACCGTTGTATTACTTGTATACCTATAAGCTCTTTTGTTGGGTTTAGGAACTCCCAGTAGCAATTTTACCAACTTGGTTAAGTCTTTACAAAGGGCGCTATCAAGCGGAAGTCTCTAATTCGCACCAAAGGCATGCCGCCTCCTTAACTATCCACTTCTTCGGATAAATAGTCCCTACTTTGAATTTATGGGCCAAGTTCTCTGTGTCCGAATTAACTATACCTACAATCTGTAGGGACTAGCGCAGTAAGGAGGTCACTTCACTGTACCTACTAAGCTGAAACAGCGAAGCACCCGCACCGCACCCAAGGCTGCCCGCTTAAACTCTGACCGGTTTAGAAACTTTCAAGAACAACTGACCAGATGTTATAGTTGGTAATTTCGACGAAAGTAAATGTTAATCGCAGGACCCAAGCAACGTCGTAACTGTGAGAAATAAAGTCCAACTTTATTAATTGCTGAAAAACTGCCTAATGCCTGCTCATTTAAGCATGGAAGTTTTAACTCCGCAACTAATATACATGTGAAAATTGAAAATTCTGGAACGTAGAGCGGTTTTTCTTGTTATGTATTTTTACGCTGACATCTGGAAATCTGGAACGGATTAGTGTCAATTTAGTCTGTTTACGCTTGCGAGGACTTATTTAATCTATAGGTAAGTATAGTATAATATTTCAGTAAAGTCATTCTTCGTGTTGCTCTCGGTTCTGGCGCCCTAGACAAGATGCTTAACGCTAAAGTTAACGATTTTCGAAAACTGCCCAAAGTATTGAATTAAAACAAGCGATATGGCCTAAGATGCGAATAGGAGACGACCTTCACTCAGCTGTTTTTTCGATAAAAAGTATTTTATATCAAATTTAATATGGTAAGTAATACATGGCGATTAGGTTGACTGAAAAATTTCAGTCCAGTACAGTCCATAATTAAAAAAAAACTAAAAATGAACTTTCTTTTAAATTGCTATTGGTTGTTTAATAGACCAATTACTCGTACATACTAATCGAAAGTATGAAGCCTGTAGAATATGAAAACGTTAGGTTTAGTGTAAATTATTAGTATCGACTTACCTACCTACCCAATGGTTATGATGGGAAAAAATAGTTAACCTAAAATTTATCAACAAGTCACTCTTTATAATTTCTAGTTAACGAGTTACTAGAGACACGTAATACTTACTTATATATTTATCTAAATCTATTGTTGACTCACACGCGAGAGCGTTTAAATTTAATGTAAGTAAATTAACCGAGGAGTGAATTCCATCGAGTTTGATCCTGCAAATGCGAATCAGCATGAATCGGCACGTGCTCGTCGTTTTAATGAGGCGAGAAGACAGGCACATGTGGTAAATTTAATCCCCCACACTTTTGCCTAAATTACAAGATACATTTTATGCCTAACTTTGCTTTACTCATACCTACCTACACTGTGTTAGCATTTCCCCGGTCTGGTGGATCGTTCGAAAGTTGTTTCAGTTTTAGTAAAAATTAATAACACGTACTTACTCTTTTGATTTTAGCAACCTGTATTGCCTTTTTTTTAGTTTAATACCTGATTTATTAGTTTCACCAGCGAAATACGTCAAATACAGTATAATAAAAGCATTAAGCATGGTAAACATCTTACAACATCTTAGCCTAATTGTGCAAAATGTGGTTTCAGAATTATCAACAAGTTTTTAGAGTTGTTGGTAATTCTGTAGCTCTGCCTATCCCAGTCTGGGAATGAAGGCGTAAGTTTATGTATATATGTATCAATTTTGTTAATAATTTAAATTAAAAGTGGAATGAAACGCATCAAGTTGCTCATAAAAATAAAGTAATATTTATAACAGCGGCGGTATCAGGAGGTTATCCGTTTTCTCGATTGAGTTCCGTCCCGAGCGCCAAAAAAGGGCGGCCATTAGCGTTGAAGCGAACGATCGCAAATTAAAGATCAATTTAAACATTTCGATGCGCAAATTCAATATCCTTTTCGTAACCAATTATCCTCTTCGATTGTTGGACTTTGTAATTTATCTGCCAAAATTTTATAATGATTAAAGTTTGGGGGTCGGTAATCGGCATCGCGAGTTAATAATTATAGTAGATGATAAATATTCGGATCTGCGTTGCTTTATCTTACTAAAACATAGAAAAGTTGTAATATTTAGATAATTATTAAGTGATCTTGCACACTGGATGCTTTCTGACTTCTGCGTTCTTCAGTTCGGTCAAAATTGTGTTTCTATCAGTTTGCAAATGTAAGTAAGGCTGCTTACCGCAATAGACAACTAACTCTTAGCTTCTTCCCTAGCCCCCTGACATGTCACATGAGCATATGAACGACACCAACAAAGACGATCACATTAACTAATCAATCTTTCCAATCAAACACTTACCCAATAAATTGTTTGGCAAATTTTATTGTTTCCCAACCGTTTCATTTGCCAATCCACTTTTTTTCAGTAACTGTAAATATTTCTACATTTTTTTCAGTACCATCGTGTAGAACCCTATAGGTTAGGTTAGGTTAGTTTTAATAAAAATCCTGAAATATTTACAGTTACAGAAAAAAAAGCGGGTTGGCAAAAGAAACGGTTGGGAAACTATACATTTTGGCAAAAAATTTTTTTCCAAAAGACAGAAAACCAGTGGCAGTTTCACAAATTTTGTGAAACCCATTTTAACTACAATATTTATTTTAAATGTAAAATGTTATGAAGCTTCTACATAAATTGAATGAGTTCGAAGCATACAGTATTTGGTGAAGTAATTAATTTTTGTTAGGGTGTACAGTTTAATGGGCTGCGGACATGGGGGCGCGCGCGGGCGAGGGATTATAAACGACACCGGCCATATGGCAACGTCGTCATGGCCGCCGCCGCCGCAAGTAACGTGGCGCGTACGCATGCGGACAGTTCTCACCGAGCGTTGCAGGATCCTCCACAACAAGCACTAGGATGATTATGATGAGAAATCAACACAATACACAGGATATTTAAGATATCTACATCTGCGCGTTGATTTCTCATCATAATGTATGTAGGTACCTCTGTTTGTACAGTCGCCAGCATAATATATTATCCAACATTGGGCGTAAAAATATCTGACACGTCTTTATTGCTAGAGATATAAGAGCGTGTCAGATATTTTTGCGGCCAATGTTGGATAATATATTATTGTTGGTGACTGTACGTATGTTTGTAAACTCTTTATTACACATAAACAATAACAAAACATTTTTGCATCGATATATACTTAGGGTGGAAAAAACGAACGCCACATGAAATGCCACTACCTTAAATATTTATAAATTTGTATGTATGGTGCGACATTCTCGTGCGTAGCGATAAGCCACGAGTCAACTGTCACCTCATACATTTTGAGTGATAGACAAGAAAAACGTTTGTTATCTTTTCATTTACTTTTTCATTATGAATATGAAAAAATAAATAAATTAATTAATAAATAAATTATCATTTCAGCAATGTGCAGTCCTTAAACTGACTGGCCATAAATGTAGCGAACAATTAGCCCTGTCCGTACATTCCAGCGCACGCGCCCTCGTGGGCGCGAACAGTTCTCCATAAAACGCCCGCCATCGCTCTCGATTACTTTGATCGCCATCTCCCCGGATGTCGCAGTCGTTCCCGGCTGTTTGCGAACATTTCCCCCAATATACACACTTTAATTTTAGAATACGCACTTAATTTGCAGCAGCTCCTGTCCCTTTTCATGTGCCTATAAACTCAGGCGGGGTCTAGTTTATTGGCCTACAGTATTTACTGTAGTTCGCGAATACGTTATTACGTGATGATAGGTAGATACACTATTTATACGGTAATAAGAACAAGGATAACCTAAAGATGCAATAGTTCAGCACATTTTTTTTAAAGATTTTTTACGGTTTCTTATTATCTTTACTTGCACATACTTAAAAAAAAATTGTAACTTCTGCGGGCCCAGGTAAGTTACATTCCACGAAAGCTATTCGAAAACTGACAAAATGTATGGAATTGACATAACGATGCGACCGAATAGCAGCTTACGCCAGCAATTTTGATGACAATACAATAATAAGGTACCATCGAGAAACAGAGACGAAAGGTGACCATAGAAACACCACGATAGCTAATATAATTATAGTCATTGGAATGATGATGTAACAGATCGTCATTTGTCTTTGTAATTATAATGGGGTAAATATTAAAATGTAATATTATAAACAATTTGCTTTAGTAAAATCAAAGGTCGAAAATGCAAACGCGACGAATCGAGAACTTTTGGCTTGAAGTCGGTTAAAAAGAATAGTTTTCGGTTACGTTTCCTCTATCAGTTAGTCAGAGTCAGTTTTATCTTGAGTCGTTTCTATTGTCACCTGTACATTACTATGCAGGCGGTGGGCTTTCTTTACATGATCGCTTTCTGTTTCAGCCTTTTTGTGTATTTTCAGGATCGGCCTTCTTTCGGTTTAGATCTTGTACTGCGGGCCTATTATGGTCATATTTATCGATGTGGATAAATATGGATAAAGCATATGCCACTTTCTGACAAGTATGCAAGTATGAGAGTGACGGATGCTTTATCCACCGCGGTAAAGGCTGCCATAATACGGGCCCTGGACTGGCACTTTCGCTTTCTGTTTTGGGTTGAAATTTAAAAATCATCTCTGACGGTTTGATATTTTCCGTTTTTGTGACACATCAATATAGAAAACGGAGCAAAACACACCTCTGAACTTCCTTGTTAATTCTTCCTCGTTGTTTCGGTAAAAGTGAGAAAGCTGCGCTAATCCTCAGCAAATCACTAATCGCTACGAGTAGCGTTATTCAATAACAGTTATAAAATCCGGGAGGCACAAATAGTAAGTTTAAGTGTCCATATAGTAAATCACTTTACCTTTTAAATTGTTCTTTTATATTGAGATTCCATTTATTGTTTTTTAATAATCCGTCTTGTGGTGCCGCCTCATCAGTTTACCGTCTACTAACGCTATATTTCAAGACTACAAGTTCCCGCGTGTCTCAACACTGTCTTCAGATGCAATTAGTACGAGACAGCAAGTCTCCGCGCTTCCTAATATTCCGTCATCCATTTTTCACGTATTGCACTTGACCTAGTGCAACGCGGCGCAACGAAGACCTGCAATTTTAAATTCATTGCGCTTCATTAGGTGTTTCTCTTTAAACATTCGCTCTTGAATTCGACACACCAATTATTAACCGGTGAGTTAAAGTTGTCTCCTCAGAGCGTAAAAACATTTAAGTGCGTGCATTCTCAGCTTACCCGCTTAACCCGTCGAGTAAACGCACTCGTATGGCTTCGCTCACTCGACCGTTCGACTCGAGTCATTTTTAAGAGAATAACTCCTTAGTATAAACATCCATTCAAGCTAAAGAGAAATGAATAGATCTATCTAACAGCCAGTGTGTTTAGTCGATTAAGTTCATTAAACTTTCAATCAAATACGACGCACTGGACTTGATTGCGCCATGTACTCGGCATTAGGTTACTGTGACCGTGAGTACAAAGCTAACGAGCGAGCACAGACGTCGAACCCGCACTCATTTGCGACAATCGCTTGCTGACGGCTGATTGGTTAATTGCTTCGTTTAATCAATTGACCGCTTGAGAAGCACGCCGCTCGGTTAGCAGCACAGTTATTGCTGCCTAACTCGCAATAAATCCTAGTTAGGCGACAGTTTTATTCAATATAAAACCGCAGTAGACATTTTTAGTCTCAAGACGTAGTTTCTCCTGGCTTAAGCAATTTAAACGGTTGGTCGTCTATGAATATAATTTGTTATTTAATATTCTTCTACTCTAAAATACGAGTATATTAACATATTTGTGCAAGTGTACCTATGTCATCTATGTTGTTTAAATTTCTGTAATGACAGCGCAGATAACTAGTTCTGTTTTATTCCCTCTGAGTTCGAAATATATCTTTAGTATCAGGCACCTTGGCTTGTAATCCTTTTATCACGGTCTCCAAAGTTCTTGTTTGGTTATTTAGTTCCAAACTAGTTCTACGCATTTGGAATTAATTCTTAATTCAGAGGGTGATATATTATTTATTGAACATCGCGCACACGTTTAAAACAACCAACACGTAGGTAATAATAAAGTGATAATATTAATAAAAAATAACATTGAACCTCCTCCTTTTTGAAGTTGATTAAAAAATACGGGGTCTATATTGTCCGTCATAAAATTTAAGTCCGTTTTTACAGTCCGTACCGTTTTTAATCATCATTAGTGTTACTCATAATGTTAAAAAACTATAATACAGGGTGACAGGAAGGTCGATACAGATCGATCCTTTTAAGGAGACATAGTAGAGCTCATTTGGAACAAATTAGGTCATGTAGTACCCTGGCCGAAAATTATTAGTTTCATAATTTTAATCTGAATTTTGGTGAGGGTAGGGTTAACCCCTCCCCCCCCTCGCCTTATGTCCGTGTCACGAAAAATCCTTAATGCTTTTATCGACCTTAAAGTAAGTAGCATAGCAGTTCCGATTTTCGCGGGTCTTATTTGTCGAAAGTCATAAAAAAATATTATGGTCATTTGTTTATATAACTTTTAATGGTAATTTTTCGTGTACAGACGAAATTTCATAATCTTTCACGTTATGGATCATTACGGTAAATTAATTTAAAATGAATAATAACAAGAAAATGATCGTCAATGGTAGGTACAAACATCAAATTGAATGGTCAAGTGTAGTAGAAAGTTGTCTTTAAAGTCTGGTAAAATTAAAAATAAAACAAATAGAACAGGCGTGGAAATCGAAAATTGAGTAGAAAAAACTGGTCAAGTGCGAGTCGGACTTGCGCGTCGAAAGTTCAGTAGGTAGCGCCGCGCAGTAGGTGTTATTATATTCCGATTTGAATTCGATCCGAATCAAATCAGCGCGAGCACAACTCACAGTTGACATTTTTTTTTTGTATTTGTTGTTTTTCTTCAGGGTTTGTACAGTCAGCTGCAGAGAAATGTAACCCCCTTTGCTAGGAAACTTGTATGCAGGGGTGGTTATTTTTTTCTGCAACTGTACTATAATCACCGTTTTATACATAATCAACAATTTACCGCTCTTACGACGCAACAAAAATAGAAAGACTTTGAAGAAAACCAAAGACATTAAATGTATAGTAGTAATAGTAATAGAATAGCGAACAAAAAAGTGATGCAAAACTTGTTACCTCGAGGTAACAAGTCGTAGGTACGTCGTTTAGTCTACTTTGACACGCCCGTCATAGATGGCATTCATGATGCTTAACACGTTCATGGACAGTAAGACTATACCATTTTAATTGGACCCCCGTCTTTGTGACGCGGATGCTATAGCCGGTACGATACACGACTGCTATAGCATTCGCGTCCATGAACGTGTGATCAAAGTTTTTCTATGAAAATGTCTCCGATGCCCTATACCTATAATATTAAATCTCTTTGAAGAAAACGATTCTTGTATGGGGACATTGGGGCCCTCTTTATTAATTCACTTTCTTTAAAAAAAGGATGGTAAATCCGCCGCAATAATACAGTCTGAAAAAAAAACAACCCGTTATTACGGTTCAAATGATACATCTCTTTAAGAAGGCCTAAACATATATTTTATGAGCCATGATCATTTAATTTGCTTTATAATTAACTGAAATAATTTAATAACATGTAAATGGAAGTGTTTTCAAATTTCTACTTCAATACGTTTGAAAGTCGACGAGGGGGTTTATTAAAAAAACATCAAAAAACAGCCCTACCTCACACAGGTAGGTTCGTTAGTTACTCTGTGACCCTCTTACTGGAGCCCTAAATTAAAACCTCTCACAAGGTTAGTTTAGGTTAGGTTAATGTTATGTTTTTTGTATTTTAGTTCACACAATATTAGTATATCTCAGTATTTGGACAAACAATATTTATCTAAGCAGTGTTAGGATAATTAAATTAGGGCTATAGTGCGGTAAAACAAACAACAATTATGACCAATGGTATCTTTAAATAGTATAAAACATAGTCGCTTCCCGCCGTCTTTCCCTCTGTATGTACGATTAGATCTATCAAACTACGCAACGAATTTTAATGCGGTTTTCAATAGATAGAGTGATTCGAGAGGAAAGTTTCATGTATAAGGGTGTTACCAGACAAATCGATCGATCGCCGATCGAAGGCATCGATTGACGTCGATTGAAGTCGATCGATTGGTAGGAACTATCGATCGACGGATATCGTTCGACTAACCAATCGATCGATTGCCGGTCGACGTTGATCGACTGGTCTGATAGCTTAAATTGATGAAGGAACTATCGATCGACTAATCCATTCTGCCATCGATCGACGATCGATCGATGATCGATCGATTGGTCTGGTAACACCCTAATAAATTCTGGATTATGTACGGGTGTTGCAGAATACTCACATAAACCGAAGCGAAGCGAGAGAGGGTCGCTATTTTAAGGGATACGACGCAATACTACTTTAGGGATTCCAAAGTACCCCTTGACACTAAATATTTCAAATCACTCCGACGTTTCAGCCGATGCAGAGCTAAATCGACAGACGGACGGACAGAGTTGGTGGACAACGTCACATTTTGAGTATTTGATACGGAACCTTGGTTCTATCATTGACAACAGAAATCCTCGTTGGATTTCCTCGTTGAATTGCTTTGCCTGCCGAGGCATGAACCAACCCTACGACCACCAAAAGCACCGGTAAATAAATCAAGTTTTGTGAGACTACCCATAACGTTGGAAGTTTGCAAAATGGGCCATTCTACTTTTCTTTGTACATAATTTTTAGCCACTAAACTATTTTTATTACAAAAAACGGTAAAGTGCAGCGTTTTCTAACTTGAAACTCGAAAAGCAACGTAAATAAGCTTATATTTATAATTGTCATAATTCATAAAAAAGTTATTTGTAATAACTATAAAGTGACTAACGCAGTGGATATTGATGTCCCCGCCTTTTTTTACGTAAAAAGTGCAATTTACCACTGAGTTACCAAGATTCTTTAATAATTGAGTAATTTAAGAGTTGTTTTTTTTGGAATATATTATTTAGTAAATCTAAATAATCTATTGGAGGAACACCGCTTAACTGCCTCGCACAGCTCTGGTAAAAACGCAGCTTTAAACTGGAACTAAAATAGATTTGATAGGTTTAGATAACTATGCATTTAGATATGTAAATATCCACTAAGATATCTTAAAAATTAGCACCCCTAATATCTTAGCCCATGTGGGTGCCGGGTTAGAATAGTGCCTATCCATGTCTTCCCGTGGATATCGTAAGAGACGACTAAGGGAAAAGGCTTGTAGAACTGTTAGGCGATGGGCTTGCAACCTGTCACTAATACACTGGTAAACATCTTAGCCTAATCGTGCAAAATGTGGTTACAGAATTAATAACAAATTTTTAGAGTTCTTGGTAATTCTGTAGCTCTGCCTACCCTACTCTGGGAATGAAGGCGTGAGTTTATGTATGTTATTGTATGTATATATATATATATATATATATATATATAAATATTCTTTAACCGGGAACCCAACCCGGACCCGCTAACTTCGTAGACTGGACTGCAGGGTAACCGCGTAAAAAATCTTAAAACTTTCATTATTTTCAATACAACCAGGATTATTTTACAACAACCACAACTAAGCAACCGTAGAACCTTGTCGCAGAAAATCTATTATTCATTGTGACGTTATTAAGGTATTTTTGTGATTAAATGTTCCACCGTGGTGTCGGGGTCGTTATATGGTAGTGGACAACGAAAGTTCATTATATTCAAAGTAGGATTTTTGTATGTCCTCACGGTTTCTCAATTCTAACATCGTCGCTGCTGATTTAGTTTTAATTTGCACTAATATTAAATATTTAACATAATTTGGATTAATTTTATACGCTATATCCAAAGCCTAACCTAACCGAGTGTGCTTATCTAATAAAAATAATTTTAAATAATTTTTGACGTACTTATTTACCTACAGAAAATGTAATAAAACAGCAGTCAAAAACTGATCCGCATATGGACAAAAAAAACTTACTAATTATTGTTCGAAAAACTCCATCCATCCAAATGAACTGTCGCACTCAACTCGCACCAGCACTGAGTAATTTGCATCCAATTCAATCCAGACACTGCGCACTTTACTGTAAAAGTTCGTAAAAGTTCCGGCGGCGCGAGGTGCGGCGGGCGTGCGGCCGGCGCGCGGGCATGGACCGACTGAGTCACGGGCACTCGCGGGCCGCCCAGCGCCCACCCAGGCCCTCCCTCCTGTTGCCTCTACTAGAACTTCAGACGCTAATAAAAACTTATACCCGCAAAAAGTCTCCGCTGCCCCATACCGGGACGTGTTATCGAGCTCGATCTAATACATATCGCGCCACAACTATACCGTTATTGAACTTAGGGTAGATTTCCTTTTGATATTTTAAGGGTAAACGTAATAGGCAAATTTTACTCGACTTTACTTGGTTAATCATTACTAAACTTGTCTGCGTGTAAGGTAAAGAAGAAAACCTTTCAGTTCTAAAATAGAAATTTCCTCAAAACTTATACTTAAAACCTTAGCTTAAGACATAATGGAAAATTTGAATAATTTTTTGCCTGTGACTCCATCTGCACAGAGGTTGTCTATCTGTATTTCCTCGACGCCCGATTGTCTGGGGTTACCGTACTCTATGCCCCTCTCTCTGTACCACAAGGACAGTCTTCACAGTTCAGAAGAGGGTCAAACCAACAAATACACAGTATTATATCCTTGAATTATGAAATACATGAGTCGAACGAGTCGAATGAATAAAGTCGGAATCAAGCGTCCTCGAAGGAAACCAGTTAACCAAGCCGAGGGCTTCATTTTGAAAATCGAAGGCTTGTTTGTCTACGTACAAAATGAAAACAATTGCTCCACTTTGAAGCCGGTTGCGATTGCGAGTGCGTTAGACAATAATAAGCCCTCTGGGGTGTTATTCTCTTAAAAACGGCGGGCGGTCGAACGAACGAGCGAAAGCGCAGCGGCGAGTTGAAGTAGTCCCGTCTACGGGACTACTTAAACTCGCCGCTTGGACATTCACTCGTTCGGCCGTCCTTCGTTGTTGAGAGAATCACACCCCTGAGCCTGGCCTGATTTGTAACTTGAGCCTTTTTCTGTTGCCGGCGGCATTTTAAATTGTGCGTTTAATTGCTAAAAGCAAGATCATTAAAATTTTGCTTCAATTTATAAATAAATAAATGCAAAAGAAAAGTTTGTCCGTAGGTTTCGAATATACGGAGTTTCGGGGTGGAAAGTTGAAAAGGGTTAGCAAGGGCCACTTAGAAACCGGGCTACCACGCAAACAACCTAGGAGAGTTTTTAAGTTATGAGGATGTCAATCGGCAGATTTTAGATTTAATATACGTTAAGTCTACATAAAACACACTGACCATGCTAATAAAGTGTTAAAATCGAACTGCCTGATAGAAACCCCCTCAAAATTAACATACATACATACATTAAATCACGCCTGTTTCCCAGAGGGGTAGGCAGAGACCACTTCTTTCCACCTTTTCTTCTTTCAAAATTAACAATACTGAAAAAGCTACAGCGTCGGTCGTTTTACCACGGCACTGTGTTAATAAGCGACGACGCGGTGCGGAAAATGTTGACGTAACGCAATCGCCGGCTTCCATGCAGTTGTTTTAGGTTAATCGCGCAGGTTTTGTGCTCGGGCAACCGAACTGCAGCAATAATCCCTCAAGCGTTCGTGTTGTATTCATCCAAAATTGGAAAAAACGTCATCTTAGGTTTATTAAACGTTAATTTATCATACGAGTATCTATAAAAAACGATCTTCGGGTTTGCTCTTCTCTTTCACTGACTTTAGTGGCCTTTTTTATAGTGTCACTGACTTTTCCTGAATCCGAAATTATTTTTTAAGAAGTTTTGCACTGTATCTATTTAGTAATTAGATTAATCGCCGTTCTAGTCTTACAAAACAAAACAAAAAACTAAGTAAGTCAGTCATTTTTGTACATTCTGAATCAAAAAGTATGCCCCAAAACTATAAAAAAAAATTGTTTTGAAATTAGCAGATTGAGCCCTTTCATGTTATAATCAAATCACTTTCATTTTTGAACCCCCATTCTAGACCGGAGGGCTTATTGTCTAACGCACTCGCAATCACGATCGTTTTCATTTTGAAAATCGAAGGCTTGTCTGTTGTGAACAATTGCTCCACTTTGAAGCCGGTTGTGATTCCGAGTGCGTTAGATAATAAGCCCTTAGTTTTCAAAAATATTTCGAAAAATTATTTCATATTGTTTTTACTAAAAACAGAAACGGGCAGGTTTCAAGTTCATAGCTTCTATAGTTTCAGAGACAAACTGCTGTGACATAATAGTATACAGTCAGACCTTTTTACCATTCTGGTACGGAACCCTAACAATTGGTTAAGTTGTTAACATTGGTTAACAACTTATTTTTTTAGATCAATGTTCCATAATTGCAATTTAACTAGTTAAAAGTATTTTTAGTCTGGATTTTCTTTACCTCTCGGTCAAGTCGCTATATTTACGGGGACGAAGGACCTCTGCTTTTACGGCCTGGGTAGTGATTCTTTCAAAAGCAAAGGTGAGCGAACGCAGGAGTGAATGCCCAAGCGGCGAGGTTAAGTAGTCCCGCCAAAGAGAACAAAACACATTTCAGCGCGTGTATCAATTTGGCAGCATGACTTCTCGAACGTAAAAGGCTGCCTAATTGAGAATGCACGCGCTAAAATGTGGTTTGCTCGCTCTGACGGGACTACTTAAACTCGCCGCTTGGACACTCCTGCATTCGCTCACCTTTGCTTTTGAGAGAATCACTACCCTGCTCTAAAAGTGGTCAACACAAAATATGAATAAGCAGAAATTCAGGAGTGAGAATCCATACACTGGTACAAAAACCTATTTCTTGCATATTTTTTTTTTCAAATTTAATTAGTAGCTTTTTAAGGCCTACTTATTTGGGAGCTTATTTATATGCAGAAAAGCATATGAGAGCTAAATGGACGTACGTACGAGAGCGCCGCGGGCAGAGAGCGGAACTATTAAGCCCATTATTGTAATTGGATCGACAGTTTGTGTCATAATACTTTAGGGGGACGGTGTTTAAAATTATTTATGACGAGTCCATATAAACGACCATATTATGCGAGCAGTGGAGTGTTTACACAACTTTGTAATTGCAAAGTTTACTGTTGTCGATGTCACAGAAAAAATAAGAGGCTTTTTACAAAAGCTGTGCAGGAAACGTGGCATAAATATAGAATTTACAAGCCACATCATGACAAAACATTGCATAACACACATATAAATAAACCGGATGAACACATTTTTTTTTTGTGTTGATTATTATTTACTTTTTTAATATTTGAGTAGCGTAGTTTTTATTTTAATTTAAATAAGTTAAGTTTTAACTTTTAATTGTATTATATTAAATGTATTTCAATTTTAGTTATATTTATATATTTTTGAAAAAAAAATCACTTCAGAATGCTTGTTTCTTATTTGTTAGCTTCATGTAACATTTCATATTAATGTAACATACTTACATAATGATCATACATACATTACATATAAAAGCCCCATATCGTTGAAGGCTTCAACTACTCTGAAATTCCGGTGAAATACTCTAGTAACACATTTTCACAGACCGATTTGCTTTTCATTAGGTTTTCGTAAACTTATTTCAGTCATATATTCCATTCCTGTTTCGTAAATACTTGATAATTGTTTGTATGTGTTGCCACTATGATTTCGCCGATGTCAGGTTTAAGGAAAGCACATAAGTATTTCCGGAAAATTGAGAATGTTTCTATCACTACATCACTACATATACCTACCTAATCGTGTTTTCTATCCACTTTCCGAATAATGTCTAAAATGAAGTAGTACTCATTTTTCGATAATTTATCGTTATAAGAAGAAATATAATTAACCCGAAAGTATCCCTCGCCATTGATTGAATAAGCAGAAATTAGTTTTTTTTGTCCCATGTGGTTGCCGGGTTAGAATAGTGACATTCCATATCTATCCGTGGATGTCGTAAGAGGCGACTAATGGCCGAACCCTATATTCAAACCGCGGATAGATAGGCTTACTTCGGATTAAAATTTGACACATTTTGTATGGGCAAGTGTCAAATTTTAACCCGAAGTAAGCCTTATCTGTCCGCGGATTGAATATAGGGTTTGGCCGTAAGGGAATATAGGCTTGTAGTAGGTACTACTGTTCGGCGATGGGCTTGCAACCTATCACTAATACGCTGGTAAACATCTTAGCCTATTTGTGCAAAATGTGGTTGTGTGGTTGTTTTATCTCAAACATTACACCACAATTATAATATAATAGACCTACGAAAATATTTAAATTAAAGAAATTAATAAGTAAGTATCTCAAAATTTACCATTATAGAATACAATACCAACTCTTTTTAATTTAACTGAAACCAGCACCCGTGTCTCGGCTAACCCCTCATTATCTTTTTTATCCCCTACAGTCCCCGTGCACGTCCACGGCCTTCTCAATTAAACAAGTCTAACAAAAACCGAGTGTTAAAAATGTCATAGACATTTCGAGTTCAATATTTCCTAAATGGTTCCCCAAATCTAAAGATTGATAACATGTACGTAATGATTTTTAAGAGCTATCCAATGATACCTCACTCCATGTCATAATATAAATAATAAATAAATAAAATAAAAAATCAGAGCACACTCACACAAATTGACCTAGCAGTCCCAAACTAAGCTCTAGGCTTTTACTTTGGTTACTAGACAACGATATAAATTTAAATATAAAAATGGGAAGAAAAAAAATACCTGTTTTGGTTGGTAGGTACCTGTTTTTTAAGATTTTATTTTTATAACTTTGTTGGTGTATTGAAATGTACCTGTAAATAACCAAGAGTCTCTAAGTTAAACCGCGGAGAGACGGACAGACGGACATGGCGAAACTACCGAATTTCTTAGGGCGGCCACATAGGTACATTCGGAATTCCGTTTCGAAATTCTGAAGGCAGCTAATCCATACAAAATCTATGTATGACCCTACCACACACGTCCGTTCGATTTTTTTCCGTTTCGGAATTCCGAAACGGATTCCGAAAGTATGCGGCCGCACTTAGCTGTATAAGACCGCCCTTGGGGTTCCTTGTTGACTACGGAACGCTAAAAAATCCCCGATAATAGCAACTGATAATTGCAATAAAATCGATTGCAATTTGTGACTGATGCATAAACCTTGTTAACGCGTTGTCGATTGTTTCAAAAAGCAATCAGTAGATCATTAGCAAACTCTGTTAAAACACAAAGCAACCACTCTATAAAATTTAATCAAATACATTACAATGTGAAATATAATGTATGAACTCATTTCCTATAGAGAGGGGAACCTGGTTCGATCAAGTTTTTATCATGACAAAGGCAATTCCCATTAAAATGCACGAATTTGGAGCGCGAAGCGTGAAGCTCCGCCGCGCCAATCTGAGGTACTAGTGAAAAAGGGTACAAGTCGCCGCAACTCGTAATAAAAAGGGTATAAACATGAACGGAGTATACTAGACTTAAACCCTTTTTCACTTGATCTTCAGACTTATATCCTTTTTCACTAGGACCCCAGAAATATGCCGCGCGCCCCCGGCGCCGCCCGCTCGGCGCTCGACGCTCGAGCTGTTGCTCCTCGCCGCACTCCATTTACTTAATTGCAATTTTATACTACCATTTAAAAAAAATCATCAGAGCAAATTAAAGGATCATAACTGGGTTTCTCTGTATAAAATGTATCAATCTGCTATTATCAAACAATTGTTAAATTGGTAAGCGAAATATATCACTGAGTGTTTCGATTCTCAAAAACAAAAAACCGCCTTCAAAAACGCAAAAAATAACTTCTACTATTAGGTACTTAGTAGTAGGTACCTATGCTATTAGGTTAGTCCAACTGAAGTCGGCTTTTTGTTGAAAATATTGTGGTCGCCGACTTCAGTTAGACTAACCTAATAGGATAGGTACCTACTACTAAGTACCTAATAGTAGAAGTTAATTTTTGCGTTTTTGAAGGCGGTTTTTTGTTTTTTAAAACATTTATTTTATTTTACACTTTTTAGTGATCATAATAAGCTTATGTAGTCCCACTTCTTAGTTGATATATATGAAACTTTAAGACATTTCAAGCTCGCCGCAAGCAACGCCGCGGGAAAATCATAGTCATTTTAAAATAATTAAATGTTCTTCGTTGTAGTCGCTCAACTATCTTAATCGAGATATCTTATCGCCACCCTTGAAATCGGTACCGTTGAGGAGTTCCGGTGGCCATCTGTGGTCTTCATCATCAGTTCCGCTTCACCAAGTGACACTTTCTGAATGCAAATGCTACACTTGTTACTAAAAATACTAAAATCGCTATATGTTTACATACAATATTTGAGGAGTTCCCTCAATTCCTCACTGATCCCTTCATCAGATTCAGATTTGCTGACAATGGGACCACCTCGGAAGTATACTCTATCAAACCAAAAAAGAATTTTTAAAATCGGTCCACAATTGACGGAGTAATCGGTGAACATACATAAAAAAAAAAAAAAAAAATACATACAGTGGAACGTATAACCTCCTCCTTGTTTGAAGTCAGTTAAAAATCAACTTAATGCAATTGATTGTGGAGTGAACAAAAATTTCACATATTGTGTTTGGCCGAGCAACAATGGCGCCATGTTTCATTTTTAATTAACCGACTTCAAAAAAAAGGAGGAGGTTCTCAATTCGTCGGAATATTTTTTTTTTTTTTTTTTTTATGTATGTTCCCCGATTACTCGAAGACTACTGGACCGATTTGAAATTTTTTTTCGGTGTTCAAATGGGTATACTTTCTAGTTGGTCCCATTGTCAGCACGTCACGATCTGATGATGGGATCTTGGAGAAATCAAGGGAACTCCTCGAATATTGTATGCAAATATATAGCGATTTTAGTATTTTTAGTAACAAGTGTAGCATTTGCATTCAGAAAGTGTCACTTGGTGAAGCGGAACTGATGATGAAGACCACAGATGGCCACCGGAACTCCTCAACGGTACCGATTTCAAGGGTGGCGATAAGATATCTCGATTAAGATAGTTGAGCGACTACAATGAAGCACATTTAATTGTTTTAAAATGACTATGATTTTCCCGCGGCGTTGCTTGCGGCGAGCTTGAAATGTCTTAAAGTTTCATATATCAACTAAGAAGTGGGACTACATAAGCTTATTATGATCACTCAAAAGTGTTAAATAAAATAAATGTTTTAAAAAACAAAAAACCGCCTTCAAAAACGTAAAAAATAACTCCTACTACTAGGTACTTAGTAGTAGGTACCTATCATATTAGGTTAGTCTAACTGAAGTCGGCGACCACAAAATTTTCAACAAAAAGCCGACTTCAGTTGGACTAACCTAATATGATAGGTACCTACTACTAAGTACCTAGTAGTAGAAGTTATTTTTTACGTTTTTGAAGGCGGTTTTTTGTTTTTTAAAACATTTATTTAAGTTTCTTAGTTCGTGAAACGTTTGACAAGAGGTCATGTCAATCAATAGTCAAATTTCTGTGAGGCTCAGTCGTTTCACGGGTTAATGTGCGGGTTATATAATAACAAGTGATTTTCACCATGCAAAATGGTATGTCTTTAAGTGCCTACGAGAATCAATTTAATAAATGAAGTTCCTTAACCATAATTTTAACGTATTAAAGACTGTAAAATATTAAACGAGTGACACTCCTGGCGGCATGTGTAGGGCGACAACGGGGCATGTGTACTGGGAAGTAATAGTGTAATCGAGTCACGACGGCGCGCCCCACTACATAATTTTACATTGAAACCCGCCGCCGTCGATTTTAAACACTACATTGGATTTTATACTACGTGGCGTTTTGGGAACGCCCAAAGGAGTTACAGTCGGTTATATAGGTCTACTCTTCTTTATTCTTTCGATCACAGTAATTGTGCCTAGATAGCTACTACTGCTAGTATAGTTAAAAGTAACCTGAATTCCACTTTGGCGCACGCTTCGCACGCACACGCTACACACGTGAACCATGTGGATCGGTTGTTTTAGGCGTGTCTCTGACGTCATTTCGTGCGTGAGCTGCTGCAGAATATACATTTTAATACGAGCGAAGCGAGTTTATATCCCCTTTTGCGTGCGAAACCGCTATGGAATTCCGGTTTAACTCTTATAACTAACTAAGTTGCACTGTCTCACAGATTTCAAAACAACACAATTCCAAATTTTTCATTTGAAATAATTTACAACGTCACGGGTTCAATATCTGCTCGAGATTGAGCACATCACTGTGACGTCACGGAACTCAAGGAGTCACAGCTATAGTTCTTACCCCAATTGAGATGGCCAGAACCTCTTTTCTACTGGGTAAAACCATATTGCCTTTGACATGTTACGATATGGTTTTTAACTCAGCCGCCATTACCGTCTAGTAAATAAGAGCTATCGTAACATTCGTATCGTTGACAATGCGATAACACGTCAAGAGTAAGATGGTTTTACCCTATACTCCATTTATTTTAACGACCTAGTATAGGCTTCTCTCACTCGCACAGTGTCATACAAATGACAAGGACAAAAGATAGAGGCCGGTAGCCAAGTGGGCGGCAACAAACGATAATTTTCTTAGGACTCGTTCACAATGGTATTTGAAAATAAAAGATTAAGGAGATATCGGTCCGTTTCACGCACCGTACAGGGTAGTGATTCTTTCAAAAGCAAAGGTGAGCGAACGCAGGAGTGATGTCCAAGCGGCGAGTTTAAGTAGTCCCGTCAAAGCGAACAAAACACATTTCAGTGCGTGTATTCAATTTGGCAGCATGGCTTCTCGAACGTATAAGGCTGCCTAATTGAGAATGCACGCGCTAATATGTGTTTTGCTCGCTCTGACGGGACTACTTAAACTCGCCGCTTGAACTTCACTCCTGCATTCGCTCACCTTTGCTTTTGAGAGAATCAATACCCTGATGTAAGAGTCGACTGATTATCTACTCCATTGTGAGTGCGGCTTTATCGGATTTTAATTAGCCAATCACGTGCAACTGCACTTTTCCAATACTAGGTAGTTAAAGTAATTGAAGTATAGTAGAAGAGAGTTCAGATTTATTCTCCTTGAGGCAAGTCTGTGCCGGCTGTTGACTTATTTGACAACACCAATTTGCACACAAATTAAAAATAAAAATGCAAAATTTCGGACCAACACTCACTGAATCACTTCCCTGGTTTAAACGTTGTAGCTAAGTTAAATCACTAAAATATTTAGTTACTGCCATCCCAACCCAGACGGTTTTAGCAAAAACTTTTCCCTTCGGCGTTGGCACATTCAATTGAGTAACATTAATAATTAAACATACTATACTATGAACTTTTAATGGGTATGCGGGATTGTTAAGCTAACCAATTAGCAGGTATCTACAACCCAATCCATACATTTTTAAACTTTAAGCACAATTTAATTTAACATTATTGACGTGTAAAAGGGCCCGTGCGGCCTACTTACTGAATAAACATCTGTTTTCTTTTTTTTTCTTTTGTCATTAAATATCACCGTTAAACCACAGAGACTCGATGCCTGAGCCAATTATGTTAAATAAGTAACACATCTAAAAAACTCCAAAAAAACTATATATGGGCCATATAAGAAGAGTTTAATTAAAAACCCTTTAATTTTAGTTTTTACTGGTTGTTGTTATAGCGGGAATAGAAATACATATTCTGTGAAAATTTAAACAGTCTACCTTAATAGATAGATGAACTCATTTAAATGAGATTGAGCCTGCTGACAGACAGACAGACAGATAGCGTAGGCTTAGTAATTGGGTCCCGTTGGCACGCTTTGGGTACGAAACTCTATAAAAGATATACATCTTTGTAAGATATACATTTTGGCTTGGTAAGATATACATCTTTAAAAAAGTGAAGAGGTGACAGGCGTAATGTACTCATAACTACAATATTCTCAACTGGCAACCATCACATCCAGCAGGAGTTTTTTGGGTAAAAATTGTGTCATATTACCAATTTCTCTCCGAACAGCGCCCTGATTTCTTTCAACTATTTTTTGCCAAACTGCGCCACTAGCCGGCATT
Source organism: Acleris cristana (assembly GCA_948252455.1). Classification (NCBI taxonomy): domain Eukaryota; kingdom Metazoa; phylum Arthropoda; class Insecta; order Lepidoptera; family Tortricidae; genus Acleris; species Acleris cristana. The sequence continues at coordinate 3,238,049 of OX411781.1, read as the reverse complement.
CCCCAAATTGTTTGAAACGCTTTGCCATTACTCAATCTTAAGAACGGGAATGAAATTCTTCAAATACTAGTCAGTCTTCCAGACAACAGTTCCTGGAAATATTTTCAAGTAGACAGTGAATCGGTACTAGTTAGTAAGTCGGTGCATCTACCGAGATCACCTGGGGCACGTTTTATAAAGCTACAAGTTACAATTTTATAGGTCTAAACTGGCAACACTGCTCAAATGGCTGGTCGTCATTGGTCGAGGTTGTGTCAAATGGAAACTTGTAACCTGTAAATTGTAATTTGTAGTTTTATAAAACAGGCCCCTGGTAGGATCACGCAGGTACAGTCGGCCTTATAAGAAGCAGGGTAGTGATTCTCTCAAAAGCAAAGGTGAGCGAATGCAGGAGTGAAGTCCAAGCGGCGAGTTTAAGTAGTCCCGTCAGAGCGAGCAAAACACATATTAGCGCGTGCATTCTCAATTAGGCAGCCTTATACGTTCGAGAAGCCGTGCTGCCAAATTGAATACACGCGCTGAAATGTGTTTTGTTCGCTTTGACGGGACTACTTAAACTTGCCGCTTGGACATTCACTCCTGCGTTCACTCACCTTTGCTTTTGAAAGAATCACTACCCTGCACACTTTGTTACCAGAGGGCTTATTGTCTAACGCACTCGTAATCACGATCATTTTCATTTTGACAATCGAAGGCATATCATATTGCTCCACTTTAAAGCCGGTTGCGATTGCGAGTGCGTTAGACGGTTAGACAATAGCCCAACTGGTCGCTTTAAAAAAATAAATGATTAACTTTTTCGTAGATATCTAACAATGTTGCCCAAACAATGAGAAATAATTAACCGAATTAAGGTACCAAACGGAAAAAACGGTGAAAAAGATATACGCTGTTTTTTTTTTAAAGTTACGTTCGTATGAACGTTTCCTTATATTTTTTAGTTGGTAACACTGTTTGAGCATAGTAAAGAGAGAATGACCTTATGGGATGCGGAAAAGGGGTGGGAGAGGGTAAACGAGTGAACTGCTAAAAAAGTGCTAATTTCGAGGGCCTGAAGCCCTACTTTAAAAATCGAAGTTCGAAGTTACGTTAACTCCATCCCTGTCACTCGTCAATTGAGACTAAATCGACAAAAAGGGACGGAGCTAATGTAACTTCGAACTTCGATTTAGCAAAGTAGGGCCTCTGAGGAAATATCATGAGCTAAGTATTAGACTAAGGCTTCATTATCAATATGCTAATGTATAAAAGTACTTATATGATGTAACTGAGATCTCAATTACCGGTTAAACAAATTAGAATATCCCTGTCCCCTGTCGGCCTAGCCTTGCCTATACTTATGGCTGACTTATATTGGTCCAGCAAAAGCATGCCAGTAGAAGTAGGTACATTGACGAGTTGGTTTTCACGTTTGAGGCGAGAGTTATTGTAACGACGCAATGTACTTCTACTGGCACGCTTTTGCTGGACCAATGTAAATCAGCCATTAGCAGCACAAGAGATTGAGTGTGAGACCACCATAGGCCCGTTTCACGAAGCTAAAAGTTACAAATTATAAGCGGAACCCTCTTTCTAGCAGTACGAGTTAGAAAGAGACTTCCGCTTGTAATTTGTAACTTGTAGCTTCGTGAAACGGGCCACATGAGTTACAATAGCTAAACCGATTTAGAACATTTACTTGGAACTCAGAGGGCCCTGCCAAGATGCACTACACTAACTAGCGTTTATATTCGTTTCGTTTTTAACCAATCGCGTCACCGGTAGATCACGTGACTTTTCGTATCTCGTCATTTACCAGTGACGCGATTGGTTTAAACACGAAACGAATAGAAACGCTAAATAGCGTAGTGCATTTTGGCAGGGCCCTCAGGTATGATTCGGGATATAAGTATTGATCCTCTGTGCCTTAATCGCGAGCCCCTATCTTTTCCTAGTTATGCATTGAGTTACATCTACTACAATCTTATCTTATCAGTTATCACTATTGGATTCACTCAATATTACCGACGTGTAAAAGAGCCCTTATGTGGCCAATTTACTGAATAAATATCTTGAATTTGGAATTTTTATCCTGAATCTATTAATACCATAAATAATAACATATTATTACATATTTTCTTTTGGGGGTCGCGACAACTATTGAAACGACAAATTACTAATGATCGTAGCTAATAGCCTGTTTATTTCATTATTTAGGTACCTATCTACCTATTTACAACATAGGTCGACGACGCGCTGGCCTAGTTGGTAGTGACCCGAAGCCTACGAAGCGGTCCTGGGTTCAAATCCAGGTAAGGGCAGATGTTTGTATGATGAGCGCGAATATTTTTTCCTGAGTCATGGATGTTTTCTATGTCTTAAGTATATATTTCTCTATGTAAATATTTATATCGTTTTCTAGTACCAGTATCGGTCTAGTACCGGTTTCTAATTTCCTTTGGTTTTTGTACAAGCCTAGAGCTTAGTTTGGGACTAGGTCAATTGGTGTGATATTGTCCCCTGATATTATATTTATAAATTTATTTATAGGTAAAATATGTGTTCGATTTCAAGCTATAGCGTGTGAACGGCCCGGTTTAATAACACGAGCATTAAATTTGGTTTAGCGAGGGTGTGCTTAGTAATAATATTTCCCTCTTAAATAAAAAGGACGCATGCCAAATTTTATAGTCAAAGTAAATTTAACCCCCCGTCTTAGGAAATAAGGTCACTAATACATACGCGGTACATGAAACATACGTACTTTTTTCCAAGTAGGGCAGAATAGCAAAGCACAGCCGTCGCGTGCGGTGTGCGCGCGCGCCGGCCGGCAGCCAGGTGAGGCGCGCCATCTGTCGGGGACACGCGTGCGCTAAGCCACTGGATGTGGCCACTTCCAGGCTCGGTGCCAGTTGTCCCAGTTTTTAACCCGGACCAAAAAAATGGGAGCAAATTTTAAATATCACTAGCTGGTAGCACAAAATGCATAACTACTGGATAGGTACGTATAATGTGACAGCTTGTTTTATAGGTAAAATTGTTGCCATGTGATGAATTAGAAAAAAATGCTTGTGTCACGACCAGGGCTTGGAATCTCAAAAATACCGGAAGAAAAAAAAACCGTACCAATCCGCCCCGCTTTCCCCTACTGGTTGTCAGTTAAGAACTTAAGAGTGATGCTGTTGGTATGTTCTTTTTTGGTATCAGAATACCACCTATAATAGCGTAACCAAAGCGTAAAAACAATTCTATAATGAGCGTTGCCATGCCATGGTAATAACAGTTCTATAATCATTGTTACCATTGTTGTCAAAAGTTATCGATTGTTTATTTTTTCATTATCATTTTAAGCTTGTAGAAAAACGTACACAACGGTACATAATTAGCTCTTAAGGTAAGGAACCGAGCTGCAAGCGCGAGCTTGCGAGCATATAAGCTTCATTATGTACTTACGAGCTACATAAATATATATTTTTTACCGATCGAGGTAATAGCTAACTTTAATTGTAAATATGAGTCGTTTCTAGTAGACATATACCTAGTAAGTGTCTACCATATTTGCTTATGATACCATTGATAATAAAACAGATAACGTCACAGGACATACCACACCACCCAAGTATTTGTACAATAACACTTTAGTTAGTTATGATTATATGATGGATGACAAATGGTAAATAGACTCGCTATTTCTAAAAGTATGTTTTTCCGCTAAGTTCTTTTAAACCCCACAACATCAATTTAACTCCGGACAAGGTTAGTTGGAAGAGATCCCTTTAAGGGATAAGTTCGCCTTTGTACATTCCTTGTAATTATTGTATTTTAATTTCTGTATTTTGTACAATAGTGTTTACATACATACATGTATGTATATACCTAGTAATTAATTGAATGTTTTCCGGAAGTTTTATCTGCATAATACACATATCTCCCACTCAGGTGAAACCGGGGCGGGTCGCTAGTATACTTATATCTCAGTATATGAAGATATTGCAGGTGTTTATTACTTAAATCATGGTGAATTTTGACATGACACGTATGTGACACGTATGAATATATTTTTTTATATCTAATTTGTGCGTTTGTTGTGAATAAATATATTTTCTTTCTTTCTTTCTTTATTCGTATTTAGAAAAATACTAGATATCATGTATAAAAAAATATATTCATAATTAGACAGTTGTTGTGAAACGATCCCAACTCAGCACGTGCCGCTGTTAAGCCAGCGCTGAGGCCCTACTTTGAAAATCGAAGTTCGAAATTACGTTAGCTCCATCCCTGTCACTCGTTATTCGAGACTAAATTGATGGAAAAGGATGGAGCTGACCTGAGGCTCTACTTTGAAATCAGTAATTCGAACTTCAGATCGCCCCGTCACTTTCTTACAAGTAAGTGACGTGTCGAGAGCAAAAGGGATAGCAATAGACGAAGTTCGAATTAAATTACGGATTTCAAAGTAGAGCCTCAGGTCTTCCGTTAGGCCTGCTCGGTGACAGCATGGAAGGTGACACAAACAATAATGGGTAGTTCCCGCAAGTGTGGTGATAAGTTAACTAATTGAACCCGAAAGAAGACGCAGGCAAAAGATACAGAATATTTAGTTTTTTCTTTTTGAGGAGAATACATATTAATACAAAACATGTCAGTCCAAAAATAAATGATAAGAAAGTTTTGTGCAGGGAAATTGGCATTATTTACTTAAGTTACCGAGCCATTAAGTTGGCTCTTTGCATTTATGTAACAGCGCGGTTGGCGGGCGCGCCGCGGCCGTCCCCATCTTTTACTTTAGGCAACGACAAAAATTCAATTTACATTGCGCTTTCTGCCTCCCAGTTACTTAATTCTTTCTCTCGGTGAAAATAAATCTCCCGTAATTGATTCCGCTTTAGTTCAATTTGTCTTCGTTAAAACTCAATTTCTGTAGTCTATTTGTGAATAATAAATTGCGTACTTCAGCGATGTGCCGGAGTGTTGTTCTGTGCACGCCCGACTCGAAAAGCAATCCGACTAGGCTGGGAACAAGTCAATCTAAATTACAGGGAAACACGGTGACACGGCACTCCTCACTTGTTCAACCGGCGATGAATCGCTGCGAAATTGTGTTCATTAAATAAGCGGGCGGGAAAAGGGCACTAAATCATTTACACCTTGTAGATCGAACTTCAAGCTTAGTTAAAAGTTAAAACAGAGCACTTTGATTAAATGGGTGACCGACTTATAAATTAGACAAAGCTCAACGTAACCAGCTCCTTATTTACTTGCCTAATATAAACCGCTAATATTGATATCTATAACGGTATTAAAATGCCACCCACCGAAGCGTTGGTATGGTGACAACAGTTATATAATATTGACATCGTAATATCAATTCGGTAATATAATAACCATAACGGCATTGTTATTACTATGATAACTTTCATCATGCATATAGTACCTAAGTAATGAAAATCATGGAATAATTAGTACTAGCTTTTGCCCTCGGCTCCGCCCGCGTTTATCGTCCATCAAAAAATATCAGATTTTCCGGGATGAAAACTAGTCTATGTCCGTTTCCGGATTATAAATTATCTATTTCATAATATAACTAACTCACATTATTTTAGTCTATTCGGAGCCCTCAAGGCGCGAGGCTTAAGGTACCCGCACTTGTCCTGTTTTATTTATTACTAGCCGACTCCAAAAAAAGGAGGAAGTTCTCAATTCGACTGTATTTTTTATGATTATGTTACTCGCTATCTCCGCCAGTTGTCACCAGATTTAATAATGATCCTTTTTTTCATAAGTAGCGACACAGTAGTCACAGGGGTGGTCTTTTAATAAGTTTTTTGAAAGATTCAGCGTGAAAATTGGGGAGAAATTTCATATATCAAAAAAAAATGTATACTAAATTCAAGCATATTACGATCACTCAAAAGTTGGCTTTTGGTTAAAAATATAATGGGACACGGACTTCACTTTAACTGACCTATTATCCCTATACCCCTCTAGAAAAAGAAGAAGTAGTTTTTTTTTGTTGGAGGCGATTCTTAGTTTTTTTTATATTTAATTTTTGTGCAAGTCGCTACGAATTCTTGAATACGTCCATTAAGTTTAAAAACTACAAAGCTTGTTAAGAAAAATAAATAAGAAATTGATTGCCGCTGCCGCTACTTTTCAACCCTGATTGGGTGAGTTAAACCAAAAAATATTCAAGAGAACAGACTTACTCGTAATTAGCGTACGCTCTGTAAGAGTATTTCAACTTAATTTTCGGACATAATATATCAACAATTTTCATTATGTGTATCATATCGGTCGCGAGAGATAAGCAAGCAATACAGTCGTCAATGTACAGGGTCGCATATTGCCTCTGAAGCAACCCTCGGCTTATCGGAGGGACATCGGGCCGCTGCGCACGACGCTAATCTACCGCACAAACGAGCTGCGCGAATTGGCTAGCCAATCAAATACCAAATTAAATTAGTTACTTACGCGAAAGCGATGTTATGTTGAAGAAATTTGTATGCAATCTACTTTTTGAAACTGCTTTGCATCCACGGAGCTAGGGTGTTAGCATTAATTAACCTACTAGATTAAAAAATATCATTATTCAATGAAATATTCAAACTATTCGAAATGGGTATTTATGTCTTGATTTGGGTTTCGTACGACACATCCCATCTGTCTGTCACGGGTCGAAACTTAGTTATTTTAAGTATATAGATTTTGACCCTAAATAGCAGAAAAATATTAGGTACTATGTGCACTCCAATACTAGCTGTCTATAGCTCACTGAGTATAGTATAAATGTATTATTTGTTCTTTCTTTTCTTTTATCTGACTTATATAAAGAGGTAGTTTCCTCGCTCAACGCATAAGTTAAACTATCCAGCGAGGAAATGCTGCCAGCATCTTCGGGACGATGCCGCAGGGACCTTTTTTCTATATAGCTTTTTAGTTTTAGCTTAGTTTTACTTTCAGTTTTAATTTTCATTTTTAAGGTTTTTAGATATTGTCTTACCTAACATTGAATTTGTAAATGGAATAAATCAGATAATTAGCAAAATGAGACTTGGTGATAACCAGAATCAATTGGTATTCATACAGGACTCTCCTCTGATTTGTTGTTCAATTCTGAACAGTTTCAGTCTGAGGAGATGGTATCTGACAGTTTAAAATATTGTGTCAAAGACAATTTAATTAAAACTAAGAAAGTGGCGTAATGAAGTAAATGCAAATAGTGAAAGTTTACGAATTAGTGTCAACGGCAGCAGGTTTTAATAAGCAGCGGGTTTTACTTGTCTCGAATGGCAATTACTCCCATCTTGCGTCACGCGTGGACTTAACGTGTCTAGTTTGAAAAGTCAGTCCGCGTCTCGCTTTTAATGAGTTTTCGTCTAATGCCTTCCTTGCAGAGCAAATTTATGTCATGAATAATAATAGACGCCAACGGAGGAACGTTTAAATCCCGAACAGGCGTTCGGAGATAATCAGATGAGCTTGTGGAAACATCGGGATAAACACGTTTAAACGGGCCGGCGACACGAAAATCTTCAGCCGCCGTCAGCGACTGACAACAGGCGCTGCTACTGATATTTCCATTTCCACTCCTTTCACAGTCTGTAAGTTCGGCCTGTCGCTGATCTTTGGAATTATAATTACTAAAGAGAAATTTTAATATAAACGCGCTGCTACTTACAGTTTCGCTTTTCGCAAGTTGGTAACTGCATAATAATTTAGTTGCCGACTTGCAGCTCTCCACAAATTATAAGTACAATTTTAGCGCTTGCAAAGCTACTACATTATGATTTTTTCTTCCTTAAGTGGAAAAAATGTGTAAAACTTTTGAAAATACTTATCATGTTAATTCGCATTACGGTTTGAATACCTACTTTAAATGTTCTGAGCATTTCTCTTTCTTTTTGCCACTATATTTGTATGGAAAGTTCCTTTTGTGTTACCAAAAACGTATGAATATCGGTAACACAAAAGGAACTTTCCATACAAATATTTTGGGACACATTAGAATATTATTTAATTATTGCATATTTTGATGTTCTCTACCAACACGCCATTTTTTTTTTAAGTTCTGGAGATGTCACTCATAGTGGCAAAAAAAAGAGAAATTCTCTTCTGCATTTCAGGGTTTCGAAGTTAAACTATGAACAATTATAGTTTCTCCATGCCCGTCTTTCCGTCGGTCTGCGATTTGACTCAGAGACAGTACAACGTGTAGTATTACCTACATACTACAAAGCTGTAATTTGGTATTTACATTACGCCGGCAAAGATGTAAAATAAATTCTTGAAAACTTTTTTCGTGCACCTCCCGGTAACTAATTAGGTACCTTTTCAAGTAAAGCAAAGGTATTTTTTTACATTATGATGCCATAGAGTGAGGTCATTGAATAGCTCTTAAAAAATCAATGTTTTAATGTTATTCTCAATTTTTAGATTTGGACGACCGTTTAGGAAATATTGAACCCGAAATTGTAATTTTCGCTAGAGTTACCCTACAACCAAAACTGTCATAAATATCTGAAAAATATAAGTATTTAATCCTTGCTCGACTTCGCCTACATAATGTACATTACAACCTACCGACGCAATCAGGAGAATAAATTCACCAGTCTATTACATAAATGTACAATACAGGTTAGGGGTTAGCTCCTTTGCTAATTTAAATCTTTTGTTTTATATTTGCCGAGTTGGTTTAAAACTAACGTAAGCGGGAGGCGGCAGCGGTCGGTAACGTTACACGGCGAAGGTAAACTTCGATAACTTTTGTATACTTAGGTTGATTCACGATTCAAGAGCTAGAGCGCGAATGGATTAAATGAGCGAATGATAATATGCAGTTTTTTTTTAACCATGGTGACAATTTAATGTGACGTTGATTGGTACAATATGCTTCGTAGCATTAAATCTGCAGTCAGTAATTACATCCGAAGTCTTAATCCAATCCACAGTAAAAATACAGTCAATTGCAAAATATTTTATTAAGCCATGATATTTATGAAAATAGGTATATTATTTGCAACTGACTGTAAGATAAGTTTCTTAATACAAAGTAAATAAAGTAGATTTGTAAATATAAGGAAAATAATAAATAAATGTCCTATAGGTAGTATTTAACGAACATTCTTGTACCTATGTAATTATGCGACGACGATCTCAAAAACAGATACAACGACGTTCTTGAATAAAAAGTATGTAAGTACATAAACTCATACCTTCATTCCCAGAGTGGGATAAGCAGAGCTACAGAATTACCAACAACTCTAAAAACTTATTCAAAATTCTGTAACCAAATTTTGCACAATCAGGCTAAGATGTTTACCAGTGAATTAGTGACAGGTTGCAAGCCTATTGCCTAACAGTAGGTACTACAAGTCTTTATTCCCTTAGTCACCTCTTACGACATCCACGGAAAGACATGGAGTGGCACTATTCCAACCCGGCAGTCGAGGAGGCCCCGTAAACGAACAGAACTCACACAGTGACAAGTGACATTACTTACGGTCAATCTATTAGTGCCAGCTCTCGTCAATCGACCCATACGATATGTACTAGGCCGTCGTTTGTTTTTGTTTGTGTACCTATTGTACTGTGATTCGGACTCGGAGACGATAGTCACTCGGATGTAATAACCGGAACTACCATTTCGGGTATCATGATTAAACTGAACACTGAAAAGCAGGAAAACTGCAAAATACGCCATTAAAAAAAGGTAAATAAGTGGGAAACACGGGGTTAGAATAAAATTATAAATACTAAATTTGGTAAGAACTAAATGCATTAAGATAAACAAGAAAATTAATGTTTCCAATTAAGTAATATCTTTTTTGCGTTGGTGCAATTAAAAATAATACTTACGGAATATCAAGATTACCCAAACAGCCCCGATTTATGACAAATATTATCTAATCTAGGAAACTTTATACCTACATATCTTACATCACATACAAATAGTATCTAATGCCCAACTGAATTGTAGCGTCGAGATCGAGATGAAAACAAAGACGAGACGTCTTGAGAACAAGGTACATATAGCCCTCAAGTGTAAATCGCAGACACTGGGGCTTTGCAAACAGTTAGAACCCAGACAACAACCATCCCGTCCACTAGCTATCGGGTGACAGTAGGCCTCCATACATATACTGATTTCTTCTTTATGCTAACGTTTCCTGGTCCTCACGGTCAAACTTAGGTAGAGACGTAGAGACCTCGTCATGCTGTTCTCCTAATCATTATTTATATGTATATTATAATTTTATTTTATTGACCTTACATTTGTAATGATTTAATTTGTGTTAGTTTTAAAAGTAATTATTTATTACTTTATTACCTTATAATGTTACTTTTAAGTATTATTGTATTTTATGATTGGAAAAAATTACCTTCTGCTGGAGTTTCTTGCGACGCTTCTTCTCCGCAATGATGGTCTTGTCCGAAGCGCTAATAGATTCTCTCCATATTACCGACGTGTAAAAGAGCCCTCATGTGGCCAATTTACTGAATAAATATTTCGAATTTGGATTTGAATTTAGATAACAACTGTATTTTAAAACAACCACCGCCGATTTCTTGTGGCACACCCCAAAGCACACCTACACTAAAGCTGCATTTATTTTACTTCTCATAAATGGCGTATAGGTCCTGCTGAATGTTTAATAGCGCTTCGCACACGTCCGTGATACAATGCGCGAGGTCCAGTCCAGCAGTTCACCGAAGTATTGTTACGGTTACCGAGAGGCGGGTAACGTACAACGGACAAAAGAACACCAGGTTTCAACAATTTTGGCATTATATTGCAGTTGAAGTTAATTCAAATTCAGGTTCTGTTTTTGGAATAAGTGTAAAATTCTGGCAACGGCTGGCGAAATGTTATTAGTCCTTTTGTTAGTTTTTATTTAATTTAAAGCTAATTAATCGTTATTAACTAAGTGGGTGAAGCGACCTAAATCAAATAAACTCTTTTTATTAATTTAAAACATTTAGCTTTCATCATTTTAGTAGTCGTTTTTAACGAAATTGTAGTTGATGGTGTAAGTGGTAAGGAACGATTTGCATTTGAGCTCTATGCCCAAAATAAACAAAAACCTGAGATTTCCAAAACAAAGAGGACTATCGCTGGGTTAAATTCCTGGTTAGTACCTTTTTTTTAATGCTGTTTTTCTTTCCAAATCGGGACATTGGTTTCTAGTAACGAGGAAACAGATTTCCTCTATCGCCCCTTTTAGATTACTTAACCTGTATAATGATATATATTAATGATACGAGTAAAATCATTGTGTTAAAAACCAGGCAAGAGCATGTCTGACCATGCTCAGTGTAGGGTTCCGAAGTTGTTATTAGGTACACAAAAACTGTCTCATCAAAATAACAAGTATGAACTAATTCTCCATTTAAAGTCATTTATTTGGTGCTGTTCTAGATCATTTTATTTTACCACTTGGCGTGACTAATATAATAACAGCTTTCTAGAACTAAGAGTCTCTGGGCTAAGCTACGGACGGACGGACATGGCGAAACTATGAGGGTTCCTAGTTTGACTACGGAACCCAAAAAACGTACCCATTGACTTGACTGAAAAGGGTATAACGTCTAAAAAATTAAAACAACTCCATGAAACCCTTTCCCTAGTTCCATTTATTTTTTCTATAAATTTTGCGAATTTTTCCAGAGTTATTCAGGTCGTTGGCTTGGGAATACCCACGGATATGCTAATTTACGACGGCGTAATGTAAATAGGCGCGGGCAATTTATGTCACTAAAACACTCCCAGGGAAAACGGCGGGCCGGCGGGCCGCAGCGCAGCGCCGCCAGTCTGTGCACGTTGCTGCCCCGGAGCCCTCCAAGATGCAAACTCTACTAACGTTTCTATTCGTTTCGTTTTTAAACCAATCGCGTCATTGGTAGATGACGTGTACGAAGAGTCACGTGATCTACTAGTGACGCGATTGGTTTAAAAATGAAAGGAGTAGAAACGCTACTAATGTGTTTCTATTCTATGGCTCAAAATGTATTTGATCACAGATGACCACGTGGTTTATCGTACGGGAATGTCATCCCATATATTTTGAGCGCTAGAAAAAGAAAAACATTAGTCGCATCTGCATCTTGGCTAGGGCAGTAACTTACTTAGCCCTCCAAATAGTAGAACAAATAGTGAACAGAGATCTCACATTTTCCCATATAACTTCGTAATCCCTTGAACGATTGTGATCATGTTCGAACTTATAAGAGTTTCAGCACTAAATCTCGTTCTTGTTTCAGTTATCTGCTTATTAAGACGAAATTAACGAGCTCAGTGGGTGTATATTTTGGTTTTAAGTATAGCGGAGATCTTGTATCTTTCGAGAACCTTTCGAGTTCAGACTCCGTCAGATCAGATCAGTTCTTAATATTTAGATACCATAATTTTGCATTGTTATCGGGATTACATATGCATTTCGAATTTCAGCGCATTTTTTACCCGACTGCGGTGAAACCCAAAAGGAGGGTTATGAGTTTGACCTGTATGTAGGTGTCCGTTCCTTTTAACCCTCGTTACTACACAACGGTTCAACCGATTTTTATAAATGACACGTCATTCATTAGATTCGTCTTGATGGCGCGAGTCATTGGGTACATACAATTCTTAAAAAAAAACATTTTTCAATCCGATTTAATGTATTTTAATGTTTTTAACATATATCGACGACATGCGACAGTATCAACAAATGCAATCGGGTTTGAAAAGCTTATTTTTAAATTAGTTATTCGTAAGCGATAGGTGAATGATCACGTGACCACAGCAGCAGGGCCGGCGGGTTCAAGTTTATTTGGCTATAGTCGCACGGTATGGAACATCTGTTCCTGCTAGGCTGAGCGGCGAGCTCTGCCGGCCCGCCGCGCCGCCAATGCTTACCAATCGGAAAGGGATTGTACTCTCCAACCCTATCTATTATTTGAAGTGAATTTATATTTGCTGTATCAACTGCTGTTTGTGCTAGCTTGATGTCTTTTAATTCTCTTGCTCAAACAGTCAGGCAATATTCAGATATCATGTTAGTTATTAAGTTATATAGTAGCATCGTTGAGACATTGTTGTTGTTATATATTTAGTTTTAATACATAAGAGGAGCCACTGTAATTGCATAATTTCAAGCAAGTTTAACAAAATTAGCATTTAAGTTTCGACAGACATACCTACAGCATTAACATTAGGTACATCTTATACTTACACTCGAAAAATGAGAACCAACGAAGAGAGATTTTCTCTTAGTTGACAAAAAATGAATACAATAACAACAGCAATTTCTTTAGTGATTCAACTAACATATTCGTTGATGTATCTAACGTCTTCATTGATGTATCTAACGTCTTGTCAGGCTCGTACGGAATCAAGACGCTTATGCACAACAATTACTATCTTGTTACAAGCGACCAATTATTATTTTCAGTGAAGGGTACCGTTTTTCAGCATTTTCACGGAACCATAAAAAGGACGAATTAGTTCTTCTCGTCAAAATCCTTCGCTAGTAATTGGTCGAAAAATACGAAATCTGAGAAAGAGAAAAGAATGACAGTCAATCACTAATATTGTACATGCGAAATTTAACTTGGGGCTATTATTGAATACGGAACGCGCCAATATTCAACATTATTAGTATAGGGTTTTCTACATTTATATTTCTATCAGAAAGGCCAACCGGCATTTGTAAAATCACTACTTATCAACCCTCTCTCTCTCACATCAGCAATTTTACATTTTAATCTCTTTGACCGCTTAGAGCTAGTTGCAGAGTACTTGCAGCAATAAGTTACCTATACAGGATGTCCTAGAACTTAACGTAAATATTGCAGCATAGGAAAATAAAACCCCTTTTATACCAGTTCAGAATAAAGTTTTAACTTTCCAATAAGTATGTTAATTAGTTTAGGAGTTATTAAAGTTTTAATGACACTGGTAGCGTATTCGAGCCGCTCCGCTTTTGTGATACGAAAATAGTCATAAAGATTTAGGTCTGTTACATTTATTTTTAAAAACAATAGGTAGTTGTGATTAAATTTTTACATGATACCTGGAAAATAAATGCTTTTTGTAAGTAATGTTATATGTATTTTTTTTGTAACACAAAAGCGGGGGCGGTTCGAACGCTCCGCGGTATTACCCTTTGACTCCCTTTGCAAAAATAGAGCTATAATTTGTCTAACCCTCAATAACGTAGCAATATATAAAATCACACCAAGTTTTCAAAATATCAACGTATGTGAAACAGAGACGGAATTAATCACAATCATCATGTTATTATGTACTTATTATTCATGATAGAAACGCGTTAAATAGATGTTTTTTCGAAAATTTAGAATTCCGCGCCCTCTCGTATTACTACGCCCCCCCTAGGTAGGCCCGCCCCACTGGTTTGGAAATCCTGCTAAACTTTCATTTACTCTTATAATCATTAGCTAAGAGATTTATTTACCTAACCTTCAAAACCTCAAACCTTTTTAATATTCCGGGTCAAGTATTACGAATAATACAACTTTTTATATTCTAGGGTTCCTATTCGACATTGTATTAGCCCATCTTGCATTAATATCGTAATTATGTTGATAACTTTATGACAAGTCTCGTTTACTTGACAGGGCTTCTATTCCACACTGTCTGTACCTACATTGCTGTCGTATTGCATACATACATACATACATACATACATACATACATACATACAGACATACATACCTTCACGCCTGTCTCCCAATGGGGTAGGCAGAGACTATGGAACGCCAGGTGCACCGGTCTAAACATACAACTTTCGCTTCCTCTACATTCATCAATCTCTTCATGCACGTTCGTCGGTTTCGGGTGCTTTTGATTTGGCCCTTATTCAGTACATCGCGAATCTGATCACCGTACGTCCGTCTAGAAAGTCCCCTACCGACATCTCCGCTCATTCTCGCTCGCCATATTCTTTCGTTTCGTGCTTTCGTATTGTTAACCTTAGATTAGCTCTTATAGCTCAACAGTAGGTAAAGGCGATGGTCTTAAAAAATACGATTGTAATAGGATTAAAAATAGCGTATTTAGAATAAAAGTCCTGTAAGTATTAAAATAACGTTGATAAAATAATAACAATGTCGGAGCAACGTAGGCTTAATAATTAGAATTAAGCACAAGTTTTAAGTCTTTCATTGTATTCCAAGCGATCGCTTGCGACGCCGTATTGTGCGATTTGAAAATCAGCCTGTTAAGCATGTTTTACTGTAATAGCTACCCAGCTAATTCTGTACAAAGTTGTCAGTATGTGACGCGAGCGTCCCCTTTTAATAAATCTCTATTTACCACCCGGCGAGTGGAGGGCCGAGGCTTACCCGAGGACATTTTTCTTCATACGAGTGTGCTAACAAAGTCGGGCGAAGCACGTTTGCGCTGGGGGACTATTTTTTACAGCTATGCTTTTTACGCTGTGTTTTGATCCTAGACCGTTTTGTATTTATTATAGCCATTAGAGAGATAACGATAAAATCCTGGGAAATGTGAAACAATTATTACCATCATTAGAGATATAAACTACGCGTTCCTTTTCGAGATTTTACATGAAACCGGGAAAATGTGAACGCTAATTAAAAACGGTAATGATTACGAAAGAGACCAAAGCAATATAGTGACTCGTTAAAATGTGACCAACCAGCTAAATTAAGCAAACACCAAAGTAAAAAAAAATTGTGACCGCACTGACCGCCTAAAAATATCGGAAGATATCTTTGGGGTTCCGTAACATAACCGGTTTTTTGTTATTATAGCAACTTGAAGGTTTATTATTAATATTATATGTGTGTAGTTACTATCCCCAAATTGCATCAAATTACTAATAACATCGATCAGAACTGTCTAATTCAAACCGAGCATTTCGGTATGTGAGCGAAATTTTACTGAAAAGGACGCTCGGAAGAAATGCAGCTGTAGAGTCCGACCAGCGAGTAGTGTCACAAGCATTTTTCTCAAATTCTTCATATGGCAACAATTTTACCTATGAAACAGCTGTCACATTATGAGTAGGTACATTTCCAGTCGCTCTGCATTTCGTGTCACCAGCTAGTCATATTTTGAATTTGCCGCCTTTTTTTTTGTGTCACCACTCGCTGCTCGGACTCTAACTTATTTTTTGCACGTATTAAGTAGCGCTGGTTGCACGATTTCGTAATCTTGATTAACTGCGCCAACTTTTAAGATAAGATGCCACATTGACATAGAGAAAAAAAAAAATGGGAGAGACAAAGTTCTTGAATTCAAAACGAGAAATACTTTTGTGACTTAGAAAGTATGGATTTATTTCGAATGCGTTGATTTTGGAAATAGTTACGGTGTAATTGAATACATTGCTGTTATTGATGATTAGAAATCAAGGAATCACAAAATATAGATACATTTAACCAAGGAAAGCAAAGGTCTACCGTAACGTAAGGTAGCGTTCTTTACTAATAGATATCATTAAACCCTTCATAACTCCTAAACTAAATAACATATTGGAAAGTCAAAACTATGTTCTGAACCAGTATACATAGAAGGGGATTTCTTATACCATATATATTTTTACGTCAAGTTTTACCCTGTATACTGATTGTGCTTTACTCAATCTTTTATTTGTACTTATTTCATATAGTTATGTATAGGTAGGTATGTGAAAAAAGTGAGTGTGACATACAGACAGACAAACGGACGGATATGGCGAAACTATACTATAAGGGTTTTTAGTTTGACTTTGGAACCCTAAAAAGAGTCATGATATTCGGACAAATGACGTGAACTTCTATAGGATTTAATCTTCAGTATTCGTTATACAATAACGCTAAAAATAACAGTGTACACACAGTATATGGAATACATTTTCGAAGTAAGTAATGTTTCAAAACCAAGGCAACCTGCCATACGTTGTCCGCCGGGGTCACGCATAAATTTCAATACTATTCAGACTTGCGTACTTTTAAGTGAAATATCTGCTCCATTTAGAGCGCCGGCGGCCGCCCGAACTCCCTTCTAACTTGATAAACTATATTTCTACAGTATCCGCACTTCACTACTTTTAAATAAAAATATGTAACTTCTCGTAATTATTCGTTATTACAAATTGTAATTAGAATAATTTCAAAACAAGCTACCCGTGAACGTCTACTTCGCACATAGAAACCCTCCGGCGGGTACCGACCGAGTTTGTGCTCATTATGCGTCCGAAAATATCAGATTTACGGGGTGTTCGCACAATAAAGACTAGCGATTCTTTTATGTAAACGTAATAGAGAAGATTTCTCGGCAAGCTTCGGGGGGAGGCGCGCTGAAACATAGGGCCTAATAAATAATCCTGGCTGTCGGATCGCTTTCCTTTGCCTTAGAGACAGCGCGGTGTCTGCGGGAGATGAGGAAAACCGCTGAGATTTGTACCATAAAACCGCCTGTCACCGGAAAACAGGGAATACGCGAGATATCATCGAAACCCTACCCGCCCGAAAGGAATACAATGCGGAGAAACAAGGGACGCGGATTATGTCTCAGTTTTATAGGTAGGTAAATCGTTTGTTATGAAATCGCTTCGATTACTTCCTTAACACACTCGTATGAGACGCAAGCAGAAGACAAAAATGTTAGCTAAGCAGATTATAATGCATTGTGTATAGGTTTGGGTATTACCAATTGTTGTTAGTGGGCAGTAATAGCAACTCAGCCCGTGATTCTATAGAATCGCTAGCGGTGCCGGGTTCGATTTCCCGTATTTAGAAAAAAAATAGTTTCCTTTTAGTACTTACGAAAATGGGAAAAGCGGAAAAAAAAAGACAAATGTAAAATTAGATGCAGGTAAAGAGAGTACCTACATTGTGTCAAAAAGGGCCCCTCTCAGTATATTGTGCGCCGTGGCAAGCCGTGACGCTGATATTTAGAGGGACCTTGATTAAAACTAACTTAAAATAAACAAACAAGTGACTCACAAACACTAACGATACAAAAAGGATACTTAAAATATATAAGAAACAAAATGAAAAAAATACAGACAAATGACTGTATTCAACACTTAAAAAATACAACTGTTTCCTGTTGAGACTTAAGTAAGTTACTGCCAGTTTGCTTTAAGAAGACGAATTTGTGCATACCATCAGTTATAATTATTAATCAATTAAACAATAATATAACACCCCATCTCAGACACATATTTTAAAAAGAAAGAAATATCTTGCTTACAAAGTAACAAAAACAATCATGGCGGTAGCAGTATAGCAGTAAATACAGCATATAATATAAGTTTTCGTTCCGTTACTTTGTGACTTTATACTAATACGGCACGTAACGAAAACAACCTTGTTCACTTGCGACATGACATTTAATAATCTTGAATCAAGCCCAGTATGGCAAGGAAAAAAGAAAATTTAAAAAATTAATCAGATAAAAAGTTGAAAAGATAAATCTAGCCTTATCCTCGTACTGATGTATCGTTTGTCCGCAAGAGTACCTATGAATGAGACCGATACTAACTATTATGAACACTTATGGCCGGTTTTATAAAGGTCCGTTAGTAAATATGTCAGATCAAATTTTTGTAACTTCATACAAGTTTTGACATTCCTAACCGAAATTTGATCTAACGGATCATTATAAAACGCAGCCAGTACATTTAATACAAATATCGAATCCTTTCAAAAGTCACTCTACAGCCGAAACCAAAACCGTCTATACTTACGCACAGGTCATAAAACATGGATTATACAAAGGAATAAAAGTACTCATACCCGAGGCCGTCTATTGATAAAAAAAATTGCTTCGAATTTGAGCGCCTTCGTAAATGCGACGTGCTCAAGTAAGGTTGTTAGCAATCCTGCACGAGTGCTCAATAAGTGAGTTTTGAATTAATGCGCTCCCAATCGCGATTAGGTACCTGTGCTAAGAAAACGGACCAGCCAGCAGTGTGTTCGTGACTTAATTAAAGCAGACAAAAATGGCTTTCAATTCGTTGCCCTCTTCTCATTCGACCGAACCTTTGTACCTCTAGGTAGGTACCTACTTGAGAATGTAGGTAATAAATTGAACTGATGTTGACTTGGCGGTAGAAGAGGTGAATTAGGGTGGTTCATTACTTCATATTCATAACCCTGTTACAAATACGTCTACATCTTAAACTGCTTTATATCATAACTAGCTTCTGCCAGCGACTTCGTCCGCGTAGATTTTGATTAGCGGCCTGCACACGTAAAGTTCGCGCCGTTCCAATCTTCGTTCCCTTTTTTCACGACTGCTGTACTATTCTGTCATTATTTGTTTATTTGTCATTTGTGACAGACATTTTGTTTTTAGATATTGTGGATTTAAGTAATTCTAGGAGATTGATATAAAGTATACAGGGCGACTGCGGGGCTTTTTTTTTAACAAACATTAAATGAAATCTTTATATTTAGTATCATGGCCACCCTACATACTCAATTTCTTACTTGTCAGATTGGTTGATTTTAAATGGGTTTTAACATGAAAATGTTAGGTGACCATAATTTTAGTATTAATTAGGGAAACATAACATCATTTTAGTAAAATGGTAAACTTTAATTGTTTCTCAAATCACTATACTAATAGAATCTCAATCATGTACTGAGTTGGGAAAATTAAATTAGAATCACGACCCCTGTATATTATATATTAATATTACACAAAGCATTAGCACTAAATTAGCAGTAACCGCGCTGTAGGATTTCGCCACTTGTAGGATTGTTGGATTTCACTCTGGCTCGACAATGCCCACGTATTATTGCTAACAACAATCCAAACTACCCTCACTTCACTTGCCGGCTTTTACCGCCTATATTCTCCATGACAGTACAGTGAGTGTTGTCAAACAATAGAGGACACAGTGTGTGTGTGTGTGTGTGTATGTGTGTGTGCCGTAGCTCTTAAACGGGTGAACCATTGGTAGGTTTCATTAAAATCGGTTGAGTCGTTTAAGAGATATCAGCTCTGAAAGAAAAAGTCACCATTATATCGGGGTTTTTAGGGTTCCGTAGCCAAATGGCAAAAAACGGAACCCTTATAGATTCGTCATGTCTGTCCGTCCGTCCGTCTGTTCGTCCGTATGTCACAGCCACTTTTTTCCGTAACTATAAGAGCTATACTATGGAAACTTTGTAAGTAGATGTATTCGGTGAACCGCATTAAGATTTTCATACAAAAATAGAATAAACAACAATACATTTTTGGGGTTCCCCATACTTAAAACTGAAACTCAATTATTTTTTTTCATCAAACCCGTACGTGTTGGGTATCTATGGATAGGTCTTCAAAAATGATATTGAGGTTTCTAATATATTTTTTTTCTAAACTGAATAGTTTGCGCGAGAGACGCTTCCAAAGTGGAAAAATGTGTGTCCCCCCCCCGTAACTTCTAAAATAAGGGAATGATAAATGTAAAAATAATATATGATGTACATTACCATGCAAACTTCCACCGAAAATTGGTTTGAACGAGATCTAGTAAGTAGTTTTTTTTTAATACGTCATAAATCGTAAACCGCAATTTACCTTTCACGGAACCCTTCATGGGCGAGTCCGACTCGCACTTGGCCGCTTTTTTATCTATCTATCCTCCTGAGGTTCCTTGTATAATAGTACAAATTACGGCCATCCAAATTAACATCTAGTGCAAAGAAAGTAAAGTGGAATTTCTTTTGTTTTTATGACTAATGATCAAGTTAGAAAAGTGACTTTATTTAATTCGTAATAGATTCATATTCCATTGACAAAATTCATTGTATGGTGGGCCGTAGGAGGTAGTTATGAGTTTTTTTTTGTTTACTGGGGGTTACCATGACATTGCTAAGCAATTTAGTTTAGGACGAGTGTAAGGGACAGAGCTATAGCAGTTATATGTCTGTGGCTCTTTCTCTCATCGTAAACTGAGCTGCATAACTATGTCATGTTAACCCCCCTGGTTAGTAGTAAGTCCGCACTCGGTGCAAACACAACTGTAAGTCTAATGAGAAAGCGCCTTATTTAAATGCCTACCCTTTATTTGAGTTGGGGCCATCTCGCACCTGAGAGCCGGGGCTTAAGGAAAGGATGCTAAATAAATATTTTCCAAATGGAAGGGATAAAGGGCACGCTTCAGCGATAAGTTTCTTCGTGGGCATATTCCGTACAACCCACGCCGTAACGTTTATCACTCGTCTTAAACTTAGGCGTGACTTTTGCGTACCTTCATTTTTCTATTAATCCTATACTCCGTTTGTTTAGGTACTTAAAAAAATGTAAACAACACAACCACGTGATATACTTAGTTCGTCAGCCAATAAGTAGAGGCTTAACTAGCGAAAATTATACTTTTCGAGTTCAATACTTCCGATACAGTCCCCCAAATCTAAAACTTTTTTTTTTTTTTATATAATTATATAATTGATTATGTAGGTATGTACATAATGATTTTTTCAACACACTTGCTCAAACCGACGTTTTTATTCCACCGATTTTTGGCTCATAATCCTAGATATTAAACACGCGTGCTTTTTCAGTATATTATTGCACGAGTGCCTTTAGTTTATTACCCCGTCCAATTTACATTTGTACCCTAGTACCAAGTTGAAAGTACAAAGAAGAAGCGATATAATTTAGTCGGGTTATACCTTTTTTTTTGCAACAAATAGTTTTTATGCGGCAAATAACAGTATCTACATATTTATTTCAATAAATTGCTAAAACCAGCTTTATTACTAAAAAATAACTCAAATTCATTAAAATCATTTTAATTTTTCTGTAATTTGTGTTCTAAACACGAATTATTACATTTTTCATACGAATTATTATATTAATCTGGAGTGTCGGCCGCTTTCGTTCGCGCCTTAGCCCTGCGCGCGCATCGGTATCGCGGGAAGAAAGAAAAACAACGCGCCATTTTTTGTAAATAATTGATGGCTGTGACAAAGTTTGGATTAATTTTATTGTGAAGTTTAATATTAACGAAAATGTCTACTTCAAGTAAAGAAAATGAAGAAAACCTATTATTAACTCCGCCGGACATTACGTAACAAGGCGAAAAACGCGTGCAGTAGCCTTTTGCCATCAAAATCTAATGAAAAGTATTTAGCGGCCTATGAAACATTTTTAAAATGGAAAACTGGCAAGAAGAGAGTGAGAGAGAGAGCGTATTTTTAGCCTACTTCAATGAACTGGCAAAAAAGTATAAGCCCAGCTCGCTTTGGTGCACTTACTCTATGTTAAAAAGCACAGTTAAGATAAAGAATAACATAGATATTCGAACGTATGTACAGTAACCTGATAGCATTTTTGAAGAGACGCTCGGACGGATTCACTTGCCGAAAATCAAAAGTATTGACTCCATCCGACGTGGAGAGGTTTTTGAAAGAAGCTCCTAATAATCAGTACCTTGCAACAAAGTTGAACTTATACAACAAAGGTCAGTTGAACTTTTACAATTTCCCTTGTATTACCTATAAGTACCCACCTTATTCTATCATAATAATGTTCTTATATTAAGTACAACTATGTTTGGTTTCTTTACAGGTTTTGTTAATATTAAGCGTTACAGGTGCGTGTAGACGTAAAGAACTTAGTGATCTAGCGACTCAAGATATAGAAACCCACGGTGAAATGCTCCTTGTAAAAATTAAAAATATTACCTAAAACTTGTTTTGGAAATTGTACTTTTACTATCTGTTTTAATAATTAAAATTTGACTAAATGATGAGTCTTGTTGTTTCCTCGCAAGTGTGTTGAAAAACGTCGTATGAAACACGTGTGCCTGTGACCATTATATACGCGGCTTTCTTATGGCGCACTCGCTTTCGCTCGTGCGCACACAATAACGCCTAGTATATAATGGTCAACTTAGCACACTTGTATCATAATGTACTATTATTTTAATGATAACTAACTCGGCGTCATAGTAAAAAAAATATAGTCGGAGTAGATACCTACATAGAGTGTGACTCGCACTTGGCCGCATTTTTTTATGTATCAAAAAGTCTGCAATATCTACAATTAATCAATCAATTCTAGATTGTTTTGATAGTAGTATTCGCCAGGCAATGTAAGTAAAGTCTGTCAAGAAAGTCATGACATGAAAATGATTTTATAATTGATCCAAAGAGCTAAATTACAGTATAAAACAGCATAATAAAACACAGCAATATAGTTTTATAGTTTGTTTACCGTATTTTTTTATTAGGTATTTTATACTGTAATTTAGCTCTTTGGATCAATTATAAAATCATTTTCACGTCATGACTTTCTTGACAGAATATAGTGTAAGTACCTACCAGCAGTAAAATGACATTTCATTTTAATCCTGCACAAACTAGGCGTAGCCTGCAACTTCTAAACAAAACAATATTTTAATTAAGCTAAATGTTATTTCCAACCAAAATGGTGACTTAGCGAATAGACCCCGAGGTTTGGTGAGCAAGCAAGCCAGTTTGCGTAGGTTCCGACAACATTTCTAATTAAGGAATTTGCTGCTATCTGGTACCTAGAACCTACTAGCTTTTATCCCGCGACTTTAACAAGATTGATTTTCCGGGAATACAATACAATACAGTAAAAATATTCTTTATTGAACACCACATACAATAACAGCATAGAAAGTAAATAAAAAAAAAAGTTACAAAGTGAGTCAACAAGAGGTCTTATCGCTAAATAGCTATCTCTTCCAGACTACCTTAGGTATAAAGAAGAGAAGTAAAAGATTAACAAAAATAAACGGGCAGGCGGTGCAAACTAAAAAAATGAAAGGAATAAAAAACCAAAAAAACAGATTAATAATAAGAAATATACATAAAAAGTGCAAAATGTGGTTACAGAATTATTAACAAGTTTTAAGAGTTGATGGTAACTCTGTAGCTCTGCCTACCCCACTCTCGGAATGAAGGGGTGAGTTTATGTAGGTATGTATACATAAATAAATAAATTATACCTACATAAATAAATACATAAGACATTAAAACGGAAATGGTAGATAAGGCGCTTTTCTTAGGGATAATTTTAGACAAAAACTTGCAATGGAGTCCTCATATAGCTGTACTAGGAGGTAAATTAAGGTTGGCGGCTTACGCTACTTACTTACTAACTTACCAATGTTGAAACAGCTTCCTTAGTTTATTATAGGTAGTTATTTTCATAGTTTTATGTTGTACGGTATCCTGGGTTGGGGGAAAAGAAGCTGACATACAGATTATATTCGTGTCATGAAAAAGGGCCATTCTTTATATAGGTAGGTACATATATAACTTAAACTCTTGCCATTCCTTAAGATGACTATTGCTATATGCTTGGCCTAAACCAAACGCCTAAATAACTTCATAATTAATTAGTCGGAAAAATATGTTAACATTGTATCTTGTCTAGGGGACACAGTTTCTGTAGAAAAACTTTTTGAAATCGCATAACATAATTGACTCGAAAGATTTAAATTAAGCTAAACAAACAGTGGACAGTGGACTTGTGGAGTTCAATTCAATGAGAACTTGTAAAAAACGTTACCGTATAACGTTACGTAACAAACCAACTCACGCTGAAAACTACACAAAATACACTCGATATACGCTTGAGATAAAGCAGCCGCTCACGTACTTTGTGCAACCAGAGTTGCAAGAGATAGTCTTATTTGCTTATAAATGAGGTCGATCAAATTTGCACGGGCACTCAGTACCTTCTCAGACTCAAATTACATGCAAATGGGCAATCAGTGTCACTGACTTTTGTTTTAGAGCCCCGATAGACTTCAGCCGTATCCGCCGGAAGCAGCACCATAGATAAAGCCGGGTAGGTACCTACTCACTAGCCAGCTGTAACTGTTACTGTGGCATGTAAAATCATGTACCCACCATGATTTTACATGCTCGCGAGCCTGTTCTCCACTAGAAGCTCGTTACTGTAACTGCTACGGTTACAGTTACAGCTCGTTAGTGAGTACTCGGCTTAAACGGTTACCTACCAGAGGCAGAAGCACGGACAGGTCACGCAAAAGCCGAAAAGTAAATATGAAGTTCAGAAGAACAGATATTGTTAAATACGCACAACCCGGATTATTTATTTGTTGCTTTGTTTATTGTGTGTTACTGCTTACAAAATATAGGTGTTTTTTAACATTTATTAACTTCAACGCATAATAAATGTTATATATAATTTAAACCCCGATTTATTCAAATTAGATTCATTACATTTATATTCTATTCAATGGTATATTTCAGTTTCATACCTAGCCGTACCAGTTTCGAATGTATATGGAATTATGAGTTTTATCGATAATGATGGCGACAATGCTCTTTTTTTTCTAAGCTATATTGGGACTGTGTTTAATATTATTAACAATTGTGTTATTATTTTCTCGCATTGGCGAAAAGCACTATACCAGCCTCAGCCGGGAAGGGTGGTTGTTAGACTCGTATTTTTCCCAGTCTTTGCATTAATGTACTAATAAAGAGAGAGTGCGAATTTGCGAGTAGGTATGTATCTATCCAACAGTTACGGAACTATTATTCGAAAAATTCTTTCACCATTTGAAAGGTAGGTACATTTAGTATGTTCCATTCTCATGCCGTCAACAGTTAACTAATTTCAACACATAACATACGTACCTACCTACTCGTGTAAGGCGACAACAACAAAAAAGAGATGCACATATTTTTTATTCCAAAAACATGCAGTTCCGACAAGTTAGTACCTTATATCCTTTTTTTCCCTTAAAACTGGAGTTTTAAACCCTTTCCAACATTTAAGTGAATTAATTTCTGATCCCTGCGAAGAAAACGGATAGGCAGAAATTGTTTTACTCTTAAGTCCGTTTTCAACTAATTACAACTCGGTACCGCAAGGATTGTCGCTCTAGGCACAAAAAATGGTATTATTAACCTTTGTCATTTTAAAAAGTGTTAGGCATTCTCTAACGAGCTACTTTGACTGCCTCACTCGACCCGGGGGCCTAGTCAAGATGCATGACGCAAAGTTAGCGATTTTTGAAACTCGACAAAATGTACGGGATTGACGAAAGCTGATGACAAATCGCGTTGACCGCTTAGGTATGTCAACTTGATACATTCCGAGTCGATAGAATTCGAAACTGGCAGAATTGTCCCCGTGACCGATCGAATTGAAACCGTATTGGATTGACATAAGCTGTGGCCTTAGACAAGATGCTTAACGCTGACGTAAATGACTGTCGAAAGCTGACAAAATGTACGGAATTGACATAAGCGCTCGACGCAACCGTCCGGCAGCTTACGACAAACATATATATTTTCGATGACGATAACGTTCTCCCAAGTCTAAAGTCGCCGTCAATAGAATTTGTGAATGATGTTATCAAATTAGTTTCACACATAGAGTACATACCTAAAATATTCACCAAGCGTGTTTTTATTAAAAATAACGTATAATGAATAGTTATTTCATCTTAAACTTAATATGAAAATAATGATCTATTGTATAAATCATTGCAAAGACCTCACTTGATGTTTATAAGTACGTGATTATCGAGTAAGTAGGTAATCATGGTGAATTGTTTCTTTTGGTTTTGTTTACATCTTTTGCAAGTTCTATTGACGGCGAATTTAGGGCCTACATTTTGACGCTATTTGTAATCGTTTATGTTAGATTGTTAGCGTTAAATTCATCTTATCTTAAGTCCCGGGTCCGCAAAAACCTCATTTTGTTCTGACGATTAAAATCATAATAAAGATTGGAATATACAACATACAGTAACAGAATCCGTATGGATGCCGTACTTTTTAATCTGAACCACAATAGCAAAGTTAAGCCCACCGATGCTCGAATTCTACAGTTGCATTAATAACTAATGAAATTAGTTTAATATTAGGATGATAATGAAAGAAAGCTTTTCTAATATAAAATGTGTAATAGCGACAACAAGCATAGGTGCAACAAGTGAGCCGGAAAGAGAAGTGTAGACGTCAAAAAGTACAACTGACAGTTCTTAGTTAACGTTCCAATTTACACTATGTTGTATTTATTATCAATATCCTCCCCTAAATACAACCCCATCTTCCCTACACAATGTTCATGCTTCTGCCTCGGTGTAGCCTTAGTCAGGGAGTCTGCGGTCATCTCATCAGTGCTGACATACTGGACTTGTATCTCTCCTCGTGCCACACGATCTCGTACAAAGTGATGACGCACGTCGATATGCTTACTGCGGGGCTGGAAGCATTCAGAACCTGAAAGTTTAATTGCGCTTTGATTATCACATATAGCTTCATGGGTGTGGTTATATCAACAGGCCACAGTTCAAGGTGCAGCTGCCTCAACCATAAGGCTTCTTGAGTTGCTGCAGACAATGCCATGTACTCGGCCTCTGTTGTTGACAGAGCTATTGTCTGCTGTCTCCGTGAATTCCAAGATATGGCAGCGCCTTGGAATATAAAAACATATCCAGTGCAAGAGCGACGATCATCAGAATTCGACGCCCAGTCTGAATCACAATACCCTGTGATAGGGTTTTCATCTGGTGTGTAAACAATCTTCATGTTTTTTGTTCCTCTTAAGACTACGCCGAGCGCACAGTGGCGCCCTCATCACTATTATTGTGTTTTCTAATAAAGTAAAGTATTTTCTTGAAATCGGACGATGCTTTTTTGTAGAGCAAGTAAAAACACAATTTATGGGATACGTAACAAACTTTGATAACAATTACCGTATGAGTAGTCAGCTTAACGGGAAAAGGTGGCCACTTTTTTCCGTTAAGTTGATAACTCAAAGGTCAATTGTTATTAAACTATGTGACATGTCCTATAAGTTGTGTTTTCATTTGTAGTACAAAAATGCACCGTCCGATTTCAAGAAAATACTTTATTTTATTAGAAAACACAATAATAGTGATGAGGGCGCCACTGTGCGCTCGGCGTAGTCTTAAATATCGAAACAACCTCTTCACAGCTTGCCAATGTTGTAGTTCAGGTTTATTACTAAATTTGCTCAGTGTGTTTACTGTATAGGCAATATCAGGCCTCGTTCCTTGACATACATATAGTAAACAACCTATAGCTTCTTGATATGGAACATTCTGAAGTATATTCTCGCCGGTGCTTGATAGTATAACACCAGGCTCCATAGGTGTACTCACTGGCTTAGAATCATACATATGAAATCGTCTTAATACCTCTTCTATATATCTTGTTTGGTCAATACAAATACTTTTTTGAATATATGTAATTCGCAAGCCAATACAATAATTTGCTTTACCAAGATCTTGCATCTTGAAGTGCTCTTGTAACTGTTGCTTGATTGCTGTTACTTCATTTTCATTTGTATAAAATAGAAGTAGGTCATCGACATATACTGTAAGTATAAATATATTTTCTTCAATTTTGTAGTATACACAGGGGTCCATTTTTGATCTCATCAAACCCATATTTTGTAATACATTATTTAATTTCAAATTCCATCTTCTACTTGCTTGTTTTAAGCCATAAATTGATTTATTTAATTTACACATTTTATCACCATTTTCGTAAGATGGTGGTTGTGTCATATATAGTTCAACATCTATATCTCCTTGTAAGAATGCTGTCACAGCATCCATCTGATCAATTTTCATTCTGTACTTTGCTGCTAAGCCAAACAAGTACCTCATAGACGTATGGCGAACAACTGGGGCAAATACCTCTTCATAGTCGATGCCTTTCCGTTGTTCATAACCCTTTATTACAAGTCGAGCTTTATATTTAGTTATATTGCCATCAGCGTCCAATTTAGTTTTATAAACCCATTTGCAAGGGATTGCTTTCTTTCCTGCTGGTAGATCAGTAAGGGTCCAAGTATTATTTTCTATCAGTGACTTATATTCTGAATCCATTGCTTGTTTCCATTTATGTGAATTATTGCTTGACAATGCCATCTCTAAATTATAAGGATCTTGTTCCTCAGGTGATGTGACTCCGTGTACTGTGTGATAAGTATAATTTTCTTTACTCACTTTGTGAACCCTAGGCCTTAAGGTCACCTTTTTTTCTGGTAGACTTGAAATGTCTTCATCAGGTACATAGTCAACATCTTTTAAATTTTCTTCATTCTCAGAGCAGCTCAGATTTTCTATAGCTGTGTGCGTACTCATTTCTGATGAAACTGTGCTAGAGTGGCTTTCACTGGAATCATTCAGGATAGTGGATTCTGTTTCATTATGAGTTACCTCCATCTTGGATTCTGATAATGGCATTGGCACATAATCCTTTGTTACAGTTCCTTCCAAAAATACAACATTCCTGCTTCTTATTATTTGGTTTTTTGACTCATCATACAGTCTGTAGCCTTTTGTTTCATGGCAATAACCAACAAATATAAGTTTTTGTGACTTACTGTCCCATTTCAGTCTTTTTTCTTTTGGAATGTGTACCATAGCTTTACAGCCAAAAATCTTTAAATTACTGATGTCAGGTTTCTTCCCACTCCACATTTCTTCTGGTGTTTAATCATTCAATGACTTGGTAGGAGTTCTATTAATGATGTAGGCACCAGTAGACACACTCTCTGCCCAAAAAATCTTCGGCATACTGGAATTTATAAGCATACATTTAGCTCGTTCAATTAATGTGCGGTTCATTCTTTCTGCCAACCCGTTTTGTTCAGGGGTGTATGGGTTTGTTTTTTGGTGTAAAATTCCAGACTGTTTAATGTAATTACTAAATGCATGATTTATATACTCTTTACCATTATCGGTTCTTAATATCTTAATTTTCTTGTCTAATTGATTTTCAACATAGCTCTTAAACTCTTTAAATTTATCTAAAGCGTCTGCTTTTGATTTCAAAAAATATACATGTACTTTTCGGGTAAAATCATCAATAAATGTTATGAAATATCGTGCTCCACCGAGAGACTTATTTTCCATAGGACCGCATATATCTGAGTGGATCAAACCTAATGGATCAGTAGCTCTTGAGCCTTCATGTTTGAATGGCTGTCTTGTTTGTTTGCCTTTAAGACAAGTGATACAAATCATACTATTTGTTTTCAGTGCATGTGGTAATTGAGCTCCTGTAGTAGAATTCTCTATTTTTGCCATGTCAGTAAAATTCAAGTGGCCTAATCTCTGGTGCCACAGATAAGTTGATGCATGCAATGCATAGGTTATATCATTTACCACATACATATTGTTTAAACATTTGGCCGTTAGGATTAATTTGTTATTTTTAAATATATTGCACCCATTTTTTGTGAACTGCAACTGACACCCATTATGGGTCATCTGACTCACTGATAACAAATTAGTTGCCAAGTTAGGAACATATAAAACATCTTTTACCTGAATAAAGTCAGTCTGATTATTTGTGCCTGGTACTTTCAAGTTGACATTGCCACATCCTTTTACTTCCAGTTGCTTGTTGTCTGCAGTTTTAATATTTGATATTGATGCAGGTTTACAGTTGTACATCCATCCTTCGTTTCTAGTCATATGCATGCTAGCACCAGAGTCGATGTACCAGATGTCATCAGCAACGGATGATGAACATGCTGAGAATGCGGCTACAAAACCAGAAACACAAGCATTATCATTAGTGTCATTCTTATTAAATGTTGAAACGAGTGCTGCTCGTGTCCTCGTATTTTGGGTGTGTCCAGGTTGAAATTATACACGAATTGTCTGTACAGCACTTGCGTTTAATCACTTTTACACACAAAATGTTCGTACACTAGTTTATAATTACTTGAAACACGAGTAAACAATATTTTATACCAAAAACTTGACCGTTCACCATTAGTTATTCGCCATAGACCTCTCTAAATCTCGCCGGGCGCTCTATGTGTCGGCGCGGGCGGCCGGCGGAACAGTTGTCTAATTGGCCCACAGATGGCGCCACTAGTCCCTCCGCAGGAAGTTCCCGCGTTACATCCTCCCCCTCCAAGCTACATGAACGTCCCGTATGTGGCTTGGCCCCTGCAGTATTCACTTTTTGAGGACGACCGCGAGGTCGTCGAGGCTGAATAGGTAAGGCATTTTCGCCCTGTCTGCTAACAAAAGGAGTTAAAAATGATGTATGAAACTTTCCTACGCTAACACCACTATCCACATGTGACACTTCGAATGATGTCGGCGACAACTGTTTCTTAATAGAATACGGCCCATCCCTTTTTGGCATAAATTTCTTTGTAATTCCCTTACTGGCGTTGCTCAGGGATGAGTTTACTACCAATACAAGATCGCCTATCTTGTAGTCGGGTGCCGGACGAAGCTTTTCGTCAGCGCTTCTTTTCGCTTTGTCTTGAGCTAATTCTACCCTCTCGCGAATAAGACTCATTTTATCAATAAAATCTCTCAAAAAGGGTGTGCACTGAGGCACAAAATTTTCTTTGTCTAAAATACACCTTATATCTGTTTGGCTCTCGAAAGGGGTCCTCATCTCCCTACAAAACATCAAGTATGCCGGAGTACAACCAGTGGAAGAACAAACTGCGCTATTCAACGCGAATCTAATCTGAGGCAAGTATTTAGGCCACGATGTATGTTCGTGCTTGACTAAAATCGATAACTGAGTTTTTATATCTCTGTTCTTTCTTTCCACCGGATTCCCTTGTGGATGAAACAAAGGAGTGAGATTCTGTTGGATTCCAAGCACAAACATACATTGTTGCATAGCTGCAGCAACTAATTGGACACCGTTATCAGAGATAATACGACGAGGAAACCCATACCTTAAAAAATATTCGTTGATCAGGATTAGTGCACACGTCTCGGCAGTTGCCTCGAGGAGAGGGTACAGCTCCACCCACCGGGTAGCAGCATCTTCTATTACCAGGACCCATGTTTCACCTTTGTCACCCTTCGGTAGAGGACCGAATAAGTCAACGGAGAGAACCTCACCTCGCTGCTGTAAGACGGGAGTTTGCAGAAGACCAGGCGGTTTCTGATTCGAGATCTTATATTTCTGGCATTCAGCACAATTCTTCAGGTACTCGGTTACTAATTTACGCATACCTGTAAAATAGTATCTATTTCTGATACGAGCTAACGTCCTTTCGATGCCTTGATGGCCCGCAGTAGGAACGTCGTGAAATTCTTCAAGAATTTTGCTTACCATGGACGCTGGGACTACAAGTTGAGGGTCATCAGAGTCGGAGTCAGGATCCAAGCGATAGAGCACTCCTTGCGACATGACATACCCGCGTTCGAGCCATCGGTTAGCAGCTAACAGGTCAGTATTTTCTATATCACCAATAATCTTTTTTGTTTCAGGATCCTGCAGCTGAGCTTCGCGGAGGCCGGTTGGACTATAGCGAGGTAAGTCGACTGTCATAGAGCAAACTTCACACTTACCATCAATACACTCATCGCAGCTTGGACGACTCAACATGTCTGCTAAAACGTTTAATTTACCTGGAGTGTACTCATATCTAATATCAAACGCTTGTAACTTCATAGCCCATCTTATTAGGCGTCCAGTAGGAGACTTAAGAGTGAGAAGCCAACGCAGGGGCTGGTGATCACTCTTTACTATAATAGTATGACCTTCAACATATCCTCTGAACTTTTCAACCGCCCAGACCACTGCCAAAGCTTCCCGCTCAGTAGTCGTGTAGTTTCTTTCAGCTGGCGTTAGTAGTCTGCTTGCGTACACGATGGGTCTTTCATCGTAAGCTTCGCCTTGCATAAGTACGGCACCTAAAGCATAACTACTAGCGTCAGTTCGAATCACAAAAGGTTTACTATAGTCGGCTTGAATAAGTACAGGTGCAGTTGTCAATTTCTGCTTGAGGTTGTTGAAAGAGTCACGCTGTTCATCCGTCCACGTCCATCCTACATCTTTACGAGTTAGTTTGGTCAATGGTTGAGCAATTTGAGCAAAATTAGGTATAAACTTACGGAACCAGGAGCATGTTTGGATAAATGACTTCAGGTTTTTCACGTTGGTAGGCTCCTTCATCTGCATAATGGCATCGAGCTTCGAAGGATCTGCTTTAATACCATCTGGAGCGACCACGTGACCAAGGTAAGTAACACTCTCACGTGCAAAAGAGCATTTATCCCTATTGGCCTTCAGACCGAACAACCGAAGCCTGTCAAATACCTTCTGCAGGTCCTCCAGGTGCTTCTCGAAGGATTCGGATAGTATGCAGAGGTCATCTAAGTAGCAAAGTAAGGTGACATCTTTGAGGGTATTACCTGAACGAAACCGGTCCATTAGACGTTGAAATGTCGCCGGTGCGTTTTTTTAACCCGAACGGCATGCGCGTGAACCTGTAGGTCCCAAAGTGCGTGACGAAAGCAGTCTTGTCACGATCCTGTGGCGCAACACTTACTTGCCAATATCCTGACTTTAAGTCTAAAGTAGACATAAAACAGTTTTGCTTCGTTGCCTGAAGTAACTCGTCTATAACAGGAATGGGATAAGAATCAGTTTTGGTCACATTATTCAGTTTGCGGTAGTCAACACAAAACCTGACACCATTACCTTTTTTAGGAACTAAAATGGCGGGAGCAGTCCAGGCAGATTCGCATTCTTCAATTACCCCTTCGCTAAGCATCTTGTCGAGCTCCTGTCTCATGATATCCTTCTTAGCGGGAGTGAGACGATACGGCGGAGAAGATACTGGCGGGTGGTTACCTGTGTTGATGTGATGCTCTGCAAAGGTGGTTGGAGCTCCCCCTGACTTAAAGATGTCCTCGTTAGAATAAAGCAGACCTGCCAGTTTATTACGTTGAAAAGATTGCAGCATAATACCTTCGTCACTGCGGAGTACGTCGGCTGATGAACATGTGACATGACTACTCGGCGAATCAAACTCTATAGGATACCGCGAAAGTTCCTCAGAGAAATGCCATTTGGCAGTTGCAAAATCCATCGCAATGCCAGCTTTAACTAGAAAATCAATACCTAGTAAGGTGTCATTATCTGACGCGTCTGGTAACACAACAAACTCAAGTGACACGGTCTTATGCTTTACAACAACATCCAGTGTTGTTGTGAGCACCTTCATATTCTGTACAGATCCATCTGCTAACCTAATGGACATAAAAGATTCTAAAAATCTTTGATTGTGTCTCTTTAATAAATCATACAACGAGCAACCCACTACTGACCGTTTCGCGGCTGTATCTATTAGAGCTCTGCCCTTTATGCCCAAAATAGTTACACCCAAAATAGGTCGCTGTTGTTGTACCACTGGGTTCGAGTTCAAGTGCAAATCGGCAGACGCGAAATCGAAATCTAACGAAGAGGGAGAAATGACTGTGTTGATACTAGGATTCGACGTAATCCGGCTGTTAATAGACGCAGAAACGTTATCGTTAATGTCCGAACAGGTTACCTCAACATCCCGTGAAACCTCCTTATTAGTATTAAATTCACTCCCCCTTAAGTCAGCATCGTCACCATAAGTATTTGCAAAAGTGTCACATGTAGACAATGAATGCTCACTCGAAACATAATTGCTACCTACCGTTAGTGGTACTGCGGAAGCCAATAACATTTTATACGGTTGAGACCCTATCAGCTTAACGCACATTTCTTGATTATTTTCTGATCCTATCAGTTTAACATGCACATCACTATTAAGTTCTGGCCCTACTGGCTTAACGCACATTTTTTGATTATTTTCTGATCCTATCAGTTTAACATGCACATCACTATTACGTTCTGGCCCTACTGGCTTAACGCAAGTATCACTACTTGCGGCGGTCATTGAACCCGAATTTACTTTACATATTGGTTGTAAAACTATCGCGGAAAACTGCGAATTGCACTTTGAACAATTAGATCTAATTACACCTTTCTCCCCGCACCCGTAACAATAAATATTGTTACTGTTGTTGTTGCTATCGTCAATCGTATTACCACAATTATTTCTATTTTTAAGTTTAGCGCAATTGTCTTTCAAATGATTAGGCTTTTTACAATAAGAACAGAACATACGTTTCTTCCTGTTGGGATCCGTGTTGCTCGTACTCGCGCCAGCCGGGGTCGGCGGCGGCGGCGGTGGCGGCGCGTTTGATGTCGAGCGGCACGCGTTTGATGTCGAGCGGCACGCGTTTGATGTCGATCGGCGCGCGGGGTCGACGGCGGGCGGCTTCCCTGCGCTTGAGCGAGACACTCCTGTTATCTCTAATGCGTATTCGATAGAATGAGCTTTGCTGAGAAGCTCGTCAAAAGACTGGAACTCTTCCCGACGAAGGCGTTCCCGGATCCGATGATGTAGTAAGCCGTACACCATATCCAGTCGCGCTTTCTCTGTGAGGTCCTCGACAGGAAGTCGGGCGAGTATTGCTCGAGTTCGAGCCACGAACTTGTCGGTATTCTCGTCGATCTGCTGCTCGTTATCAAATAAATCGCGATATAACCGGTGGGGCGGTCGACGGTCTCCGAAAGCTCGTCGCAGTCGATCCAGGGCTTCCGTCCAAGACGTCGTAGTACCTTTGATGCCTTGCCACCAGGTAGCGGCAGAATGAGTCAGTAATATTGATAGTCCTCTGATTGCGTTCTCTTCCGTCACTCGGCAGCAATCTTTGTAGGCCTCCACTGCGTCGATGAATCCTTCCAAACTCTCTTCGGCGCGGCCGCTGTATGTGGCCTGGCATTTAGAAAAGTTGCCGGACACGACAGGGGCGGGGGCAGCGACGGTGACGTTGACGGGCTCGCTCGAAGCTGGGGTCGATGACCGAACTTCATGTAACCACCGCTGGAACATGTCGGCGTTCGACTGCTGTATTGTTTGCAGTAAGGTGGATAGGTTATCCATCGTCATCGTCACATTTCCAGGGCGTTCACCATCATCCGCATTAGAATTGTGTTCTGTGTCGTCGTCGTCGGCGTCTTCGTTTGATCGCGGCGTGCGACCAGAACGAGTCATTGTAAACACGTAAAACACTCGAAAAAGGTAAAAATGTTTATAAAAACAGTCAAAGTAATGCACAGTTCACGATATTTCGTTTTCACAACACGTGTTTTTCACTTTAAGACACACGGAAAGGGCGCCATGAAACGAGTGCTGCTCGTGTCCTCGTATTTTGGGTGTGTCCAGGTTGAAATTATACACGAATTGTCTGTACAGCACTTGCGTTTAATCACTTTTACACACAGAATGTTCGTACACTAGTTTATAATTACTTGAAACACGAGTAAACAATATTTTATACCAAAAACTTGACCGTTCACCATTAGTTATTCGCCATAGACCTCTCTAAATCTCGCCGGGCGCTCTATGTGTCGGCGCGGGCGGCCGGCGGAACAGTTGTCTAATTGGCCCACAGATGGCGCCACTAGTCCCTCCGCAGGAAGTTCCCGCGTTACAATGTTTTTTTCTTAGACTGACAGTTAGAGCTATAATGGCCATATTTGTTACATGAATAGCAGCGGGGACCTTTTCCCTGCAGTTTATTGTTGAATTTCTTTTGTGAATTTCTATACTTATTATGATTTGTATAAAATGCTGTAGAATCATTAGCTTTAACATCTTGCAGTATCTTAGTTTTGACAGAATCTGCACTAATCTGCACACCGGAACTCTCAATAGCCATTATCATAGGCTTGTAGGTTTCAGGCAGACCTGCGAGTAACAATGTCCCGAGCCACTCGTCATCAACAGCGAAACCTATATTCCTGAGTTTGTGTGCAGAAGTCATTACTTTGTTTACATATTCCTCTACGTTACTACAGCTATCTAGGTTTGTAGTAATAAGGTCTCGGAGTAAACCTACTTTTCTTGTCAGCCCGGAGTCATCATACGCTTTTTCAAGATTATTCCAAACCTCTTTGGCGGTTTTTGCTTCCTGTATATGGACATAGTTAGCAGGATCTACCAGCAGGATAATCTTCGACTTGGCTTTTAGGTCCTTTTTTGTATCTACAGTACTTCCTTCAACACATTCCCAAAGTTCCTCATGTTCCAGGTAAGTTTTGACCGCAAACTTCCATGTATTGTAGTTGTCACGGCCCGTCAATTTTGCAATGCCCACATTTGTTATTGATGCCATCCTGACTACGATCGGAATGGAAGCTGAAAAAACGCTGGAATAGAACGGTTGCCGGCTATGTCGCTTTGAGGTTATGACCTCACTAATCCAAATTAATCCGCGGAATTAAACTTAAATTTCGACCTATCAATGTCCCTATTCCTACCGGGCGTCTGGGCCCATAGCCTAATGAAATTAGTTTAATATTAGGATGATAATGAAAGAAAGCTTTTCTAATATAAAATGTGTAATAGCGACAACAAGCATAGGTGCAACAAGTGAGCCGGAAAGAGAAGTGTAGACGTCAAAAAGTACAACTGACAGTTCTTAGTTAACGTTCCAATTTACACTATGTTGTATTTATTATCAATAATAACTACTACTAGCGGTTATTACCCAGGGGAGAACAAAATAGGAATATTATCTTTTTATAACAAAGTGTATTCAAAACTTACTTACGCGTAAAGTTATTAACAGTTGCGTATAGTTACCTAAGTAATTACTTACCTAAACTTGTGTCAAGGTTAGGCTAATTAGCCCACAATTAATTGTAATTGGTATTTGCAAATGATATTTTAGTAACCGGCGTGTTCTGGAGACAAAACCGAGTTCCTGCATCAGAAACGAGTTACAGGGTATTGATTCTCTCAAGAAGCAAAGGTGAGCGAATGAACGAGTGAAGTCCAAGCGGCGAGATTAAATAGTCCCGTCAAAGTGAACAAAACACATTTTAGGGCGTGCATTTTCAATTTGGCAGCATGTCGTCTCGAACGTATAAGGCTGCCTAATTGAGAATGCACTCGCTAATAAGTATGTGTTTTGTTCGCTCGGACGGGACTTCTTAAACTCGCCGCTTGGAATTCACTCCTGCGTTCGCTCACCTTTGCTTTTCAGAGAATAACACCCCAGTTCTTCTGTGGGGAATTGCAGTCCATAATGATCATATTATCAATGCAAAAAGGTAAAATATTATTCGGCGAACGCAGGTTCAACCCTAACAATGGAATTATCCGAGACCGGCCTATCTGCGCCGTACATCTTGTAGGCAATAATTTTGCCCAGATTATTTTTCACTCCTGGCAGCGAGTTTTAATGTCTTTTGAAATAAAATTAAGTTTGTCTCGCCGCTTTCGCTTGATTCTTAACTTGGAAGTTGTTGCATTTACAGATATTCTTAACTTGCTAGATGAGGAACCAATTGCGAGTTGTTTTTTAAGTAAAATTCAAATGCATTTGTATTATCGTATGTAATGCGTATGTATGTAAACCGTTTATTGCACAAAAATATGAATATGACAATATTAATATCAAAGTAATGCAAAAAGGCCAAATTATCCCTAAGTGGGATCTTTCCAAGCTAACCCTGAAACAGATGAGTAAGTACAATGCATGAGGTTGGACACATACAAGTTTTGCACAAAAGTAACAAAAAGAGATGATATGATAAATATAAATAAATAGGTAAATAAATATTAACAAATAAACAAGTGCATAAACTAATATAAACTTATATATATATATATATATATATATACATAATACACACGCACATATATAAACGCAGTAATTTACAACGATGGCCACCGTAGCGATGTCGGACAACTAGAAAATGCACGGAATAGAAAAAACAGTGGAAGTGGCATGAGCTTCGCTAACTATGAGACCGGTTGTCGCCAAAACTCACACTATCATAAAAACAACCACTAAGAAATCTTGAAAATGATTGGTCGAAGGATTTTAAATCATAAAAGAATATGCACCATAATCCGTTAACGTAACGTAAACTTTAATTCCATGCAGCATAGTTTAAATTATAGAACGCATTTTTACGACTTATGACAAACAGATGTAAAACCACAAGTTAGCTTACAAAGTGCTGCCATCTAGTGTTGAGTAGCGGAACGATAACGTTTGTTTTTGTGCGACAGAGACAGACACCTTCTTTGTCGCAACTTAGTGATGCACGTAGCTCATTGCAGTTGTTATGTCGATAAAATAATTAGAATTATTTTTTTCTTCTTAGAAGTCTTATGAATTTTATGATATGAACATAGTATAAATAGACAAGTAGCTCGACTCTGGCCCTTTAGGAGATTCTGATACCTATTGCCGCTCGGGCGTCAGGGTTGTCCGAACATGTTTTTCAAATTTGGTCACCTACTTGACCAAACCTAATTTGATCTATGATTTATAATCAATAATCATAGTAGTTTTCATAAATTACACAAACCTAAAGTAGGTAAGTATAAATATTGTTAGGTACCTAAGTATATACACACATAAGCACACAGATATGCACGTTTAACTTGTAAGATCTCTCTTTTTTGTCGGGGTTTAAATAGAGTATAGGTATTTAATTTTAAATAAATAAAGTACGAAAACATGGAGTAGCTCCCGTCTATAGCTACTCAACATGGATAAAGAAAAAATACGATGTGATGTGAACAGTAATAATATTAATGTACCGAAAATTTAATAAATATATAAATAATAACATCACCGGAAAATCTCACACAAATTGACCTACGTAGCCCTAAACTAGGTTTAGGCTTTGGGTACTAGGCAACGATACATAATTACTTATGTAGTGAAAAATACATACTTACTTAATATTACTATATAGGTACATATAAAACACCTAAGACTCAGAAACAAATACCTACTGTTAACGATTCATCGAATTGATTCGCACCGAAATCGTTGACAGCTGGCATCTTTGGATGTTTGTTGTTGTTATCTATGGGCGGTCAGGCGAATGTTTTTGTTTGTGCAAGTCAAGTCAAGATTATGCTCTAAAACCTG
The DNA here is from genome assembly GCA_948252455.1 of Acleris cristana. Classification (NCBI taxonomy): domain Eukaryota; kingdom Metazoa; phylum Arthropoda; class Insecta; order Lepidoptera; family Tortricidae; genus Acleris; species Acleris cristana. Next base: position 3,198,363 of record OX411781.1, on the reverse strand, counting down.
TTGATAACGAAATAAACTGATCACCACATTGCTGAGTTCAATTATCACTTGGATTTTTATTAGTTCAGAAGCCAGGATACGAAAACACTGCAAAATTGATGCGATAAACGCGGTAAGCCATAACTGACGAAAACCATGTAAGTACAATCATATTCTTTACAGTGACTCTTATTTGTTGTAAGATACATATTAGTATCAAGCTTTTGGTGTTCAAAAGGTATTTTGAATAATGATTAATGTGATTATTTTGTTAAAGCCGGTGTTAGTCAAATTACATTCAAATCACAGACATACAAGGTGGCGCCATCTATACGTGGTGATCAAAACAACCTATGTCATAGACTACGAAGCCTACGCTGCGTTCGGATGCATTGTCCGATCTGTATATCGATCAATCTCAATGTTCGATTATGTGTGTTCGGATACATTACCCACTCGTTGTATCGATCAGTCCGATCGAACTATTCGATTGTGCATTTTAAAACACGTTCCGATCGTAATATTAATTTTTACTAATTAGAATTTATACTAAATTTTACGTGTATTGTGGCTGTTCAATACATAATTATTTCAGCTAATTTATGCTTTCTAAATGATTAACATTTTAATATTATTTCAGCTAATAGTTCATTTCCTTTGTTCCTATTTTATCCCTGAATACATATAAGTACGCATTTTTATATAATTGATACTACTAAACTACAAAATAAAATGGAGAAATCACGAAAGACGTTGGAAAATTGGACGCCGTCTCGTACTCCGCCACAGATACAATACGAATATAGTAGAAGCAGGTCACGTACTCCGCCGCGTTCGCGTTATGTTCGCGAAGTTAGATCTAGGAAGACTCGAACCCCGACACCGCGGCGCGATAGAAGTCGCTATAATGGTAGACATTCTCGCAAAACGTCGCGAACAAATAGGTCTAGGGTTGACTCGCATCAAATTAGTAGACGTAAGGACTCTTCGCATGTACGCTCAAAACGGCGTAGTGAGTGCGGTTCGGAATCGCCCGCATATTTACACCAGCGGCAGCGCTTTCGCAGTTCATCGCTGTCGTCAACTAGTAACAGCGAACGCGGTCGGTTGGTCAATTGCCGCAGTAGAACTCGGGGACTACGTAAGCGATGCTCGAGGAAATCCAAAAGTAGTTCATCTTCTCGCGAAAAATATACAAATGCACATAGAAAATCCTCTAAAACGCACGGTAGGAATGGGCATTCAACAGAACATCATCCGCACCCAATTCCTGACATAAGTTTGACTCACGGTCCGTCAGTTGCAAATGAAAACGCGTTATTTGAGCGATTGATTACAGCGCTGAACAATAGGAATAGTAATAGTGTTTCGGGGTCAGGTCTACATGCGGCTCAAAATGTTATCCCAGATTTTGATCCACAAGCCAAGTCACAAACCATGAAGGACTGGTTAGCGAAAATAAATGAGTCGGCTCATATCTATGGGTGGTCGGAACGCCAAGTAGTCTTTTATACTTTACCGAAATTGAAAGGTCTAGCCAAGCGTTGGTACGATGGTTTAACCAGTGTAAATTATACGTGGGCGGAATGGCAGATTAAACTATTGGAATCTTTCCCGTGCGAACAGAACTACGGAGATTTATTGGCCGAGATGTTGGCTAGAAAGACACGTCGAAACGAAACGCTTGAGGAATATTACTACGATAAAATCATGCTTATTAATAGGTGTCGCTTTAAAGGTAAAGATGCTGTAGATTGTCTTATTCACGGCATATTTGACTGGAATATTAGGATGAATGTGCAAGGCGCTAATTTACAAGAACCTGAAGGGGTTTTAAGATATTTTCGGAATATAACAAATAAGTCATTCGAAATACCTAGAAAATTTCTTCCGCCAAACCGTGATAACTATGATCCTAGTAGCGCGCGTAAACAATATGACACAAATATTAGGAAACCACCCTCCACAATTACTTGTTTTAACTGCGGCGAAATTGGTCATGCAGTTCCTAAGTGTCCTAAAGAAATCATAAAATGTAGACGATGTAGGCGGTTTGGACACGTTGAAAAGAATTGTTCGGGAATGTCAACTGCGAATGAGGTGCATGACGCGAAAGATCAAACAAAACATGCGACAAAGAATATAATGAATATCACAGCTACACAGAGCGCCAATCAAAAATATTTCAAACAAGTAACTGTCAACGGTCGTTCTATGAAATCATTTATTGATTTGGGCAGTCAATGTACGCTTCTTAGGGCTGACTATGGTAACGAACTCTTAGTACCAGTCGCTAGAGATAATCTCCCGATGTTGAAAGGGTTTGCCAGTGGCACTATGATACCAAGTGGTAGAGTAAAAATACAGGTGACACTTGATGGACTAAATGAAATAGTGGACGCTTTTCTAGTGGAACCGAGCACTCTACCTGCTGATATTTTAATTGGCCAGTCATTAACCGAGCTACCACATGTACGTGCTTTCAAATCGGAAAATCGTTTGATATTTTACAAAGAAATTACAGCAGGAACAGAAAAAGTACTAGTCAGTAACTCTGCAGATGTCCTGATTAATGGCGTTGTGTCAATCGATATCTGTACCTCGCCAAATATCAATGGATCAATTTATATCGATACTGAAGCGTGCATGAAAGAAAATAAGGAGTTTTTGATACTTCCAGGACTATATTCAATTAAAAATGGTAAAGGATCGGTTCTATTAATGGCATTAAGTACGCAAAGTTTTACGCTGCTCCGCAATACTTTGCTAGCCAGGGCTATCATGATTGTACCAGGACAATTACCAACCGCGGTCAGGACAGACACGATAACTATGGCAGTCAATCTAGTTTCAGTTAGTGATACTAATAATACTATAACGGTAGATCAGCTAAATGTTGATGAAGACTTACACATTGATAAGAAAGAAACTTTATGTGACCTTTTAAATTCTCAACGCACCTGTTTTGCTTTTTCATTAGAAGAATTAGGTCAAACATCACTTACTGAGATGCAGATTGAATTGAAGGATGAAACACCAGTAACGTATAGACCTTACAGACTTTCTTTTCCGGAACGCGAAAAATTAAACTCCATTGTGACTAGCTTGTTAACAGCTGGAATTATACGGGAGTCGAGATCTGAATACGCAAGCCCCGTAATTCTAGTAGCAAAAAAAAATGGGGAGAGAAGGCTATGCGTTGACTATCGGGCACTTAATCGGAAAACGGTTAAGGAAAAGTTCCCAATGCCGTTGATTGACGACCAGATTGATAGTCTGTCCGAACAGGCATACTTTACAACATTGGACCTTACGTCGGGATATCATCAAGTCCCAGTTTCTGAAAAATCTAAGCATGTTACTGCATTCGTTACGCCCGATGGGCATTACGAATATAATCGCATGCCCTTCGGGCTGACTAATGCGCCAGCAGTTTTCCAGAGACTTATTCTATCATTACTTAAGAAACGCCCTGTTGCCGGAGTTTTAGCATACATGGACGATATAATAATTTCGTCTAAAACGATCGACGAAGGGATGGAGAAATTACGGGAGGTTCTTGACATAGTAAAAGATGCGAACTTAACTCTAAATTTAGAAAAGTGTAACTTCTTTAAAAAGACTATAGAATACCTCGGTTTTGAAATTTCTAGTATGGGAGTAAGACCGGGGCTAAGAAAAACCGATGCTGTTGCTTCTTTCAAAACCCCTCAAAATGTTCACGAGGTACGACAGTTCGTAGGACTATCAAGTTTTTTTAGACGCTTTGTTCATGGCTTTGCATCAATCGCGAAACCATTAACATCGCTCACTAAAAACAATACTGCGTGGGCCTGGGGGCAGGAACAAATACAGGCCTTTGATAAATTGAAAGAGATACTTACATCTCGTCCGGTACTAGCTATATACAATAGCAAATACGAAACTGAATTGCACACCGATGCTAGTTCAATTGGATTAGGTAGTATTTTATTGCAGCGACCGAATAAAGAGTCTCCTTTCCGAGCAGTAGCGTATTTTAGCCGCCAGACGACGGCTGAAGAGCAACATTACCATTCGTATGAATTGGAGACCTTAGCCGTCGTTACGTCCCTGAACCGATTCCGGGTGTATCTCCTTGGCCTGGAATTTAAGGTTGTTACAGATTGCAATGCTCTCCGTACCACCTTGACGAAAAGGGATCTCATCCCAAGGATAGCACGTTGGTGGTTGTTGGTACAGGAATTTACTTTTACTATTGAATATCGTCCAGGAGCTCAACTTGCCCACGCGGATGCTCTAAGCCGAAACCCAATTCCTTCTGATGAAAAGGTTACTGAACAGATCTGGCAGGTAGGAGAAGTTCACTGGTTACAAGTGGTACAAATGAGTGATCCTAGACTATGTCATGTCAAAGCAGTGCTCGACACTAAGTCATCAGAGGCAAAAGATATACGCACAAACTATACAATGAAGGATGGGAAGATTTATAGGGTAGTGCAAGGAACATTACTTTGGGCGGTTCCAAAAGACGCTCGTTGGACTATAGTGCAACAGTGCCATGATCAGGCAGGTCACTTCTCTTATGAGAAAACATTAGAAAAAGTGAGGAGAGATTATTGGTTCCCCAAAATGGCACATTTCGTTAAAAAATACGTGCGTGCATGTATTCCCTGTGCGCATGCCAAGCAACCAGGTGGCAAGAAACAAGGTTTTTTACACCCGATTCCAAAACCAAAAACGCCATTCCAATGTATGCATATCGATCACTTGGGACCTTTCGTGAAGAGCAAACGCGGAAACATGTATATCCTTTTAATATAATATAATACAATTAAAAGTTAAAACTAAACTTATTTAAATTAAAATAAAAACTAAGCTACTCAAATATTAAAGACGTAAATAATAATCACCACTATAAAAAGAACACCCCCTCTAGCAGGTCCGCTCGCGGCATGGTCCCTATGACACTGGCTGCGTTACCTCTCTGGATAGCTAGCCCAATCCTTTGGGAGAGGTAAGCACCAGCTCTAGGATCTCCGGAGGTGTCTATGAGCCGGGATGACAGGGCCTTAATAAAGCTTTTCATATCAGCTGACCAAGGTCCCATGGTCTCCACTGCAAGCGCCACAAATTCATAATTATTTAATAATGATGAATATTTGCGGCGCTTGTTGGTTTGGGCCTGATCAGCTGCTGCACCGGCCCGATTACGGGTTGACTGGACGTGGGACAGGGCGAATGTGTCAACACACGTCGCGTCCCACACCAGTGCCCTACCCAGTTTCCACGGCACCAATGTAGCTCCGTCTGGTCGCTTGCCATCGTCTCTATGTAAACCTGCTGGTTCCAGGACAGCTGGTACAGAGGCAGTGGCAAGCGAACGACGGATCAGATCATTAATTGTGCCATGCCGGTACAAACGGCCGGCACTTCTAAAGCATGAAAGGCCATGTCGTCCCAGCTCACTCACTTCCTTCCCGCACGTGCAAGTATGAGGTTCACAGATTCTAGCTCCAACCCGCAAACTTATTGCTATGCGCAAGCAGCTTGGGTCCAAGACTGTGCCTATATTGCGGGAAGGAAGAGCGTGGAGCCAGTGACCTGATTCGCCTGCAGAGACAGCGAGAAGACGGGCGCGATCTGAATCGTCCGGACTATTTTGTATGAGAGATGTATGAATTGATATGAGGCGAGGAGTATCCCATGCTCTTTGGATATGCCTCTTGACTGGCATATCCACTCCGGGACACGACTCACACCAAGCATCCCTGGCCTCCACCAGGTTCGCAATCTCAACGTCAAGTATCTGTGGGATATTTAAGATAATACTGACGAGAGGCAACGAACCATAAGCGGAGGACAGGAAAGCTGGTAGTGCCACGCTAGAAGAGCATCGAATACCAAGTCCACCGAAACGAATTGGGAGAACCGCTTGAGTCCAAGGCCTTGAACTAAAATGAATGTTTAATAATTTAGACAGAGTTGATTGAAGGGTAATGTCTATAGAAGCCATGATGTCTGGAAATTTCCAAATTGGACAACTCCGTAACAAATACATGAATTTTGGAGTGAAAAGACAAAAACGAATAATAAAAAGCGCCATATGGGGGTTTATTTCGTACAAAAGGTTAGAAGTATTTTTAAACAGATTTAATTTACAATTTATAATGGGATCGATTGCATCGTCAAAAATCGGTGAACCTAATAGTGTTAAAGATGAATTTGAATGGACCGAAATGTTGGGTGAAGCTGCATTAAATTTAGTGACGAAATCAATTTTTTTTTCTAAAGAAATGTGATCAGGTATATAAATTTCGCACTTAGTAAAGTTTAATGAGAGGCCTATATTAGAAAATTTAGTGATGATCGTTTGCAAGTCTTGTAGTACAGTTGACGCGTCCCCGCCAAGGGAACCGTCATCAAGGTACCACAGATTGAATTTAGAATTTAGATCTGAAATAATTGGATGAATGGCTAATATATATATTGTATATCCTTGGGATTGTCGATAGCTTCACTAAATTTGTCGTTCTGAAAGCTGTTAAAAACACCAAGAGTAAAACGTCAATAAGTGTACTCAGGGACGTATTCGCTCTTTTTGGTACACCCAAAAATTTGATATCGGACCGGGGAACGAGTTTTACATCTGGTGAATTTAAAGCATTTATTGAATCCATGAACATAAAACATACACTAAACGCTGTGGCTACGCCAAGAGCCAATGGACAGATTGAGCGATATAATCGCTCAATTCTTGCTTCACTAACCGCATTATGCATTAGAGATGATGACCGTAACTGGGATATAAAACTCAATCAGGTTCAGTGGAGCCTAAATAATACAATTAATCAGAGTGTAGGAAAAAGCCCTTCTGAAATTATGTTTGGTAAACCAACAGTGAATATCCCAGAAGGCCACCTTCACGACATCAAAGATTCCGAAGGACAGTCTGCTGATGTGGTGGAGAAAATAAGAGAAGAAGTATTAACTGAAATAGATAAACAGCAGGCGAGAATGAAGACTAGATATGATAAAAAAAGATGCGTGGCAAAAGTATATAAGGTTGGTGACTTGGTTATGGTACAGAGAACATTGAAAACACCCGGTGAGAGTAACAAGCTAGTACCCGCGTACAGTGGACCGTATAGAGTTACAGCAGTATTTGATCATGATCGTTATGAAGTCAGTAGTGTTGAAGGATATTCAAAAAAAAGTTATAAAAACGTATTCTCAGTTGACAAGATGAAACCGTGGGTCAGATTTACAGAATCAGAGTCCGAATCCGATTATGGAGATAGCGATTAAAGTTACATAATTAATATACTTAAATTAGTAATTCAAGTTTTAAATAGCATAAAGGTTATCATTAAACTTGTTTGTTATTATCATTATTATTTACTCTTTTATATATATATTTAAGAGTTACAAATTTACCCTAATTTCATAACATCCTTACCTTTTGCCCCTTTTTCCTGTAATGAGCTACGCAAACTTCAGAGGAGGTCGCAGCATCCTGTGCATGTTAGCGATGCCTGAAGCCATGCATAAGATCAAGAGGCTGAGGTGCCTAGTGAGCGTCTTTCAGTCCCGACAGCCTGAGTTGCCTACTCTCTGGAGTGAGGCCGTAGTATCTGGTGTGTACAAGCGGTGCCCAGACTTTTACCGATTTTCCTACTGGAGTGAGGCCGTAGTACCTGGTGTGTACAAGCGGTGCCCAGACTTTTACCAATTTTCCTACTGGAGTGAGGCCGTAGTACCTGGTGTGTACAAGCGGTGCCCAGACTTTTACCGATTTTCCTTCTGGAGTGAGGCCGTAGTACCTGGTGTGTACAAGCGGTGCCCAGACTTTTTACTTACTTACCTTCTGAAGTGAGGCCGTAGTACCTGGTGTGTACAAGCGGTGCTCGGACTCTTACCGATGGAGATGGATGGATGGATGGAGTCAAGCTGGTGTACCTGTAGCTGGAGAAACTGGAGTGGAAGAAGTGATCAAAGACATTAAGAAAGATTTGTGCAAAGTTATTTACGCGTAATAACTAGCGAATTTTAAACTTGTTGCTAAATCGTTACTATAATTATTGTATTCATAATCTTGCCAAGTGAGGTCATTGGCTATCTAGGATGGCCGAAGTAAAAAAAAAAAAAAAAAAAAAAAAAAAAAAAAAAAAAAAAAAGGAATGTTAAATCGCAACGTAGTTAATCATGTTACAATTAGGTATTATAATGATGATTTAAATCGTTGAAATATTATGTTACAATTTATCAGATGGTGCGAAATGTAAATTTAAACAAATAGGTAATGATGCTAAATGTCAAAATTACAAAGGATAAATATTGTTATATTTTTTTTTGAGATAGCGATGATGTAGCATTAATTGTTTAATCAGAGAAATAATAACCTTATTGTTTGTGTTCTAGACCATCGATATGAAAACACTACGATTTATAAACGTTAGGTAGAATTTAACTACCCTTTATGGTCACATGGCCCTAGAACTGTTAATTTCTTTTCAATGTTATTATTTAAGCTAAGTACCTAGTTGGAAAAGTACTGTCTTCTCTGAATGTAAGATAATAATAAGGGGCATCCTAAATTAATTTTATTAATTTGTACCTTACAACTAGGTAAATACGTAGTTTGTGGAGCCGAACGCACTATTTTGTCCGGGACGGACATGATTCAGGATGGCCGACTGTTAACGATTCATCGAATTGATTCGCACCGAAATCGTTGACAGCTGGCATCTTTGGATGTTTGTTGTTGTTATCTATGGGCGGTCAGGCGAATGTTTTTGTTTGTGCAAGTCAAGTCAAGATTATGCTCTAAAACCTGTTGATAACGAAATAAACTGATCACCACATTGCTGAGTTCAATTATCACTTGGATTTTTATTACTACTCGCACTCATCACACGAATTGCCCTGACCGGGAATCGAACCCAGGACCGCTAGCTTCGTAAGCAGTACTTAGTCACTAGGTCACTACCAACTACCTAGGCCATCCACGTCGTCACATGTTAACTGACACGTCACACTCAATAACTTAAATTACCTACTTAATACGTATTTATTTCACCTAAGTAGGTATCTATTCTATAGGTATAGGCAAGCCGGTACGAAATACCTCATTAATTGAGTAGGTATTTACATTAATCACTTGCAGCTAGGGCATGCATCCCGGTATTCCGAAATCTCGTAATTCCGGGATCTCGGACGATTTTTTCCGATATTTCAATTCCGGGATTGAGCGTTTCAATATCGTAATTCCGGGATTGATTGAAGACAAAAATGTATCTTTGTTTTATTTAAAATAAGCTTTTGCGTTGCCATACTTGCCATTTGAGACCTCTAGCAGGTAGTAAATTAGTTGTTAGACAAAAGAGTTTTAAATGTTGATCAACTTTTATTTTGTTTACAAAATTGCTATAATTGATAAATATTTATTAAAAGATGAAAAAAACGATAAGCAGTTCGCACATTTTGTTCAATTTCGTCTTAAACGTAAGTTTTTATGTCGTAATAAAGCACTATCCCAGCAATTTTGGATTGTAATCATTTTTAAATTGTCTTATTATTAAATTATTGAATTGGAAGACAACTCGTATCATATAAGAAAACAAGGAGTGATTGAAACTTTGATTAAAAAGCCTATTTTTTATTTGTAATTAAAACACGAATGGCAAATATTGTTTTTTTTTATTTACCTATTCAAAATCAGCATGCGTGGGGCATTTTATAACCTGAAATAATAAAAAACCCAATCCCGGAATTAATACCGGTATTCCGGTATTGGGATTTCAATATCGAAACTCAATACCGGGATTGAAAACCTTGGGATATTGCATGCCCTACTTGCAGCTTTTATTAAATCTGGATAGTTGTAAGTACCTACTTAAGCTAGGTTTAGGGCACAGTTTAGGCGTTTTGAAACGAAAGAAAATGTCACGCTGACAATAAAATAGATTTAACAAATGCTGCAAGTGGGCTATAAGCTATAGGTAAATATCAAAAAATAAACAGCATTCTTCACAACACAAGCTCTAAATAGGTATTTAGGTACCTTTCCGACTCAAAAGGTATGTGCAAAAACGATAGCTCCGGATTTCTTATACCATTATTTAAACACCCGTAAACTGAACAATGTTTTCTAGTTTTCGATAAAGACATACTCGCTCGACGTTTTAATTTAATGCGCACTACCTACAACCAAACGTGACCGAACGCAATGACGCCGCGGCCCCGTCTAATCACCATTCCCGCACCTCTGCTTGTAGTTTCGTGTGGGAGGTTCGCCCCGCCCACAGCCGTACGGTCGGCGTAACGCACACGTGCAAGCCGCGCGATGTACCTTTGTTTGAAGACGAGCTACTTCTCTATTTATACTATGATATGAATATGAATTATCGATAACATTATCGACAACACCCTCTCTCTACTCGCGCAGCGCGTTCGGTCCGAGTAGCGTGGAACATTCGAGATTTATCACCTTATTCTATCAAGGTTACAAATCGACCTTACCCTTTTGACATAAAGTTCATTTTTGGTTGGTACACAAATCATAATGTTTTGCGGAAAACATAAAATGAGAAATATATTAAAAGTAAATAAAATAATACTTACCTATGATACGACACGCCACCATGGGAGACGTTTTTGGTGCGGCTATCGTTTTTACACTCCAAAATAGCACAGTAAGGCATGCTTTTTGGTTTATTTCCTTTTCTAAAAATATTATTCGCACAACGGTCACGTACAAGTGACAGCGGCAAACTGAGCTAGGTTATGCGGAGCTCCGCATAACTATGCCACACGTGACACGCCCACTTCCCACTTCTACTGTTTTTTCTGTTCTGTGAGAAAATGAGTGCAACGCGCATCGCTTAGTTGACTTTCCCTTGTCATACCGACGACATTCGACCCTTAATTGTAACAATTCGTGGAATTTTCATTTCATTTATATGCATTTCCCACTAGTTACCCTTACCTACCTAACTTACGTAATTAAAGTTTACGAATTCCTGAAAATAACAGAACCGGATTGCGTAGAAAATAGCTTTTAGTGTAATGAATTTAATTGATATGTTACATTCTATGAAATGTTAATCGCTAGTTTAGGCGGTCGGTAATTTTAATACGCCTGTTTATTGCAACGTTTCACGTGTACCTATTGGTCAAATTGCATCAAATAGCGTCTACTTACGTCGATCAGGGGGGTTATTATGACATAGCAATGCAGTTCAGTTTACGCTGAGAGAAAAGGACAGAGCTATATAACTGCTATAGCTCTGTCCTTTACTCTCGCCGTAAAATGAACAGCATAGCTATGTCGTAATAACCCCCCAGAACTGTCTAATTCAAACCCTGGGACGGGTGCGTAATTTAACCGGACCTAGAAGAGCCATGCAGCTGTAACTTTATATTTTGCCGTTATCGAGCAGTCTTTGTAGCATGATTCCAAAATTTTGATTAACTGCGCCAATTTTTTGAGACATGATGCCACTTTAGTCTATCATTGTTTTTTCTTTACAAAGGTTCAAAATTGTTGAATGAAAAACAAGAAATGCATTAGTGTCATAAAGTATGGTCTTATTTCACAGGCGTTAATACTTATTTTGGAATCATGGTGTAATTTAATACACGCTACGTTATAGAGGATAACTTACGAGTAAGTAGCACCGGGGCACTGAGAAAAAATTCTGGTGTCATTAACCTGAATTTAGTTATTTTAAACAGAAAACATTGTATTATATGTGAAATCTATCTTCATTGTTCAGTTTACTAGAATAATCTAGTTATATCACTACAATAAATAAGGTGAAATTTAATATACATTTGGTACACTATACAAACATTTACGCATGGTGTACACGAACTGGTTTGTAGAAAATACTTGTTTTTATTTGAGATATTACGGAACGAGTATTGTTTGAACCACTATGTCTTATTGTGGAGTTAACCTGACTATCTGTAGCTACAACAATTAATTACAGTAGGTATAAGTAAAATAAATGTAAATATTACTAGGGTGATTTTTTAGTGTAAAATATTTTCTTTTAATCTTACTATTTTTTTTGTCTTGGGAACCAAAATGCGGTTAGCCAATATCGAATAAAACAGTTAGGTTTACTATAATATTGTTAAGTTAACAATATTTAGTTCATGTAGTTTACTGCCTGGCTGCCTGTTAACTTAACAATATTATAGTAAACTTTATAAAGTAACCATTGTTAACTAAAAATGGTTACTTTATAAAGTTTACTATAATATTGTTAAGTTAACAGGCAGCCAGGCAGAAAAGATAATTATTGAACAGAGAAGTATCCAATAAAACGAGACATTTAGTAATTATATTTAGTTTATTTTTCACCCAATACAAAACGACTTTGCGCGACAGTCGACACGGAAATTGATTTCCTAAAATAAGGCTGCGTACTACTGGACTGGGTGCATTGGTCGGCGGCGCGGCAAGCGTCTTCACGTGCGATTTGTCCAATATTGTACTGTTCTCTGTACTGTTCTCAATCACGCTATCACTGTTAGTTAAGTTGTCCTGTAAATAAAATAAAAATTCATTAAGATTACTGTCACATGGGAGTCCAATTAAATTTTAAATTAAAAGATAAATTTACATTTACAAACATTTACTTTTAATGTGTTAGCCAACTCGTTCCACTCAGCCAATTTTTTGGTGAAATGGATCCTGTCTCCGATGGGTCCAATTAATTCTTTAATTAAGTTTGAATCTAGGCAACCAAGTGTTTAGTTATTTTTTTATCTAAAAACAAAATATTTACGTAAATTAACATATGGGGTAGGTAAGTAAATGCACCTATTATGGACAGAGCCGCAGTGATGAACTGATGAACAATAACAAATTCTAACAAACAGGGATATTCAAACGATTAAATTCAAATAGTGGTATTAATAAGTAGTTAGTACCTACTTAAGTCTAACTTCAAATATATTTTTCGAATCTCACCTTTAAAAATGGTTTTGTATGAGGACAGCTGCCAGGATTCCAGCAAATTTTCCACTGTTAAAAGGCTGAGGTCCATCGCCATATTCTCCATTGTATTTGTATCCATACGAAAGTTTTTACAACACTTATTTTATACATATATGACAATTTTATGATTGCCTCCAACTCGATGCAAAAAGAGTAACTAATAGTAATAGCAGGTAGTAAATAAATGGTAACTAATTATTTATTTCACCCGGTCCTCACGCACTGACCGCACTGTCCCGCTCGCGTTGCAACAAGCAAAGAAAGAAATAAAACAAAGCATGGCGTCGCGGGCGTGAGGCGGCGAATTCAAAAATATTATATTAATCGTTAACATTAGTTTAATTTGATGTACACTACATATGATTGTGTTAACAATATAATGGATAACATTAAAATATAATTTCGTAGCTACAAATATATTGTTTGTTGCGTCAGCCTATTACGTTTTGCAATCGAAACGCATTGTTTTATTATGGTAACATTTTTTTAGTAACACTGAACACGACAGTTGGCTTAGTGAAAAATAATCTGGTAAACATAACTATATAAATATGGTTTGGTTAACTAGGTTAATATTGTAGCTGATACTTGCTGCATTTTCAAATATGACATACGCATAGTATTGATGAATGACAAGTAGGTACAGCGAATAAATCACTGAAGTACATGTGACTATTATAACATTAAATAATACCAAAATTGTATTTCTTGCCTCACAATAATAAATTGTATTCATAAATAGTTTTATGTGTTGCAAATTAAACAGAATATTCTGGCATTCATTAAAAAGCAGCTTTGTGTTGTTTTAGATAATTCTAGTAAACATGACTTAATTCTGTTTTGATTAACCAGAATGTTATTTACAATACGTTCTGGTAGTATAGTTGAAATATATTTTCTCCGTGGGGTTCTATAGCGATTGACTAAGAGATCACATCATAATATATCTATATATATATATATATATATATATATATATATATATATATCTATATATATATATATATATATATATATATATATATATATAAAAGGCAAACCTGACTTACTATATCAACGCACAGCCGAAACTACTGTACCTAGAAACTTGAAATTTGGTACAGGGGTTCCTTTCATGATGTAAGTGAGTACTAAGAAAACATTTTTCGAAAATTGACCCCGAACGGGAAGAAATGGGGGGAGTAACGGGAAACTAATTCTACGCCTACGAAGTCGCGGGCGTCCTCTAGTATATCTATATAATTATATAAAAGGCAAACCTGACTTACTGACTTATATATCAACGCACAGCCGAAACTACTGCACCTAGAAACTTGAAATTTGGTACAGGGGTTCCTTTCATGATGTAAGTGAGCACTAAGAAAGGATTTTCCGAAAATCGACCCCCAACGGAAAGAAATGGGGGTAGTAGCGGGAAACTAATTCTACGCGTACGAAGTCGCGGGCGTCCTCTAGTGTACCTATAAAGTTTAAAATACTTAATGGGTAACAATGCATAATGGACGTATTATATTATATTGGTTTTATTTATGAAACCATAAACTTTTCAGGATGTTTTAAAAGGCCCATTGTATTGTAGGTTAGGTTAGGTTCGTTTTATTTATAACAATCAATGCCGTATTTTCCCCATTTAGAGTGCTCTTGCTCAGTTTTTTAAATGAAAGCTGACTGGAAGAAGTGTTGATATCGTATCCATTCGGTTGACGTTATACTCGTAGCAACTATTACTGTCAAGTGAATAATAACTAACATAACATCAACAATATGTTTACGATATCGAAGCAAGGTAGGCGAAACCAATGTAGAATAAACGCCAAGCTTGTCGTACTGTTCGATACTTGGCTGTCATATGCCATGTGTAAATACATCGCAAGTGTTGATATTCTCACATTTACAGCATGAATATTTTAAAATGAATAATGATGACCCAGAACGACCAATACAAAAACGTTAACTTCGTATGAATTCTTGACAGAGACCTTGAAAGAGTTGTAAGTAAGACATGGCCACTCCGTAGGTACCTATCTAAATATAAACCTTCTCACCTCACCCAGTATTTTCGTCACAGAATCAGTTTTTTGGTTGAATGTACCACATTACTGCTATGTTGGTAATTTGTTATTATTCTGTGGTGTGGCAGCACTAGACATACCTATCCATGTGGATTCAAAAACAAATAACCTAATTTAAAGCATTTGAATGAACATTAAAACCTTAGTAACTTCTACACTAATAAACACATTGGAACATTCTAGACCGGTAGAAACGACTTTCTAATGTCGTAATATTAACGTCAAGTTTGGCGATGTAAATAACCAGAGCCCCTAGACCCTATGTGACTTTTCGTATCACGTCATCTACAAGTGACGCGATTGGTTTAAAAACGAAACGAATAGAAACGCTAGTTAGCGTAATGCATCTTGTTTAGGGCCTCAGGGGCCGTAGCATGGCTGCGTTTATCGCGTGATAAAATGTGGATAAAACATCCGTCACTTTCTGACACGTACATAAGTACGAGAGTGACGGATGCTTTATCCACATTTTGTCACGCGATAAACGAAACCATACTAGGCCCGCAGGAGTCCTAGACGACAAAAATTAAAAAAAAAAAACAGTAAATAGGCCACATGAGGGCTTGTGTACCCGTCGGTAATAAAGAGTGAATCTACCAGGCCAATGATATTATTACCCCACTTTCCCCAATTAAAATTCCTCATGCTGAAGGACTTGCAACCTGCGTGGTCCTCTACTCCCCCGCATGCGTATAAACGTCATCAAAGCATAGCGCTGACCTACCGCTACCAACTTTTTTTTTATCAGGGGCTATCTCACACAAATTGACCTAGTCCCAAACTAAGCTCTAGGCTTGTACTATGGGTACTAGACAACGATAAACTTAGGTACTTATATAGAGAAATACATGTAGGATTGTGAGACGAGCCTTATTCGAGTGTTTGGAGAATGAATGAGATGTATGTGCGGGAGTGAAGGGATAGAATGAATGGGAACGGAATGAATGGCTCTCGGGATTTAAAGATGGCAACGGTGATAGACGTAAAGATTTGAGTGGGGTTTTGTAAAAATAGTTTATTCTAAATAAAGCAAGTTCTCCTTATTTCGATCCCACATACATACCTAAATAGATAGAAAACATCCAAGACCGGGATATGAACCCGGGACTTGATAGGTTCGTAGGCAGGGTCAGACTCACTACCAACTAGGCTAACGCGTCGTCGTTTGTTTTGCGATACTAGTTAAAATTCTTACTATACAACTATCTATTAGTATATTCATACCATCACAGACCACGCGTTGTTGTACGCTTGGTTAAAAGGTGCAATGGAATAAGACGGGGCAAAATGTTCCTCATATAATATCCACTTTAGCCCTATACTATGTCAATCCATCCATACTAATATTATAAATGTTAAAGTGTGTCTGTCTGTCTGTCTGTTACCTCTTCACGCTTAAACCGCTGAACCGATTTAGATGAAATTGGGTATGGAGATAGCTTAAGTCCCGGGGAAGGACATAGGCTACTTTTTATCCCGGAAAATTAGACGGATCCCGAGGGAGCAGCGATAAACGACTTCTACGCGGACGGAGTCGCGGGCAAAAGCTAGTTACTTATAAAATTTCAAATAGATGGCCTCTGAAGTGGGAACCTTCTTCCCGACGACTTCCTGTATCCACCCCCGCTACTCACATTGGTTTAGTTTAATTATTTATTCATCAATGTTATTTTAGAATATAAATTGCATTTCATGTTAATTGAGAACGTTAACATAAATACTAATTAATAAAAGAATAAAAAATAACACTCAAATAATTAAAACATTAATAAACGCTGTCAATACAATAGTAATTTTACAATTTAAGTTTCAGATAATATACCTATTGATCCACGGAGTATAATGGATTTATAGATTATCCCAATGATTATCCAATAAAATGTATCTGTTATTGAAGTTTAAATGCTTCGTTGGAAGGTACATACATTTTTAAGTTTGGCGGGTATTTAACGTAGTGTTACCTATATTCTCTTTTGGCCTGCAGACGCTTATAGTACAGTCAAGGACTTTAATTGTTATGCCACTATGGAACCCGTCATAATGACAGCGTCAAACCACATAATAGAAAATACGCCAAAATTTAATGATTAACGTTATGCGACAGGGTTCCATAGTGGCATAACAATTAAACTCCTTGACTGTACGTGGGACCAATGACACGCGGGTTCTCACCCGCAAGTGTATATACATGTGCCTATATTGCTTACTCTATAAATAATTTCGAATACGAAACCGTTGCAAAATATCTTCCGGCTGTGCTTCCAATAAATTAGCATGCAATTAAAACAATGTCGTTTTAAATCGTCAAGTTAAACGAAAACGATTATTTCCGGAGCTATAAGTTCAAACAGGAATCGCGGTGAAATAAAGGAAAAAGTCGTTCCGTAAATGGCCAGCCATGTTCGACAGCGTCCCGTTCGTGACCCAATTAGAGCGGCTCTCATTTCGCACAACTTGAAAGGAATTTTCCGATTTCGACTAACAATGATCGCTGATGAATTTGAAGCACTTACGTCTAAGTGTATTAATTTTGCTACTATTGTTTCTACGAAGTCAAAAAACGTTAATCAACAACAAAACGGTAATTAACCAATTTACCCTCATGGCGTCTCTGCTCTTCTTGTCACAGTCGAGGTTAATTCGCGAGATCATGAGGGGTTGAATTTGCGATAATGAATAATTGACGAGATTTTAGAACGAATCCTCTAAAGGGTAATTTACCAATTTGTTGTTGTTACCCGCCACTCCGCGCTTATGTGACTGCTAAATAATATATCAGAGGCAGTGGCAATCCATCGCCGCTGGTTTGATGTGTTAATGAACGCCGTAAGCGTTTAGGCATTGTTTAGGTTGGCGTTACAAAGTTACTTTGTCGCCCGACGCCGGCCGAGTGTACAAGCCTTCAATTAACAACCTTCAATCACCAAGAGAGTGAACATTAAATTAAATTTGGTTTCCTTGTTTAGACAACAAGCTACGACAAAGGCACTCAATTCCTGAAAGCTTCGTAGACCCATCTTCGACTATGTGCCGGGTAGTCTCTGCCATTCTCTGGTTAAATTCCTTTTGCACCTGACTGTACATGGATAGATAGAAACTGGAAATCTATGTTTTTAGTGATAGTTAGGCAATAGAGGAAACAGCATGCCGTTCTTTTCTGAACAATGTTAAACTCAAAATGTTTTTTAATGTATGCTTGTAATAGATAGAGCTAATTTACCAACTCGTAATGTTCGCAAGAGGACGTAATAGGTATACAGTGGTTACAGCCGAGTAAAATATTGAATTTAATCATAGTAAGTACATACTATCACAAATAAGAAGCTTTACTTATTATCCCTGATTAATATAGGTACCTAGGCTATTATTTATTTTGTTTAAACCGGAGTGAAACGAGGGCCGGTCGCTTATGAAGTTATAAAGCTTCCCAGACTTCAAGTACCTATACCTAATAGTAGAGTTGTACGAGTACCTAGAACTCCCTAAGGGGTGATGCTTGTGACAGGCCAGGCTAAAGCGCCTCTGCTCAAAGGAGCCATTGATTCACTCGAGCGGCTGTCACTCGAGCCTCGCCGTTCAATTAATGAAACGTATTCACGGAGGTGATTCTTCGCCAACTCGCCTCAGCCCGCTCCCGTAAAACCATAAATCCAGCTAAAACGTCGTGAACCCCGCTATTCGAATGATTAGCGGATGTCTGCGGCGGACACTTTGAATTTAACTAAAATTATTGTATGAATATTGGTTCCCCGGGCGATTAATTTATTGTGTAAAATAAGAACAACATTTTTATTTCGATTGTAGGTAGTTAAGAACTAGGGCCGCATAGCCAAGATGAAAATGCTACTAAGTAACGTTTTTCTTTTCTATAAATCAAAATGTCTGGGGAGGAAAATGTCTACAATACAATACAAAACACTTTATTGTACCTATACACCAAACAAAAGCATTACAGAGAAACAGTACAATTTAACACGGGTAAACAACAGGCGTTCTTATCCCTAATTAGCGATCTTTTCTATAAACAACCTTTACATGGACATGGTGTCAAATTAAAACATTTTACACAATAGGTGGTGTACACTTCACGCGAGCAAGCGCGTTGATGATATTCTCGTGCTTTGCGATTGCGATAAACCACGTACGTGGTCAACTGTCATCCCATTTTTAACCGACTTCAAAAAAGGAGGAGGTTATACGTTCCACTGAATGTTTTTTTTATGTATGTTCTCTGATAACTCCATCAATTGTGGACCGATTTAAAAAAAAAAAAATTTTTTTAAAACCAATTTCAATTCCCAATTTATCTTATCTTGTCTCATTAGTCGGGTCCTTACGGATACACTTCGACATTATGTGATATTTTGTGTAATTATCGCTCTTTTAGCGCTTAATCCAATGCAGCCTCCACCCCTTCCAGAAAGCGGATAGTGGAGTGCAATGGCAGTGCCATGAAATCGTTGGGTTCTGAGTAGCCACAATCTTACTCCAGCGCAATGTTTTAACACAATGTTTCAACTATCATCCCATACATTTTTAATGATAGAAAAGAAAAACGTTAGTAGCATTTACATCTTCGCTAAGCCTTCGCCTAATGTTTAGTTTAAAAGGTTAAATCAGGAACAGCCGTGATGAGACGCAGCAATAACCTTGAATAAATTGGTAACTAAGTTTTGGTGGTCATACATTTTATATAATTTATTGAACTTTATTAATACAGGATTTCTTAGGAATAAATATAAAGCTTGGGTTTTTAAGTTCTTTATTTGAATTTAATTAGACCGTGTGGTGCCGGGTTTTAGAATGTTGCCACTCCATGTCTTCCCGTGGATGTCGTAAGAGACGACTAAGGGACTAAAGGCTGTGTAGTGCTGTTAGGCGATGGGTTTGCAACCTGTCACTAATACACTGGATAACATCTTAGCCTGGTTGTGCAAAATGTGGTCACAGAATTATCAACAAGTATTTGAAGTTGTTGGTGAGTCTGTGGCTCTGCCTACCCCACACTGGGAATGAAGGCGTGAGTTTATGTATGTATGTATGTATTTGAATTTAAATGTCTTTTTTTCGGTAGTAATAAATCAAGTGGCAACTGTCTGATGACGTAGAAAGTGTCCCTTTTCGAAAGAGAAGTACTTGTTTTATTGTGGATCTTTTGGGTTCCTTTGGAAACAGGCACGACCCTTATAAAAATATATTTGCTGGCCATTTTGGACCTAGATTAACTATCTACAAACTAGATCAAAATTCGTTCAGTACCTACTTTTGAAGTTTTTCTCTGATTTCAGAACCTACATGTTAACAATTTTATGAACAAAAGACGGGTGGGCGGGTATTTTTGCCGGTGAGTGTATTAAACATTTCTAATCTATTCCTCTCTACTACTGGGACACCATTATACTTACTCCCTGACATTAAGTACCTATATCAAATATAGTTAAGCACGTAAAAATGTATCAAAACTATCAAATGTCGTTATATAAATTATTACACACCCATAGACAATATAAAATGCTGCACGTAGTCAGAACAAGTCACGTAGCTAAACTTTCTACCAAGTTAATTTCGAATTTTAATTCATACTTACAGCTGAACAAAAGAAAACAGAGAATCCCGAAAAAAGACTTAGGTACTTTGAATAATTGGGACAACATTGCGTAGGCCGGCCATGTTGAAATATTCCCATCGAGCACGTGTTTTCTCTGGTACGAAGATGTGGGTAGTCTGCAATTTTCCGCGCGGCTGCCTCGACTTCAGGCCGGGCCTGACATCAAGGAAGATTTATGTCACGTTTCGTGTATGATGTTAAAACATCCTTCGGCTAAATATGCTTTATGATGAGTAATGGAAGGTGCCCGGCGGCGGGTGCCCGCCACTGCCCGCTGCTGTCGCGACAACCGCATCCGAGTGCATCTAAAAACTGAATTGATCAATGAATTATTACCTACAACTAAGTAACTAAATGAATACCATAGAAGTATTTATAATTAGTTGTACCTATTAAATCAAACCTCACTAGCACTACCTATGTGGCTACACAATTTACAGTACTTATAATATTTTAAGGGTCGGATATTTATGAATCACATTGGCTTGAATAAATGCCTAATAAACTAAACCCAAACTACCTAGGTAAATATAAATTCGTGTGTATTGATCTTCGAAACTTAAGATCTATAATTACACCTTCGCCTATGTGTTACTTTTATTTTTGTAATTTTTATGTTTGTGCCTATTGCAATTGTTTTAGTACAATAATTAAATGTGTTTACATACTTACATACAAATACATCACAATTCGGACCGTTCGGAGTGCATTTTCCTACGTTTTCAAATTGTCATCGGAACGCAGTGCTTCACTAATGAGCCCGCAGCCCCGACGTAATGAAACCTCAACGGCCCGGATATATCGGGTAAATGAAAGTTCTCGAGCTGCATAAATCATAATTTGCGATGCACTGCGCCAAGATGCAGCGGTCTAACTTATTTGCTTTGTACCGCCAATTTAATATGCGCACAGTAAATAACTTACGCTGATTACGGGTTGCAGAATAACCATTAGAAAGGCAAACTATTTAGTTTACGCACTAATATAGCCCGTTAAATAATATAATGATCCAGATTAAATACAGAATTTTCGCAAATATACCTACCAGATTAGCCTAGCCAAATCAAATGACGGAATAAGGACAGCGACGATGAATTAGGTACAGTAAGTAAAACACAACGCCCTACCGATGTACCTGCGCAGATGATGAAATTTCGAAGCGTGGGAATCAATCAGCATGATCCACGTGTTGCGCGTCTGTATTCTGTGCTATTATTGGTTATTACTGACGCCATGTTGACGCACGCCCGCGTGTCATTCAGTCAGCCTTGAGTGAGATGGAAAAAATAGGTGCAATTTAATTTGCACCTTATAACTATCACGTACAAGGCTTATCGTGCGTTTTAATCGTGCTTTTGGAAAGCATCGGAATCGTTGTTCGTGTAACGAAGATTCACGACACGCCATATAAATTGTGTACTACACAGGCATGCGTAATAAAACCATAATTGTATGTACGATTTTTATTTCTCTTTATATCCTTTGTAAGCAGGTAGGTATACGTATTTAGCTTTTTTTCATCTGGCAACCTTGACTAAAACTATTCTTATTTCATATAACCTCGCTGCATTTGGGCGCCCAACGTGGGGCCAGTGCAAAGGGAGGCGCAACACCTCGGCAGGCGCGGAAAGGGAGCTTACTCTTAGGCTGCGGCGACTTTACAAATGCAAGTACAGTCGACAACAAAAGCTGTCACAATTTTTTTTTTGACAGAAACTTATTAGGGACTAAGGCAGTCACATTTTTAAAGTTTTCTTTTCATTAGACTTGACATTGGACGAAGTAAGTAGGAGTTAAATTACATTCTCGATATTGCCACCATTTCTTCCGGTTAGGTGTTAAATTTCTTAGCTCATCTCTTCTCAGAATAAGTATGTCAAATTTCAATTATCCAGCTCTAACGAATTAGTATGTGGGTTTTTCATGATATAGAGAAAGCAAACGAGCACACAGGTCACCTGATGGTAAGCGGGATCTGTAACCCATAGAAATTTGCATTCTCAATACTACAATCTTAAGACTGCAATCCCAAGACCGCAAACGCGTTGCCAACCCTGAGGATTAAAATGGAATACTTGCTTGCTCAATGGCCTACCAACACTAAGCGTACGGGATAAACAACAAATTCACGCGTGATTGAGACAAAACTTGCCTAATAACGAAATTCAGATTTCTACTCCACTCAACAATAGAGTGACGAGACAATGGGGCAGACATGGGGGTAGTCGGTTGATACTTCAAGCTCGCATGTGGCGCCAAGCGATAATTTGTCTTTAACCGTCGATGATACGGTTGACAACTGCAGGATATGCTCCGCGTATTAGACGAGCAGACAAGGGCTCTCTGCCGGGCAGCGCTCTATTCAGTTGCTCGCTCGCCTCTCGACCCAATAGGTCTTGGAACGGCCACTAGCACACATTCACTTACTGGGTTTGATGTCGTTACAAGAACTTGTTAAACAGTTACCCAAAAATATCGGTGCAATTCGCTACATCCAAATAAGTATCATGACAGGTACCGTTGTCTTTCATTCGTATCAACCTTCAATGATTTTATTTCAAATATAGTGAAATCTCAGTAATATTTAAAAGATTACTTATGTTTGAAAATGACTAATGGACGCTGTATTCTCCCGCTGCCCGCTCCGCTAACCTCCCCGCTGAACGCTTTTTTCGAGCAGTCATTCAGGCCTTACATTTACTCGTTGTTCCAATCCTCCAAAACTCCATCATCAGACCAACTTCATGGTACCGTATTATTGCATTATCACCGAAGATATGCAAGCATACCAAATTTGAGTCCAATGTACCGAATGTCAGGAAGTGGTTCTAATTTGGTTTCTAAGATTTGACCCATACCTAATAACAGGGAAATTTAAATAAAAGCTTGTAAAATTATAAGCTTACAGAAAATTCATCGTCATTCGTCATATCCTCACGAAAAATTACACATACTTCCTCGTGGTCCTACTAGTCAAAAAGTGACCTATTTTTGATCACTAAATACTAACTGTGGTTGTAAAAGTAGGTAGGTTAGGTCCGTTAGGTTTCTTCAGATGCTCGAAGGGCAAAACCACCTAGAAGCAGGAGCCCCGCGGGGCTCCGTCGAAAGTCAGTAGGACAAATATAGTAGGACAAGGAAACGGCCAAAACAACCTCTTTCGTAAAGATATTCGGTCTTACCCGGTACGGACGGATTACCGTATAATTTGCGATATTTTTCTACAAATTTGAAAAATCGTTAAGTGCTACACTTTTCTTAATAAACGATGAAAGGGCGGAAAAGACAAAAGCAATTATATTTTTCTTCGTTGTTTTAATGCATCGTAATGACAGATTCGGCTACAAAATATAATGATTCGCTACATTATAAGTCACACTTTAAAGGACCAACTAACTGTCAAATTCAAGTAATTTTATGCTCATAATGACACAATGTTCTATGGTCTGAGTCTTAAATGATATAACTATATAATATAGTTCGAAGCTAGATTTTTATGAATGAAAACAATATTTATACAAACATGACCCATTATTTGTCCGCATATAACTATCAAATGCGTGTTTCTTAGATCTAGGTCAGGGATAATCAAGATTTAAAAAAGGCCTGAAAATCATTTTGGGCACTAACACGGCTTAGCCCATTTCACATTGAAATCATAACCTCGTAAGGCTCACCATACTACAAACGGAGTTTTTTGTGAGTGGGAGTTTGAATCTTCTAACAAGGCAATAAAGTTCAATTACGTTTGTTCCGATAATGCCATTTTCAGGTTATGACGATATTAAAATAAACTTTATTCCTATTGCAACACAGTTCAAATTAAATTGCCTTAATTCTGTACCTCCTATTGCAAACTGGACCTTACGAGGCTACAAGATTCATCGTACTTATACCTACCTACATTCGTAACACCTGTAGGCGCCTATGCCATATTTAAAAACAATTTCCAACATTGAAATTCAAACTAAGCTTTCATTTTAAATAGGTAGTTGTTGATACAATAACGTTACAAGTGGTTGACTCCTACATGGACCATGAAATTTCTCGAAACTCACAAGACTAATAACTAATAATACTAGTCCGCTCAATGCGATTTTCTATAAGTTTACTAGTGAAATTTACCGCATGGAGTAATATTATTAAGGGGCTTCTAAACGAGCCATATTTTCACTGCAATATGTGGCCGGCAACTATTGGTGTCTTTCTCTAACATACGAGTAAGAGAGGGACACCAATAGTTGCCGGCCACATATTGCAGTGAAAATATGGCCCTTTTAGAAGCCCCTTAAATCCATTGAGTTTCGAGAAATGGGCCGAAGGTGGATGGGCTCCTAACTGACCATTAGTCGTCGCCCGTCATAAATAATGTTTCATTTATCATTGAATCGGACTATTAAACACTCTGGGCCTCTTTTCTACTTGCCTTGGACGTATTATAGTCAGAGGTCGGAATAGGTAGTGCTTATTAACCTAATCTTGACGCATGTTCATTCATGCGTGAGTGAGATGGGAATACGTCATTGAATGAAGATGCATCAAGTTTAGGTTAATAAGCACTACCTATTCCGACCTCTGATTATAGTTTTTTTTGGTGGCCTTGTGTCTTAGGGGGTCGACTCGTGATCGTAAGGTACCAAGTCGAACCCCCGCGGTCACCATGTACCAATGAGTTTTTCTAACTTAAGTGCACTACCCGACGCTCTTACGGTGAAGGAAAAACATCGTGAGGAAACCTGCACATTCGAACAGCTGAGTGTGTAAGAGGGTAATTGCACAAAAGATTCTAAAGGGTCGAAGTGTATCCGAAAGGGCCCATCTGTAAGATAAGAAAAGATAGTATTGTTTTTAAGTCGGCCTCCATTACTGTCAAGTAAATAACAGCTATCGTAACGTTGACAATAGGATAAAGGCAATATGGGTTCACACGTTAGATAAGAATAGAGGCCCTTGTCAACAGTCTGTATACTCGAAAATCTAATTCATTTTTTTGGGATATTATGGCCCCATCGATCGGTGCGATGATTCCGCCAATGTCGAGGTTGGATAAAACACACTGCTAGTTGACCCTTGGTCTTGTACGGTACAGTTATCCGTGTTCGGTATATAGAATACCAGCCACACACAACCAATCTAAAACAACTCAAAATCTAATTCAAGACCAAAATCTGACAGTTCCTATCTTGATTATTTAGTTATTTTAACATTATTTCATAAAAACATGAATGAGAACTCGTGTAACCAGTAATATTAGGGTAAGTTTTATTGATAAACATACCTACACTAAACCAAAATGCAGTAATCACAGCGAATGTGCGCCCGTTGAGGTTAGGATTCTGGTCTTAAATTAGATTTACCAGTATAGTAGCCTTGAAACTCATTCCAGTAATTATCCCTGACCTGATCTCCTACTATGTTCAGTCCAACTAGCAAGAAATTAAAAATATATAGTCTATATGAAGAATTATTCGAATAGCTTACGATTAAAAAGTCATCAGTAGAAATTCTATACGATTACAAGAAGATTATGCCTTAGCCTTAGTCCGAAGTAACATTGATATGGCAACTTTTCGCAGTCACAAGTAGTGCGGTAACCTAAAAAAATCAGTCTGCCTAAAACTTTAGGGACTCTAGTAATTACCATAGCCCTGGAATATAATATAAACTGTGATAACAGGAAGTCACATACTAACCCAGTACAGTCGCCATCAAATATATCGGAACATAGTAACATTTAAACTAACATGAGACTCGATTTATCTTTTAATAAGTATATCAAAACATACATAAGATTACACAAAAACATTAAAATTTCAAGCTACACTCACCGGCAAAAATACCCGCCCTTTTACATTCATACAATTCTAACAAGTATAACTTCTTAAAGGTGCGACCGCACCACTGTTAACGGTGCGTATATTACGATGCGTCAAAAACGGCGCCATGTTGTTACTATGACCCCGTCTTTTGTTTACGCAACGAAACCGTATTTTACGCAGCGGTGGGGTCGCACCTTAAATCAGAGAGTAACTCCAAAAATACTGAACGAATTTCTATGTAGCTTGTAGTGTTTTGTTGCTAATTAAACTAGGTCCAAAATGTACAAAAAATATATTTTTTAAGATCTTGGCTCTTTCCAAAGAAAGCAGATGGGTAGGTATATTTGCCGGTGAGTGTATTATTTAAGGCATTAGGGGCGTGTGTAGATTCTTTGAGCGCACTGTACCTATGCCTTGGTTTTTTTGATGAAAACTGTACTATCTGGTCAAAGATAATATGGCCCCTTTAAGTTTACCGAGTCCCATAGAGTTTTAAGACTCGTAATAGGAGGTACACAAAATGGAGTCGAAGTTGTGGTAACTTAGCATAGCATATACATTAAGAAATAGCTTAAAAATATGATTTAGACACGGAGAGTAATAAGTCTGAAACATCAGATACATTAATACAAAATCAAAACACTAAGGGCTGATTTACATTAGTCCAGCAAAAGCATGCCAGTAGAAGTTCATTGACGAGTTAGTGTTCACGTTTGAGGCGAGAGCTATTGTAACGGCGCAATGTACTTCTACTGATGGCATGCTTTTACTGGATCAATGTAAATCAGCCATAACAACACAAAATCAACAACCCGCTGCAAAGCTGCACAGCGCTAATATTGCCTTTAAATTCAAAAGATTTAAACAACCAAGTTTCTCACGTAAGCTTTCTGTCCACTATATACAGATCTAAAATTAAAATTTGTCAACTGTATTACAATATCCTTATCTTGCAAGGGTTCAGAAACCGTGAATGCAAACCACATTTGTATGATCTAACTGAGATTCTTACTTTTACTGAGTATTCAGCACTGACTAAGAAACCTCTTACAAAAGCTAAAGCTAGCGTTCTTCTTGACTTTTGACGCCATTTGAGTGAT
This sequence comes from Acleris cristana, assembly GCA_948252455.1. NCBI lineage: Eukaryota > Metazoa > Arthropoda > Insecta > Lepidoptera > Tortricidae > Acleris > Acleris cristana. The sequence goes on along the minus strand of OX411781.1, from coordinate 3,170,797 downwards.
TCTTAAACGTGATCTGTCACTCTATAAAAATATTAATAAATTACTATAGTGATAAATATCTGAGTTACGTAAAAAAATAACTTTATACCATCACAGCTTTATTCGTTTTAACCCCCGATGTAAAAAAGAGGGGTGTTATATTTCGAGTAGTAATAAATTGACACTACTGACAATTAGCGCAGTGCAGCTTTTGCAATCTTGTTTGTAAAACTATGTCAAACCTAACATATATTCGTAAATTATTATCATTATTCAAGATATTTTTTAATATTCAATTAATAACAATATCGATACATTGCCTAGAAGGCAGCGGGATGCATAATAAATAGTCATGCAACCTCTATCATCATTACACAGTGTATAAAAAAGTTTACAAGTATGCATCTCTTTAGACTGGCAACTTACTGAAGAAATAACTGACAATTTCAAAGAGTTATTGCACACAAAATACTATTTGAAAAGCCTCGCAGGGGTTGGTTTTAAGTCAATTGCGCACTGTACCGCTTGGCTAATTTTATCTCATTCTTTATATTATTTTTGTAAATAATATTATCATGGCGAATATTGGTAAAGAAAAACAGGTTACAATGCGTAAGATTTCAACCTAACTTTTTCACGTTGGTAATAAAAGATTGACTTTTTTTCGAAAATAACTATACATTACTTAATACAAAATCTTCAACTGCAAAATCAACTCAGTCGAAAATGTTGAATTACTTAAGTTTAAATCTAAATAAATACCCATGACATGTACTCGGTTACCCATAAAACGCTTACAAAATATGATGTCATTGTGGTAATAAAATAAATATGTCTAACATTTCGTTATCACTTCTAATATTGCCTGTAGTCAAACGACTTTGCTACTGTACTACACATCATGTACTTAATTACGTTGAATATCCTATCTTACAACACGACGATGAACGCTACAAATATTAAAGCAAACCAAATTCTGGGAATGTTATTAATTGTAAAAGTATATAATAGCTATATACATTATACAGCTTAGGTATTGTACACATAAAGATATAAGATTATAAAATTACAAACAAAAGCTTAGACGTAAAAAGATTAACTTTGATAGTTTGCAGCCAACTGAATTATTCAGCGCGGTCAGGGGACGAGGTGCAAGCGCAGTCACACGCGTTGTGCAACAACGCATGTAGCGATGCATGTTTGTTCGAGAGTAGTTATATTGTCATCACAAAACAGAAAAAAACAGTAGAAGTGTCAAGTGGGCGTGTAACGTGTGGCATAGTTATGCGGAGTTCCGCTTAACCTACCATATTGCCGCGATCGCTTATTTCGATATTTCTAAAATAGAATAAATCCAAAAGCATACCTTATTGTGCTATTTTGGAATGTAAAAACGATAGCCGAACCAAAAACATTTTCCATGGCGGCGTGTTGTTTTTATTATAATTTGAGTATTGGCGACAACAGGGTCTGATACTAAGCGAAGCTCATGCCACTTCCACTGTTTTTTCTATTCCGTGATTGTCATCAATGCATACAGGCACAGTAATGCATTTCCCAAAGTGATTCAGCTCTTTTCGTTTCCTAACACCTAGTGTCACGAAACCACCAAAACGCCGCTACACAGCAGCGGAATCCGGGCACTGTAACCTTACCATGAGTTACAATTAACGCACTCGTTTGCGAGTCGAATGCTTTGTCCCTCGCAGACGTCGCAGTATTCTTATAGAGTGCGAGGGACAGAGCATTCGACTCGCTAGCGAGTACGGTAATTGTAACTCATGTTATGAGAACCGTCACGTGTGCGGCAAGTCCATTATGAAATGAATGTAAACTGCAACCCGCTCCGAACCTGGGGCTCTACTTTGAAATCAGTAATTCGAACTTCGGATCGCCCCATCACTTTCTTGCGAATTAGTGACGCGTCGAGAGCAAAAGGGATAGCAATAGACGAAGTTCGAATTACGGATTTCAAAGTAGAGCCTATGCGCCGAGGCTTATTAAAGTATTTATTTCCCGAATGTAACGAAATCCTTGAGGTACTTACCATACTTATATCCCTAAATTGAACGGCGTTTTAATACAAATCCAATGTCCAATAATCAGAGTGACACTCACTTTTTATCTTATAAATATAACCTTACTTACATTAGCGTAAGAAAGAGTCATTTTAGAAACATGATAAACATCGGAAGTCTAGTCTAAAATACATACAATTGGAATGTTAACTTAAGCTGGTTCATAGAAAGTACCCTAAGTTACCTAGCATTTATTACAATAATCTTATTCTGCGATCGATATGGTGTATTGGAAAGATGATATTTAAAATTATTATAGGAAAATACCTTGATATCAAAAGTGGTCCGCGATTATAACTTCGCGGGAACAGCACATGGGATTGCATTGAGATTTGCATTGCACAGATATGACATTTAACCGTTGATTTTATCAATTACATATAAACACAACAATATTCGTACTTATACATATACAACAAAGCTAAAATCATAATATTCGAGTCCAACATTTCTTTTTTTCGTTAAGACCATAATTGCACTAAAGCAAAATTATATACATTGCCCCAACGATTTGAGGTCTAGGGGCCACATCACATTGGCGATAAGAGTGTGTATCTTCAGCGGCCCTGAGGCGCTAGACAAGATGCATTACGCTAACTAGCGTTTCTATTCGTTTCGTTTTTACACAAATCGCGTCAGGAAACGAATAGAGACGCTAGTTAGCGTGGTGCATCTTGGCAAGGGCCTCTGATCTCATGTTAGATAGAGAGGTTATGTGCCTATGTAAGCGGCTCGCGGCCTGGCGTATTCGTTAACTGATCGCATCGCAACTGTGAAATGACCCTCTATTTCTTAGTCTTTTTTCACATTAGAATAATGACGAACCTACTCGCGCACATATACTTGAGTAATGTAGATAATATAAAGTCATTCATCCAAATACTTGTTTTTTATTCTAGTCTGAAAAAACACGAAGTAGTTACTTATTGTATCATAACAAAAAGCTATTTCGTAGATAGTTTAATACGTGATTGCTTATTACATTATTACATATAACTATTATCATCTAATTTTATACACAACAAACAAGAAATAAACAAAAGGAGCATTATTCTTTCGAGATTCATTATTCATCTAAGCGGAGAAAGGGTTTTTATTGCATCGTTCTTATTATATACCTAAATATTTCGTTCGGTCAACGTCTGTACTGTTATATAACTTCACTCGCTGGCAAAGAAAACGGATCAATGGAAAAAGATCTCTGTTACTTGTAAATTAAGAAAGGTCCATACCTCTTCGTTTTCATTTTAATATCTAATGAAATAAAACTTCCGCGACGTGTCGTTTAAAAAACGAAAATAATTGAACTAAATTACGATGGTTCTACTTCAGCTTGTTTGTTTGCTTTTGCTTCGGACTTTCCAAAATTAAAATCATAAAAAGCGATAATTTTCAAAGCATTATCATGTCGCTGACGCAAGATTAAGAATGTAAGTCGTCACATGGAATAGAGGAAGGCAGAGTTTAGCGAAGTCCAGCAAGAACAGTAGTTGAATCACTTTCCACTTTGCAGCTCATGGTGTGGCCAGCGCGAAGCCCAGATCGCAACCCGACCGAGCATGCTTGGGACGAACTTGTACGGTTTTTCGACATAGAATACGAAATTTTGCTATTTATTTTATTCTGCAAATTAAATTAACAAATAAATTATCCCTGATTCATGCAGATAACTCTATTAATTTAAGAGTAATAGTAGTTTTTCGCACCGACCGGTATCTTTGCCCGCGTGTGTAGGAAAATCGATCGTCGCTTCGTGCGTATTACGGTAACAAATCGATTGTACTAGTGCAGATTTCTGCCAAATCGAGACCTAGCTGCCGTTCATTTATCTACCGACGTTGGAGGTCGACTGCAGCTAAAACAGTGGTCTAAAAATGTGAATTCCGAGCGACTTTAATATTCACTTGGGTATTAAAGTCCATGCTGTTTTAAATCTACGAATACGCCACCACTCCGACATTACACGAGTATCAGGTTATATCTAAACAGAGATGTGATGTACCGAGCACTCAGCAGGGCGGCGGGGCGGGCGCGGGCGCGGCGGGCTATAGCGGCGCGTCGGGCGGCAGCGCGTGCACGCGCGCCGACAGCAGGTTGTGCAGGATGAACACGGCCGGCTTGGGGCTGCCCTCCATGTCCAGCTCCTGCGCAGAGCACGCGTCACAACCCTCCTTCGCCTCATTATAATACTACAGAGTTTTCAATCCATGACAGCGCCCTCCGCCAGCCAAATTGACGTCGGTTGCGCAATGTATGTAGTTAGGCGCCTAGGTGGATTAAAAAGGGGCGGGCAGACTAGACGGGCGGGGGACTCACCACGGTGTCGTCGTCGGCGAAGTGCAGCCACAGCGCGGCGCGGTCGTCGTCGGCGGAGGCGCGCAGCGCGTGCAGCGGGCGGCGGTAGAGCGCGCGCGCGCCGGCGCGGCCCAGCGAGCCCGCCGCCTCCCACACGCACACGCCGCCCGCGCCGAGCGCCAGTCGTGCGCACGCGCCGCGGAACCGGCACCCTGCGGCGGACGAGGCAGGTTTGACTCAACATTTTTAAGTAAATATCGCTCGTATCGTATCGGAGTATAAGAGTATCAGAACAAAAAACATGCACTATGCAATCCGTCTGCTTTTGTAGAATATGTATGTTGTTCTCTGCAGCAGCAAGATTAAGAAGTTGGAACTTGAATATAGGAATGTCATTAGGACTAAATTAAAATTGACAAACCCTTTAACTTTGCAGTTTAGGAGCAAATGGAATGGAAGGAACTGAAATGAAATGAAACATCAACGTTTGGGAATGATCTGAAGATAAAAATCCAACGATACCTTGTAATTTAAAGTCCGTGTAGTCTACAAGTCACGGTAACACATACATACATTATACATTCAAAAACCATACCTTCTTCCAAGACTCCAAGTGCAGTAGAATTAAAAAAAATGCGAATCTAGTACAGATTTTATTACATTCCGGATTTGTTGGCCTAGTTTCAGGCTCAGTACTTTTGGCGATAACTGCATGCGACAAGAGAGGCCGGATGTTATTTTATTACTCTGTACACTGTAGCTGCAAAGAACACAATATCCGAGAGACGGACGAAGGAAGACGAAAAAGTAAAAAGCATACTAACGGAAGGTGAACTCGGGCACGGCGCGCACGGCGTGGTGCGCGCCGTCGACGAGCGCCTGCGCGACGGCGGCCAGGTCGTGCGGCGTGTCGGCGCGCAGCGCGCGCACGGCCGTGCCCTGCGGCGTGCCGGCGCGCACGCCCAGCGCCGCCGCGCCCGCGCCGCGCCGCCACCACGCCAGCCGCAGCGCCGCCAGGCTGAAGCTCTCCGCCGCCGCGCACCACGCCTCCGCCGACCACGGCGCCGCCTCGTACACCCTGCGACATTTTTGCGAGACCTTTGTCAATTACGTTATTAATCGTATATTAAAAAATACATTTTTGCTAATTTAATTGATAATTCTGAAAACATTCGTGCGGATGTGATTAACTTCATCACTATATTTATCATGTCAAAACCCTTCCGCAACCCATACATGTAAGGTTTACTATGGTGGTCCAGCCCTACTGATAACGGTCGGTCGACGGAGACTCGACGGCCGTATGTCGTTGACGTACCTTAATTCTCGATCTGTGATGGCGACGAAGGTCGGCTGCCAGCCCTCTGCTTCATCGGAACTGTCCGAACCCCCCGAAGCGCTAATCTGTAAATTAAGATTCACCAAATTAGTTGCAGAATGAAATGTTTCATAAATAACAATAATGCGGGGTATAAAGTTTTCGATCGATCGAATAGATATGTCGTTCTCCATTTTCGTGGCTCCGGGCGTCCGTCTGCCTCAAACCGCGCGGATCAACTGAACAGGTTGATATAGGATTGTAGATCTTGAAATGCACGCTAACGCGCAACATTGATTTGTTACAATCTTGAACCGCCGGGCTAAACGCGCGTTACCACGCGTTCATCTGAACTTAGCGTTAACCTTGAGCTATGGTCCAGCGCGGCGCGGGCGGCGAGTACACTCGCTCGTCGCTCCCTGTCGGGTACTCACATGGTCGGCGGCGGGCCGGCGCGCCAGCCAGCCGGTGTAGCGCAGGTCCCCGAGCAGCGCGCGCAGGCGGGGGCGCGCGCGGGCCAGCGCGGCGCGGGCGGCGCGGCGCGCGGCGGCGTGCAGCGCGCGGTGCCAGCCCGCCGCGCCCGCCGCGTCGCCCGCGCGCAGCGCCAGCGCGTGCACGCCGTCCGGCGAGTACACCTCGATCGTCCGCTCCTCTGTTGGAAAAAAACAAAAGAAAATACTATAAGGAATGCTCGGTATGTGCTCCCCATTACATAGTGTAACAGATATCCTTATACCAAAGTAAACTTCTGAAACCAATTAGGGTGATGAGTATGTAATCTTAATTTAAGTTGCAGACAAATGCATTTTGAGAATATGTATGTATGTTTAGTTAGTAGTAACCCTGCCCACGAAGCTAGCAGTCCGTTCGTTAAAATAGTATGCATTACAACTCTTTGAAGTCACCGACACCGATTTGTTCGCGTCGCGACGGCTTCTTGGTAGCAATTGTAGCAGCAAATCAAAGCATGCAAACTATTTGATCGAAGGAACTGTATCTATACGCTGAGGATAAAATTGTCACCTGGATCGTGGTGGCGCAAGTTTTTGGCGACGCAGGCCATGAGCAGCGGCACGTAGCGCGTGTCGGCGCGGCGGCGGCGGCGGCGCGGCGACGGCGGGGAGGGCGGCGCGTCCGCCATGTACCCACGTTGCAACTCCCAGCCCACCTCGCTAATGATCGACGCCTTGCGGAAATACGGCGTCACCTCCCGCAAGTATTTCACTGGAAATTTATAGGAGTAATATGTACACGCTGACCAGATAAACCAAACCTAAAATAGACATCCTTACTTTCCTGCTTCAATCTCTAAAATTAAGATTAAACCATATCGGAGCCCAAGACAAACTTTCAGGCAGAAAGAAAGACCAACATTCTAAAAACGTTCATTAATGATTCAATTTTTGAAATCACATCACAGAGAGATG